>JARIHO010000051.1:0-600000 GCA_029282495.1 Mycena albidolilacea | reverse complement strand
CCGCACGGGAAAAAAAAAAGCCTTGGATTTGTCTAATTTTTTTTTCATTGAAACATTACCTGACATGAAGAAAAGGTACACATAGGTGAAGAAGCCTCATTGGCATTTCACCTGCCGCACGCATGATGTCAAAAAGTGTGAGAAGGCCAGGTGGTGCTGGGTGGAGCTGGAGTGATGTGCCAGAATAACAGCTTCTCATGCCTGCCCATCCAACTCATAAAGAAGGTAGGGATGACAAGCGGCACAGCCTGTGACCATCTCAGGGAAATTTGTGTACTTTGTATCAACTGTTGCATGTGTATCGGTCCGAACCGCATTTTTGGCTGGCCGTGCAAGAATGTGACTACAAATTTCGCCAGTCTTCCATGTGCGTTTACTTCGCCAAAAAAGTAGCGAACATTTTTGGGTCAGGCCAACATAATATAATTTCCCGTCAACGAGGAATGCAACCCGGGGCCCGCGACAGTTTCGGACATGATTATCCAAGCTATGAGCTTGGTATACTACGCCGATTAGCAGGATGATCCGTAACCACAAGTTTGAGACTCCTTCATTGAAGGATTGAAATGAATTGGGCAGGGACAACGGACTTGTTCCCATCCCAGAGTGTTGAGTTGGTAGGCTGGCTCATAACAAGAATGAGATTTATTATGAAATCATAGTTACATTTCTGATCCAGACGAGGTGAGGGCCTCATAAGTCAAAGTCGGATAGGTATTGTGTAGTGTATTAATCTGCTTCAATCTCAGTATTTTATTTGTATAGGCAATTAGAGAGGTTGCGCAAACCCGCATGCCGCTGCGCAATGCCGCGTGTGGATTTGCGCTCATTTACCTGCAGGTGCTCCCAGAACTCTTCATATCACCCACCAGATTGCTGCAGCAGAGTTTAGAGATAGCCACATGGAAAGACCTTGCGTGCCCTGTGGCTTTTGCGCAACCTCTCTATTGAAGAGCAGGATCTCCACATTTTTATGGAAGAATAGAGAGAGAATCTTCCGCCGCTGTTGAAGTAGGGAGATGTCCCCAGAGTGCGGTTCGGGAGTCAAAGGAAAATGGAAGAATGATAGAGCAGTGGGGTAGGCAAAGTAGTGATACGAGTAGGTAAGATAGGAAGTGACATAGTGTTGGCTTTTGGTACAGAAAATGAGGAACCATCTAGAGAAAGCTCGGGCGTGTAGCCTGAGATACTAGCGGGAAGGTAGGGAGTGGCTGCAAGTGGGCAACCGTGAGTATTGAGAGGCGGAGTTCCTCTCCTTTGTGAACAAAGAAGAAGAACCCAACAGATGCGAGAAGCACGATTGAATGCTGAGGTATCAGATGACCACACGAGGCTAAGCCGATTAGCCGAAGAACACAAAGGTATACTACTCACACCGGGGGCAAAGGACGACGCATGTGAAAGCCACATGCGTTACACGCATGTGGCCCACATTTGCGCGCCACTTTACACAAAGCCGTTTGTTAGATTTCTGTCATTATTTTACTAAGCACAACCCATAATGTAATTAGTTACGGCGGATATAGACTATAGTTTGGTAATAGTTACGAATGAATTTAACCCTCAACTAAGGGTTTATGGAGGATATACCAACGTCTTGTTTGCGCGAGCCACGACTCGGCCGCAGATGCCATCGCGACTCGGCAAAACGACGGCACAGTGCGGTTCCGGCCGAGTCGCGCCCATGTGGCGAGTCAGGTGTGCGCTTGCCCTCATGCGCTGACACCTTGGACGTCGCGCAGCGGCCCGCCGCGCGCCCATCCCACGCCCATCCCACGCACAGCAGATGTCACGCGGCGGCCCGCTGCGCGCCCATCCCATGCCCTGCGTGGCACCCCCAACTGGGACCCCGTCGCGCTTTATGCATGCTGTCTTTGTCGGCATGTAATTTCGTCAGCACATCGTCTTTGTCGGTGAACAACCCCAGCTGCACATCACCTTTGTCAGCATAGGAACCTGCCCGCACGTCGCCTTTATCGGCAGAGAAGTACACCCGTACGTCGCCTTTGTTGGCGCGGAAGCCCACCCGCACGTCGTCTTCGTCGGGCCAGTGGATCGCTTTTGTCGGGACCGCACGTGGGTCTGGCCAGCACGGGACCGAGGCTTTGTCCTCCCTTTGTTTTTCAAAACTGCTGCCGGCAGCCCGCCCCCATCAAGTCTTTATCAACGCCGCCCCCAACGTGCAGCCTGAGCCCACGGTGTCGTGACTTTGAGGACAAAGTGCTGCGAAAAAAATAAGTATACACGAGAAAAATACAGTAGGTACAATGCGGAATGTAAAGTAGATACGCGAGTGATATAGTAGCTAAGGGACGCGTGAGTAGGTGCAGTAGGTATTTCAAGAACGTAAAATCAGGTTGTAGATGTCGCGAGCGGAGGTGGAGGTGGAGGGAGGGTCAAAGAAACTACAGGTGGGTTGCTCGTTCATGTAAGTGATAACTCTCGTCATAAGCGCGCTGAATTCCGTGAAGCCGCCGACAGTGGTGAACGAGAAGTATTCGCGATGGGAAACTCCGCATACGCAGTTGATCGTGGCGCGCTCGCCACTGTCGCAGAGTTCCTCGAGTTGAGCGAGGCGTTCTGAAGGTCGTCAGGTTGAGTGTGAGACGGATGGAAAAAAAAAAATTGAGGACGTACCGCAATAGTACTGCCGGGAAACCTCCCAGCCGCAAATCCAGATGTGGGTCTTCCCGACGTCGCAGACCCTGTATTCCTGCTGCCGCCGCTGCCAGTCGTTCGTATGGCCGACTTTCCATTTCATTCGCGCCAAAAAAGCGTCGTCGGTGAGGATCCCAGCGGCATGCTGCGCGATATTGACGTCCGCGGCGCAGGCGACGTTGTAGCACCATCCCGGGCCCTCCTTCGCGTATGGGCGCGTGGCGCGATGGGTGAGGAACTCTGCTTTATTCGATTGGTGACTAAAACGGGTCAGCCGGCGTCCCCTCCCTCCGGATTGTGAGCATACTGGCTCATCGTGGCCTGGGGTCGTTGAGGGTTGTTGTGGGAGGCTGCAGGGCTGCAGAAGCGCAGATGGGAGTGGGAAAGACTGAGATAGTGTCCAGGAAGTTGTACTGAGGTGCAGAAATGTGGGAGGGAGAAGGGAGGTGGTGCAGGATGAGAGGGAAGGCAAAGAAAATTTCTGACAAGGTGCGAGAGAAATTCTGGACAGTGCGAGAGAATCCAGGACCAAGTGAGGCTGAAGAAAGAAGGACAAGGAAAACTGGCGTGGTGGATGGAGGAAGAGATACGGCGGGGCCGTCAACGCCCACCGTGCGCTCGTGGTCGCCGAAGGAGGAGGATATACGTCCGAGTGAATTCCTGGCTGCGGACTTTGCGCGGATATTGCTGGCAACGCGAATTTGGAAATCCCCCCGATGCCGAGGCGCGGCTGGAAGCGCGGGGGGTCGAGTGGAAGGCTTCGAAGACGCGGGTAGTGCCCCCCGCGTCCGGGAACAGCGCCGATGAGGTCGCAAAAAAAAAAATTGGCGGTGAGTTTTTGGGGGTGGGATTTGGGCACGCCGATGCGCGTCTGGGAGTGCTCAGGGCAAGCCGGCGGCTCCGCAGGCGAACGGGGGTTCGAGGAGAGGGCTCCGAAGACGCGGGTAGTGCCCCCGCGTCTGGGAACAGTGCCAATTAGGTCGCATTTTTTTTTTTTGGCGGTGTGTTTTTGGGGGTGGGATTTGGGCACGCCGATGCGCGTCTGGCGTCTGGGAGCGCTCGGGGCAAGCAGGCGACTCCGCAGGCGAAGGGGGTTCGAGGAGAGGGCTCCGAAGATGCGGGTAGTGCCCCCGCGTCCGGGAACAGCGCCGATTAGGTCGCATTTTTTTTTTTGGCGGTGTGTTTTTGGGGGTGGGACTTGGGCACGCCGATGCGCATCTGGGAGCGCTCGGGGCGAGCAGAAGGCTCCGCATGCGAAGGGGTTCGAGCAGAGGGCTCCGAAGGCGCGGGTAGTGCCCCCGCGTCCAGGAACAGCGCCGGATGGACCGCGAAAAATCCTTAGTGGCGTGTTTTCGGGGGCGGGACCTGGGCACGCCGATGCGTATCTGGGAACGCGCGGGTCGAGCAGACGGCTCCGCAGACGCGTGGGGTACCAGCCGCGTCCGGGAAGGGCGCAAAAATATCTCGGCAGCGTTTTCTGTAGACAGGATTTGGGTACGCCGATGCGCGCCTCCGATGCGCGCCTGGGAGCCCGCGGGTGGAGTAGACGGCTCTGCAGGTGTGGGGAGCGCCACCCGCACCAAGAAATAGCACCGTACATGGCGCAAAAAAAGTCGGTGTCCGCAGGGTGGGACTTGGATACGCTGAGACTTGGGTACGCTCAGACGCGTCTGGGAGTGCGCGGGTCAGACCCGAGGCACCCGCGAGACGACCCAGCCCCCAGAAAACCACCACGAAGCCCGAGAAAAACATCTTGAGGTAGAGCAAGGGCTGAGATCTTGCGTCGATTCAAATCCGAGACCCGATGTCCGTCGAGTCACTGTCGCCACGTCGTAACCCTGCGGAAGGTCTTGCAGCTGGTTTCATGGGAGGGCAACTGGACACATAGTCAACAGTGCAAGGTACCTGGACGCAAAGTCCAGGTAAATGCCGACTCAAAGTCGGTTGGTGAGTAGTATGATCGAAGAGACAAATTATTGATGCGTGTTTACTAACATCCAAAAAAGGCAAGACTCAATATTTTTCACTCCGAGTTCGACATTCAAGGTACAGCGTTCTATAAATCACACACGATACATTGCAAAATCAGAAATAGGAAGATACATTAAATAAAATCCAAAGAATAACAAAGCTATCTGCATAGAAGTATAATATAAATCGCCTCTGCTGCTATTCGAGACTTAGGTCGTAAGTGCATCCATTCTCTGGCCATGCACGCGGATGCGATAGAGACAAGTATATTCCCCCATACCCCAATTACTCTTCACGATCAGCATGACGACGCCGAAGTCGATACCAAGGTTCCGGATCTCCGTGTCGACGGGGAAAGTCTGAATGTGATTCGGGGAGTACTGCAAGGTGGCAATCCGGATGAACTCTGGGAGCTGCGGGAGCATCTTGGGACGCTCAGGCTCGTGCGCCCCCTGGCTCATTTCTGCGTGCCAAGCCTCGAGTTTCACAACATTGTCCTGTCCTTCGACCATAGCCCAAACTTCCATATCTTTGGGTGCACTTGTCCGCTTGCCGACTGCAACTGCAGCAGCCACATGATCAATGGTAATGGCGTCGATATAGACCAAGCTTCCAAGCACGATGCCGAGTTGGCCGTACGATCCTCCGAAGGGCCAGCAATGGCCATCGTGGATGTCGTGGTCAAGAGCAGTGACAGGCGAACAACCATCAAGAACCCAAATGCCGGTAAAATACCCAAGGATCTTGCCAGGAAGTGTCGATGGACGCAGCGTATATGTGGGGCTGGTGAGAGATGGGATAACAGACGCGCCGGTGGAGCGTAAGGCAAAATCGGGGCGAGCAACATGGCGTTGGGACATCTCGACGAGTAGCTGCAACGCCTGGAGATCACTCCTGATGCTGTTAATCTCGGAGCTCACGGCAGCCCGAGAGGCAATCTCCAGCTGCAATGCGTCGAGGCCCATCTTGAGGCTGTTGATTTCGGAGCTGGCGGCAGCCTGGGAGGTAATCTCCGCCGCATGCAGCAGCTGTAATGCGTCGAGATCCCTCCTGAAGCCGTTGAGCTCCGAGCTCGCGGCAGTGTGAGAGGGAATCTCTGCCGCATGTGTGTGCACAAGCAGTTGCAATGCCTCGAGATCCTTCCTGAGGCTGTTGAGCTCCGTGCTTGCAGCAGCGTGAGCCTTGTCTGTGCGTACGCTCTGGTGCTTCGATTGCGCCCCTAGGACTCCAATTTCGCCAAGGGTGCGCTCGAAATGTAACGAGAGTTCGGAGAGGGTGTCCTCCAGGCGTTGTAATCGTGCTGAATCTAGGCAAGCCTCTCTGTCTCCTGCGACTTGGGTGTGCACCAAGTCTGGAGAGCGAGAGAGCTGGCCATCTGAGCACTGAGCAGACTCAACGCTTGTCGCTGGAGACGCTGGAAGACGCAACACGTGGTGGCCGGTCATGGGCGATGCAAGATCAAGGATCACGAAGAGGGGAAGTAGGACAAATGTAACGAGGAACAGAGGGCCGACAATACGGAGCGCCATTGCCCGTATGTGCTGCAAAAGGACGCCATCCACCACCTTGAGAAAAGTCCATAAGAAGAATAAAAAGAGCCCCGTCGTAAAAAGCTGGAAGGTAAGAAATGTAAGTGAAGTAAATACTTCACATTTAAAAGTCCGGCTCACCACTTCGCTCGCTCGCCGCTGCCGAAGAACATATCCACGAACCCTATTGCAGGGAGTTTCTGAGCGCTGAAGTGGTTTGACAGTCGACGGTTTACAGCACAAAGCTGCACTGGTACTGTTGCTACAGCACAAAGCCAGTAGAAGACTGCTACGGCGCAAAGCCAGTAGCGGGACATGATGGCAGTAATCATGATCATCGCAAACCCTTTGCATCGTTTATTTTGCGCACAGAAAAATTCAATTAAATGGGGTGTATTCGGAAAGTACTGGAAGGGAACTACCAGCTAGCGTTAAAATTTGAAACTATATTACTGAGAGAGAGAGAGAAATCTAGTCATCATCGTCCATCGAATCACCGTCAAGCGCAGCAAGCTCAGCTTCGGTCGGGAGCTCGTAGAGGGCGAGTTTCGCTTTGCCGTACTGAGCCATGAAATCCACCTTTCCTAGACCCTTCCACTTCGCGATGTCCGTCCACGTCTGGCAGTGCTCCGCGGTGGGCAAGGCGACCCCGTTGTTCATGTAAATTGCGCGGTCCCGTACAGACAAGTCGTTGAAGAACTGGGGAGAAAAATAATCGATGGGGACATTGGTGGGGCGAGCACGAGAGAGGTCGGAAGGAGGGAGTCCTCGTTTGCGAATACGGCGGCGCCTGCATGAAACGGTAAGCATGAGGTCAGGAAGCGGAAGTGAATATGGAAATCACCATGCTCCTTTCTTGCGTTTTTGTGATACGGCAGTCTCGCGCCTCGCAGTCAGCACCTCAAAGAATGCACTGACAGCGCTGTCGCGTCCCGGCTTCTCGTGAACCATGAATGCGCTACCGTCAGCAAGTTCTTCATTGTCTGAATGGCACTCGTTCTCTGCTGCCAAGCGCGCAACGGTTTTGTTCATGAAGCAGTCGTCGGCGATTTGGGCAACGCGCAAGGCCTGCGTCTAATGATATTACATGAGCCAGGAGTAGACAATAGGGTGTAAAACATACCTCGTCGCGACGGCGATAAATGTTGTTGACCATGATGTCGACCCCCACACGGCCTGGACGCCGCTCTTCTTTGGAGGCCAGATCCTTCATGTGTCCGTATATGAAGCTGCGGTAGAAGCGTCGGAGGAGGTGGTCGTCTTTGATTAAGGATAAGTCGACACGATAAATTGAAGAGTAGGCAAATAATGAGGCAATGGTGCGGAAGGAGTGAATGGCGACATGCTCGTGGGCGAGGTTGTACAAGGACTCAGGGTTACCGAAAACGTCGGGAACAAAGACGTGAAGCCCAACGTTGGCGATGGCGTTGTACACGGAGTGTATATGATGGTCGCCGACTCGCGCGGCATCTGAGGCTGTTTGGCTGTTCATCGCCCTTGCGGTATGTAAGAAGGCGGCGACCTGTTCATACACAGAGTTCGTGGGTGGTATGGCAGAGGCGAGAATACCGTTCAGCTGGGCATCAAGGTCCTCTGGGGAAGAAAATTGTTGCTCGAACTGGTTCCTTAAGTCGGCGGGGAGACGGATCGGCACAGCTGATTGAGAGAGGAGGCCCATTAGAATGCGCGAATGGAGATTCATCGCTCTCTGAACAGGGATGTTGGTCAATAATGCGCGAGGGAAAAGAAAGCAGAAGAGCTTACCTGTAGGCCCGCTGCCGAGTCTGGTACTTCACTACGGGGGATTCCCCAGTTCTTTGGCCCGCTCTTCGACTTTGCTGACTTCTTAGCCTTCACTGACTTTGGTACACCGTCTTTGCGGGGACGTTTCGGCGCGGACCCTGGGTTGGGTACGGTGCCTGTACGACATCGCTGTTGGGGCCCGGGCTCATTGTGAGGTGACTTCCGCTTTTCCCCAGTGGCAGCAGGGGGTTCAGGCTCAGGCGCAGGGCGACGAGGAGTCTGGCCGCCCTGGCCTGAAGATTGGTGACCCTGGCCGCGAGACGAGGGCGGAGGAGGGTTGGGGTTGCCCTGACCTGAAGTTCGGCTACCCTGGTCGCCAGACGGGGGCGGAGGAGAATTGCGCCTGCCCTGGTCGCGAGGCGGGGGCGGAGCAGGATTGGAGCTGGAAGGCGGCGCGCCAGGAGGATTGCGGCTGCCCTGGTCACGAGGCGGGGGCGGTGGAGAATTTCGAGACGGGGGCGGAGCAGGATTGGAACCCGAAGCACCGTGACCAGAAGGCGGCGGAGGAGGGCTAGAAGTGGAGGGTGGCGCGCCTTGACCAGAAAGGGGCGGAGGAGGGTTGGAGGCAGAAGTAGGAGGCGCCTTGCCCCAGCCAAATCTTGGAGTGTACGGGAACGTGAAAGTGAACAGGTTCGCCGGCTGGTCAGGGACGACCATCGGAGTGTCTTCACCAGCAGAAGCCATGGATATCAGGATAGTATAACAAGAGAGTGGTGCGGTGGTGAGGTTCTGGGGAGTATTGAAGGAGAGTGAAGGAGGTTTATGTAAAGTCCAGTGGCTGTTTGTCGCGAAGACATGATTGTCTGAACCCCAGGTCCGAGCGCAATAAAGGCGGTATGCAGTGGCTGTTTGTCGCAAAGGCTTGATTGTCCAAACACGTGTCCAAACGCGTGTCCGGAGGCGGTTTGGGGACAAAGCACAGAGACGCGTTGGGAGGTTTGGCGATAGATCTAGAAATGCGTGAGGTTTGAGATCTACCAGCACATAGCTAGTAAACCCTCAATGAATCGTAGCGCAAAGCTACAGATGGATCTATCTAGCGCAAAGCTCAATAGTAGTTGGAAGTAAGTCGGGATCGTGTTTGATCGAATCAGTCATGGTCACGGCGTGACATTCGCGATCCCGGGCCGGTCTTTGTCTCCTCGCCTGCAACCTGGCTTTGCGCCGGTTCCTCACAACGCGCTGTTAGCTTTGCGCTGCAGCTGAGACTGGCTTTGCGCCAGTTGGATCCCATACGCTACCCGCCCTCAGCCCTCAAGCCCGACGCGCCGCAATTCAGTCATGGCGTTGTCTGAAAAGACCTTTATTCCGCCCTTTGTTCCTTTGCCCTGGCCTATTTCGGTCGCCTGCGGGCTTTTTGTATAAAGGACTCATCTGCCTCGGTAAGTCCTCACTTCCTCGGTAAATCTTCCCCTCTCAATCGTCTTTCGAGCCCAGTTTCTTCCACATGGCTATTATTCAATCCAGTCGCGCCCCTCAACCGATCAGTGTGCGCCCCATGCGCGGTGTCCGCCCTGGCCAATACGACACCCTCGACCACTGGCTGGCGCTCGCTGACCTGAAGACAGCTCCCGAACTGTTTCTGCGTACACCTCTGCCCGATGACCAAACCATGTGCGAGATGTATATGTCTATTATCGAAGTACGTTTTCTTTCTTTCTTTCTGCTCAAACAGCTTCCTGATCAAGCTTCAGCCCATGCCCTGGATGCCCGGCCCCGTGCATAGACTGAGTGTCGCCGCCTACCACCCCCGCCTCAGTATCACCAACGACGTGCTTCTTGGGCGTTTTGTCGGATCCTCTAATGACGCGAACGCGCCGCTATGGGTCAATCGACTACCTCCGCGAACATTTCTGCGCTTCTCGCAACCACTCGCATTCGTGGCGAAGCTGGTTGGGGGGATGACGGATATCCCGGTCAAGTCGATGATGGTGAGCTCACGCTGCTGGCCTTACGTCTGGTTTCTTTGCTTACCGCTGGTCGTACAGGGTGATCCAGCAGATGATAGGCGCATGAGTTATTGGTCGCGCGATGCCCTCGCCGTACGTCTTTCACCTCCTCATTCGTATATCGGACTTCACCCACATCTTACCTAGATCGCGAAGGCTCTTGCCCGCAGCAAGGCAGCTCTTGCCCGCGCCGCTAGAGCTTCTAAACTTATTCCCCGTTGTCGTAATCCTCGCCGTGGTCCCCGTTGGGTACGGGGGAAGATTCTAAGGGCCTTGTAGATGATTTACTCATGTTTCCATTCCGGCTTTTGTCTTTCTGCTGTTTGTCTATATTCGTCATTGTACGTCCAATCATAGAGTTTTCTTTTGCCTTTGTACCCTTAGCACCTCCACTCTACATATTCACTTTTGTCTGGCTGTATTGTTCCTGCGAGTATATATGTGAGGCATATTTGTGCCTCTCACTGCAATAACCATCTCTGTTCCTCCCATGGCGCTCTATCTGAAGAAGCCTCTGAGCCGTGTCCTGATCTCAACCGACGTGCAAGCTGATCATGAGGCCCTGATAGTACGCAATATTCCAGTTCCTATATCGCTCGGATGTTCACTCATCATGTACACAGCATGCGCATTCAAATGTTGAGGAGACCCTCCCTGATCAGACTCTCGACGTTTCTGTGGATACGCAGAATCTAGTCGCTGGAGCCACTGACGCACATGCAACGATGGTACGCAACCATGCCGGTTTCTACATCTCTCGATTGGTCGCTTATCGTGTATTCGAGATTGCCGACGTGTCTGCGGATATGAAGACTCCGGCGCTGGTCACTGAGGCCACTGACGACGAAGATGTGACGATGGTACGTACTCTTCAGTCTTCTACATCGCTCGAAAAATCGCTTATGGCTTACCGTAAATTCAAGACAATCAGAGAGATCCGTGCCGCATGGAAACTCGAGGAAGAGACGAAGAGACTTTTATCTCCTGAATCGGGTACACCTCGTCGTAATTTTGTAGTGAAGCGCCGTCAGACTCCTCGGTCGTCTTATCTGTACTACTAGATCCCGTTCAGCAAGTCAAATAATTCCACTATGTTTACATCTCAGCTCGTTAATTCTGGGGTCCCTCGAGAACATGACGATCATTGATCAGTTCGTTTTTTTTCCCTTTGGATTCTTGTGATTTCCAAGAAAATACATATAATAGCATATATATTTGTTAGCGGCGAGCATTGTGCGCGTCGCGTTGCGACGCGCTTGGTCACAAGACTGATTTGGTGCATGATTTGATTCCACCACGTGAGCACCACACTTTCTTCATCAACTACTAGGTGTGGACTTTGTGTCCAGACCACGAACCATTTCGACTTTGCGTCAGCGTTCGAGCCATCCATAGCAATAGCATATATATTTTGTTAGCGGCGAGCATTGTGTGCGTCGCGTCGCGACGCGCTTGGTCACAAGACTGATTTGATGCATGATTTGATTCCACCACGTGAGCACCAAACTTTCTTCATCGACTACTAGGTGTGGACTTTGCGTCCACGAAACGTTTCAACTTTGTGTCAGCGTTCGAGCCATCCATGGCTACTTCATCAGCCACTGCTAGTGACTCCTTAGACCTTACACAGAACCGCAACGAGAGTGGTGCGTACCACCGTCCACTTTCACACAATTTCCTCAAGTGCTGTAGTGTCCCTGGGTCCATTCGACGCCAGGGTCAGCACGATCATTCGCTTCGACGGCGAAAGCTACTATGTCGCAACAAATGCGAGCTATGTCCCTGCACTGCCCATCCGCCCCAATCACAGTGTATTCCTCCGAGAAGATATGCGCTTCGGCGAGGACGATCCTACTCTATGGCCACAGAACTACAGCAGCTTCTTTTGTCATCTCGGCGCCATCCGAAGGAAGCTGCTGGACACCTTGCGCAAAATAGCGATAATGTGGTGGGATCCTGCTCCCGAAGACTTCATTGTCCCGGAGACCGGCCTCACCGTAACTCGAGGATTGGGCAAACTGAAGCATACCAGAATCGCTCAACTCGCCGCCCCAATCGAGACATTCCTGGAGCAGTACCAGACTGCGAGACCCCAATTGACCAAGGTCCAAGACCTCCTCGAGCCTTTGGTGCAGCAAGTGCGTCTGGGGCTGGAACGCATTCAGATCCTTCCCTCCACCTTCAACCAGATGGTTGTCGGCGTAACGGCATTACAGCGCACGTTCCTCGAGGCCGAGGCCTTGGTCAGATACATGACAGATTTCAAGCCGCGCATGGTGGACTTGGGCAGCAAAAGTCCACCCCCCGTCGAGCACTGTGTTGGGGTATTCACCATTGACCCGGCCATAGCTCGGCAATTCAGTGCGGCGGGGCTACCGTACTGGTTACTTCGGCCGACTTGGACTTTCACCACCGAAAATATTCTAGAAGTTGTTACGCCACGGCCACCTGCCGACTACCTCATGCATGATCCTGCCCCGGATGCCACCCACTTCTCGACGAAGCCAGACACAGATTCCAAATACGCCGTCATTCACAAATTATCGAGCAAGGTGCCTTGGTACAAGGTCCCTTTCGCGGGGACATCGAATCCCGGGAGCAGTGCCGTCTCACCAGCAGCCGCAACTTCCAGTTTGCAAGACGGCGAGCTCTGTGGTTCCAGCCGTGGCATACCCTCCCAACGATTACGATTTGAGCCTTGTGCCGTCTCACCAGCAGCCGCAACTTCCAGTTTGGAAGACGGCGAGCTCTGTGATTCCGGCCACGGCATACCCTCCCAACAATTACGATTTGAGCCTTGTAAGTTGGACTGTGTGTAATGTCGAGTACCGAACTGATTATTATGATGATGATTGTAGACCCCCCAGCTACTCCTCGTGGCTCCGCGTCCACCCATCGTCAGCGTGGCGGCCCTTCTCACGGCGGCCCTTCTCGCAGCGGCCCTTCTCGCAGCAGCTCTCGCAGCGGCTCTGGTGGGTCTTCTCACGGCACCTCGACTGCGGCCTCGAAAGGCGGTCAAGATAAATTTGCGCTGCTGGAACGAGATGAGATGCTGCCCTCTATTTCGGTCTGGGAGGATGCGCTCAAAGCTGTGGACAGGAGCATCTCGCCCTCGAAAACAGATTCCCTTTATGTATTTCCGGAGCCTGCTCTCGTCGTTTCGTCGGACAATGTCGCTCGTCGGCAACTTTTTCTCCAAAATCTGAGCCTGATGATGGATGTGTTGATCTATCGCCTCGGTGACCCCGACACTCCCCATGACCTTCTCTCCGGTCAACAGTGGCGAGATGTTCTCGTAGGCAACGCTAGGGCACCGCGGATGGTAATGCGTCAGGGGGGTGGAGGTCAGACACAAGCATCGGCACGTAGTATTGGGCTGCATGAGCTCCTAGTGCCCGCATTCCGTGCCTGCGGGTTGGAGAATGAAGATTTCACTGCCATGCCGGGCACAGCCCAGCCTATCACTGTTCATCGTGCCCAGGAAATGCTGTGGATGGTCGCGGAGACTAATTTTCGCTTCGAGCTTCTCGCCCTCGACCACCATGCGTCTCGACTTGAGCGCCCTGAGGAGTGTCGCAAATGTTTCGCCGGTGGCCAGCTGATGGGAATGCCGCTTAGACAGTCGAAGGAAGGGCTCGCCTCTATGTCCCTTGTGATCCGCCATCCGTTCTTTCTTCGCATTGCGAGATTGATGGGTCACTGGCATCCCCGTTCTCGATCAGCTATCATCGCAGAAGCACAAGCCAGCGAGTCGCGAGAGTGGAGCCAAGAGAAGATGCTGGAGCTGGAGGACGCAGTGGCGAGACACTACACGCAAGCATTCTACAAGTTGTTTGGGCGCGCCGCGGTGATACCCTCACGCCTCGTCCACGAATTCGGTACCTAGCCAGTTATCTTGATGCTTGATGATCTACAACATTCCGCATGCCCATTTCTTCTCGTATTCTGAATTATTTCTATGTAGCATAATTGTGAAGAAATGTAGCATACTTGTAAAGAAATGTACTCGACAAATACAAGATTTCGAGTCTTTGCCTTTTTTGGACTGCCCCAGTTGTGGGAAAGCGGTGGTCGGCAAGGTTTCGGCAATGCACGTGACGTGCCGAACGAGAGGGCTCCCCGCTGTATCTGTGATTACAGTTTAGGTCACCGTAACCGGATTTACGGTTACGGTTATGACTGCCCGTACACCGTAAGCAACCCCGCCTTCTCAGTCCCACATGATAGATGCACGCCTTCTGAGAAGGGGCTTTTCTGTTCGGCGCGTTATCCTGCAACAGAAAACGCGGCGAACCCTTGGGTCATTAGAGATTATATCTTCATAATAGCAATCCGAATGAAATAGCTTCTTCAGATTTGTCTTTAACTGCTTGAGAGCTCTCGTACTCGGGCTTTGATGTAGGCATCTGCAAAATGGATTCCTCGCAAAGACTCAAATACTACATTGCTTTCTGATCTCTTAAATAGATTCTGAAGAGGCAGGATTGTTGAGAGGTTGGTTACGATGGTCTCGGAACTTTGTACTGTGTGAATCAGAGCAGTAGTAAATTTTCTAGAGCTATATGAAAGACATCGCTTTTAAATGTCACACTCTGTTACCTAATTAGATGTGTCTCATCACACTGTCCCAAAACGGGTGTTCAGACAAAAGTGTGTTTTCTGAGCCGGAACACCCTCTATTCGTGAAATTTTTGGTGAACGAATTTGTCCTGCAGGTCGTCCGGCTCCATAGAGCCCATACAATCTGGCGGAATCCATGACAACATTTTTTGTTTGCCGTCAACTTTATCGGAATGACCCTTCCCCGAACCCCCAAGATCTTGCAAGTCAGGTGGTGTGTTGAAACACCGCACGATAGACCACTACGCCATCATGCCCCCCCACGGAGCAGTTGTACAGGTGTTCAGCCAGGCAGGGGGGTCCAATGCGTTGAGGTGGTTCGCCTTGGTAGATCTCAGGCTTCACAACATGTCCAGAACTGCCCCAACCTCACCAACTACGATGGGTGGTGTGCGTGCACTGCAGCGGGCATATTCCCGTCTCCGGAACCCGTGTGCGCTGCGGTCTTGTTTGCCCCAGCTCCAGCACCCACGCTCCTGCAGTCGTTCCAATGGATGTTGACCAGACCCGGACGCGCACTCCCCCACGCACCTGCTTCCAGTGCAGAGCCACCGGACACCTTGCCTGCAAGTGCCCAGCCAATAGCATAAGATAGCTCAGGGATTTCAGAGGTACAGAAACTGTAAGGGCAACCTTAAGCTCTAGGCGAAACCTTATATACCTTTATGAGATTCAGTCACATCAGATATGATATGTGTATTGATTCTTACAAAATAAATCTGAGAATCAGCTGCCTCAGATACAGGCCAAATTTGATGTGGCTGATATGTGGATTGATTCTTACCAAATAAATTCACATTCCAGACTGAAATTTTGCTTTATTTGGTGTGATGAGATTCAGTCACATCAGATATGATATGTGTATTGATTCTTACAAAATAAATCTGAGAATCAGCTGCCTTAGATACAGGCCAAATTTGATGTGGCTGATATGTGGATTGATTCTTACCAAATAAATTCACATTAGAGAGTTTGCGGCAGCCACCGGAAGCCACCTGGTGGCTGATCGGGCATGCGGTATCCGGTGGCTGTGGCTGATCTGGTGGCTACCATGCAGCTGCCACATATACCCCTTTCCACCATGGAGAGAGTCATTCTAGAGTCCAGAATACACTTCACAGCACTCCTCAAACTTATGTTGCAGGAATGGGAGGAGGATGTTCCAGTTTCAAATGGACGGCCAGGGGGAAGAGTTGATCTCAACTCTCTGGGGATAAAGGGCTGTTGGTTGATGTCGTAAAGAAGCAAAGGTGGAGTGGTGCGACATCATACATTCGGCCACCAGATCAGCCACAGCCACCGGTTACTGCATGCCTGATCAGCCACCGGGTGGCTTCCGGTGGCTGCCGCAAACTCTCTATTCCAGACTGAAATTTTGCTTTATTTGGTGTGATGGTCGACTACAAAGGGCTGCCGAGCACATCCAGCTTGCCGTACAGGGACCTGGTACCCGTGTCCAACACTAATTTCTATAGACTTTACTTACCAGACTTACTCAAAATGCACAGTTAAAAAAAAGATGGATCAGAGTTGGTTGAACAATATATGAACATGAGATCTGGTACATAAGGCAGCTAAAGATAATGGGTAAGCTAAGGTCCTGAATATTCTTTGCGCCCTCGATTAAGTGCCCAACACACTAGACGTATTTCCCTTTGAATTCCATAAATGTCCCCTTGGGTCTTGTATGTTGTCAAGTGAGTGATGATATGCTCTGGCTTGATAACAACCATATCCTCTGCCAGTTTGACTTCTACAATCTTTGACATGAAACAAGGGTATAACATGGGATCATAGGGTGTCCCTTCCAATTCTGATTGGTCCAGATCACAATGTGGTGACACCAGAATGAACTTCTGCAATTTCCCTTGAAGGGGAATTTCAATAATCTTGTTTATGACGCCTGTTCGGTGACCTTGGATCTGCTCGTCATAAAATTGGATGAAACTATTTCCCTCATGTGAGGAGTTACAGCTATAAGTGTGCCCATTCTCGTGGAATTCTGGGCATTGTTTGGCAAGGGGAGGCAATACAAGAGCATGGGGATGAAAATAGTTCAGGTGACTGTGATATTGACCATGGTGCCCAGTCCTATTGAGATACTGCAGAATCATGTTATATGTTGTTGTGTCGAGGGCAGTCGCTTTAGTCTTCATATATGTAGCTTGCTCAGAGTCACTGATTAACTGAATTGTGGGACGCTTTGTGATATTTTCAGGCTGCAAAATATCTGCAAAGACATCCATCCCTGGAATGCTAGATGCATTGTCTTCCAGAAATGCAAGGAGCCGACAAAGGCGTGTCATTTGCTTCAACATGGTAAAATCCAGATCATCTAGAAAAATATTGGTACATTATTCCATTGTGTGAACAAAAGAAGCCACCTACACATGTGCTTGTTTGTCTTGACCTTTTGCAACCGCCCATTCATGCGTTCACCTGCAAACTCGCTCAGGCATGCTAATGGACCCCAATACATAAGGAGTTCCCCATTGTGCCCAGCATAGTGGTGATTAGGGGTAGACTTGAATTCGGGGAAAAGTTCTTTTATAGATTGACGATAGGCAGTATAATGTTCAGTGTATGCTTTCGCCTCTGAATTAGAAGCTTTGAAGGCCACAAGGATATTGGTGGCAGCTGTTAGATCATAAAAGCTGCTGAGCGATTTTTTGTCATCCTTTTTAAGAAAAATTGCTGGAAATAAAAGCGGAAAGATAACAGTGAAGAGAACAAGAAGATGGTCTGCTTTCAGCTTGCCATGGCCTTTTTGCCCAAGATTTGTGGGTGGTCGACTGACCCAGGTAGGCAGAGAAATATCTCTAATGCCTCCCCTGAGAACTGTCAACTCTTGTTCGGAAAACTGGAAGCTGTATTCAATTGGTCCAATTGGTTCAATTGGGGGGTTGTAAGCATCATCTTTGTCCTCATTGTTTTCATCAACATCCATTGAAAGTATGTCAATTGACTTTGACTTTGACTTTCGGCTGTGAGGAGTGGAGCCTGACTTGGACTTTTTCCCGCCAGGAGTGGAATCTGAATCTGGCTGGGATGTGCTTGGCTCAAATGTGCTTGGCTTAGCTTTGCGACCTGGTCCCCACCTGAGATCTGGAGCTTCTGGTGCAGGTGTTGCCCGGGGAGTAGATTGTCCAGAGTCAGGAGCAGGGGTTCTCTGAGAAGTGGAGCCTGAATCTGGTGCAGGTGTTGCCCGGGGAGTAGATTGTTCTGAGTCTCCATCACCTGATTCATCTTCGTCTTCATCTTCATCATCTGCCTCTGAGTCTGGATCAGTTGACTCTTCTTCTTCGCTCTCCAGTTCATTGAGCTCATCTGCAGATTCCTCTGTATCAGCATCTGTGAAGTTCTCATCCTTGTCTTTCTTGTCTTTCTTCCCTTTAGCCACCTCCTTACGTCCTATACCCCAGAGCTGTCGCAGCTGATGCTGCAAAACCCCTTCAAGCCAATTGTGCAAATAACCCAGAATAATATGCCAGACTGGATCCCAGTAGTCCGTGCGGTGGAATGAACACCATCGCACACCGAACTGTGTTCCAAGAGCTTTCTGATTTTTTTTTTTGGGGGCATCCCGCCATTGTTTTGCTTGCTCACGAACTTCTTCCATAGTTCGTCTAATCCACGATTCTACGTCAAGATTGTCCTTGTCAGCTCTCAAGAGCTTGCAGTATGAACAGAAGCAGTTGGCACTATGGGAGAAAAAACCACCAGCCTCTCTTGCACCTCCTAGATCTGCAAGAAGAGGAATAATCCGTGTTGGGACATGTACACCATCAGGGCGATAGTGTGTCTTGATCGGCGCTGCACTGGCATCCTCAGTTTGAAGAACAGCATCAACGACAGGGTCAATCAGATGTGGCAGTTCTGTTACAATAGGCTGTTTTGGAGAGGGAGTGAGACCAGCAATATAGGTATATCGCGGCAGAAAGCATAGAGAAAAAGGCAGATTTAAGCAGTAGAGAATGATAGTGCCACATTGTACAGTTTTGCCTATCTCAAAAGATCAGTTTTACAGAGCAAAAAAAAAATAGAATCCAGCCCTGACCTGCAAGCTTATTTGTAAATGGATTGAACCAATCAATGTAAAAAGCAAACACGAGATGGTACTTGGTGATTAGGAATGTTTTGAGAGCAGCCCAAGCTGGACTGTCATGAAAACTGTACATGTCCGGGCCAGCAGCGGGAGTTCTGCTAAAGGTGTGGGTCAGATGATCCTCTACTTCGCGCTGAGACAAAAACCATTCCAGCCAAGCCCTGAAGTCCTGGGTATTGTACCAGGTTTTAGGGACAAGTTTTACAGTCTGCCCAAGTCGCTGCTCCCGATAAAGTGGAGTTTCACAAATTTTCCGAGGACTTCGACGATGGCCGCAAATATGAGGCATAGTCTGCTCGTCGTACAAGGTGAAGCATGTAGGGCAACAAGGTGTGCGTATGAGTTTTGGCTCATGGTCCTGGAACTGTCTGCTAAATGCAGTGCGGATGTCCTGTGGGAGATGGATCTTTGGAAGCTTTATCTCTCTGTCCAGCTGAGCATTCAAAGTATCTGTATGAGACCCAACAGAGTGCCAAGGATGAACTGTATAGCCTTCAAGATAATGTTCGCTGTATCGCGGCTCACACCAGCCTTGAGATGGAGCCAGATGACAAGAATACAACAGAATTGCTCAATTGACGAATAATCCACCAAGAGTTCTAGGTGCAGTGTAAGTGTGTGATTAGTGCACGTAATTTCAACTTGATATACCGAGAGGCCGAGAAGTTGTTTCTGAGTCAGGCATATCTGGGTCTGGGTCCACATCCAGGGTCGGTAGCTCCATTTTTTTCATATGTTTGGACCGAGTATTGCGGCTAACCCATTTACCAGCTATAAGCTGCCCAGGAGAGATAAGAGTTTTGGAGTTACTGCAATTTGCACAAGTGCAAATAACCTGTTTAGGCCCCGCAGGGGGAACGGAATCTGAGGACATGGGGATCAGAAGACAGGTCGGGAGGGGGAGCGACACCCTTATATTAGTGCAGTAGCAATCAAGATAATCAATCATATGGCGCGAAGCTAGATCCTCATCACTAACTGTCCTAATGGGTTTGTTGATTCTCACTCAAACTCGGTTCGTTCTCCCTCAATTTTGCTCTAATTATTTTTTCAACCAATGGGTGTGCCGGCCAAGGATATGGATAAAAATTGAGTGAATTCAGATGTGTATTGGATAAGAATCTGCCCGAGCAACAAAAACAAGGATTCCGGGCCGACACAATCAAGATATCAATCATGCGGCGAGAAGTTAGACTAACTGTCCCAATGGGTTTGTTACCGATCGAAAAGGATAAGACAGGCACTGCGTTCAAGCCGGTTCTAGAATGGCCAAATTCTAGGCGCGCTGAGCCGATGGCTATGCGCGCCTATCTCCGTGGAGGCGTCTAGACTTGACTCGACTCGGCTAATTCTGGTTGCCTAGACACGCCGGAGTTGAGGCCCGGTTAGGTCCGCAACGACGAGCTAGACTCCTGCAGTCTAGGGAGTTCGAAATGCCTCAACAAATTCCTCCTAGCTGGCCTCACCACCCCCGACTGCTAGCCCAGTGTAGCTCCCCTCATTCTGTCTTTGCTAGCTCAGTGCGGAATTCCCGTTGCAGATTTGCAATGCGGCGTAGGAACGGATTGTCGCGTATCTTATTTAAACTTTTTGAATCCCCACGCATGCCTGCGCAATAAGCTTTGGATGGCCCTTGAAACTAGGGGAAAATTCGCAAGCATTCCGTGGCTCTTGCTCGACCACCATGTACGGGAACAACAACTACCGCGGCGGCCTGTATTTACCAGAGGACATCCAGACGACTCGTCCGCCAGAGCAACACCCGAATCGTGACTTTCGTGAGGAGCCATTCCCTGACTCCTCGGCTCAGGGTTCTAGAGTGTTCTCTCACAATACCGGACACCCTCATCATCCCAACGCGATTCCTATGCTAGGTCTTGGACCCCCCCCCTTCGTATGTTTCTTCCCAGTTTACTGTGCAGTACAGACTCAGGACTCACCGACGATTAAAGTACGGTCCGGACTGGCCGTGCCGTTTCATTCCAGCCGCCAACGCCCACTCACGGACGCGGTAATGGCATGCGCGCTACTTCCTCGCCGCAGCTCCCCTACGGCAACGGTCCTGCTCCCAATCAGCTCATCGCTCCGGACATCGCTGCCTTGCTCGCGAAGATGACGTTGCGACAAGACCATCTTGATCAAGAAAATCAGTTGCTTAAGCGGGATAATAATGCGCTTCACGCTCGCATCTCCTCCTTCGAGAATCGTCCCGCGCCGGTCGACGCCCCTCCCCCTTCAAATACCGTCTCTGATCCCCGCGTCGCCGCCGCCGTGCGCAAGAAAGCCGGAAGGCGCGCAGCACGGAAGGAACGCGGAGTTGCAACTGCACCGCCTATGCCGCCGGTTCCGGAGGTTGACGCTCCCACATCGGAGGCCGGTGCACTGCAGCAGAGTGTTCCTCAAGCACGGATCTATCTGGGGAGCGCCAACCTGCCGCCGGAGCTGCGACCGGTACGAACGGCTACTCAGGTCAGGGTTTTGTCTACCTTGTCGGACAGCATTTGATTTTGTTATAGAAATTCGTGTCAAGGGTCTTTCGGGAAGTTTGCGGCGTCGGGACGAAGGACGACTGGCCCGATCCAAGCATTATCCGCATCAATGAGTTTACGCAGGAGCAATACCTTACCCCGCGTTTCGACGGCCTCATCACGGATGTATCGAATCAGCATTTGATCTCTGTCGTCGCGAGGAAGGCCGAGATGGACCTTCGTGTACTATTCTTCTCGCTTTTGAGCTCATTTTATATTGTGCTGACCGAGTTCATGTAGAATGTTGATCTTCAGCCTCCTCAACTCGCCTCATCGAACGCAACCCTGGACTTTGCAGTCGTTCACCATATGGCGCAGAATTCTTTCACCAATTTTCGACCCCAGTGGCGCCGACAGAATGACCCCCAACTCGCAGCGAGCCATGAACTGACCGATCTGATGAATCGCTGGAAACAGCGCCGATGTCTGGTACACCGGTATAGTTCTATGTTCCAGAACATCATGCTGATGTTCCATTGATAGAAAGTCGAACAGAAGCTATCGATAGTACGCGCCTTCGCAGCTGCGCATAATCTTGACTCGAACCTTCTCACCAAACTGTTGGATGAAACCCATGAGTCAGACGAGGCGTCGGGCCCCGAAGACAACAGTGGTGAGAGCAAAGAAACATGGAAGGCTCGCATGGCGGGGCTGGCGGGAATTCGCATAACCTCGCGCGCCGCCTTGGACAAACTCGAATTTCTAGAGGTTCTGGGCGCCGACTGGCGGTCGGATGAAGTGCGTGTTTCCTCTTTGCAACGGTTTCATCGCCTCATGTCTTCAGTTGTCCAAGCTCGGTCACGCAATGCACAAGATGTGGTACCGCACGCTCACTTCACGAGAGAGAAAGGCCATCAAATACATTCGCGTGAGGGGAACTGGTCGGTCCTCGTCTCGCATCCCCGACCTTGCACCGTGGAATTTTGGATTATCCATTCCCTGGCTCGAGGAGGCCCGCACGCTGCCCGAAAACGAAGACTTTTTGGCGGATTGGAACACGCACGGTAATCCGGCTGGTGTTGACGACATGTTTTTCGATACGCTTGCTCAGATTGACAACACTGATAATGACGACAATGCTAATAATGACGACGCCTAGGTAGATATCATACAAAGCCTCCTTCCGCTCATTCACTAAATCTAACGATACAACTGACGAACCAACTACTACAATTTCGTTCTTACAGTCCCATTGTTTGCATATACCCCTTTCAAATATCTGAATCTTCTGTGATGTCTCCGAAGCCGTACGCGTTGAGTGAGGTTGAACACTGCATACCCAATTAGCCTGAATGAAATTTGTATTCCGAAGGACAACCGACTCGATCCATGGTTGCGGTTATCCACATGTTGGGTTCGGTATGGGTCACACGTCCTCTACACACCTGGCAGTGTAAGTCGGTGAGACGCATGATCATGGGCGGGTCGTGGATGAGAGGATTGACATATGTGTCAATATCCCATGTCTCGATCCCAAGCTCCGGACTAAAAATGGTATGATTAATTCTCTCAATATTGAAAGCAAGAATTTGAGGAGCGTCCTTACAACTGGTCCCAAACAAATTTCGGGTTTTCCAACGGGGTGTGCTCCGAGCGCTTCATCCAAGCGACGGCAGCCAAAACTGTTTCGGATGACCCTTGAACACCGGGTTGCCTATGCACAAAAATACTGCGAATCTCCCCAGCATGCCGTTTATTGTTGATCCGGGCTTGAACAATCGAAGATCCAGCAGTGTTGCGTTCGGACCGTGAAGTCGGTGTAATGCGACGGCCATCAAGCAAAGCAAAGTTGTAGGTCTCTGCATGAGAAGCGAGTGTCGACGTGTTGGGGGAGGGGTTCACAGCCAACAAATAATGAACTTGAGGTTGGTCTTTATTGTAATAATATTCCAACCCCTGTCGAATGAGATCATCCAGCTTTTCCGCTTTGTCAGCAATGCTGCCCGCTTTCACGCGCATTAGTGTTTGCTCTGACAACACCTCAGCTTTTTTTATCCGGACATGGATGAGCCCCTACCGTCACGCAAAGCATCCTGAATTGTTCCCAACGCCTCCTGTTTGTTTCGCTCGCCGCCTAGCCGTTGGATAAACTGGCGCTCGAGAGTAGTGCAGGTGGGATCCGCAAGAAGGTTTGTTATCTGGAAGGGTAAATGAAGTGACAGAAAAAACAGTTCATACTTACAACACCGTCCAGTGCAGCGCTGCGATGGAACTCGCGCATCATGGATTCTTCAAGACGTCCACCAGTCCAATTATTGCTGTTGAGATTCTTGAGGATTTTGTTTAGTCGTTCGGTCAGAAAGGCCCAGAAAGAGTACACAGGGCCGAAGTCTCGGATCTGGTCCGGAATGTGGACAGCCCAATGGTGGTTAGGTTTCATCTGCTCTGTCCCGTAAATCTGACACGCGTGATCAACAAAATCAATAGTTAATACCAGAATTGAAACAGGTTACCCTCGCAAATCCCAAAAGATATTGTTGGAGAAGAGCTTCTGCCCTGTGAATTTTTTCAATTCGAATAGCGCTGCCAACCAAGATTTTTAAGGCAGTCGCAAATGCAAGGAAGTTTTCGTCTTCCCCGTCTCGCATCCGTGGGGACGGGACCTGTGGTTCCTCGGGTGCTGTTCCTTTGCTTTTACTTCGTGATTGGGCCCTACGACGTATTTCCTTCTCCCATTCCCCCTTCGCTGTTGCATATTTAGCCAATGCCGCTGCCTGGTCCTTTTTGGCATCGCCAATGAACGTGTCCCACACCATCGGGATCTCAAGGATATTATCAGAGGGGGGGGGGCATGAAACATGTTCCACACACAAGAATCGCCCAGGGGCTAGTCACTGCAAATTTGTACTCGTCGGCAGTGAGGGACCCTCCGGCCGGTTCTCCGACTCTCAATGGGAGACGCCCGGCCCACAGCGGTGCCTCAAACTGTTTTGATTTCATTAATAGTATGTTGAGATTGTCAGAATGAAAACGCTTACGGTTTCGAGGAAATCATGGATCAGATGAAGCTCTCGATTCTTACGCTTGGTATCCGCGCGAAGAGCATTTGTCTGAATCCATTGATTATACCACTGGGTTTTTGCAACACCTTGAGACGCAGTCAAATAAATATCACATTAGGCTGAGAGCTTACCGAGGAGCAAATTGTGCATAGGATCAATGACAGTATACCGCACAATATCGAAGTACTTCAGGCGAGCAAACTCAGTCCAACGCACTCCATGTGTTGCAAAGAATTCAGTACGCTCTTCGTCAGTGGTGAGAGTGCTGTACTCGAAACACAGCTTCCGGTGTTCATCCCCTGTTCGTCGACGATACTCTGTGGCAATGGTTAATAAAAAGCATACCCCAGGACCCAGAATTTACCGTTGCGCAGCGCCTTCTCGGAGAATCTTTCATCCCGAGGAACATCGCACTTTGTGCAGGGTGCCTCATTATGACGGTGATCCGCAAACCCGCAAAGCTTACACATTGCAGGGTGGTCCGCAATGATAGCGATGAGTGCAACACGAAGTCTGATGCCTGAGAACAAGAATTAGCTGGGGCTGGTGGTGTACAGTAGAAAGTAAATACCATTTGGATGCTCTGGAGGATTTATGATTATTCCGTGGTCATATAGCATGATTAAATCATCAACGACAATCTTCAGATAGTGTTGCAGTTGTTCCGAAGTTTGCTCGCTCGGTCCCGGAGGCATCGGACCTAGAATCAAATTTTCCGCCCTATACCTGGAGCGAAGTGGTAGAATAAGAAACCCACGGCCAGGGCTATGACTCGGGTGTCCTTACCGCAATGAATTCTCAAAGTTTTGAACACAATAGCTCATTACACCGGAGGAGTGGCTGGGCCCGTAGTTGCTTGTTTTGCGGCCAAACCTGTACTCGAAATGAGCCCATGCAAATGGAACGGTGCAAAAGTCTCACATACCAGTCCAGGCTAAAAGTAACACCTAGTCGTATCTCTTTCTCCGAATCTCCTTCAAAGAAGAACCGCTTCTTGTCGGGTCCTGTGATAGTATTCCATACCTCCCCGTCCTGGATGGACCTGAGTTCGTTGGGTGAATGTTCCTGAGCCTTCCAACCATTTACAGCAGGAACCATTCCCGGACGAGCAAAGAGATGGCGAAGACCATCAGATAACACCTGAATCGGTGCGACGACATGCGGTTGTCTGCCTAAGGTTGAACCGGCACTGTCGGTTTCGGGATCTGAATCACCCGACACTGTAGGCTCTGGCTCGGACTGGAAGAGTCGACGGAAAAGTGTCCGAGTTTGGGGACGAAATATCTCGCATTCGCAGTCCGGGCACAGAGTATCGGGAGGGACAGCTGGATCAAAGATTTTGTGACAAAGATAGCAAATTGGATGTCTCTTGAATGTGTCGGTCAGATCGAATCTCGAAAAGACTGTTGGTAGCTGCCGAGGAAGTTTTTCCCCGCCCAGAAGATTTCCCGGCAACTTCGAGAAGACTAACCCCAGGGCGACAAGGATCAGGCTACACGCCCGAAACGAGACATGATGTCTGGTGTGGAGAAATGCAACGAGGAGAGTAGCACACAATATATATGAGTTTTGTCGGTTTTTGCCGGGGAGGACGTCAGCAATTGCCGGTGCCGCACGAGGAGTACTTGCACCAGGCTGCTGGGGCGGGGGAGCTGAAGTATCTGCGGAGCTGAACCATGACTTCAGATGATGTAGGCATTCAACCGAATAAACGACTGACCTCGTCGCTAAGGGCTGTTCCGGAGCAGGAACATTTTGTTGAGTTTGAACAGTGGTCCTGGAAGTATCATGTGAGTGGACATGATACCATTTGAACGACATACGGTGTCGAAGAAGAAGAACGAGAACCGGTAGTTGTGCTGCGGAAACCCATTTGCGAAAAACCCCTCGTAGCATTTCGACCTCGGACCGCATAACCGCCTGCAGGATTGTTGGGTTCATTGTCTGGTCATTCGTTAGCTCAATGTCTATTATCGAAATGACCCATGCCTTCAGATGTGGGGAGTCGATTAGCGGCTCCCGGAGGGCCGGGTGCGCGAGGTTGTCGACTCGGATTAGCCATGAGGGGACACAGTGGAAGGTGGGGCATGTTTTATACCCTCGAACACAAATTCCCAAAGAAAATCTATAACTGATTTTTCACACAAGAAATGTACACGGGAAGGCGGTTATTGCGAGAGCATCACACAATTAAGGACTCATCAGACGAGTGGGGGCAGATATTCACTAGACAGTGAGGAGGGCAGAAGGAATTTCGTACAAGCTACAGCGAGTTGTATGGGGAGAATTTACTGGTTCGCTTGATATTGGGCAGACTCTACAACGTGGGATGACGAAGAATACAACAGAAATAGTTGTACTCTCACCCCACATGGGAACCCAAAGTCTTGCCATCAACTGCGTACCCTGGCTTATCTTGCCCTCGTATTCGGTTGGGTTCCAGCTCAAGGGTTCCTGGAGGAACCTGTGAAGCGACCGACGACGAGCGGCACACAAGGTTCACGAAAATCGGTCAGGATATTGGATACCATTGGATGGGTCGGGTCGTTAGACGTGAAGAGAGATGTGAATGTGGTTGGTTGGTGTGAAATAAGAAAGAAGAGAGTCACAAAAGATGAAATAGGAGCACAATGATTGCTCACGGCTTGATAGCAGACAGTGAAAATTATGACGAGCAACGACAATAGTGACTACAAATAGAGGCCTTCAGGCGTACCCTCGTTCTTCGTAAACAGAACCTGGATTGAAAGCAAAGTTGGCACGGGAAGAAAGAAAACAATTGTGGCGTGCGCACCTTCTCTCTTACAGACGTGAAGTCGGCCTTGTTGTCCCGCATGTGGCGCTCACGAAGAGCGAGTACGCCGGCCTCGGTACATACTGCCTTGATATCGGCATCAGAGAGGTCGTCCTTAGTCATGACAAGTTCCTTCAAATCAACGTCATTGCTGAGACTCGTGCGTGAGGTATGTAATCTGCCACATGCTATTAGAGCAAGCGGCCAACAGGAGGGGACTGACCTGAAGATGTGCCGCTTGGTCTTGACATCAGGCAGCCGGAATTCGATTTCGCGGTCTATACGGCTGGGACAGATGAGCGCAGGGTCAAGCGACTCGATCTTGTTTGCGGCCACGATCACTTTGACATCTCCGTGCGTATCGAATCCATCCAGCTGGTTCAAAAGCTCCGACATCGTCTACTGGACGCTCACCGCTCGACATTGAGAGATGATATTCGGAAAGACAAGGGAAACATATACCATTTTACGAGTACTTTATGTACTCGTTCTTTTCATCAATCGGAGACCAGAGTTTTGAGTTGGCGAAACTTTTATCAGTGCGTTTAGTTCGTGTAATCGAAATAGTGGCTGTGTTCATTAGATTCTTGAAGTCTTTTTAAGAGCTCAATCTAATGAATTTAGTGGTTACATAATGTAGTATGGTGGGCTGGGTTCGAATCCGTCGTGTTGTTTTTATTTGTTGTACATGTATATAGTTTGTCTGAGGGGGACTTTTGGGCATTTCCACATCTCGTTTCGATATACATGTATATGTATATTGGCAATATATCTCCAGTGCCTGCTATACAATAATCTTGGATTCGTACATCTGTAGGGTTCTCCGAATATGTGTTGTCAGTGTCGGTTGTAGGGAACAATTGTCGAACCAAGGGATGTGCATGCGCCGCAGGTTGGGGTGGTCGTGCGCAGCTCGTAGCCTCACATTGTCTGCGGTTTTCCTGAGGATACAAAAAGTTCCAATTGTCTGAACACTGACTCAAGACAGGGCGGGAACGACAGAATTTATGTTTGAAACTCTCCGAACGTAATTCTACCAACCAAATCACAGTCAAAAGCACAGAAGAATGGTTTCAAAATTGCTCACGCTTTTCGCATTTCATGGGATATATGTTGTTCTTTTGAGTATCACCCAGAACTAGTACTGAATTCAGAAATAGTATGGCGTACTTGCGTTACCAAGATTTAATAAACCACGCAGTCACAGGCCTTATCCAACAATCCTGGACAAGACGGTCTCGGCAAGATGTCGAAACAGCAAAGAAAGCCTGATCAACTCGCGGATACCAGACTCACCAGTGAGCCTTGTAAACGGGATGTGAGAAGTGGACGATGGTTTAATGTGTTAGGAAACTGGATGAGGGATAACCTAGCGTTGACAAAGGGCTAGACAAGAACAACATCGACGCCAGGGATGAGGTGGTGGACATGAGAAAGACAGAAATGCAATTGAGAATGCACCCGGTGTTGGCTTGGTGTGGGGGAGCTGATCGAACCCGTGACTTCGAGATTCAAAAATAAGTAAGTTCACGGAGTGTGCGGAAAATCACACGGTGTTACTTAGCAGAATGAGTTGACCTGGCATTTAATTTATGTCACGGCGCCCGACGACGAGACACCGTTCCTGACCTGAACGTCAAGGACCTCACCGTCATGTTTTATATAACTGAAGCCTACCTTGACCTCGGTTGGTGTAAGAACGACGCCTGCGGTTGAAAACGCGAGACAAGAGCGGGATCAATAACAATATAACGGTACCCGATGTGAACATCGAGCGGCGTTAAAGGCATTCGAGTACTTACCGTTGATAGATATCTGAGTAGGTTTTCGTAGTCAATAAACCACTGAGGGCAGTGGAACGAACGGATGGCATACCTTCAGAGCATGTGGCTCAGAACAGGATTTTAAACAGTTTACACGGGAAAAGAAAGCCTACCTCGAGTTGTGCATTGGGAGAATGGAGTAGCATACCCCCAGCAGGTTAGTTGGGGTTCGAGTCAGTGAGGACGAGGTAGAAAGCTTTGGGTAGAGGCAAACGAAGCGGGATCAACGGACCAACCTTGGGATGTCAAGTAAGCGCAGAAAATGGGATGAATCAACGCACCTGGATTCGGCAGTGGGGCGACAATCGAGGATCGCCAGCTGACACAGAAATGTAAAATCAAATATACAGTGTTGTTCCTTTGACTGTGATCGCCGAAATGATGCCATCAATGATGATGCCGGAAGCAGGGATTGCGGTCAAAGCGCCGAATACGAAGTGCACCAAGTATGTGAATAAATGTTGGCTGCAAGGAAGCGTAGTATTCAAAAGTCGGTATTGATGGCCGCTAATGTCATTCGCTCCTTCTTTCCAACTACCACGACTCTGCCTGTAGGTCGTTCATTTAAGTATTTCTTTCCCGTTTGACTTGTGGGTAGGATGCCGTCAATACGTCGAAATAGAAGATTACGTCACGTTGTTGAAGCTTCCACCGCTAACCCGGCTGCAGTCGCTGCAATGTAAGTATTTAACTGTATATCTTCTTCCTCCGTGTTCGCTCAGTGCGTGCAGCCCGGACCCATATCCCAGCGACGGGCCCGGTGTGAATTATCTTGTTACTCGCAACCTCGTCGACGACGTCGACGCTTATTAACACGGTTGATCGACCACCAGACGCTAATTGCGTGCCGGGAAATCAAATGGGGGGAAACACAAGATTTCGATTGCCGTCAACACGGCTATGCGAAGTGCCAGCACAAGTATAGGCATGAATGGAAGGTGTTTTACAGTACACCGGAGCGTAAACTGACGGGTCAGTTTTTTTATACTGCTGGTTTTGCTTCCTAAATGCTCTGCCATCCAGAGCATTTGGTGCACGACGACACGCGCTTCGCGTGTGGACCGCAAACTGTATGTTCTTGCCACAAGCGGCACACCGACTGGGCGGATTATCTGTCGGCGGGAGGGGAACAGGGTATGGAAGCCCGCTTTTTTCACTGCATTGCGTTGTGTGGGCATACTTCGACCGCGGTGTACCTTTGATATCAATTATGTGTCGGTTCGTTGTATCTAATTAACTACAATCGATGTTCATATCGTAATTTTTTAAACCAACAAAATGTATATCAAGGCTCATCCTAAATACTGCTATTTTTAGCTTCCGTCTCCGCACCTATAAATATTTGTAAACACATTCTTTATCGTCTTATTGAAACCGGCGTACCGACTAATCCGAGTGTCCTCCAACGTCTCTGTACAAATTAGTGGTGTTGGAGTTTGCAACTTTGTCCAGTCATCATAAACACGTTCAACGCGACCAATTGAACCAACGTTCCTAATCAGCCGGGTATGCGCGTGGGCTTTTTACTAGTCGGCAAACGGTTTCCCACCGCTGTATTATTCGGGAACTTTCACAGGTTCTGTATTATCGGTATCGGCTCGGCAAGACCCCGGCCGGAAACACCCGAAGTTCGTTGTACGTGTCGTGTGCATCGCCACTGCGGCTCGAGACTGAGAGTCGAAAATGTTCCTGCATGGTTGTCCTCTAATGCAAAGCAGGACAACCTTCTTTCTGTATTTTTGTGGACTGTGTCGTTCTCTGTGCTATTTACATAGTTGAATAAATTAAGTACAGGCTCAGGTGTCCAAAATATCGCTTTTAATCAGTGCCTGCTAAGTTTGTCGTCGATCGCTCAACTATTGTAAGCATATGCATCCTTTTCGAAGCAGATGCACTGTCCTCGTCATCACTGTCCGGGCTAGTCATGATGCGCCTCTTAGGAATCTGATTATCCGCATGCCCTCGATCGTCTGCCGCCCGGGTTTTAATCTGCTGGGCCTTGTATGCCTCTCTTGCGAAATGAGCTTCCTATAAATCCCATTAGCATATGCCTCCATTGGTACGAGGGAGCTGTAGCCTTTGTGAATCGCCCGTCCAGAAAAGTCAGTGTTCTGAGCACGAGCATACAACTCCAATCTGGCCCAACATTTTTACCCTGTTTCTTCCACGCGACCAGCGCGAACCCCATCTCCACTATGTCCCCCGTTTTGAAAGTGCCGGGATCTTTTTCAACATACCTGTACAGCCCTTTCAGTAATATTGGAGCGACAATAGACCACTCTTCGCCCTTGAACACCATGTACATGACAACATCGTTGTCGAAACAGTGAGCTAAGTTCTCAGATAGATGGCGCACCAATACGCCGTGTGGATCGGTCTTAGGATGGAACTTGGTGCGTGCTTCGGACGGTATATTGGGGCCAACGGTGAAGTAGCGGCAATTGCTGCTGATCTGAGCGTTGTGATCGTCCGGATATTCAGGTCTCCACGGCTAGATGGTGTCCTCGTCGAACGCAGTGTACATGGTGTAGGCCGCCTCCTGCATGTTCTCCGGTGTCTTCTTGAAGCAGGGCGCGTCCCATCTGGCCAGAGTCGCATGCTGGTGTGCGTACATCAGGTGGTCGGCTTTCAGGCTACGACGTAATTATGATAAGTTTGCAAGGTGTAGCGAAATTTATGGGATTACTGGCCTGGTTCCTTTCACAGGCAGCAGATCTTTGACCTTTAGGGTGCCCACTACAGTGAATACGGCTTCTTGGCGGTGCGGTCCAGCGGTGGGAAACATGGATTTGGCGCTTCGGCCGCCTTCGAGTTCCTTGATAGTAACGAGCTCGTTCTAACACCGTTTAGATCAACGTCAATCTGATGTGTAATGGAGTGCATACATTCAACGCTGTGGCCGGCCACGCCATCCCCCTTGCACATCTTGTCGCTCCATTCTCCTATCGCAATTGCTGTGTGTATTGAGAGTGCGTACAAGTGAATTAAACTTGAAGCGCCTCACCTGCCGCTTTGGCCGGGTAAAAAGAATCCATTCTGTTTGAGTGATGTTCGACCTGCGTGAGCCGGCCAGCTTTATACCGTTTGATTGGTATGATCTTTGCCGAATTGCAGGCCTTTGATTCCAGCGGCCGTATCTACGTTTACCGTTCTGTTACCATATTTTCTATCGGTTGGCTCACACACGGGCTGATCGAGGCAGCCTCCCTCCCGGTCGATATGGTTTCCGTCGATATGGCTTCAAGACTTTGCCTGTTTGTTCCTGTGAGTAGTGTGCGTTCCGATCAGTAGTATCCCTCGTGATCGCTGAATTGCGTTTCGGAGGTTTGAATAATAAATCGACCGGTATGGCATTTACAGATCTGCCACTTTCAACACTGAAAGCAGCGTTGTTTACCCTATTTAGTCCAGATTTATCGGTCGATTTACCAGAGCCCATCGATCGAGCTGCTGTTTCCAATAATACAAGTCACTGTCAGTTTGATTCGTTTGAGAGTATACTTTCCTGCGTTACTGTCGCCAACTTACACATTCACTACCCTTATCCTGCGAAACTGCTCAGTTGCAATGGAAACCAATGGGTATCAACCAAAGTCGATCGTATGGTGATTGTGGTTGAAGGAGAAGAAGCATGATGATGTGGCTCTCTTGTAATCTAATACGCCCCCTACTTCTAAATCGAAGTTGTTTACTTGTATAAATGTCCCTACCGAGAGGGTCACCTTCACCTAGTCTCTCGTAGACAGACACTACAAATGGTTGAACATCGTTCCTCGGTAGTTTGTAGTCTGTTGATCGCCTTGATCAGTTGATTGCTCGCCGCCTTATCAGCCGATCACTAAATTTCTCGGCCACTGAACACGATTTATGAACACGTTTTTTAGGCATTTGAGGTGCATTTGAGTTTATTGGTTGAAAACTTCAAGTTCTCCCGCGGAGTCGTGATGGTAGAGTCAAAGAACATCGATGCCGGATTTTGATGGCCCGGCACACGAGAAAAGCCGTGAACACTGTTTGCAAGATTGAGAAGCAATGGAAGGATTCTGAACAGACATGTACCTGAAGAAATGGATTAAAATGTATTCTGCCTCTTAAATTCTGCAGAGAAGAGCCCGTGTGCGTTGAATGTTTTTTTAGAAGAGATTCAAACTCCGACGATTAGTAATAAGGTCAGCGAGCAATCACTGGTGGCGCGGTAAACTACAGACTAACCTTCACCTGAGGCTTTGGGCGTGATATTACAGTATGTAAAAATATGCAGCGTTCGGATAAATGATGAACGATCAATTCTCGGTGATTTCCGAAGTGACACGTACGTGTCGTGTGCACAGCCACATCATGCTCTTGATTTGAAGCCGGACGATAAATGCAAGCATCGTCAATTGTCCGTGCCCGTCAATGTGCAGCGTAAATTTACCCTTTCGATGTACAGGGCCATGTAGAGTGGTTGCAATAGTCGTAGATGTACCGTTAATTTTCGCAAGGGCGAATAGCCGTGTATTTTTGTTGCGATACAAAGTAACTACTGCGGTGAGTTTGGATGTATACGTTCTGACGAGTATTTTTGAGCCGTATACGGTTCTAGCCTGAAAATCAGAGCTATGCAATACTAAATCAGCATCCAGGAGGTTGGATACGGGTACAGAACATGTATACGTACATTCAAAAACTGTAACCGCGAATGCGGAACACCAACACCATGTTTCTGGATTGACTGGGAAATACTATTGTTATTAAATCCGTGGCTCGGATAGATGGCACAAACATAGTTTCGCAGTGAGCGTGTTGAGCCACTCGCATAGAGTCCTCAAACACAGCAACCAGATACTGAAAGGACTGTTGTTTGCTTTGGATTGTGTGAATCGAATAAAAAGCACACATCCTTGGTGGCCTCTTGAAGCGCCAAAAGCGCCGATGACTGAAATCGCACGTCCGGCTGGACGCAGATAACGTCAGATACATCGCGGTGTTACAAGCATGAATATGCACCTGATAGTCTTTGGCAATCTCTTTTACCAGACGCTGGAAGGACGTCTTCGGGACGAGCAAAGAAGTATCCTTTTGGTATTTGTGAATTTCGCACACGGCCACAGTACCGGCGGGGCGGCAACGCGTTTTGGGTTGGGTTGGCTGCTGAAGAGGGGTCATACAGGGAAGATGCACAACGGGGGCCTTTCCTGGCAGTGAAAAATAGTCAGTATCCGCCAATGTGGAATATGGGCTGCACTTGCCACCGGTGGATTTGCGGAAGGTTTGCTTTCGGCAGCCGATGAGTGGCGAAGTGGCAGCAAAGCTCGGAACACGCACCTTGTTGCGGGCCATGTTTTGAAGGTATGCGGGCAACAGTTGTAGTGGAAGGTGAAGAGATGTTGTGCGACTGCGGCGCCGACATCATATTGAAACTCAAAAAAAGCGGGCGCTATTTTACATCGTGATGAACCTTGTCGGCGAGAATCTGATCCCATCAATAACTTTATTATTCAGCTGGCCGAAATGCCGACAGCGATTATTAACTGTTCTTTAAGCAAATGGCTCCTCGGCGGTGCAATTTCCCCATGTAGGTCTATCTCCATTGTATTTTCCTCTGCTCTTGTCCCCAAATCCCAGTGTCCTTGCTCCATTCGCAAGCGCAGTAATCCCCATTCAGGCCACAACTTTGTACTGCGCTTTCCTCATCTGACCATTTCGCGGTCAATCCGCAAGCTCGCCGGCTGTCTCAAATGTTCCATATATAGGGCTGGTAGTGCTCTCGTGCATTGGCCCCGGACTTTCCCCCATTACGTTGCGTATTTCTTCCTCCGTAAGGTTTAATCAACCCATTTTCTGCTATGTATGCCACAGCTATGGACACTGGACAGTGTGTTCTCTGTTGGTTCTCTGAGCTGCCCAAATTGGGCTGCTTGGGTCTGTGAGCCAGCTGCAATCTTCAAACCTATGCCTGCTGCGCTTTCATCCCCAGTCAAAAGGGTTGCATACTCTAACGTTCTTTTGGTCCCCCCCACCATTATCATCCCGCTTTCCAGGACTGCCGCCCACCTTGGACTAGCACAGCAGTCAATCGCACCTAGCACTCTGCCCAATTCTCCAACCATTACCCCCAGTATATTTCAGGACTTCCGCAAGATGTGATCAACTTATGCTTCAAATTCTCCAAGACCATGATACCGGCGCAATGCTACAGAACCTCCGCAGACTCGGGTACCTCCAACCGTGTCTGTTTTACGTTCAATATCAAGCTTCACGAATGATCTATTGGCCTCAAAATCATCGACTACCTTTTTTATTATTGTCCCAATGTACAGACAGCTGGAGGGCTCGTCGTCACCATCTTTTTTTGTTCGTCTCGCCCGCCCAGGTCTCCTCTGCAAGTTCGAGGACACGAATCGCAAAAACCTCGACAACTCTGATTAACGCGCAGAACAAGGTGTTCAGAAGACGGGTATGTGATTAGTGCGTTGTCTATTGAGCGTGAATTTTTTGTTTTTCCGTATTCGCCTCACAATGTATTTACATCGATGTTCGGGCACAGGGATTGGGTTTTAATGCCCACAATCTTCAAGACATACGGATGATGATATGCAGTTCTATACCGGTGCGTCTGTAACCTCTTTTCTCTTCATGTTCATCTAACGAGTTATCCTTGCCTACGTAGGCTCAGCGTGTTCTTCCCTACGTTGTCAGCGTGCTTTAGCTTCAATTCATCGACATAATGATTTTCCCTTCAACTTGGACGGACCAATGCCAAATGTGCGGTGTCCCACCACATCCCTCTGCTGCCTGGCCATCATCCTTCTTGACCTCCACGCGCAGTCCTTTTGGTGTATTTGTGCCGTTACTGCTAGACCTCCGTGCTGCGCCATTTTCTGTCTGTTATATCTAGAGCTGAAGCGTTGTTTTAGATTCTCACATGTACGTTCTGCTCCCAGCAATAATAAATCTATTACTTTAACCGACTAGCAGCTGGCTCCAGCCAAATAATATCCTGGAATTCTGCCAACACTAGCTCCTAATGCCCCTCTCATTGGTCAGTGCCTTTGCGTCCTCGTCCTCTGCATCACGACCGTCGCGTCTCACGTTTGACAGCTGTAATTACGGTTCTGTTTCGGGTAGCGACTAAAAGATGGTGGGTGTTGGCTGCGAGGTGGAGGGAGGGAGCAGCCAGCGGATGCGATGGTTAATGTGATGAAGGTGTATGATTCCGAGGAATTCGCGTCGAAATAAAACGGGGGAGTTTCCTGAGCATTCATAGAATCGGGTTGAGCTTCTAATTTCAAACGCAAATACAATGACCCGCAAATTGAAAAACCTACGCCAGAGCGAAGCGGAGGCAGATCTTGTATGCATGTGAATACTGATTGATACCACATCCCCGCTTTCACGTCCCTCCCCATTATGAAATTGAAGGAGCTCAACTTAAGTTATGCCGGTCTGGACCACAGTAGGACTCAAGTCCCACCGAACTTAAGTTCTGCCCTGCATGTGGTCCACCTGTACATGTGAGGACCACACCCCCTCCCCAACCCTACCTGAACTTAAGTCCCCCACCACTTAAGTTCCCAATGCTCTTTCCCCAACCCTACCCGGACTTAAGTCCCGCACCACTTAAGTCCTTTCATGCACTTAAGTCCTGTCTAAAGACCAGGCTTTTGGCCAGAACATGACAAAGGAGTTAACCACTACACGACAAAGGAGTTAACCACTACACCAGAAAGGAGATGCTATATTGTCCACACAGATGCAATATTAGCCTTGTATTGGCCTTAACCTTCTCCACTTTCTTTATTTTGTCCTTGGTCAAACCACCCACCACTTAAGTCTCCACGCACTTAAGTCCTGTCACTTAATTAAAATTTCATCAACACCTGTTCACATGTCTTAAGTCTTCATCTACTACTTAAATCTTCGCTGACTACTTAAGTCTTGATATGACCATTTAAGTTCTGTAATGAATAATTAAGTTCAGTAAGAAGTACTTAAGTTCTGGTATGGATAACCGTACCGTTGATTTTCCACGTGCCTGCCTGTGCCACGTCTCAAAGATGGCCAAGGCGCAGAGAATGAAAAGAAGCAAGTCGTCTCGGACAATCCCACTCTATCTCAATTGTGTCCACCAATTCAGTAGCGGGTGCCCGATAAAGTAGGGTTAAGTACCCAGGTTCGGTAAGTAAAGGAATGTGGAAGGAAGTGTGCCGACCGATAGATAAGAAAAACAACAAAATATCAGAGTATGGGGGAGGGATGTAGTAATCCTGACACGAAGTCAAGAACAGATGATCCTGACGCGAAGTCAAGAATAGACGATCCTGACGCGAAGTCAAGAATAGAAGGGAACAACGAGATGATGGAGTGCACAGCACACTCCGTGAGAGCGATTTAGGACGAAGAGAGCACGCTAGAACACCGCACAAGTCTTCCCGCGAACCAGGGAGGTAGTGGTAAGAGGTCAAACACAAGGTGCTCCCTTCTGGTTGTCCAAAAAAATTACATAGCATGTAACGAAATCTCACCCGATGCGTCCGTTCTCTCGGACCATCGGGGCTGCCATTATATACAAATGTATGTAAGGCCCATGTCAAGGCAAAATCCGCTCGTCCGAGCGACTTACCACCCCAACAAACCCACAGAATGCTTCATAAGCAATGACTCGGTCTATGGGCAACTTGGGTGAAGGTACTGCCCGTCAAACAGCCCGGTGTTCCCCGAAAAACACCCTTAAGCGCGAGACCTACGGTCCGTGAGCTACGAGGCCGACGGGTCCTCGATCGCCTTCTCCTCCACCGGGCTGGCAGAGTTAACGCGCGCACAGTGGGATGACTTGGCTATGGGATTGGCGTCTGTTGCGGGCGAGGGAACCGCGGGTTTTTTCCGCAAATTGCGTGCCTCCCCGCCACCTCCTACCCCGGGACCCGAAATACAAGCACCACTTCCGCCTCCTCCGGGGCTCGAAGGACAAGGCTCGCCTCCTACCCCAGGAACCGAGGTACAAGCACCCCCTCCTCCTCCGGGAGCTGGAGTACAAGGCTCACTCGTGCGTCCTCCCCCCCCCCCTCCGGAGAAGCGCGACAAGAAGGAGGAGGAGGCGCGAGTGCAGCGGGAGGAAAAGCTGAAGCAGGAGAAGCGCGAGATGGAGGAGGCCGTGCGTGTACAGCGGGAGCGGGAGCGTGAGAAGGAGGAGGAGGCGCGTGTGCAGCGGGAGCACGAGAAGGAGGAGGCCGCACGTGTGCAGCGGGGGCGAGAGCGGGAGAAGGAGGAGGCGCGAGTGCAGCGGGAGTGAGAGCACGAGAAGGAGGAGGCGGTGCGTGGGCACCGGGAGAAGGAGAGTGGCCATTGCGAGGAGGAGGAGATTCAGCCGCCGCCAAAGAAGCGTGGGAGGAAGCGCAAGGCGGATGAGCAGCTTGTTCCGGAGGATGTGCCTGTGTCAGACGATGGACATGTGAGAGGGCGCCCATCGAGAACGTGCAAAACGCCGAAGGTATACCTTAAATCACTCACTCTGTCGGCTTCATCTCATTTCAATTGACAGGAGGCCGAAGAGGAACGTAAGAAACAACTTGCGGCCACACTTCGCGGGGCTGGGAAACCAGGGTAAGTTTTGTGTTTTGTATAGTGGATGACAACGGTGCTCATGAATTCAGCTGGGAGTACGTGGACAGGTCTCCCAGCAAGGGCGCGACTGTCAAAGGCAAGCACGCGTCTAGGAGGTACGGGATCACGACTTTTAATCTAGGCACGGAACTTAAGACAGATCTTATAGAACTTAAGTCTCCCGGAACTTAAGTTCACGGACAGAACTTAAAAACTCAAGCCCTTGGATAGAACTGAGGCGAATGCGGAACTTGAGTTCGGGCGAACTTGAGTTCGACGTTCGCGGAGTCTTAAGTACTGTACATGTAGAAACTGGACTGAATTGCAGCTCAAGTTTGGGGATCTTAAGTCGCCGCAATATCTTAAGTTTACCTGGACTTAAGTTTCAAAGAATAATAGGTTATGGTATGCATACAGTGCGGCTCTATCCTACGTAGCCATGACTTGAGTTCTCTATCACTTAAGTCCTCTGGTGGTCTGGACCACCTGGAACTTAAGATGAGCTAATAAAGTATCTGACCCATTGACTGAGATAAAAATAATAAAAAAACAGTGTATGACACGGATGAGATGCGGCGAGCTCACAACGTCGGAGAGTTTGGGATGGACCCGGTATCACGTCGATTCAGCGCGCAATAATACATGGCAATTGAATGAATCCAATGCTGTTCTTGCCTGTATAGATTGATAAAAGTCGTAGTGATCAAAAAACAATATACAATTTTTGTTCTACAGTTTGAATCCAACCAATGCAAGAAGTAAAACACGCTAAATAATATATTTGACAATCAATGTATGGCCTCGCAAGGCGATCCAACGGAAAAACTTGTTCTCCATCCCCTGTTCCCCTCCCACCGACCAATAATTGACCCACTCCATGTGCCGCTTTTTGCAAGAGCATACAGTGCGAGGCCTACATGTGAAGCGCATCTCGTCTTGCACCAAGTGTTCTGCTGTCGGGTTAGACAAATAAAAATAATGACGCAAGAATGTACTCACCCGTCAACTTCCGTTTGGGTGTAGTGTAAATGACCTTCTGTTCGTGTCTGTACAGCTGCTGACACGGCCTGTACCTGCACAAGCGCTGTCCAAAATCCAGACTTTCCCCTAGTTTGATTTTGCACCGCGAAAGTAATGTTGTGTGGTCGATGAGGCCCTGTTCGTGGGCGACAAGGTCGCGTGTGACGAGGTAATTGACGCCTGGCCCGTCGCTGGGATAAGGGTCGGGGCCGGGGCGCTGAGTCGAGCTGAAATCAAATAACATATATAAGATAAATGCTTACATTCCGACGACAGTGAGAAGGTTAAAGTGGGCCGTTCTAACGACGTTCTGGAGCCTTCGATTTCTGCGTACAGCCGGCATCTGGGCCCGATTCAGTGCTGCGAAATAAGACATGTAAATGACTCACACTTTAGGTCGTGGTGGTCGAGTTTTGAACGTGAAAAGGTTTAGCGCCCGTCATTTCGGAATATTTATAGTGGCCATTTTCGGAATCGGAAAGTTGACGAATACAAACCTGCTGCTTACTCTTCGCAACTCATATCGTTCGCTTTGACCGCCGGATTCGGTTGACATGTTCGGAAATCACCGTTGATAAACTGATGGCGATCAATTATCGAGACATCCAATCAAACACTACTTGCAATTCGTCAGATCCGATGTCAAGTGAAAGGATGATAGAGATTTTATTTCTGTTACCAAACAGATGACAAACACAGAGGTAAAAGTATATAAAATGTAAAGTGCGAGTTATGCCGTGCGCCAGCATCGGCCTCCCCCCAAGTAGTTCCAATAGCGTCGATCTGGCAGTGGAAAGAGAAAACAGCGCGCTTGCGCTTGATCGGGCTAGCATTGCTTCTTGATAGACTACTGTCACATGGAAAGGAACAAGGGAACCAATAGCGGCCCTTGCCTGGACGTATTCATACCAGGACCTCGATACTTGCGTGGGGGACGGTGAAGACGGCGGTTTCCAGCGAGGCACGTCGAGGCGTCTCCACGGGGCTAGACCGGCACGTGTCTAGGCGCCTAGACTCGGCTAGTCCGGATCAGTGGCTATGCGCTGACGAGCCGTCTCGACATGGCGGAATTCTACAGGGGGCTTGAACGCAGTGAGGATCGGACGAAGGAGCGCCGACGACAGTGAGACGAGGACTGCTCCCAAGTAAGGTAATACACAGAGACCAAAAAGCGAAAATGTGTGGATGCATAAATATACAAGTGCGTGGTGGATCCGAATGAATATGACGCGAATAAGTGGCCGCCCCCGCCCGCGCGACCCCCCAGCCCGATATGTCGACCCCTCCCCCAATGCGCTCGCTTCTTCCGTCCATTAATCCCCGCGCCCGCCTCTGCCTGCCCCCGCGTCCTCAATCGCGAGCGTGTCCGTTTCCTCCTCCTTCTCCGGCTCCTCCACGACCCCCACCGCGAATAAATCCCGCACCCCCGCCGCCCGATCGGCGGCTTGTGCAAGATGAGCTTCTGCCCGCGCACCTCCATCTTGAAGGGCTTCCATGCACGGGGGTCGGCGAGCGCGGGGGTGATGAGCCGATTGATAAAGCCTGAGGCGTACACGATCTGTGACGCGCGCTTGCCCTCGGCAGTGGCGATGTCCACCATTGTAACTCGCGTCCTCCTCCTCAGGTGCGGGCTCAAGGATGATGTGAGGAGGCGCGAGGGAAGCGGGATCAGGAGGGAGTGGTTTAGATTGGGCTGTAGGCGAAATCAGTCAGGTCGTTCCCTTTCTGAAGAACGGAAAACCTACCACCGCCGAAATGAAAAGGGAAGCCCACACTGTGCTTCTCCTTCTCCTTGCCATCCCTCCCATCGCGCTCCACCGGGCTCGCACCACCTAGATTCACGAGGCGACTCGACAACTTCGGCGTGAAGCTGTGCGAGCGCGTGGGGACGTGCCCCGGTGCAATACCACCTGCAAAAAAAGAACAGTCAGTATCACGATGCCAAGAAAGATACAGCGCTGGGACGAAGCAAAGGACTATACGCACCCGCTCCCTGCACTCCCATCAAGCCCCCGCTCGCCCCACCAAACCCATACTCACTTCCATCTGCACCACCGCATGCGCCTGCCCCCGCAAGGACGGGCGCCGAGATCGAGATCGACACCGGGGAGCCCCCGCCACTGCCATTCCGGTCTCGCGTCTCCCTTTCTCTCACCCTACTTCCATGAAGATTTTGCGTGTGAGCCGGGCGTCGAGGCGGACGGGGAGAGTGAGAGGGAGGGGCGGGACAGGTCGAGGACAGAACAGAACTGCAGGAAGAAAAGGGTTAGCGTCGAAATTCAAAGACAGAACGATAGAAAGGTAAGAACGGCAGATGATCGCGACGCGCAGAGCGAAGGAGAGGTGCATCATGCATGCAAGACACATAGACGCAGCAGCTCCCTCTCCCTCCTTGCGAAGGACGCATGTCTGCGTCTCCGCGGGAATGGTACCTCCGACACGAGAACTCGCCACTATCGGCGGGAGCAAGAGCGCAAAGAATAAATGAATAAATCTATGGCTTCCTTCCCGAAGGGCGAGCGAGGCACGTCCGAGATGAGACGGCTGTAGCGATGGCAGATGCACGAGTGCAATGGCTAAAGACTACTCACCGACTCCCCGGCACACCCATATAACCCTCCGCATCCAAAAATTGGCCGTGGGTCCGTCGGGCGCGAGATCTTCGGCTTGCGCGCGCCACTGAGCCCATTGGCGACGCTACTCGTGCTCGCGCGGGGTGAAATTTCATTGCCCGCCGCCGCGAGACCGCTGACTCGCGGCGCGCTGGCGCTTCGCGCATACCATTTGCTTGGGCGCGTCAAAAATTGCGCCAAGAGTGCGCGGGAGGGCGTCGGCGGCGCGGGTGTGAGCGTAGACGGCCGCAGCGAGGGTTTTGGCATCGTTCTTGACGTCAAGGACGCGTAGAAGAAGTGGAAAAATGCTAGAGCCGCGGTTTTTTAGGTGGATGTCGAAACCAGGATATGTAGACACTAGGAGGAGTATCCAGTATCTAGCTCAGAGGACGTTCATTTGCGGATGATTGGAATGATGCCAAAGCCAACTTGAACCTGCAGAAGAAATGTTGAGCACGAAGGATGAGAGGGCTTCGGGGATGAAAAATACCTAATCGAAATAGGGTATGGGATGGGTGGGAGACGGGGAGAAGGTGGCGCCGCGGTGGATGCAGTGCAAAGCTACAATTCTTGGAGCCAGCGCAAAGCTAGCCTACAAATCCAGAGTAAGGCGAAACGTTCATGATCAAAGTCGGAATTCCCACGCCCACGCTAATCTTATCTCATCTCTTTCTTCTCTTCAAGTTCTCGCTTGTAGCTTTGCGCTGCAACCAAACACGTCTTATGGCTTTGCGCTGCAGACAACCACGTACGGTCTACTGGCTGTGCGCCGGTAGATCTACATTTGCCACCGGTTACCCGTCTCGCGTCCATCGTGTACGGGCTTTGTCGACTTTGTTATCGGTCGAAACCGATTGTCTCGCTCTTTTTGCTTTTTGGCCTTTCTGACAATGCGGCCCAATGCTTTCACCATCCTCGTCACTGCGCAAACGTGCGCAAATTCTCTTTATATACCGCTGAATCTCTCCCTTTCCTTACCAGATTCTATTCTCCCATGTCCTCTCCCTTCGTGATGCATTCCAGCCGCCCTTTCGTTCCTCCGAAACTGTTTCCCAAATACCTCAACCCGACCAACATCACCAAGCGTGGCTTCAACGATCCACAAGAGGTTCTTCTCGGCTTCCCTCTCGATCTTCACCCAATTCTGGACCACCACGACGACTTGATGGACCCTCGCCGGAATGCTTCTTGGTTGCGCCACGACCTCGCCCTACCGTACTATTACGAGACGATGGAGTGGTTTGATCTAGAAGGCAAGTGGATCCCGGTTCCTGTCGTCCGTGTTGTCTACCGTCGCGATCGGGACTTGCGCAAGTCCGAGATTGAGGCTTACCTCATAAACGGCACAATTCCCGCACGCTACCCACCGAGGCTCTCAGGAGATGCGGTCAACGAGCCCATGAATGAAGATAGTTGGAAACGTTTGGTACGTCGTTTCTTTCTCCGAGATGTTTTTAACAGCAGGATGCCCTACTCACTGTGCGAACGGTCGACCGGTTTCCCGGTACAGTCTCACTACTTACATTTCGAAGAGAGTCTCTGGATGCGAGTGGCCGTTTGTGATCGTGATTACAACTCGTTGACTGAGGGTGGCCCCGCCCAACTTATTGCGGAAGTTAACAACAGAACGGGCGGAGTCTGGTTCCTCGACATCAAGAGGCGTGCTGCTCTGGCGTGCCTCCGCATGCTCGTGGGCCCAGACTTCTACTACAGGTTCCCCTATCCCGGTACACGAGACGAGGGGGAAGAGCTGCACGACCGTTTGGACTTCGACGACGGCGACGACGGCGAAGAGGTGGTTATAGACTTCTGAGTTCCGACCTTCCCTACTCCCTTCTCTCTTTCCATCCTTTCCTCCCATCCTTCCTTCTTCCACCTTTTTTAATTATTCCTACTCCTACATATCAACCATCAACGCGATGTCGTGTCCAGAGGACTTCGCCAGCTCGGTGCGCGCCGGGGATCGAGGAGCCAGAGGCATGGGCCACCTCTGGCACGCGTCTGGTGGGGGCAGCGTGCTCTCCCTATTCCGTCTTTGCGCGTATCCCTGCTGGAAGAGTCTGAGGGTGTGGATTAGCTTAGGTGTGTTTTTCCCTGCGATGGTCACTTACCTACCGATCGTTTGTATTTTTTTTTTCCCTATGTACGGGCCCTGGTGACGCGAGAGCACGCGTTTCAGCCATCCCGATCGTGGTATTTATATTATACTTCTATGCAGATAGCTTTGTTATTCTTTGGATTTTATTTAATGTATCTTCCTATTTCTGATTTTGCAATGTATCGTGTGTGATTTATAGAACGCTGTACCTTGAATGTCGAACTCGGAGTGAAAAATATTGAGTCTTGCCCTTTTTGGATGTTAGTAAACACGCATCAATAATTTGTCTCTTCGATCATACTACTCACCAACCGACTTTGAGTCGGCATTTACCTGGACTTTGCGTCCAGGTACCTTGCACTGTTGACTATGTGTCCAGTTGCCCTCCCATGAAACCAGCTGCAAGACCTTCCGCAGGGTTACGACGTGGCGACGGTGACTCGACGGACATCGGGTCTCGGATTTGAATCGACGCAAGATCTCAGCCCTTGCTCTACCTCAAGATGTTTTTCTCGGGCTTCGTGGTGGTTTTCTGGGGGCTGGGTCGTCTCGCGGGTGCCTCGGGTCTGACCCGCGCACTCCCAGACGCGTCTGAGCGTACCCAAGTCTCAGCGTATCCAAGTCCCACCCTGCGGACACCGATTTTTTTTGCGCCATGTACGGTGCTATTTCTTGGCGCGGGTGGCGCTCCCCACACCTGCAGAGCCGTCTGCTCCACCCGCGGGCTCCCAGGCACGCATCGGAGGCGCGCATCGGCGTACCCAAATCCTGTCTACAGAAAACGCTGCCGAGATATTTTTGCGCCCTTCCCAGACGCGGCTGGTACCCCACGCGTCTGCGGAGCCGTCTGCTCGACCCGCGCGTTCCCAGATACGCATCGGCGTGCCCAGGTCCCGCCCCCGAAAACACGCCACTAAGGATTTTTCGCGGTCCATCCGGCGCTGTTCCTGGACGCGGGGGCACTACCCGTGCCTTCGGAGCCCTCTGCTCGAACCCCTTCGCATGCGAAGCCTTCTGCTCGCCCCGAGCGCTCCCAGACGCGTATCGGCGTGCCCAGATCCCGTCCCCGAAAACACGCCGCCAAGGACTTTTTTTTGCGACCTATTCGGCGCTGTTCCCGGACGCATCGGCGCTGTTCCCGGACGCAGGGGCACTACCCATGTCTTCGGAGCCCTCTCCTCAAGCCCCCCTTCGCCTGCGGAGCCGCCTGCTTGCCCCGAGCGCTCCCAGATGCGCATCGGCGTGCCCAAGTCCCACCCCCAAAAACACACCGCCAAAAAAAAAAATGCGACCTAATCGGCGCTGTTCCCGGACGCGGGGGCACTACCCGCATCTTCGGAGCCCTCTCCTCGAACCCCCTTCGCCTGCGGAGTCGCCTGCTTGCCCCGAGCGCTCCCAGACGCCAGACGCGCATCGGCGTGCCCAAATCCCACCCCCAAAAACACACCGCCAAAAAAAAAAATGCGACCTAATTGGCACTGTTCCCAGACGCGGGGGCACTACCCGCGTCTTCGGAGCCCTCTCCTCGAACCCCCGTTCGCCTGTGGAGCCGCCGGCTTGCCCTGAGCACTCGCAGACGCGCATCGGCGTGCCCAAATCCCACCCCCAAAAACTCACCGCCAATTTTTTTTTTTGCGACCTCATCGGCGCTGTTCCCGGACGCGGGGGGCACTACCCGCGTCTTCGAAGCCTTCCACTCGACCCCCCGCGCTTCCAGCCGCGCCTCGGCATCGGGGGGATTTCCAAATTCGCGTTGCCAGCAATATCCGCGCAAAGTCCGCAGCCAGGAATTCACTCGGACGTATATCCTCCTCCTTCGGCGACCACGAGCGCACGGTGGGCGTTGACGGCCCCGCCGTATCTCTTCCTCCATCCACCACGCCAGTTTTCCTTGTCCTTCTTTCTTCAGCCTCACTTGGTCCTGGATTCTCTCGCACTGTCCAGAATTTCTCTCGCACCTTGTCAGAAATTTTCTTTGCCTTCCCTCTCATCCTGCACCACCTCCCTTCTCCCTCCCACATTTCTGCACCTCAGTACAACTTCCTGGACACTATCTCAGTCTTTCCCACTCCCATCTGCGCTTCTGCAGCCCTGCAGCCTCCCACAACAACCCTCAACGACCCCAGGCCACGATGAGCCAGTATGCTCACAATCCGGAGGGAGGGGACGCCGGCTGACCCGTTTTAGTCACCAATCGAATAAAGCAGAGTTCCTCACCCATCGCGCCACGCGCCCATACGCGAAGGAGGGCCCGGGATGGTGCTACAACGTCGCCTGCGCCGCGGACGTCAATATCGCGCAGCATGCCGCTGGGATCCTCACCGACGACGCTTTTTTGGCGCGAATGAAATGGAAAGTCGGCCATACGAACGACTGGCAGCGGCGGCAGCAGGAATACAGGGTCTGCGACGTCGGGAAGACCCACATCTGGATTTGCGGCTGGGAGGTTTCCCGGCAGTACTATTGCGGTACGTCCTCAATTTTTTTTTTTCCATCCGTCTCACACTCAACCTGACGACCTTCAGAACGCCTCGCTCAACTCGAGGAACTCTGCGACAGTGGCGAGCGCGCCACGATCAACTGCGTATGCGGAGTTTCCCATCGCGAATACTTCTCGTTCACCACTGTCGGCGGCTTCACGGAATTCAGCGCGCTTATGACGAGAGTTATCACTTACATGAACGAGCAACCCACCTGTAGTTTCTTTGACCCTCCCTCCACCTCCACCTCCGCTCGCGACATCTACAACCTGATTTTACGTTCTTGAAATACCTACTGCACCTACTCACGCGTCCCTTAGCTACTATATCACTCGCGTATCTACTTTACATTCCGCATTGTACCTACTGTATTTTTCTCGTGTATACTTATTTTTTTCGCAGCACTTTGTCCTCAAAGTCACGACACCGTGGGCTCAGGCTGCACGTTGGGGGCGGCGTTGATAAAGACTTGATGGGGGCGGGCTGCCGGCAGCAGTTTTGAAAAACAAAGGGAGGACAAAGCCTCGGTCCCGTGCTGGCCAGACCCACGTGCGGTCCCGACAAAAGCGATCCACTGGCCCGACGAAGACGACGTGCGGGTGGGCTTCCGCGCCAACAAAGGCGACGTACGGGTGTACTTCTCTGCCGATAAAGGCGACGTGCGGGCAGGTTCCTATGCTGACAAAGGTGATGTGCAGCTGGGGTTGTTCACCGACAAAGACGATGTGCTGACGAAATTACATGCCGACAAAGACAGCATGCATAAAGCGCGACGGGGTCCCAGTTGGGGGTGCCACGCAGGGCATGGGATGGGCGCGCAGCGGGCCGCCGCGTGACATCTGCTGTGCGTGGGATGGGCGTGGGATGGGCGCGCGGCGGGCCGCTGCGCGACGTCCAAGGTGTCAGCGCATGAGGGCAAGCGCACACCTGACTCGCCACATGGGCGCGACTCGGCCGGAACCGCACTGTGCCGTCGTTTCGCCGAGTCACGATGGCATCTGCGGCCGAGTCGCGGCTCGCGCAAACAAGATGTTGGTATATCCTCCATAAACCCTTAGTTGAGGGTTAAATTCATTCGTAACTATTACCAAACTATAGTCTATATCCGCCGTAACTAATTACATTATGGGTTGTGCTTAGTAAAATAATGACAGAAATCTAACAAACGGCTTTGTGGAAAGTGGTGCGCAAATGTGGGCCACATGCGTGTAACGCATGTGGCTTTCACATGCGTCGTCCTTTGCCCCCGGTGTCAGAGGTGTTGATACCCCAACAGAGCGTGTGAGAAAAGTTGTGAGCCGAGGCAAGGCAATTTGAAGTGGATGGATGGGTCAGCCCAAGTGGCTGGTGAGTGGCAAGATAAGACGTGCTTGTTTGGCCCATGATCCGATACAAACATAATTACCTAATCACCCAGCGCATCCATTCTTCAAGACCGCTGGGGCTGCAATATCTACAGAAAAATGTATGTAGCCCATGCCAAGGCAAAAGCCAAGAATCCAGACAACTAATCAATCCCTACACCCATGGCATGCAAGATTGCAATGGCTCAGTCGGAAAAATGCAACATAAGCAAGGAAACTGCCTGCCAACAGTTCCAGTGGCATGTCTTCTTAGCATCTCAACACAACATGACACAATGCCTAACTCCCATTCCTTTGGCCCATTTCCGTTGTTTAAGTGGATGTTGGAAACCAGTCAAACAAAGTTCCTTGACTTATTAATTAGCTACATGTTCCCTTAGGATTTTCAGGGCGAGACTTGTCAATGGACATTCTAATTCCTTAGAGTATCCACCTGTTTCTCCGTGGTTTGCCCAACAGCTACCAGGAACCAGTACTGTTGCATAGAAACAGCAGTTTCAGCGATGAGCATAATCAGACACATGCAAAATTACATGTATCTAACTATGTCCCAATTACTGGCTTATCAACTGGGCACTCTTGGGCGAGGTGTCCGAGCGGAAGCAGGTGTGGGGGAATGTGTGCATGTGGGTCTGGTCAACACCCATCAAATGACCGCTGGAAGAGTGGGTGCCAGAGCTGAGGTGAACAAGACTGGAGTGCACATGGGTGCTGGAGCAGAATACGCCCGTTGCGCATGGCCAAGGCAAAGTGGCCAGAGAGCGGGCCAGAGGGTTTCCGGTCCAGGTGCAGTCGAAGGCCTCGTACTGCCAGAAGGCATGTTCACGCCACCCAGCATAATTGGTGAGGCCCGGGGCAGTTCCAGACATTGTGATAGCAAGGTTGATCCGCGGGTCTGTTAATCGGGGAAACTCAGATAGGCGCAGATAGGGTGCTGATATAGCGGGGTCTCAGATGGGTCTCAGATATGGGGGCGAAAAGCCTGGATGCATAGCAGACTAGCTAGCTATATACATACAAGAACAATAAGAACACCTAATCAGGAGGAACAATAGGAATGCCCAATCGGGAAGAACAATAAGAAAGAACAATAAGAATGCCTAATCAGGACAATAGAGATGTCGTCCGAACCAATCCAACCTCCAACACTCCCACCATTGGGAGGACGAGAGACTCCCACCAAAAAATGTGCAACTCCCACTGAATCTAATGCCCATTCAAGTGCAGAGAGGTCCACGCCCAGCAGAGAGGCCAGACACATCACCATTTTGTTCACCAGTATGCGTGGCCCACAGTGAAATGAAGGTGTCAACATCGAGGCCCGACTCGATGGCAGTAGCAAAAGCGGCGGATTGTGAGGATGCATTGCGAGAATTCGAAAGAATCCAATCCCGCACAAATGTGGGCATCACATGCATGCACTTGTGTGCAATATGTCCAGAACAGCCACAGCAGTGGCAGTTGGCGCTGGTAGGATCGCACCAACGGTGGCTCAGAGAGTCGATGGGGAACCCATCAGAACTGATGTGTCCGGTGAGTGAGGAGGAGGATGGAGAAATGGCAGGTGCATGGCGAGCGGGAAGGCCAGTGCGCGTGGCGAGAGCAATGCCAGAGAGGTCATCCTCCTGCTTGATGGCAGGATCAGCAGTCGAGGTCAAGAGTAGTCCTTGACTTCGAGCAAGGAGGGCTCCTTCAGGCGGGCAAGAGCAATGGTGTGGATGGTGCCATAGGAGGGATGAAGGAAGCAGAGTATGTGGTCCTTCTGGACGGTTTCGTCGACAGTGGCACCAACAGCTGCAAGCTTTTTGACTGCATCGGAGATGGTGCGGAGTTAAACCGACATTTCCTTGGACGGATCGTGGACAATGGCGTCAAACTCATTACGAGCGACAATGCGGTGAAATGCTTGCTTGGTGTCTACAACAGCAGTACTAGTTTAATCAAGATCCAACGAGCAGAATGCGAGTTTGCTTGATTAAGGCAAAAACACAACTACTAACCAAATCCTAACTACTTTCCCCTTGAATGGTTTAGACTGTGCCGCCGAGTACGGGTCTTTTGAACGCTTTAAGAAGGTTCAAGGAGCACAGATAGTCCAACAAAGGTTGCGAGGAACACACCTGTTTAAGGGTCGAGTCCGAAGTGCAAGGTTGATTTAGAGTATTAGACCTCTTTGAGCAATGCCAAACGAGTGCCTAAGCCAACAAATCGAGTTTAAAAGCTTCACAAGCTTGAGCCAACAATCCCAAATCCTAATCAAGGTGCTGTGTTCTCAAATCCCAAATAATAAGCCTTCTGAGGCTACTGTAGTGCGGTGCCGTGTTCTCAGTTCCTAACAAGCTCTCTCTAGCTTCTTAACCGTTTCCAATCCCAAAATCCCGATCCAACAATTGATATTTAGTTACTTGTGCAAACAAAACAAAACTTCTTAACAAAGTCAGTCCTGGGTGACAAGTCCCGAATCTCCGTTGTTTATCAAGCAATACCCGGTAAAGGCTACTGCTCTTAGGGACAGAAAGTTCAGTGCCTATCCATGCCAAAACCTCCTCCTTATATACTGTACAATTATGCTTACAATACGATGATTATTCTACTCGCTGGTATATGAGTAAGGTGTTCCTAGTTAATCACGTGTAGATAAATATATAGGATCCTCGTGTATCGACCCCTTAGTGCTTGAGTGTGTCCGGCGTGACTGTCTCTTGTTTGATCGCGTTGAAAGTCCCATCTTCTATCCTCGTGTCCCCCATTCAGGACCTTCAGTATTAGGTAGAGGAAGGTGTTGGCTTTAAGCCAGTACCTTAATCAGCCCAAACCGCCAAGTGGTTGTAGAGATATGCGAGTTACCGTCCTGGCCTGGTTCAAGTAACCAAATCAGGATGGCAACAATGATCAGATAGTTGATAAGCAAAGTCCAGCCACAGTCGGAATAACCGGCTACCGCTAAACCCGAGTCACCTGATCCGTCACGCAGGGCTCTGTTCGTAAATCAAGCACAACAAAGTACTTGAACACCTAATCAAGACCCCACAGTGGTGCCCCAGATCATCAGAGAGGATGATTAATATCGCCCATGTTGTTTGTGGGCCCCGCGATGCCTTGATTAAGCAGCGATGCTTAATCTTAGCAATTAAACCCTTAATTATGGATGTCAACCAGTATGAACTTTCCAGTTGATGCATCCCAGGCAGACTTGATTAAGGTCCTCATGCAGGATCAAGCCCTGATTAGCCATATAGGACTTATGCTAATCCTTTGGAGCAGCGTGCTACGTGATTAAGGCAGAAATCGGCAAATTCCTTGCTATTTCACCCATGGTCCGTTTCACGGCTTATCAGCGGTTAGTCATATTCGATCTCTCGAAATGACCTACAAGTGCTGTCCCACCGGAAGTGGCAGAAGATTTTTCATCCACCAAGTGATGGAAATCCTCGGTGACCTTTGAATAGAGGTACGGGAGGATCATGCGATCAAGAGACTGCTCGTCGGGTTTGTCGGAAGCAGGACCAGCACCAGTGCCAGTAGTAGCACCACCCTCCATGACCCAAAGAGCATCAAGACCAAGGAGAAAAATGCGGAAGCCCTTGCGAAAGGCAGGCCAGTTGATCGCAGTGAGATCAGGGACAGTGGTCAAGACATTGACAAGTGCAGAAGTGATAGATGGTGCCATATGAACAGCGATGAAGATGAAGAGGATGGGAGTCCAAGAAAGCAGAGGGGTAGCAGTAAGGAGAAGACATGGGGCCTGTAACCTGTTAATCGGGGAAACTCAGATGGGCACAGATAGAGTGCTGATATAGCGGGGTCTCAGATGGGTCTCAGATATGGGGGCGAAAAGCCTGGATGCATAGCAGACTAGCTAGCTATATACATACAAGAACAATAAGAACACCTAATCAGGAGGAACAATCGGAATGCCCAATCGGGAAGAACAATAAGAATGCCTAATTGGGAAGAACAATAAGAATGCCTGATCAGGACAATAGAGATGTCGTCCGAACCAATCCAACCTCCAACAGGGTCGAGGCTAGAGGCTAGAGTGGTACATGGTGACACAGATGAGAGTGTCCATGTACCGGTAAATGTCATGGGAGCCCAGGAAGCAAGAGTGGGACTCAAGCTTGGTGAGGGCGTGGTCCTGCTCGCTCTCCTCCCCGAACCAGAGGCGGAACTTGGCCTCAAATTCGGCCCAGGGGGGGGAATGGAAATGGGACAGCCGATGAGCATCGCTCAGCCCACTGAGCAGCCACATCCTTCGACATGAAGGACATGGTGAGCCAGACAAGTTTCTCCTGCGAGACGCTCCTGTCTGATGTAGTGGAGGAATATTCCTGGCCTGTAGGTTCTTGAAACGGATTGGTGATCCGGGTAGCAGTCGAGTGAATGATAAGAATAATATGAAGACTTTAGCCTGAGCTATAGACTGTGAAATTCGAGGAAAAACAGAGTATGATAGTGTAAAAATGCTGTGAGAAGAGTGTGATGTTGTAAAGCGAGTGTCAAGGGGTTTAGGTGGCTAGACCGCCCACTGGTGACTTTCTGAGAGGAGGGGTAAAGGAGCTCGGTGCTACCTCTAGGCACTTGGCCTTGCACTGGTCGCAATGATGGTGGTTCAGGTGTAAAATTCGATGATCTGGCACTGTTTACCTACAAACAATGCTGTAACTGATGATAAAAATAAAAGTAATGCAAAGTCGAAACCAGCGTGTGGATGGATTTCCACACGCTGACCATACGACCCCTCCACAGTGCAGGGGATTTTGATGTCGACCCCGACATCCAGAAATTATAGAGGAGTATGGCTGTAATGTACAAACTAAGTGAGCTGTAAAAACTATATGTGTAAGATGTGTCAGGTGTTGTCAGGTGTATAGAATGTTATACACGAGGTCCTCCGGAAATGACTTTATTCAGGAGTTTCTCGTAAGTTCGGGAAATGGGGAGTGAAATGAAAAGTTAATGGTTTCTCCTTAAAATAGGGAGAAGAGATAAAAGAGGAAAGTGTGGGGATTAGTGGAAATGGATGTGAGTGAGGAAGCAGATGCGGAAAAATTAAACAGAATAGCTCCAAGTTAAGCGGACTGTTCAATTATGGAATGCGGTGGTACAAGCACAAAGGTTTGTCGGTCCCAAGCTACTTGCAGAATCGAGGGGTTAGATACAGACACAAGGGTTTTCGGTCCCAGGCTACTTGCTAAAGGCGAATTCAGATGACTGGATATAGATACAGGGGTTTTCGGTCCCAAGCTATCTATACAACAAGCACAAGGGTTTTCGGTCCCAGGCTACTTGCTAAAGGGCAGATTCGGATGACTAGATATAGATACAGGGGTTTTCGGTCCCAAGCTATCTATACAACAAGCACAAGGGCTTTCAGTCCCAGGCTACTTGCTAAAGGGCAGATTCGGATGACTAGATATAGATACAGGGGTTTTCGGTCCCAAGCTATCTGTACAAACAAGCACAAGGGTTTTCGGTCCCAGGCTACTTGCTAAAGGCGAATTCGGAAAACAAAGTGCTGATACAAGGGTTTTCACTCCCAAGCTATCAGTACAAATTGCTAAAAATACAAGTACAAGGGTTATCACTCCCAGGCTACTTGTATTTTGATCGAGGGCTAAAGAGGTGGGTTTAACAGAATAGCTTTGAGGAAGCAGACTGTTAATCAAGAGTTAATAAGCATGGGTTTAAACAGAATAGCTTCAAGGAAGCGGACTGTTTTACTTACAGTAAGTCTTGGGAAGGTTGTGGAAGGGAGGATGACTTAAAGAGAGGAGAGATTGATACTGAGGAAGTGGTTCGTTATTCTATCTACCGAATTATGTAGAGTATTTACAGTGTCAAAACCCAGTTGCGAAAAAAAAAAATTGACCCAGTATTGTACAGGAATAGGTGCGAGTTTCATCATAAGATTGGATCTGGGGGAGGTTCAGACCCTGAAATCTATGCACAAATATTTTCAAGATTTTTTGGCACCCTGTTGTGTCGCATGGCACCGTCACTTATTTGGCTGGTTTTGGGGGTTTGACCCAGATCCAAAAATTCCGATCAGAAATGCCCTCTCACTCACTCTCTCTGCATTCTCTTGCCCTCACACGGCCTCAGATGCCCAAAGACACCTCCCGCAGGCAACCATCTAGGCTGTTCTGGGAGAATAGACCTACAGAGGGATCAACACATCAGAGAACTCGAATCTGCCTCCAACCACTGGGCCAGAGAAGATGTGCGCTCCTTCCCATTGCCTATACTGACCAAGCATGGACAAAAATGTCTGAAAAGTACCCCAAGATACAATAATTTCTCTTTAAAGCATTGTAAATGTGAATGGGCTACTACTATTCTCAGAGAATACAATTCTCGGCCGCCATCATTGAGTTTAGCCATTTTTGGCAATTGTTTGATTTTTCGCGTGTGCCCAACAGGTGCAATGTTGATTTTTTGTGGATTATATTACTCATAGGCCTTGTTGTTATTCCACAAAAAAGAATTAAGCTGAACACTGGTGGGGTTCCTGTTCAAAATGTAATTTTTTTCGGATCCGGGCATTTTTCGGATCCGGGTTTTGACACTGTATATACGGAGTGTTTGGCATACTTTGTTCTATCCTGAGCTGGATGCTACGTAGGTCAATGGCTTCTCCTGTCAATCTGCCATTTTACTTTACCATTTTTTACAGCCTCATGTCAACATGCTATGTAAAACACCGGTTACCTTTGCCAATCTGTCATCTTGTGTAGGGCCTGTACAGCCTTGGATTGGCATATTGTGTCAAGCATAGATTGTAGGCACAGGTTTGGTCATGAGATCAATTGTCGGGTGTCATGTTGTGGGTTGCCAGTGTTTTGTCTGTCTGCATGTCATTAAGGATGGTCACGGGTACGGGTCAACCCGGCGGGGTCCCGGGTACGGGTGCGCCGGATACGGGTCCCGGGTTGAGCCAATTGTCAACCCGGAGATACCACGTACCCGACCCGCGGTACTACGGGTATTCACAGGCCCGGAATAGGCAAGCACCCATAAATTAGCCGAGATCCACGCTTGTCACTTGATCGCCGCTGTCGATTAAAGACGTCCCCTGACACACACAACGTACTTTCTTCCTTCCCACCACCAGCACCGTCCTCCCCCTCCCCCAACTGGTGTTTTCTATCACCTACTTGAAGTCTACTTCAAGTACGTTTGTTTGGGCTTTGCACTCAGACATTCCGGGGCTGTGTTCATTCCTTGTTCGCCTCCTCGTTCTCCGCTTCCTTGTTCTCCTTGTTCGCTTCCTCATAGTTGCTTCCTCATTCTTTGTTTGCTTCCTCGTTCTCCTTGTTTGCTTCCTCATTCAACTTGTTTGCTTCCGTGTTCTCCTTGTTCACTTCCTCGTTCTCCTTGTTCGCTTCCACGTTCTCCTTGTTCACTTCCTCGTTCTCCTTGTTTGCTCCCTCGTTCACTCACAGATATTTATAGGTCGTAGTCACAAGTCCAAGAGCACGGCATCGGTTGAATCGGAGAAGGCTGCAGATAGTGAACCCAGTGTGCTGCATTTATTTATCATCCGCTTTCTTTATTAATGCAGTTTGGAGTTCAGAGGACAAGCATAAATGGATGTCCCCCATCTACACCTTCTTCAAAGATAATGTTTGCGCAAGCAGAAGTATTTGAGCTTGAGACTAGGATGAAGAACTGGTTGAAGTTGTGTCAGTAGACAGAAATAAAAATGATTAACGTCAGCGCACCCATTGCAATACGATAAACATTTGAGGTGTTCGTGCGAGAGTAATATTTGTTGAGAGTGGTCTTGGCGAGGTTGAGAGCTTTACGAACGGAGTTATGGATGGGACAACGAGCGGAAGATGAGACAATGGTGCTGGTAAGAATGTTGTCGATCTTGTCCATGGTTGTGATTACATGAGCGATGGTGCTCTTCTCATCCGAGGAGAAGAGAAGTGTGACGCGCTTGAACACCTGGTAATTACCATAATGATTGAGTAAAGAAATAATGGACAGATCACGAAACAACGCACCTCAAGTGTGTGAACCATATCTTTGATGATAATCCAGTCGTTGTTGGATAGATCATAGATCCGGTAGGCAAGATCGCGGTCGCCAGTAATTTCGTTGATTGCAGCCTTGTAGCGTACAGCAAAGACGATCATGTCGTAAGTCGAGTTCCAGCGAGTTGGTACGTCGCGAGGAATGTATCGGACGCGCAGTCGATGCTTGGTGCATGCTCAGTGCCAGGCGGGGAGACCGATCATTGTTGAGTTGATGAGGCCGAACGAGAGTTTACGAAGCTGATAAGATTATGAGTAAAAAAAAAAATAACTACAAGGAACAAGTAACCCGTGAGAGCGCTGTTTTAGCCTCCTTCGTCTCCCGCAACATCTCTGCCTGCTTCTGTACCCCAAGGTCATCAAAAGCATCGCTGTCCGGGTTGTTAGAGGCCATGGAGCTGGTATCTGAAGGGTCTTCGAGGTCGGGCATGGAATCATTGTCGTCGTCGTCTTCTTTGAGGTCGAGGTCAAGGATGGGTTCTTCCAAGTTTGCATTGTCGTCGCCGTTGATGAGAGTACCAGAAGCATCCTTCCTCCAGGGACGAGGTTGGAACGGACGCATGAACACCTTGACAGCGAGGTTCATTGTGTGGTTGAAGCACCGGACACGATTCACAGCATCAAAGTCGTTTTCGGAGCTCCGGTCCAGCGCAGTATTCTGGGTGTCATTGGAGGTGGCGTTGTCTCCTGTCCATGCAAGAATCTATGCCGTACTTCAGCAAATAAAATAGCCAAGTAAAAATGTTGCACCTTGCGCTGAAGCCCAAAGCGCCTCAGCATATCGTCGAACTCGCGTGCGAGGACTTCACCCGTGTGTGACTGTACATGTTGGTAAGAGACGGAGGAAGCCAGGATGTGGAGCAGAGACGCACCTCGGGAACTTCGAAGATATCAAGAAGAAAGACCAAAGGCTCACCCTTGTGCTGCAGATGAACAGTCCAGGCAACAAAGGCCCAATGATTGGGAGATGTCCATGCATCCGTTGCAAAGCTAAGGCGACCGTCGTATTCCTGGAAACAGGTTTAATATAATATCAAGCAGGACGAACGAATACAAAGACATTACCGTAAGAAGTTTCTTGACGCGGTCAGCTGAGCGCTCATACACGGCTTTGAGATCACGGGCGACAGTGCTGCGGCTCGGGACCGTAAACTCGGGCCAACCAGCGATAAGGAGGCCCTCAAGCTGGCGATCTTGAACAATCTTGAGCGGCCGATTTGACTCAGTGATCCAACGAACGAGACGCGCGCTAAGGAAGAATAATTAGGGCTTGATGGCAGAGAAATGATAGAACACACACCGAAACTCCGGCTTGGTGTGGGTACGATGACTGACGTTGACGGGGCGTTGTCCAGACCGAGCGAATGCCGCAAAGATGCTGCCATCACGAGGGGCATCCGTGGCAATCCCTTGGATACGAGCATCAACGACATCAGCACCCCAGCAGTGTTTGGCGTGTTTCTTGAGGTTGCTGGTGGACGAGCGGTCGCTATGAGGGTCACCATTGACCTTTGTCTGGTAGCGTTTCACGCCGAGGTAATCTAGGCGGAGTTAGAATATAAAATAGCGAAATGAACATTCAGAACACACCAGACTTGCTCTTGCATCCACCAGGTGCGTTGCACTTGAATGTCTGGTACTTGCGACCATCGTGAGAGTCAGTCACGGTCTCAACATTATCTTTGAAGAAGGTGTAGATGGGGGACATCCATTTATGCTTGTCCTCTGAACTCCAAACTGCATTAATAAAGAAAGCGGATGATAAATAAATGCAGCACACTGGGTTCACTATCTGCAGCCTTCTCCGATTCAACCGATGCCGTGCTCTTGGACTTGTGACTACGACCTATAAATATCTGTGAGTGAACGAGGGAGCAAACAAGGAGAACGAGGAAGTGAACAAGGAGAACGTGGAAGCGAACAAGGAGAACGAGGAAGTGAACAAGGAGAACACGGAAGCAAACAAGTTGAATGAGGAAGCAAACAAGGAGAACGAGGAAGCAAACAAAGAATGAGGAAGCAACTATGAGGAAGCGAACAAGGAGAACAAGGAAGCGGAGAACGAGGAGGCGAACAAGGAATGAACACAGCCCCGGAATGTCTGAGTGCAAAGCCCAAACAAACGTACTTGAAGTAGACTTCAAGTAGGTGATAGAAAACACCAGTTGGGGGAGGGGGAGGACGGTGCTGGTGGTGGGAAGGAAGAAAGTACGTTGTGTGTGTCAGGGGACGTCTTTAATTGACAGCGGCGATCAAGTGACAAGCGTGGATCTCGGCTAATTTATGGGTGCTTGCCTATTCCGGGCCTGTGAATACCCGTAGTACCGCGGGTCGGGTACACGGTATCTCCGGGTTGACAATTGGCTCAACCCGGTATCCGTACCCGGCGCACCCGTACCCGGGACCCCGCCGGGTTGACCCGTACCCGTGACCATCCTTAATCCTGCATGTCGTGTTTGAATACTGGTTGCCGGTACCGCTATATTGATGTAACATGCTGTGCACACTATGTCCTGCATCCTCTGTAGTTGCTGTCTCTTCTGTCGGTTCCCGTAATATTTGGTCACGGTGTCACAAGGCATCGCTATTTGCCCCTATTGGTGTCACTACCTTGTCGACGTTGTGCATTTTGTGGTTGGCTCCAAATGGTAAATTGTTCCCAGGATTGGTAGGGGACAGTGAGTTGGAGGTAGGCAGGCTTGTCTGGTAATTTCAGTGATTGCCAAATCTGATCCAAATATGGCTTTAATCCTTTTCATCTCCAAACACTTTTGGGGGATAACAGCATATACAAGGAAGAATGGATTAAATGGGTGGTGTGGAAGTGCCTATCGGCACACTCGTCGCATTTACCCATTAGGGTGTTGCTCATGAGTTCCTACTCGGGCATTAACAGCCACTCTTTCTTTCCTCCATTCTTGAACACACTAATATTACTCTCTTCCCACACGATCCAGATTTCTCCTCATTTTCCGCTCCGAGAGTCAATATTCTCGTTGACACCTCTACCCTCACACATCAAGGGATCATGTACCTGTCCTCAAGTTCGACTTAAGCGCGTGTACGCATTATTCACGCGTTTAGAAGGATGGACTGGCGAGTTATTTGTTATACCATCTCTATCATTTCCTCTCTACTTTACTTCACTCCATCCACTCCTCTTCCAGCTCCAACATCCCAGATCGAAGCACTATCCAGACAACATGGCGGGTTTCGGTGTGCACCGGGGATTGACAAGCTAGAGGTCTGGGCCACCTATAGCAGTTCCTGAGGTGGCAGGATGCGTCTCCCTATCTCGTCTTTGCACATATCCCAAGCCTTGCTGTTGTTGGATGGTGGAGTTAGATTTTAGCGTCATTTCTTTTCTTTCTATTACCACGACATTTGTACTTGATTGGGTCTCCCTGGCAACACGCTGGGCTCTGGTGACATGAGAGCACGCGTACAGCCATCCTGATCATGTATTTAATTAGTTGGCATGCAACATATAGGGGATCTTTCCCTTGCTTTCTCCCCCCATCTTGCCTACTTGAGTCCGAGCAAAGCCGAGCAACAACATCGAGTATGAGTGACCTAGAGACAGGTTGAAGAGTTTCTGACTTACCCAACCAAAGCTGAGTATTTTATTTGAGTCTTATAGTACATATATCGTTTCACCTCTGCAGCGTAGGGTATATACTCGAACCTCACCACTCAGGTCTACCCCCCGGACCAACCCCTCTTCTACAGTGGTATGGAGATTTTATAACATTCGCGAACAGGTTTCTGAAGTGCGGTGATATCTGCATCCACTGTTAAACAATTGATCGTGTCAATGAGCTCGGCCAGCGCACAACACCACAATAGGGATAGGATAAGGCAGTTATATCTGGAGGATGAACACATTATCGAGACGTGGGGTAGAGTTCAAAGGTGTTTTGGAATGTGGTCCTGAATCGTGAATGGGAACAGGAAGATAAAGTGGTGGTGAAGGGAGGCGCTCGACTGGCGGAAAGTGCAGGGGATTCAACTCAAAGCTGTGGTCTGGAGTGGAAACACAATGTCGATGTTTGACAGCCGCAGGCAGCACATGCGGGGGATTTGAATTCGATGCAGGGACGGTGTTGGGAACACTACAAGGCGCAGGTATAGGCAAGGCGTGCGGAGCGCGATGAACATGTGGTGGATTCGACTGAGAGGTCCCAGGCGACTTCGAAACACTACGAGGAACGACACAAAAGGTACAAGGAGGAAGCCATCGAGGCGACAACAGATGCGCTGCAACACCGCCAGGGTGCTGTGTCATTGGAAGGGGCAAACCATCGTCTGAAACGAGACAAAAGCTGGCATTGAATTTTGCCAGATGCTTGGAAAGGAGCTTGTAAGTCCATGGGCAGAAACAGGGGTTAGGACAGTGCTTCCCCATCCCACCGCACACAAAGCAGTGCTGCAAGCACTTCCTGCGAGGACGCAACGAGGGGGAAGACGAAGTATGTGCCGGGGAATGCGAAGGAAAGGGTGTAGATGACGAATTAGGTGTGACATTCGCCAGCTCGGGGCACAATACACTGTGGGAGCAAGAAACATGCATGAATGTATTTGTATGTGCAATGAGTGGGTGCGTGGGCGAAATACGAGGTGTGGAATGAGAAATGGGAAGTGTAAGCAGCAGCACTAACAGCGTGCATGACCGTACGAAGTGCGGTGCAATGCTCGGATGTGGCTCGTGTGAAGTGTCGTGGAAATGCGAAGAGGTGGCTGTGGGATGCAACAGAAGGGGCGTAGATGACCAATTGGACGAGCCATTCACCTCCTTGGGGTGTGAAGTAATGTGTGGGTGAAAAACATCTGTGGGAGCGACAGGACGTGCAAAAGGCGGCGTAGGAGCATTAGGATGTGCAACGTGCAGCGTAGGGACCGTCATAATGAGGAATGGAGTGAAACAATGTTAAAAGCGATGACAGACCACGCAGAATACCCAATAAAAACCCTATAAGAGCCTTTCCCCCTGTGGTGGTCACCACTGTGGAGGAGGGATGTGCCCAGAGCTTAGGTTCTTTGGATGGGTTGGTAGTTCATGTAGGGGTGGAACAAATGCGAGGGATGAAAATAGGGACCTGGTCCTGGGCTATAGAGTGCGAAAATACGATATAAACAGAGTAAGAAAGTGCGAGTAAGCTGTGTGAAAAATGCGGCGTCGTAAGGTGTGATTCGAAGGGTTTGGGTGGCTAGACTGCCCACTGGCGACTTTCCAAGAGGGGTTGAGGAGCTCGGTGCTACCTCTAGGCGCTTGGCCTTACACTGGTCACGATGATGGTGGTTCGGGTGTAAAATTCGATGATCTGGCATTGTTTACCTACAAACAATGCTGTAACTGATGATAAAAATAAAAGTAACGCAAAGTCGAAACCAGCGTGTGGATGGATTTCCACACACCGGCCATACAACCCCTTCACACTGTGAGGAAGGCTTCCAGAACCAGCTGGTAGTAGGTGAGGATGGAGTAGAGAAACATCTGTCCTTGCATCCGGTCGGCATCAAAAACGGCCAGAGGGTTCAGTCAAAGGACCATTTTAGCGGCTGGGTGGAGGGCCAAGAAGTCTGGTGTCAAGCTCCGCACACGGCTGCGCTCAGATCTAGTCCGATCGCCGGAATGCCCGATTTCATGTACCTCAACTTGTCTAATGTACCTCAGACCTGTGCACAACTATTTTAGTTCATTACTATTTATCCTGTACCTTCTTTACAGATATACACAATTTCGCCTAAACCTTGTATGCCACCGCTCTGTTAGTCCCTCATCGCTACTATGCTCGCTTTCTCAGTCTCATCCCTCGTTGTTCTCGTGTCCCTCGCCATCCCCACTGTCTCACTCACAAACACTTCGATCCCCATTTCCATACCATTCCTCTGCAGCCGAGCACCTGGCAGGAGCTGGCCACCTTGCACTTTTATATTCCTTTGATCCTCCTCACCTCCATGCTAGGACGGTTCATTGGTTTGTCACTGGACTCAGCACTGGAACTGGAGCAGCAGGGGCGGGGCAGACACTGGATTTGACTGCTGAGCAATAGCTCAAGTGCATGCTGGATGCCTGCGAGGGAGCCTTCAACAGCTGCTAGCCGGTCTATGGGATCGGAAGCCGGATCCAGAGCAGAGACACTCAAGATCTCGGGTTGGATGGCGCCAGGAGCAGACAGCTGGTCCATCGGAACGGAGGAGGGGTCGAGATTTGAAGTGGGGGAGGATGGAGCACTGGAGTAGTGGTCCGAATCCATACCTGCACCAAACTTCCCAATCTTGACCAGTTGATCCCTTAGATCCTTTCTTCTGCTGTAAGGGCAACCTTAAGCTCAGCACGGGGCACAGAAACTAGTGGGGGAATCCGAAGTATAAATATAGGTACTAGAATACAGGAGTAGAAATACTACATGCCTAGCAGGGGAATCCGAAGAGAAGAAAGGATGAGGATTCCCATGCTAGGCAAAACCTTATATAATAATTGGTAACTACCCAGTAGCACATGTCCATAGGTATCTACAATGATCTCAGGCCCGATCACATAGCATGTGCCAGTGAGAGCAGACAGACATTCCGGACTGTTGGACAGATGGATGGACAGACAGATAGACAGTGTGAGATCTCTGAGCATGCTGTACACCGCTTGTTGCCTCATAGCCCCTGCGAACCATCTGCACAAGTGATGGGACAAGCTTGGACGTACGCAACGGATCTTCCATAATGGGATTCTACGTTACCGGAAGCAGCTTCCGAGCGAGACCAACACTCTCCCCACCGTCCGAAACACCTTGTTGCCTCTCTGCACCATCCTCACAGCAGGATATGACAGCTCTAGACTCTCAGTTCCTTCCTACGACAGGACGGCGAGCGACCTTCCGTATACACATCTCAGACGAACGAGACCTCTCCTGGCCGACACAGACGACGCGTCTCACCTATACTCATCGACATGATACGACCAGTCCCCTCCTGCAGCGGAACGCGTGGCTCTCCTGTTGCTGTTTCCAATCACCCTCTCGCGCCGGGCGGACCTTGCCTGTGCCTGACACCGATCCAGCGGACGAGACAGAACTTATCCCGACACTGCCTTCTCGCCCACTTCACACGATGCATCAATTAGCTGTGGGAGACCACTCGTCTCTTCTCCATCCTGAACGCTTGGGCACCTTCCGACGCGACCAACTGGCCGTGCCTGAAGCTCCGAACGTGTTCTGAGGTCCCTTGGCCTCGCTGTGCCTCGCATGCACCCAAAGACGATTAGTCTCCTCAGCAGAGGCGCCGAGTCTCCTGCCGTATATGCACCCCAAAACACCTCATGTCGTCCCCTGCCCCCTGGAAACACCTGTGACCTGCATGGCGCCTCTGGAAACGTGGGAAGTTGTCGAGGAGGTATAAAAGGGAGCGCATTTAGTAGGAGTAGTCAGTACCTTCCAGCCCGCAGAAGTAGCTTTCAGGGCGCTTTCCCCACTTTCTGTACCACACTCACTCATTCTAAAGGGGTACTCCCAGCCTTTCCCCACCTCGTACCTCTCATGCACCCTTCTCCTCGCCCACTGCCAGAGGCAGGCCACACATCTCATATTCGCTCGTTCTTCAGTGTCTCACCTCTCACACCTCCATCAGCAGGGTTCCTTCTCACCAAACCCGGTGTCACAATCCCAGGCTTCCTCAATTAGGATCACCGTTCTCACAAGCTTCGTTCTGTAGAAAACAGGCCTGGAGAGAAGCCATCACATACAAATCGCTGTCCGTAGCCAATGAGACCAGCTGTCTCGCCGCTGATCGAATGATGTCGGTGCCATCGTCTGAGCGACACACATCGCATCTCCAGCGCTGGTTCTAAGGGGAAGAGTGCACGAAGGAAAGCAGACGGGGCAACACATTTAGGGTTCCAGTACTCTCGTACAGGGAACCAGGTTTAGGCATTCACACCTTCTTTACCATTTTCACTAACAACAGGTCCGCCACACACGACTACACCTAGGAGACGGGCGGTCTCCACAAATAACTGTTCACACACACCTACCACTCATAGAAGGCTGATTTGCGCACCAACCTTCCACTCTATCATTCGACTACACCTTCCCCTCTAGAGGACGAATGTAGTCGAATTCGAATCACATATCCTTCGATACCGACACTGCTGTCCTTACCACAACGGACACAGGGGTGTCTGGAGCAGTGGACGGAAAACCGTCCAGAGCATCAGCTGGAAAGGTGTCTGGATCAGAAGTGGCCGGAAGAGCAAACGTGGCAGAAGCAGCTGGAGAAGGGGTTCCCCTGACAATAGTAAAAGACTGTAAACTTTCACCAAGACTATGTAGCATATCTTTCAGAGGCAATCTAGTGCAACTGGTGTGATTCAAAATGAAACTTATTGTCATACCAACTCCTGAGACACTTTGATCCAGCCCGGGACATAAGTAGTGTCACCATTTGTCGCCAGAAAAGAACACTGGATCTTGCAAAATGTTCTGGGCCAGCTACTCTAGGGCCAGGGGCAGCAGAATCATAAAGAGCTGAGCACAGCCCTTTCAGACACTTGTGTCCTGTGGTACCTAACCTCTGCAAGGGTTTTTCTTTCCTGGCCTGAACATATCAACTATGCTGGACCGGTTTTACACGTTCACGACATGCTACCTACATTGCAGGAAATTCTGGAAAACCTCCTCAAGTGGGACACTTCAAGCGGCGCTCATTTCAGAAGCATTTAAAAAGGCTACTGCATAGTAAGTTCTCCAACTAGCCTATTGTTCTAGTTCCATTACTCATTTTCTTTGATTAGTTTGGCAAACTCGGCTACCGACACATTTCCTCCACCATCCGTAGTTTGTTCCCAGCTATCACAATCACCGTCAACTTTACTCTGCTGTCATGGGATGCACCCATGGACCAGGTTCTCATCCCAGAAGCCATGGTCTGCCCCTCATTTGTGAGGATCTCGAAATATCACCCAAACTCGCCAGTACCATTCTGGAGGAGAGTACTCCCTTTGGTTTGGTGCACCACTCTGACACCCTCAATCGAGACTGCTGTGTTCAGCATGAGAAAGAACACGGGAAGGCTTGTGAACAGCCTGCACTTCCTTTGTGCATTTCTCCCCCTGTCTCACACCTTCTCCTCTGCATCCCAGCCCGTTTCCAGAACCTTCCCCACTTGTTCCTCCATATGCTTTATTGCCACACCTTGCACCAGCTGCCTGGTCCTGTTCTCCTACCCATCCAAGTCCGACTTTGGATCCTGGTGCCATTTGTCCTTACTGTGATCAGGGGTTTCCAATTTCTCCAACAGACCCACTTACTGCCATGGCAAAGAAGCTATCCTCCATTTCTTGGCCTGATCCATTGCCCGAGTATCCTCGCCATCATACTCTACCTCAGATCACCATGTCTCTCAACCATTGTGCATGGCATCGATTTGAGACCTCATTCCTGCTGCAATTGAGGGGAATTGGCCTTTTTCACCCCATTTTGCACACCTCTTCTATTGTATCCTCAATCTTGGACTGACACTGCGCAATCTATCCAAGAATCTAGATTAAAGCCATTTCTGCATGGCGTCTCACCAATATCATTGCGACAAACTCACCTAGTTATCATCTCTCAGCCACCAATATCTCAGCAATCAGGTACACAGTTCAGCATAGTGAGTTTATTTACTTTTGCTTCATGATTATTGGCAGTTATGGTGATAGGATGTGTACCAAAACATGCATGAAAACACCAGTTTTTATTTCATTTTGAACCTATTAGTGGGCAGAAGTGAGTCATTAAATTATGAGTGTACACCCTCCGTGATAGGCTACACTATTGATGACTGAAAGTCAGTGTAACAAATCAACTATGAAGGATTGACACTGGTTGGGAGATTCAAGATTTTCAGCACAATTTATGGTGAAAAATGTTGTTTGTTTTTCAGACATTTTTCACTGAAAAAAGTGGTGAAAAATTCAAATCTTTTTCGCCTCTTTAGAGCTTCCTTTTGAACTTTTCACCTCAAACTCACAAAATAATGAAAACATTTTGAGTTTTTCACTACCTTTTTCAGTGAAAAATGTCTGAAAAACAAACAACATTTTTCACTGTAAATTGTGCTGAAAAACTTGAATCTCCCAACCAGTGTGAGTAGACTTGACAAGTCAGCCCAAAAGGCTGTTACATCCTGACTATGATATTCTACACTGACCTATAGATGGTGGCGGTAAACAATTATCTTATGCACTGGAGGTGAAACATCAGGGAACTACTCAGAATTATTGACTTGCCACTTCAACGGCCTCTGAATAGTCTGATGACTATTAAACAAGATATACAAAGTCAGGATTGGTACAACCACATTAGGGCCGGCAGAAATATAGCACCACTTGATTTTGTGTATAAGGCCAACTGATTAGATTGGGATGAAGACATGTTACTGAGTTAACCATCACTGTGGTTACTCGTGCAGATCTGACCATCAGAAAGATGCAGGCCTCGCATCAATGATTTACTGATATGATTGATGAGGATTGGCACTACAGAATAGTGCCGTGCTATATTTCAGTAGTCACTATAATGGTCTGCCAGTATAGCGCCACACTATATTGTCAATCGGCTTGACATGTACTATGAGTTCCACTGAGCTTGTAAAGTACGGGACTGATACAGCAGTTGAATAAGAACTGACTAAGACTGACTTGACCAGTCAGCAATGACTAAAAGACTGACTTGCTCAGTCAGAAAGATGGAAACCAAGACAACTAAGCACACCTTATAGTGTGCTAGAGAAATACATGTGGACTAGCCCCAGTAGCAGGTCATAATACCCATGGTTAAGAATGCCTTCTATGCCATCGGCCATTCACTACTCAGGCTCCCACCCTTTACTGTTCCTATTCATTCTGTCTATCTCTACTTCTCTCTAAAATGTATAAAAGCCAGCTGTGTACTCTGTATTAGCCAGTAAACTATTCCCCAGATATACAGGCAATATAGTAGACTCTAGATTTGTGAAAGATATCAGATAGACTTGCAGACACACAGAAAAGACTAAGAGATATGGGATATCAAAAAGACTACCAATTGCATTGATATAAGAACCCTTGTTTGACCTGTACCAACTCGTCTCCTGTAGCAGCACTTTAGGCCTCCAGGACTAAGACTTGTTGTGCAAATAGAAGTGAAACCGCCGCCTTCAGTGTAACTGTCTGCACCCTAGCCCAGAGTCCACCTTCTGTGTAACTGCCCCTGTTTTGTTGATACTGCTGCCATTTGTGCAGTGTTGGTTGATATTGAAGTAGCATCTATCTGTTGATACTTGTGCTCTCAAAAAGTGTTGGCATCTGGGGTTCTCAGTCTTCAGGCATGCAAACAACTCCAAATAACTTGTAGACTGAAAATATGAGGGAAACAAAAATATTCCCATATGCTAACATATTACTATAAAAGGAAATTCCAGAGATATAAGGCAGTTTTGGCTGGAATTGGAAATCGACTTTTGCTACAGGGACTGTGGGAAATTTTGATCTTTGTAGTCAAAAAGTACTCGTTGAGTAGTGCAGAATAGCACTTTGAACCTCATATTTTCAGTCTACAAGTTATTTGGAGTTGTTTGCATGCCTGAAGACTGAGAACCCCAGATGCCAACACTTTTTGAAAGCACAAGTATCAACAAAAATGCCTTATATCTCTGGAATTCCCTTTTATGGTAATATGTTAGCATATGGGAATATCTTTTTTTTCCTCATATTTTCAGTCTACAAGCTATTTGGAGTTGTTTGCACGCCTGAAGACCGAGAACCCCCAGATGCCAACACTTTTTGAGAGCACTAGTCTGCCCTACCTTCTGCTTCTTAGCTAGTTGCCAGTAGTGTTAGATTCTGCCACTCACAAAGAAACTGAAGACTTGAACAGTCGAAGGTCTACCTGAGTCTTGATATTCTGTTGGTGTGAACTCCCTGCATGAACTCCCTGCTACCCCAGCATAACTGTGCTTAAACCACATAGTTTGCTATTGAAACAGAGTCTTATAAAACCTTTGCACACCCTCTTGATAGGTGATACGTACCCTATTTACCTGAACACACACACACAAGCATTAGGATCAGATCAGTGTTTTGTTTTGATTGTGGTTGGATTGTGATTAGTGACTAGCTCACTTCACTCTCTAGTTGATTTGATTAGATTACATGGCTGCACCCTAGTGCACCATTTCAACGGTGAATGCAGGTACCAGCTGCTCAACTTGGCGCTTCAATTCATATTCCCTGGCACCTTTGACATCACCAACTTCCATCCACTCACCTATGACACTGTACTCCATGAAGTTCTCATTCCAGAAGCCACAATACACCTTATTCAACAGAATATGGGTATCATACTTGATGTGGCTATTGTTGTTCTTAAAACAGCGATGCTTTTGGTCACCTCCTCCATCCTTCTGACAAGGATTGCCGATTCTACAATGCTGCCCTTTCCACGATTGCCTGAAGCCATTGCCGCACCCAGTGGGGCTTGCGCACATGGGAAGCATCTGGTTCCCTGCTCGCCTTCCATGCATGGCTACAGAACCAGTGGGACATGGAGGAGGCCATGGCAGTGAAGGTAGAGCATATGGACGAGTTGATTCCTGCACAGGGGTCAGACCAGCTCGAGCAAATCCGTGTGTTGTACGGAACTGACTACTAGACACTATTTATACGAACTATAATTACATATGTAAGACTACTATATTGAGAAAGGAACTGGGGGTGCAGGGACTACAGCTACCACACAGTAATTGTGGACTCCAACACAGTCTGCCGCTGCGGTCTACAGTGCTGATCTACTCTGATGGCCGGAGTGATTCCGTGAACGGGTGCGTGATCCTTACACTCTAATAAGAGCCGTTGATGAACCACCTTACCCATTCTCCGAGTCATCAGAGCCTTGTTTATTTTTATTTTTATTTGAAGTGTTTGGGATGAGACTTACTGCAGAAGCATTCCAAGGTCATCCGCTCCTCACAATATATCGAAACCCCAGATATGCCTGAACGAAATGATTGGAGCCTTAAGCTGGCTCCGGCCCAATTGCGCATGAGGAAGATGCCACGCCGACGGGAATGAAACTCATGCCGAGGATATTTGAGGTGTAATTGTTGAGCGTGGAGGGTCCGAGGCCGGTGGTGGGCATGTGAGGAAGACAATAGTCGAAAGAAGAAAAAAGAGAGTGGGAATAAGAGCACAGGTAAGGTGGGATAATTCTATTAAGAAACCCGGGTTCATGGGGCATGGTGAAATTTCCACCAATGCCGCCAGTGCTGCCCCTTGCCGCCAAGGGGCAGCAGTCATGTACTGCCATTGACAGAGAAAGTGCCGCCTCTCAGTGACGGCACTTTTGTCACGCTACCGCCTTGTGCCGCCCTCATATATTTTTTGAAGTCTTATGCAAGTTGTATACAAGACTAGATTTGATTGATGAGTATCTCATTGTATGTAATGTGCTATGTTTATGTTGAACCACCATCTTCCCAATTTAGACATCACCTGCTGCTCAACAAAAATTACCCCGAGGAACTGTTGCCTCGGAAAGCATTTGCGTGATTAACTAGATGTTCTCATATAAAATCCAAGTATTGTAGAGCAAATAGTCCTTGATTCTTCGGTACTACGGGACTAATTAAATCATAATGGTGCCTTCCTAGTACATGTACTCCTCCGAACTCCTGGTGGTGTCGGCGCAGGACTATATTTCCTGTGACGCTTTGGGGCTGGTTCTTCGTTGAACACATCTTCACCAATAAAAGCACGCTTTTTCTGTAGCTCTGCTTGTGGAAGATCCGATGGGAACAAGATCGGTTGGCCTTTGTGCACAATGTGGATGGCAGGCATTGAAGCAGCTGCCTCTGAGTCCGAATGCATGGCCCGGCGATAGAAAACCAAACTAGACATGGAATCATAGGCATGGAATCATAGGCTGTATGGGCCGCTTTAAACTGCTCAGCCCAGTCAACAAGTTGACTCGTAGTCATCTTTGATTCAAACGCCCGAATCAGGGGATTGATCGATTCCCACATCATATTACGCCCTTGGAGACACGGTGGAGGAGATGGAACAAGGCAGCCTGATTTTATATGAACGAAGGTGTTGCCGTTCAAATTCCAGGGTTCCCCAAGCGAATGTTGGATTGCGAGGAGTTGGAGCAGAACACAGCCGGGGCCAAACACCTTCTGGTTTCCCTCTGAGTCTAAGCGCATAAGATCGTGTGCAGAAAGCACAGCAAGAGGAGAGACCAGCATCTGCTCCAATGTCAGGCTGGGCAGAAAAGAGCACCTTTTCATCCAGCTCAGAGAGGCCTCAACATTCCATGGTGTTTCTTTGAAATGCGCCACAAAGTGCTGAAGGACTAGATTGGAAGCATCCGTAGCCAAAATCTGCGCAATTTTGGGGACTGCAAGAAGAAGCAGCTGTGATAGCTGCTCATCTGGGGTATCTGCATCCTCAGTCACCGGTCTGAAGCATCCAGGCAGATGGAGGGTCCCGAGCTTGCAAGACGGGGTCAGCGAGTTTCAGACAGAGATAACAATATACTTACCTGATCCTCGTTCAGAGGCAGAACATCCTCCAACTCTTCCCATTGCGAAAGCGAGCGGTAAAAGACGAGGTTTTCAGGCTCTCTCACTCTCCATACGATGCCCGGGATCCACTCAAAGTTGTACTCCCTTCCGGTCCGAGAGAGATCGAAGTCAACAAGCGCTGCGGGGAGCCACATCGCGTTTGTCTCATTCGGTAGTTCGGGCAGTATATGAATAGTGCCTACTTCACCGATCCTAATATAAATGCATTAGTATTAAACCCAGCAATAGATCAGCTGGTAACAAAATCGGGATCGCATTGCGGAGTGGGGGGTCGGAGCGTGCACTTGATGCATCTGAATGAAAATTGAACATTGTGCCAGCTCAGTTCAGACTCAGCATCAGAGTCTGAATCAGAATCCACGTATGCCAGCGGTTTGACGCAGGCAGTATGCGACCAGAAACCACATTTCCGGCATACAACAACGTCCGAATCCCCTGCTGCAAATCCAAATGCATCGCATGGATCACACCGTAGCTGACATGCAGTGGATGGAAAAGTATCGCCAGAACTTGATAGCTCGTCAAAGCTCGCAATCGGAAGAAGACTGGGATCGCGTTGCACCATAGGGGGATGCCATTTCTTTGTTGGGGACTTTACGGCGACTTTGGCGGTATCCTGTAGTCCACTGTTGATGAATCGTGAGGAAGCCACCACCGCTCCTTGGCAGTTATTATCTCCAGATTCGGGCGGCGAAGTTCGCATGTGGAAGGCATACCCGATGTCGGCTCAAAGTACAATGATAACTTCTTGGCGAGCTCGATTTGCTGCTTCTGGAAGAAACTTTGGGCAGATTGACCACCGTCGAGATGATAGACAACGGCGTTCAGAAAAAATCCGGCTGGGATATCTCTGAGAGTATCGGATTGACCGCTAAGAAGCCCTTTAACAGCACCGTCTCGAAAGATCGCATGTCGGAAAAAAGCCATCTAGCTTGCAACGGCATGTTTCCGCATGTGACCTTGTGACAGGTTCAGAGTGCTTAGAAGGCTTGGCACCAGGCCTCTGAGCCAGTCTCAAGCGGTCTCAAGCCGTGCGAAGGCTTATTGTGACTTCCAAGCTGTCCTATGCCGTCTCAACAAATCACCCGGTTATTTCCGGATAGCCGAGTCGTGTGGAGCTAGGTGGGAGCAGCAAACCGGTAGCTCGAACAAGGTACACAACTCTTTGACGTCCTTCGAACACTTGTGTACTACGTAATAACATCCTTCTAGCCGACATTTCCTAATCTAGTCTAGTCGTCAAGTTCATCCAACTCCGATTCTACCGCCAAAGGATCTTCCTGCAGTTCCCTCTCCTCCACACTGTCAAAATCGATGTCTGCAATACCACCATACTCGTTACTTTCTGCCAATCTAATTAACACAGCAGACAACCAATGGTTGGGTCAGAACTTACCACTGTTATCTCCAGAGACATGTGAAATTGCGTCGGAATCTGTGTCGGAACCGGGGGTACCCTGGTTTCTATTCGTGATTCCATCAAGAAATTGCGGCGACCACTAACCGTGATTGGAGTAGCAGTAGAATTCAGGGACAATAGCTCGTACTTGGGAAGATAATCCATGAATGCGAGGGATCCGTCAGGATTTTGGACCGAGGAATGAGTGAAAATGGAATGATTGTGAGAGCCAGAGTGAATGAAAATAATGCCGTCCCGAAAGCGAAACAATGAAGACTCGATCCCGCATGGAGTAAGACACAATGTCTCGCCGCAGAGGATGCAAGTCTGCTGCAGCTGCTTGTGACGCTCCACTGCTCTCAAGGCGGGAGCCAATCACATAGAACAAGTCGAATTATGGCAACGGATGATCCCCACACATTGTTTGCGTGTTTCATGTCCCTTGTCCCAGATAGGAGCGCGTGTCGATCCGTTACTCCGTGTGGTCTCCAGAACCCAGTTCGTGGCAAGATTGTTTGTGTCGCGAAGATCCTGAGAGGAGACAAGAAACTTCAACTCTCCATCCGGCCAAAAATCCCAGAAGAAAGGGCTTTGTGGGCTGTTCGGTTCTGCACCGCTGGAAATGGGTCAGGATGGTGAGAAAGTCGGATAGGTAGAATGGACTGGGCCAGAGGAAGTGCGAGCGTCTTGGTCTGATATTATCGACCCAGATGTCAGAATATTTACCGAAGGACAAGTGACAAACGATGTACCTGACATGCGCCTTGATGACACCTTCGCTGCGGAAGAAATTGTCGCAACCGACGGCTCCTGCTTCAACAACGGCCAAGATGATGCCGCTGCAGGAGCCGGGGTGTTCTACGAAGAGGGTGATGATAGAAACGAAGCCATTAGACTGCCAGAAGTGCTGGAGCAGTCAAACCAAACTGCTGAAATGGTAGCAATGAAAGAGGCGGTTCAAAAGACAGGAGATGTGCACCTTAAAATCGAAAGCGACTCTAAGTACGCACTAGATGCCGTCACCAAGAATAGGAAGAATAGGAAGAAGTGGGAGGACCAAGGCTATATCGGGGTGTCCAATAAAAAGGTTAACAAGGCCACCGTAGCCGCCCTACGGCAGAGGGAAGGGGAGACGAAGCTCCGCTGGGTCAAGGGACACAACGGTCATCACAGGAACGAAGGTGCCGACAGGAAAGCAGACGAGGGGGCAAAGAAACCAGAAAGGGACGATGTTCCGCTCGAGATCCCACAAGATCAAACTGTGACAGGGGCCAAACTGAGTGCAATGTCACAGTTGCTCGCATACAGAGCTATCCGGGAATGCAAAAGGAAGAAAAATAAGGAGAGAGACAGAACTCAGGCTAACCTAGAGAGGGCCAAAGCGGAATGCGAGGACAATTTCGGATTCATCCCAATGGAAGACAAAATATGGAAGTCGCAACTGAACAAAGATTTCTCGAGAGAACAGCAGTATTTCTTGTGGATGGCGACACACGACGCCTACTGGGTAGGCACACACTGGCTGAGAGAGTCGACGACCGCTGAAATGAAGGAAAGAGAGGAGTGTCAGCACTGCGGTACTATAGAAAGTATGGAGCACATACTGTCGCAGTGCGAGATCCTGGGACAAAAAGAGGTATGGGACCTTGTGAAAGAACTCTGGACGAAGAGGAACCCAAACTGGCCATGGCCAGGGATTGGAACAATTATATCGGCCAGCCTCGCCAATTTTAAGAACGAGGAAGGGAAAATGAAACCAGGAGAGGCAAGATTGTACCGCATCCTCATGGCAGAGTCTGCCCATCTAGTATGCAAGATAAGATGCGAAAGGCTGATGTAAAGAGCTGGACGCACCCCGCAGAGACAGAGGTCCACAAAAAGTGGGTACTGGCAATGAACCACAGGCTTAAACTAGACTGTGATATGACAGATGACCGGAGATTTGAGAAAAAAGCGATACCGGTTAAAACAGTCCTATGCACCTGGACAGGGGTCCTGGAGGGCAAGGACAAACTCCCGACAGATTGGACGGGAGTTGCTGAGGTTTTAGTGGGTATTCGGCCGAAGAGACAGCAGGAGTAGTGCTGTCCAAAATATGATATTGATATGATTTTTGGCGTATCATATTATATGGATATCATATTACACCCCAGGGCTCCGTATCGTATTCATATTATATTATCTTCATATGTATTAATACATATCATAATATATTATTGATATATCAATTAATATTTGCGGATGTTCAGCACCTCCATCTGAGCCCTTCACCAAGCCCAGAATTGAGCTGTTCCTTGGTTACAATACACATTGACCAATTTTGGGAGGTCATTGAAGTTTGATCATCCATCAGGGTGTGTTTCATGCTGGTAAATGGTCACTCAATAGCAATGCTGACCCCCTGTTGTTCCAGCGTCACTGAAAATGTTCCTCAAATCTTAAATTCCAGCAACAGAATAAGCACTGTGTAAACTAGACATTTCAGGGTTAGTTTTTAGCTCACTGAGATGATGAGTATCAAACATGGAAGTTCTGTGACTGATACCAAAGGTATCAGAGAGCATATTAGTCAGCAGCCCAGGTCATCCAGCAATGTCAACACCAGTCACTCTGCTATGGAAGGTATGAGGAGAGCGACTGATACTTCCAGTTTCAGTTGGCACAAATTGTAACCAAAAGACCCAGTCCCAGTACTCACACCTGTGACAGCATCAGCTGTTCCGGAACTTGCCATGATATGAAATAATATGGATAATACAGGCCTTCCATATCATATTAATATCTGTATCATATCATATTATATTACTAGGTATTATTTCCTTGAATCTACCTCCTCTCCGTATCGTATCCATATTAATACTGATATATTAATAATATATTATTTCGTATTATATTAATGGACAGCACTAAGCAGGAGGGAGGAGGCGAAGGGTAAGTACGGGGGTGATCGCCAGGGGGCTGTGCCGGTCAAGTCACGAGTCCCACACTCAGTGCGTAAAGCATTTCCTCAGCGGTGTTCCACAAAATTCGGGGGTTTCTAGCTTTCCCCTGGATAAAACTTAGTGGGTGCTCGAAGACGACTGTGTCGGCTGTCCACGATCCATCCCAACGCCCCACCAAAAAAAAAAAAAAGGAAGGTAATAAAGGGGCGACGAGGTTCGTTCCTGCGACGAGGTTCAGGTCAATTTTCCACATCGAATCTACGAAAATTTGCGATAACGTATGCTCACCATATGGACTGCCTTTCGGAACCCGGTCCACAATGGTGAGATACGGTCATTTCTCATGCCAAAAGTTATGGTATTAAAGTGCTCACCGAGGCGCCTTCGATCTGTCGGGGCTTGCGTCGGGTGCTTTATATCCATGGAATCCCAGAAGATGCTGCAAAGCTTCGATTCTCCTGTGTGTGCCCTTATATACGGCAAGAGGACTCAGCCCGTCGGCTCCACATCCAATATGCATCAATCTGCTGCCAGCCTGAACGTCACGCATCCAGCGCTCCGTATATCTTTTTTTTCTGGGTTGTCGATGGACTCACCAATGCGTTTTCAGACATCCGCAATGCTAGTGATGTTCTAGTCGTGTTGGAGGCGGTCAGACGAGGGATACTTCCCTTGATAACTCTTCGTCTCTCGGGCAGTGAGCGCGACCAGCTCAGGAGTGGCAACGTTTTTGTATGGGAGGAGTCCATCGAAGAAGGCGGTCTGGTGCGATGGACGGATGGACGAAAATGGTGAGGGATTTTGTTCTTTTCTGCTGAAGAACGGACATGAAGCTCTTACAGGTCGAAAAGCAAGGTGTGCGCAGAATGTTTAATCTACCAAGAGAAAGTCGAAGTCACGGAGGAAGAGAAGCAGGCCAAAGCTATGAGACGGTGGGTTCTGATTCTTTCCCCTACCTCTTCGCTGATGTGGTGGTTAAAGCATGCAGAGAATTTGCAACCCTCGAGCCCATATGCCCCCTCCACGTAGAAATACTTGGCCGTTAAAGTCCGGCGGTCTGACGAAACAGACATACAGCTTCCTTTTCCGAGTTCCTGGGTCGTGCGAAACTAGGAAGTGGCATGTCGTAGCATACACCCTGGTAGGCGCCACATTGATGATTGACTATTTGTGACTGAGCTTCAAGATAGTGGCCACATCGATTGAACCTCCCCGTCATCGAGGATTACCCAGTACTTCGGACCATCCATGTCCCAACAGGCGTTTTCGCACGGAGTAAAGCCTCCGATATCGTAACCACGCATCTCTCCCCACACATAGCTGCGCAGGATCAAAACGGTTTAAGCGGAGAAGGGCGTGCCGACCGCTCCGGTCCGTTTCGAATCGTGCTCCTCAGTACTTTCGCAGACCACCTCCCTGCCTTTGGATCAAAATTACCGTTGTTTGATCCAGGCCGAGATGACGGTACAGACCTCGTCTTGCCACCGATATCTTGGCTGAAGCAGCCATGGGGTAGCAGTCCGGTGTGCACTGTTCCCGAGGCGGCGTTGTATTTCCGGGATTCAGTGTGTCAGGAAGACCGACGGATTTTGGACAGTTTCCGCTTGTCATTCTAGACACTTTTGATATTTCTGTCCCCACTATGCATGTAACTCTTTTGTGGGGACAGGGAGTTCAAGCTCACACCATAAATTATGATACCCCGACAAACATTGCGCGTGACGCTATGAGCTACCGTCAACCCTGCCACCCCTGAGACCAATTACAGCTGAAGGTTGCAAAGCAAGGGAAAAGAACTCAATGAAATTATCCTCGCGGTAATAAGATTCCACCCGTGAAATGGAAAGTTCGACATTGCCCGAGGACTTGACAGAGGTTTGAGCCTTTCTGACTTGTCGCATTAAGAGCCGAGTTTCATTATAGACAATAAATGCAAAGGACCCATTGGATTGGCGGCTTTTATGAAAGTATTAGACGAGCTATTGGTGTGGGAGGCGGCATTTACAATTAGTCTCTCGCTTTTTCCAATAAGAGGACGCGGTCGATTCTCAGATTATCGAAAATTGACATGGAGTTTAATAGCTGGTTTGCTGCTGGAGGAACAGCGCCTGAGTTGGTGGGCTTTCTTTTGCTCAGCGCGGGTGTTCGCGACACAGCGGCGAGGGAACCCGACTTAACGCGACACATAGCCGACGATCTCGAAAGGAGAATAGCTCTTCGTGAGTAAATTGGTATCGGCAACCGTGTAAAGCTCCGGCTCGCGGCGCCCAAGATGCGAAAAGGTTTTATTACACTGCTATAAATATCGGCTACGGGTCCAATTCTGCATGATCAATGAAGCCGGAAAGTGGGTCAAATTTTCTTCTAAATATAACCCACGCGAGATACGGCATGGTGCACTTGTGTCGCGGTTGCAGACACCAGCCATTTGTACTGGAAGGGCAATTAGATACGGTGCACCGTATCTATCAGACACGCACGGTAGAATCGGCGAAGCACCACGGCGTTTGGATCACAGATTTAACTCGTGAGATATTCTAGCCCGCTCAAGCACGGTGATTTCTTTGAGGCGCATATGCCACCATGCATGCAAACCTGTAATATGATGCTGTGTCAAGATGTCCCTCGGCCAGAACTGGCGCGACGGCGGCACGAGATTCCAAAATTTAAGTGGGTACTGTATAACTCGGCCAATAATACACGTTCAATTAAACCTTTACTGTAATGACATTACGTGGGTTAGTTCCCTTGTCTATTTTCCTTTTGGAACTTGCTGGGAAACCATCCAGGGACTGTGTGGTTGACTGGCCCAGTTGGGCCTTACAGATTGAAAGTTGCCACATCCTACAAACGATGGGCCCAGGCGTGGAGCAAGGACGCGAGGAACCGATTTTCGCGGCCGTTGCTAACTCGTGAGAGTCAGTAATATACGCGGAGCTAGCAACCGGCTGATCGGCATTGGTCGGCAGTGGCTGATGGCGGCTGACATTGCCGAGCAATGTCATTACTGTCCTATTTCGACCAAATGTTCATTATTTTAGATTTGCGTTGACCGAGGTGACCGAAAAATTTTCTTTTGAATTATAGCGATTTTTGGGCACATCAAAAAAAATTGGGTGTCACCGTCCCCTGAACATTTGGTCGAAATAGTACAGTACACTGGAATCCAATGTGTCGTCCTCACCCCTGGCTGGCTTCCACTGGAGTCCAGTGGCTTGAGAATCACATGTGTAGGTCGGTTTCCATTGCATTCCACTGGCTTTCACTGCATTACAATGGATGCTCTATTCCAACAAATCCATCAGATTCCACTGGATGCCGTTGCATTTGGATGGCCTCCACTGGTTTCAGCTGAATCAATTTCCAGTGGTTAACAGTGGTTCACGATGGACCTCCTGACTAAATCTCCTCGTCTTTGGTTGTATTTTGTATAGGAAATTCAATTTCGAAAACACTTGCCAGTTCAATATGTTCAAAAGCGTCATTAAGTCCGAAATACCTATGTTTTATGCTCAAGATTAATCTAGAGAAGTGCGGTTCTGTGACGAGGAGTGAGGAGCTGGTCTCGGCGCACAAAAAGCTGAGTAGTCGTACTAGGAGTAACTGGCATAACGGTAAGATTGAGCGGAGAATCTATCTACGTACACACGGGTTTTATACTAAATAACTAAGGCACGTGAACGATGAGAGTCATATCACTAAGGAATGATGAAAGGAATGATGGGTGTCGTCCTGAGCATGAGGTATAGTCCGATACACGGCAAATGAGTGTGCAGATGCGAGGGAAAGACGAGGGGAGGTAGGTAAATAAGTAAAGTAAAGTGGTAGGTAAAAAAGTAAAAGAGCGACTGCATACCCGATTAGGGTATGATGGTTCAAAGGCGTAAGTGCCCATTACAGGTTCGCATTCGTTGCTGCCCCAAGTTTCAACATTCCCAATTAGAGGTATTATCACTCCAAATATTCAAGTGGTGCTGCCCGAATTTTCATCTATGGGTCGATAGACATCTTCTGAGCCCAAGATAAATCTGGGTGAGCAACATTCACCCGGGCTTTTCACACAACAACAACCTTGATCAGCGAGGTGTATCTGTTCTGGGTAGAATACAGACTCTGGGAAGCCATTATATTTTTAGAGGTGTTTCATCGCAGTGGTTCTTGCTACAATCAGAATCAACTCATACTCCAGTGGCCTCTGCCCAAAATTCCTCCGAAAGTCCCAAATACTTCTTTTCCACCTGCTTCTGAACACGTTCCGCATAAGTCATCATCAGAACGTGGACGAAGAAGTCATAATTGACATCCAACATCTGGCGCAACTGCGGCTCGAAGCCACTAAGCCACGAGTTTAATTGCTCGGCGGTCTCGGTGTTGAACGCACGTGTTTGATGGGTGGATCCATTCTCATCCTGGGCGACAAGAATCAAGTCAGGTTGAGAACCGTTTGTGGGAGCAGGATTGCACCATAGTCGACACAGTATGTCGGTCGCACGATGGCCAATATAGTGCCAGGCATCCACGATGAATTTCATGGTCAAAAGCCAGGTACTGTCTGAATCTTAAGTAAAAATATGACGAAGGAGGCTGCATGCGTCATCATAGGCAATGAAACTTGGTTTCGACTCCGGATATTCAGCCCAGATTCTGTCCAAAATGGCCAGGACCTGGGGCGAACTCTCAGAACGATAGCATTTTCCCCAACCGATTGGGTAACCACAAGCCCACTGGACTGTCTGCAAGCAGTAAGTTGTCTTTGCCCTGAATGAGTGGATAACCTGGTTCCCGGGAGTTTCTCCGAGCGCGCCAAGCTCAATACAAAGTGCCGGTCCTGTCTCTCCACCATTCTCTCCATCTGCTTGCTGTCGGCGTATAACACGCTGGACGCCTGGGAATGACATCCGCGAGAATCTGTTGTCGTATTTCCGCTGCCAGTCGATGCGCAAAAGATCGTCGCACATCAACGCTCCAGGTTGGCGAACAGGTCGACCGCAGGGAATGATGCCGCACACATCACAAAGATTGCTATGTCCGTCGCAAAATCGACCATCCTTATAATTCACCAACGGCCCCTCGCAAATATCCAACACGCATTTCTATCCAAAAATATTAACAAGATTCAAGTATGAATGAGCGACGCACCCGATGCGAGATTGTCTTGCCATCCATCACAGCGAGGCGAGTATAGCCTCGGGGCATCCCTTCCTCGGGCGCTTGCTGCTGTTGAGGAGGTAATTGGTCTGCCGCGGGGTCGGCTGGGATATCAGGAAGCTGAAGAGATGACTAAATTAGAGTGTGAAAATGCGATTTCAATCAGATTCACTCACCTCATTCGCATTCGCCTCGGCAGGTACTCCAGCGACGTTTAGCTCGTCTCCAAGCACAACCCCGTCTGCGATGAGATCGGAATGATATCGCTTGAGATGGGTACAGTCAACGCATCTGTGTGACATCGCAGCTCCAAGTGCGCCCCCGTTGACTCCAATTGCAGTCCGGACTGCCTCTGAGAGCGAATGAGTGTTGGGATGAGCGCCGCACGAGAAATCGGTATCTTTCTCGGGGAAGAGGAGTAGACGTTGGGAAAAGTGCTCCATAAATACATCAGGAAAACCCAAAGTTGCCGCATAGCTCCAGATAGCACCATATAGAAGCCATAGTGGCTATAGCAGATGGCCAATTTTATAGAAAGGTGGGAGGGGGGGGGGTCAAATCTATAGACACCCATAGACCCCCATAGTCCTCATGTTGTCTATCGTAGTAGCTATAGTAGCCATAGCCATAGGTTCATAGCATTCATATTTCAGCCAAAAAGCAAAAGTTTTTTTTTCACTCTACTACCCTTTTGACCTATTGTTTCTAATGCTATGCCTGGTATTACATTAGATCTAATTAAAGGAAATCCGATCTGATTCATCTTATGTACTAAATGCAACTTGAGTATTGTAAATGTAAATGTTAGTACGGGGAATTGAACTCTTGCCCTTCGTGTGAACTAAGAAAATCTTAAAGGAATAAAATAACCACCACACTAAAGTAACCATAGAAAGCTGTAGTGCTTTATGTGATACTACAGTTGTTCTGCCTCCCAGCACCATTGAGGTCCCCACTCATCTCAACTATTCTTTTGGTGTGTTATGTTTAAAGTAGTATTGGTAGGCAATATAAACTATAAACCATGATTGTGGTTGATGTAGCCAAAAGCCATCCTTGCAGGTAACCAATCTAAAAATAGACCCAAAATGGAACTTATAGAGCCGAATGAGAGCTACAAGACTCATTAAGATTATTTTTCAAGAACTGGCTTTGTTCAACCATGAATTGCGAGATACTTTCCTGGAAGCAGTGCCTTCTCAGGAATTGGATCCTCCTAATCAGGTGTGAATATGCAAGGTTGGCAAATTGTGTTCAACCCAGTTGAGTTGAGTTATCCCATAAGTGATGATAAGATTAACTACATTAAAAGCTACAGCTACTAATAGACCATGATAGTAGGCAATAAAAATTGATGGACTGACATAGTTCACCATAGATGAACATAGCAACCCAAGACACTTTCATAGACTCCTATAGATCCCTCCGATGCTCATAGCTCATTATAGCTCATCATAGCTCACCATAGCCCACTATAGTGCTCGGGGTATCTCATAGACCCTCATAGCACCCCATAGGCCCCCATAGCTGCCCTTTCGTCTATGGGGCAACTTTGGATTTTCCTGATGCTAGATGTTGGGACTGTCAACGGGTCAAATTTCGCTTCGCCCCCGTTGAGTCGTTGATCCAATCCGCAAAATTCGACCAGCCACCGTGGAATCGGTTTAACGCATTCTCTTGAAGCCATGCAATCCGCCTATCTGCCCAGATTCAGTGCCTCGAAATTCGCAAGCACTGGGGTGCCATGTCCAGCTGTTGCCTCCGTTTGTTTCCCCCGTCCCGGTATGTGACGCAGTCGGGGTAATAATCGGCATGGCATGAGATGCAATGGGCTAAAAGAAGGTCTGCCTCAACCCACCGACAGGCATCATCGAGAAGCCACACAGACTGGGGCTCTTCCTGTCGTCGCAATGTTGGGATTATGTTTGAATCGCCTGGGGGGCAGAAGATACAAGATATGTGTGCTGTGCAGAGGATGATACGAGGAGCAGGAAACAGAGATGGGGGAGAGGGTGCTGTGAGGTCATCCGGATTAAGGCTGAGCATTCTATACAGACCACCCAAGTCATCGGAAATATAATCAGCATATTCCCCGCTGCGGTCGAGCCCAGACGCCCAGATCGAAAACTCAGCATCCTCTGGCTGGAATGCCGCAACTAGGAGATCGCGGATGCTTGCAAGCCATGCAGTCCTAGCGCGCCATGGAGGCTGTCTCTGCTGATTGCGATGAAGGCGAAACAGTGGATATAGTGAGAGAATGACACCGAGGAGATAAAGTGCTTGATGGAGCGCAAGATCCCCGGGAAAGAAAGCCTCAAGAATGAGGATAAGATCCCTTACCGTGGCAGTCATGGTGGAGATCGGAAGACGTTATCAGTTTGTCATCGACGTCCCAATTGGAGCCTGAAAAGAATATTCACGTGCAATTGGGGATTTTTAAGTCGGAAGGGTCGTCTGGCACACAATTGACGCCAAACTGATTTATATTGAAAAGCGCAAAGCAGGCAGAGGGTCTGGATGAAATTAACGACGCTGAACCGGCGGCTCGTTCCTAGTCCAAATCCTGCAACGTCAATCTCTTCCCTTTCCTCCCACCGCGGCGCTCGCGATCTTCCTCGGTGTCACCGTCGGATCGTCTATGTTTGCGGGAGGGACCAGGACTAGTAGAGACCGAGCTGCGGCGCCGACGAGAACTTTTACCGGACCCACGGGCTGTGTGCTCGTCACGATGATCTTCGCGCAGATACTCCTTGAAGCGCGCCGACTTCATCTTGTTGAATCTGTCGTCATGAGTTCCTCCTCCGGTAGCCACCCACTCCTTGGCAGCCGGGGCATTCTCCAGCATGTTGGGTGAGAACCATTTGTCGGTATCGGATGCGCTCGAGCTCTTGATATTCAGGACCTCGTAGACAAAGTCCTTCTTGAACGAGACCCCGTCGAAATCCATGTATCCTAAATAATACTGAGTGATGAACAGACAAACAAGAAACTGAGAAGCCACCTTTGGGAACCGTGAAGCCGCAGCCAGTACGTCCCCACCCAGTCAGGAACTCAAAAACAGCCCGTTACAAGCAGCGAGCCCATTCCAACTTGTAAACAGGAATACCGTCCACGGCCTCCTTGATCTGCTGGTGCAAGAACACGGCGAAGCGCTCACGGAGTCCCGAGGGGGCATTCGGGTGGAAAGGGTTTCGCATCGCGCGGTTGTTCGCAATGTCCAAAGGAACATCTGAACCGGCGCCAGTGAACTCCAACCGCTCGATTATGGGCTGAAAACAAGGGGAACGAGACTCATAATTTGAAAGGGAAGAATATGACAGAGCGTACACGCACCTGAGTTGATCCCGTGTCTCCATTCAAGGGCTGAGGCATGAGTTAGAATGTGGTAGGGACAGGTATGATACAATGTCACACACCTGAGTTACCTCCACCCCCGCTACTTCGTTGCCCAACACCCCAGGTTGAGGCGTTGCACTTGCTCCCGACATATCCCAGAACACGTCGCAAACAAACCCACCATCATCTGCGGGACGGAGGACATACTCATCGAGCAACTGTGTGAACAAGGGCTTGGCAGTACCGGACAGAACTGCGTCGATTTTGCCGATATGGTGGTGGGACGCCTCATCGTGGACATTGGGGCGATATAGACGTCCACCACGCTCTAAGAAAAAATAATTAGAATACATCTATCCGTTACGGTACGGACGACATACCTTTGATGGGCGAGTCATTCTGGATCGCCGCAGGGATGAGGACCGAAAGAAGTGTGATAAACTTCTTGGTGCCGTCTCCGGAAACAGCGACATCGATGGGAAAGTCGTCGACCAGAACTTGGTGCGGGGCAGCCGAATGGTTGGATTGATCAAAGAAATTGACCTTGACAACACCTGACATGAAATATACCTTCAGTGTTTCCCCAAGGTTGTGCAGAGAATAAGCTCACCCGACATCCCATTCCAGGAGGTCGTTGATCAACCAGGATCAATTCATCAAACCGGAAATCTCCATGAAATTTGTAAATGGAATTCATAGATGACACAGTTCATCTTCAAGTTGGCAATTGAGCCATGCTGAGGGTGAGTCTAAGATCAGGGAAGAAGTTGAGGCACCGGTTGAGATTGTGACCGTGATGGTGTCAAAATTTGCAAACAGGATCATGAATGGTACAACTAGTTGGGCTCTTAATTGAGTGAAACTTGGAGTGTAGGATCCATGCCAAAGCTGAAAAGCAAGAGCTTCCCCAGGAAATTCAGTGCACTGTGTCGAGGATGAGATCAAGATCATGGGAAAATGGTGAAGAGTCGATCAGTCGATCAAGGACACAATCAGGGAAGTTGTTGAGGGATCAATCAGGATAAGCACAGAGAAAGAATATGCAACTTCGGGAGAGAAAGGATTCAGGGTGTCAGTTGAGTGAAAGTTGAACCAAGGCTTTAATGCCCTACCTGAGAAGATGGTGTTGATGAATGCAAGGCCGGTGAGTGAATTCTATTGAGTGTCAAATCAAGTGTCATTGAATTCAAAATACATTTAGACATGAAGCTTGCACCTCTGCAGAAGGATAGATTAAAAAAGCTAGAAATTTTTATAAAGGGTTTGATTTGATATACCTGTCATTTAAGAGAGTGTAAGGGCAACCTTAAGCTCAGCGTGGGGTGCAGAGATTAGTGGGGGAATCCAAAGTATTAATAGTTATACTAGAATACAGGAGTGGAAATACTATGTACCTAGCGGTGGAATCCAAAGAGAAGAAAGGATAAGGATTCCCATGCTAGGCACAGCACTAATAGCTAAGCTAGCCAGTAGTATGTGTCCAGACAAGGTGGGAGCATGCCGTGTCAAGCTATGTCACAGGGTATGATGCACAAAACATAAAGATACTAGAACTTTATGTTTCATGCATCACAATGTCATCATGATGACATTGTCAGAGTGCTTGGCAGTAGTCCTGGGCCTGATCACAGGCTGTGTGCCAGCGTAAGCACTGGGGGTTGACCTGCGGAGGAAGAGGGCGGAGATAGGAGCTAGGGTGAACAGGGGCTGAGGCCAGGGTTCCCCTGACAGAGAGTCTATTTATGACTGACAGAATCAATCAAAAAAAAAAAAAAAAAAAAAAAAAACCAGAAACAAAAGGATACAGAGGTGAGGACCATGAGGAGCCACAAACTGGCTCTCTGGAGACATCATTGCCAAGGTCCTGCCAATGTGAAGTTGAGATATTTCACTTGCCAAGCAAAGAATGACAAGTGTACAAGTACCTTTGATTCATGGAAATTTCCCAGAAAAAATCCAGTTGGATAGGAGTCAATGCATGGGTCCAGATAGAACACTAATGATTCATGAAAACACGAAGAAATGCACAGGAGCACATAGTTTTCAGGTCTTTGGACCAATGTTCAATGATATGATTGAAAATTTCTTGCAGAAAGACTGGACCATCTCTGGATTTGAGGATTTCAGCTGTTTGTGAAGGTAGCATTGCAAAAATCCAGAATGCATCAACAGCAAGTAAGTAATTTAGAAATCCAAGAACACACACTGTACTACTACACTACTACTGTAGGGGACGATCAAAGTCCACCTATTTTGGAAGTGTGGGAAATTTGTATACATAGGCGGGCTTTGATTGTCCCCTACTGTATATGTTAAAAAATCTCGGAGGGGTCTGAGGGAAGTGGGAACAGAGAAAAATAGGAAATCCAGACCAAATGTGATGGGCATAATTGTAATAACAGAATAAGGACAAAACAAAACAAAAAAATGTAGGTATCAGTACTGCTTCCACAGCTACAATTTTTGGATTTAACTGAAGAAAACTCAGATTGTGAGTTGATTAAGGGGTTAACCAATGAATTCCACCTGCTCCTCATTTTCGATGTGGGACAAATTGCCAGGAGGGACCTCAAGCTTCACCAGATGAGCTATGTTCTCTCTGTGATGGTCCAAACATTTCCGCCAACATGAGAAAGCCTTTCATCAACACGTTGAACCTCCTTTGCCTGAGATGACCTTCCAAAAAGAGGCCGTGCTGTGTTCCAAAATTCAACCGCTTTCAGCAGGTCATCACATCTGTTGGAAATGTCACCCAGTCTGACCATACATTCTGCCCTGCTGCGATGGACATCCATATAGGTGAACCCCTCAAGGGCAACAGTGAACAAGGTGATAGCAGTGTACTCATCCTTTTGATGAAGAAATGTATCTCCAAAGAATTGCAGAGCTTTATAGACTTGAAGGGGCTCTTTACACTTGAGGGAATGTATGAGAAATATGGTTGTCCAGACAGGTGTTGATTCATCTGCACCCCAGGAGCTGACATTACCCAATCGTTCAAAGCAGAACAACTTGATTTCACTATGTGCTGTGGCCAATTTCAAACACCTTTTCAATAGTCTCTTTGCTGCTGGTAGATTGTCTTCCCTGATATACAGATCTGCAAGGGTAGCATCACAACAGATTTCCCATGATTTGATATTTAGGGTGGTGAATATTAACCTGGAAAGTTCAATATTTCTCTCCACATCATGTTTTTGAACACCTATGGATACACCAATCCCAGCCAAATTCAGCAATGCCATAGCATGCCAATAGGCACGATCTGTAGAGATCTGAAATAGCTTGGTATTCATTTTCCAAGCCTCGCTATATTCTGATTTACATTTGTGGACCTCAGCCTGAGTGTACATGACATCAAGATTGGCCGAACTATCAGACATACCACAAAGACTGAGGAGATTCTGTGCTCTGATGCACAAAGAGAGACTTTGTCTGTAGTGACCAAGCTTTTGCCAGCAGAACGCTTCCACACAGATAGCATGTCCTTCACCATATAAATCCCCGGAAACCCTTGCCAGCTTCTGGCATTCAAGTGCATCTATTTGTGCTACAGAGTATTTCCCAAGCCGAAAGTTAAGCCATGCCCCAAGACACAAGCCTTGACTGTGTCTCTTGCTGTTCCCAGTTTGAGTTGCCAAGGATATAAGTTTGTTGCACATATTTATGGCCCCAACAACATCATTTTTGACCTCTTGATGGTAATGTGTCATATTGAGATAAAATCTGCCTAGAAAGTCCAGGTGTCAGTTCTCATAGATGAAGTTCAGACAGAGAGTGCACATTTCAGATCTGGATCATCAAAGTCCTTGAAAAGCTTCACAACTTGGGAGGCCAGAGGCTCAGGATTGGAGATTGGATGATATGGCCACACGCAGATTGATTCAATTAAAAAGTAAGCTTTGAGTTGATGATCATTGAGCTGTAGAATGAGGTCTTGGATTTGGCCCATCAAAGGAGTCTGCACCTGCATGTTGTGCCCGCTGAATCGACTGAAATGACATACACAGTAAATACTATTTGATAGGGTTGGTTGTTTCTGGTTCAGACCCCATTGCAGCACATTCTCGATGTTTGTGAGATTTGATTTTATTCGGGAAATTGTGCTGGAACTCGACTGGGTTCCCATATAATCTATATAAAATTTAAGCATCTCCTGGAAGTATTTGAAGAGGCTCTGAACAAGATGATCTCCAGGGGGTTGGTGCTGTTGCAGATATTCCCGGATGGGCATTAGTACCTTGAGTCTATTATGCTCATCACTGTAGGCCAGAGCAGTAGACTTCAGGGTTGTTTTGCATTTAAGGATATTTTCCAGTGGTAGTTTGCTTTGGATGAGATCTAAATCTGTGAGGCCATCTGGGAGCATTGCCAAGAGGCTCAACAGTTCTTGTGAATGAGGAATTGATTGGATCCGAGGGCTTGCCAATGACAGAGAAATGGACATGTCCAGGTTTGATCTTTTGTCAAAGCCTTCTGAAATCACAGAGGTCTTCTCCTTGTCCCAGTGGAATAATACATTGGAGCAGCCTTCAGTGTCAGCCAAATGGGCAAGCAGACTGATTGCAAGTGGCATGTTGTCTGCCAGGGACAGCAGTTGGTCAATCTCCTCCAGGCTGTGTCCACTATCTGCAATATCAACAAATGTACGACGAGCCGCCTCTTGATCTAAGGGTTGCAAGACTTTTAAAAAGGGTCTAGTCCATTGCACTTTGGCAGGGTGTTCAGCTCCTCGCATGGTAATCTGAGATGAAGTGAGTTGAGAGGATTATCCAAAACCAATTTAACTTGCCATTAATGCAAGATCCTCCACACCTGTGAGCAGTGAGAGTAATTCTTCAATGTCACCACGAGCACTTGCTGGCTCCCACAAGGTCTCAAGTTCGTCTAAAATCAAGAGACTTGGTGCATTGTTGGTGAAATACTGCAGCACTGCTTGGGTAAGGTTTTTGCCAGGCTTCAGTCCCAGATGGCTCCCGATCAGGTTTGCCAGTTCAATCCCAGTTGTTGCAGAGTTGCAAGCAACAAAAAACCTATTCTCTACATATTTGGCCGTGATATCTGGGTGGTGCAAGACAGCTCTTGCTAGGGAGGTTTTTCCCATACCGCCTGCACCCAAAATTGCTATCCTCGGAATCCCAGTGTTAAAGAGGTGAAGGATATCCGAGAGCTCAGACTCCCGGCCATGGAAGATTTTTGGCTCTGATGGCAGCATTGAGATTGAGTTAGAGCTTTGAAATTAAGCGATATGAAATTAAGCGATAAGTATAATTCAAAGACATTCTAGGAAAGGTGGATGTTGTACCTACTGGAGGACCAAGAACGATTTCCACTTATCTATGAAACAGTAGGTATGCATCTGATGACACAGAGAGTCCAATTACTTACTGTAGATGCTCTTTCTGAAGCAGTTGCTTCAGAGAGTCTTTCGATCATATCAAGTACTTCGTGGTGTCTCTTTTGTGCATCTCTCTTCATCTCTGGAATATCTGGTAGAGCCCTGGTTTCTTCAATCTATGAAAGATATGTATCTATGAGTTTTTGCTACACAGATGTGACTACAGACCTGAAAGAAATCGAAGCTTTGTTGTAGTCCAGCTTGGCAGTCCTTCAGTAGTGTGCTAATTTCGCCCTGCCGGAAGAAGCTTTTCACTCTGTTCCCTCTTTGTTGGGCCTCTACAAAAGTGTAGATTTTGTGAAGGATCCTGATTTCAGTGGTTAACGTATAGTGGATTTCCAATGGACAGGGACAGTACTTTATGAATTTTCCAACGTGATCCAGCACTTCTATAGGCATTTCTCTACCTGCATCTGACTTGATGTGAAGAATCATGATTGCATTCAGCAATTTGTGGATTTGCTCCAAAAGCTGAACACAGTCATCTTTGTGTTTGCTAACAGTCTAGGGTGCCACTCAGTTTCACCCTGATAAGAGCCTCTCCAACACAACTCACCTGGATATTTTTCAGCACTGCTTGAGTTGTGTTTATTATAGCACCCAAGAAGGGAGTCTTCATGCTATCTGCGATGATTTGCAAGCTATTTGTAGTCATAGTCAAGCATATAACCACATTATCCAGTCTATTCTGAGTGACAGTGCGCAGTGGCATGTTGGGAGTGTGGTGGCCTTGGCACAAGTGATGGTCTTTTATCTATTTGCTCACTGCCAAGATCTTTTTTTTTTGGTTGCGATATCCATCAGATTCCGGCTACTCACAGTCTTTCCTTATATTAATACGGTTCTGTGTCGGAATCTGCTGCCGGAATTGGGCCAAAACTTGGGCAACCAATGACACTAGGAGGGAGCTCTGAAGCCACAAGATACATCAGTTGGCTCCCCAAAGCTCGCCGGCCTTCACTGGCCATCATCCAGAATATACGTAGCCACTGTGGCAGCCATTCATGGCAAAACCTACACTGCCAATATAAAGCCTATGCACTAACACAACTGACTTGGTATCTCCACCTTCCTGGAGATCAATTATCGCATAAGCCAGCAATCGACCACTCACCAAAACGGGTCTGCCCGAGAGGGTTGGTCCAACCGAGACCAAACTGCTAGCCCCGACGCTACGCAACAAACTGCCAGATGTGGAAGTTACGATAGCACATATGCGGGCCTTGAGAGGATGAGAATACTAAGAACATGTATAGTAATCATGCTCACATTATCTCATAATTAGCTACCGGCTGTAGGCATCCAATGTTTGTCCTATGTCCTATCGGTTTGAATACCTGATATGTGTTGCTACACAGGGATCGGATTTCGCATCTTAGAACTATATCTCCAATCAGTAACACTTGAAAGTCGCAAGCCAACGTCAAAACTGCAGTACCTGGCAGAGGAAGAGCTGGGACAAAGGGATAGATGTTGGTGGTGTTGGTGAAGGTCCCACCAGCCACCATGAGATGCGGCGACCCTGAGAAGACACCCGAGCTGGATTAGGCCGACTAGGCACGAGCTCCAAGTATGTACAAGAAGAGTGCGAGAGCGACTCGCCTAATTTCAGCGAGTCGGACTATTGATCAAGTTAGGCTAGATTTTTCCCCTGTCTGTCTCCAACTGCAATAGCAGATGTACAGAATGAGTCTCGAAAATGCGAGAAGAACACAGGCCTCGAATGGTTGCCATGTCCATGCTGTGGGGCCTTCTTGAAGATTTATCTGGTACATGATTTTACCTCGTTTTACCGTCCCAATCCGCGTGCGCTGGACGAAAGTCTAAAGACTCTCGGTCACCTGATCATAAGGCCCCAATCTTTTCGTTTTTGCTTGTGATCGGGGGTAAAATAAACGGAAACGAAGACAATGTTTTAAAAACTGTTTAAAAGAAAGTTTTCCTGCCAGAGGTACGATTGAATAAGAAGGCGTAAAAGAAGTATTCCAAACAGTTTACCTTGATGCACACTCGTAGCAGGATGGACTGAAGGCTGGTTTCCGCCTTCGTGAACATACTTGAACCCAGCGGACGGTTCCTACCTGTACTCTCTCCCTCGAGTGAGTCACAACTACCCCGGCGCCATCTCTTTATTGTTCCCCATGCTCAATCTCCCTTTGTCTGTGTTTGCGTCTTTGGCGCCATAGCCAACCGATGCCGACGACGCCTCCTGCTGCAGGGATTCGAGCCCTGATCCCGAACCATGGCGACGCCCCTGCGCACGCGCATTGAGCTCAAGCAGCCACGCCATGCTTACATGTCGAAGTTGCATGCGGCGCGCGTCTCCGTCCGCAAACAAATGTCTTCATCAGGGAAGGCCTCCTTTGGAGATAAGGCCAGATTGCCCCCAAAAGTGGTCCAATTTGACTTAATTAGGTTGGTTAGGAACGTTACCTTTTTTTGGACCTTTAAAATAAATTAGTAATAATTCTGGCCAATTTGGACCGCATTGGCCTACATTTCACCCCAATTTGCAGCGGTTTTCCGGACATTTTGAACTCAATTCGGGCTCAAATCAATCAGAATGGCATGCATTGACGTGTATTGGCAAGCAGAATAAGTTATGATACGACTCGGAGTAGTTCAACAGAAGCTTTAAATAATGGGGTGCGTTCAAAAAAAGGCAAGATTTGGCCTGGGAGAAACAAAATGAAACACCGCTCAATCAGATTCAGGCACATCAACCAGGTTGATGAGCATTGCCGAGCTGCTGGCAGAGGGCTAGACAGATCTCGTCTCACTAGTGTCAGATAGTATTAGCTAACAGAAATTCGGGTGAACAGCACTTACGTCACATCATTGTACAAGGCATGATGAACCTTGTGAAGAGCGACCGGTGCGTAGGTGCAAGTGTCCGCCAGAGTCTTCATGTAGTTACGGTAAGTGTCCTTGTACGTGGCCTCAGTGAAATTGATGTTCTGATGCTCCCTGGTCAGTCGGTACTCAACAAGCACCGCATAAATCTAGGGGTGACGAAACTCAATTTGATGACATGTCAGAGATGAAAACATACTGCAGTCGCAGCCAGCGATACCATGGGGTCGGGAAGTTCGAGGCGCTTTGGGTGGTTCTTGCTCATGGAAACAAAAAGGTGCTGAGTGTTATCCTTGAACTGACCAGTGAAGATACTGTACTATTTCGATCAATTCGTGTTTGATTCGGAATTTTCGATGCAATTAAAATCCAAAAGAAATCCGACAAATCGAGAAAAAATTATTGCCGCAATAAAAAAAAAAAAGTGGGTGTGACACGTGACAACGAATTGAATGAAATAGTACAGTACCCTGCTTGATAACAGCAACGATGGCTGGATTCCGGAAGGGCAACTCAGTCTGGAGGCGATTCTGAAACGAATTAGATGAAAAGAACTTGTAGTAATTAAAAACACATACCGAAACTGGATTGGTGGGGAAAATATAACGGTGATCTTTGAGAGGTCAATGGCCTGCTTTGTCCTAGCGGGAGGGAGACCAGCGAGCTTGTAGTGTCCAGGGGCTATATTGACTGCGACTTTCTTGACGGCCCTACGAAAAATGTTCACGCAATCGATAAGCTCAAGGGAAGAAAGTTAGAAAACACAACAGAACAAAAACAGTAATGACGTATGATGTCCGACAGCATTGTGGCAAACTTGGGATCAACTGACAGACGTCCTTTGATATGGACTGCCTCCGGGACGTTGTCTGTGGTGGCGAGCATGTAAGCCTTACCCAAACCTGTACAAGAAAGGATGGGTGGATAGGCATCTTCAATCACAAGTGCCATCTTGAGCAGCTTGATACCTCCGTGGAGGACCGACTTAACCTCCTCGGTCTGGTCGTTGAGGCAAATATCTTTGCCCGGTGCCGGAAAGGTGATGTGCACAGACATATCCCAACTCGACTCAGGACGTGTGGGGACATCGGTTATCACAACGGACTCCTTAACCTGAACCCCAGGTCGCACCTCAAGCTTCTGTTTGTATAATAGTATGAATTAGCGTGATGTGAAAGCTAAAACGACGTTGAGCACACCTCGAGATCAGCCTTCTCCTGGCGTGCGGCAGATACCTTGCGAACCTTCTGGCATATGCTCATAGCATGCTATAAAGCAAACACTAGATGGCTTACCTTGTGTTCTGTGACAACCTTTCCCTCCTTCTCGCTCTCAGCATCACTGCGAAGTTCATCAATATCGGTGTCCGGCACGATGACATCCTGGCCAGAAGACCATGACGCAGTGGATGTGTGATGGCTGCGGGAGATGGTAGTGAGGGCCTTCGCCATGGCATCATGGAAATGGAGGTTGCCCTCATCAGCATTGTTGTCGCTCATGGGTGCCAGCTCGGGCATGGAATCGTCGTCCGAATCTTGTGACGCAGCCCTAGCCTCACTGAAGGATGCAGGGATCACCAGCATTCCAATGACGAGCGGAGATGGCGTGACACGGCGAGGACACCCCATTTACACCACTTTTGTCGGCGATTACCCAGATGCGAAGGTCCTCGCGACGAGCTCGGGGAGGACGCTGCTTACCCACTCCGAGCAATACTCACGCAAATCTATCCACTGCCTATCCTACCAATTTAAACGGCTGGCATGGGCGCGTGGTTCACAGGAACCCTGAAACTATCAAGGATATGCAAACGAAGAACCTTGCTGACGGTCTGGATATCAGCGATTACCCAGATGCGAAGGTCCTCGCGACGAGCTCGGGGAGGACGCTGCTTACCCACTCCGAGCAATACTCACGCAAATCTATCCACTGCCTATCCTACCAATTTAAACGGCTGGCATGGGCGCGTGGTTCACAGGAACCCTGAAACTATCAAGGATATGCAAACGAAGAACCTTGCTGACGGTCTGGATATCAGCGATTACCCAGATGCGAAGGTCCTCGCGACGAGCTCGGGGAGGACGCTGCTTACCCACTCCGAGCAATACTCACGCAAATCTATCCACTGCCTATCCTACCAATTTAAACGGCTGGCATGGGCGCGTGGTTCACAGGAACCCTGAAACTATCAAGGATATGCAAACGAAGAACCTTGCTGACGGTCTGGATATCACCAACCACAAGCTCAATGGAAAATGTATCAGTTGCGGAGCGGGCCGTCAGCATACTCGAGCATACGATGGCCATTCAGAACCAAACATACCGGCTCTCCATCTCGTCGCATTCGATCTCTGGGGACCATCACGCATCGCATCACCACATGATGGCTCTCGTCGATAGCGGCACATCGCACAAACATACTGCTTACCCGAAGGACAAAAGTGACGACTCTACCACTCCTGCGTTTGACGAATACCGTTCCATGGCTGAAAGGCAGATGGGAAAAGTTATTAAACGTGTTCGCACTGACAATGCTTTCAATTCAAACCAGTGGAAGGCATATTTTAGGACGTCGGGATTATTCACGAGACAACGACTCCCTATTGGGCCGGGCCAAGCCTCCCCCAGGGCTTGGGGCTTGGGCCTCAAGAAATGGAAGTCCAAGCGCTCCCAGGCCGGGCTCAAGCCCCGGCTTTCAGGCCGGGCCGGGCCCTGCAAAACACTATCCGGGAAAGATTTCTTAAGCATTTCGGTGGATTCCTCTGCGTATCTAACGGTCAGTGGGGGATTAAAGAGCCAAGAGTCTATCTCCGAGCACCGAGGAAACAATGTCCAGAGAAACGTTGGAGAGGCACAGGCTCTTGGGGTCGGAGATGAGCCAGTGGGGCCCAGCAGGTGGGTGGAAGCAGAGGAAAACCCGGATTGTTGACTAATCTACGACATCCGATATACATACTAGCAACGCCAGTGGCACCGCCACAACGTGGACAGAACGAGCGTTGAACAAGCGTGCTGGAGTCGGCGATGGTCGTGGCGCTGAGCAAGCGGCGAATCCTGCATCGGCCGATCAATCGGGTCCAAGCAAACATGCACACTGCGGCACAGCTTTCCATCTTTGCTTTTGCCTTCAACGCGTTGGCAATTTCTTCGTGTTTCTTGGTTTTTTGTTTCATGTGGGAGCCGGGTACTGTCACCGATCTGCAATCAGGGATGGACTCGGAATGCCTGGCCCTCCCCTTGCCGGTGCTCTTATCACGCGGCGACGGCGGCGGAAGAGGAAAAGACACGTACAGAACGGCGCGCGGAGAAGCCATACGACGGAAATATGTTGGCTGGGTGGAATTCCGTTTCTATTTTGCTTTCTGCGGCTGGGGCAACATAAACGGATTCTTCTCCAGCTCCTTGGGCTGGAGGGGGACCTTCTGGCGTGATGTCTGGTGGCTCGACGCTAGGCTTTTCTCTCCCTGCTGCAGGCGCGGCAACGTGGACTTTCCCTCGGAAATGCCTGGGCTCTTGGACTCAAGCCTGGACTGGCGTGCCGTCAAACGTTCTACTGATCAGCATTTGCTCACAGGAAGGACAGAAAAAGCCCGAGCTAGTGCTGAGCGCGCGCAGGAGCTTGGCGCATGATACGGGGGGCTTCGTAATAAGGACTCGGAGCTCGTGGGCGCTTCGCGCACAGGGGCCATGGCGACTTCTCGATGAGGTACGTGCACCTCCTCCTCTCTTTGCTACCCCCCGTTACCGTTAGATCCCATGCCACCTATCGTTATTTCTCCCACATTCTCTCTTCTCAACTCTTTCCTCCGAGATTCCGACACCTTCCCCTACATTGAGTCGAGGCTGACTTTCCATCCCCAAGCCAAAGATCACACAACTCTCCTTCCTCCCCTCCCCTCCCTCTCCCGCTCCGCGCACCTCACCCTGGCCCCGGCTGCCACTCGAACGGGCGCGAGATCGACACGCGGGTCGACACAGGTCGAGTTCATCTGCAATCCCCTTGTTCCCGGCACGGCGCAGCTCCCATCGGCGGACGACGAGGCGAGATGTGCGTGGGTGTGTGAGTGGCGGACGGCCGATTCTTCGATCCCTCTTCTTCTGCGATTCTGGACTTGATATTAATGACTTTCTGGGCGACTAGACTGTGTGCCCGATAAGCGGAGATGGAAAGATGCCACCCTCGGCGGCGTGGTATGGTTCTTGTTTGGCTCGTGAGTGCTGTCCCTTCATTTGTTCTTTTTCCCATCGTTCACTGTTCTTCTTCCTACCATCTGTTCCTCCCATTCTGTTTTTTTTCTTCTCCCATTCCACTCTGCGGCTTTGCTGCATTTCCATCCGCTTCCGCTTCCCTCTTTCTACGGACCTCTACGCTCTCCCCTTCTCCCTTCTTCCTTTCCACCGCCACCTCCTTGCCAACGTCCTCACGCCTCACGCCTCACGCCTCACCTACATCTTTATCTCTCCTTCATTCTCCCCCTTCCCTTCACCTCTACTTCGCTGCTTTCCATCATCTCTATCTCCGCTTTCTTTGTTCCCTCCTGCTCTCTTCATTTCTCTCACTCATATGCAGATTCACAACCACAGCACGCTTGCCCTCCTCGCGCTCTACCTCACCTTCCGCACGCTCGACAATACCTTCGCCCTCGGGCTGTCACGGAAATACACCCGACGCTGGGCGCGCAATGTATCACGGGAGGAAGCACTCAAGTTGTTTGTATTGTGAGCGGAATGGTGAGTTTTTGGTCGCTTCTCATTTGCGTTGGCGATGATTTCATGTTTTGTGGGGTCGACCTTCCGAGTTTGTGGGAGGATGCGAATTAGATTCCGAGTATCTTCTTTGCGCAATCGAGCGCATTCGTTCTGGCCTCTGTGCGTACTCTCGTCTATGCAACGTGCGAGCGAGATGCACGGACGATGTACGGCTGCTTCCCCTCTGCTCATTGATCGATGGGTACACGTGTACTTTCTGGCTTTTTATTTTTGCACGAATGACACCAAGGGTGCGAGGGTGTCTCTTTTCTTGCCTCCTATGTATGATCCCTTGTGCTCGCAGCCACCTTTGCTTCGGCTGGATCATGGACGATGTTTTCTGCCCTGATGACAGCACCTCGAGTGGCGCACGGTTTTTTCTTCCTACATTTCCGGCAAGATTTTACCTAATGTCCACAAAACTTCCTGTCTTCGGCGGCTTCAAGTTCGCATTCGGCTGCTATGTGGTACATACTGTAACATCAGGCAGAACTCATTCACTGACTGAGTTGTCCAGGCCCAGAACATAGCGTCCAAAAGACATCGTCCGGGTGCCTGGACGACTGGGCATGGGATTGGCACTGGGATTTGTTACTTATTACGGGATTTTACGGAGGTGGGATCGAGCGAGCGAACTCGAACTGACATCATGTTTTTTGATAAATTCCGACTCAAAGTTAGAAGTATAGCTATCAGAATCACCGCCCAGAGCTGAATCAGGAGAAGTATACAGTTATGCCGACCAGAAGCAACGGCGCTGACCTTGATTGAATTTGGAGTTGAAGTGCAAGTTCACCAAATATGGACGTGTTGCCTTCGCAGCCTCGTACACCAATTGTGCTATCTTGTCTACATAATCTCTTGTACACGTGATGGGCACCTCTCCCGGATCCACAAGACGAGGGATCCTCTGGCGCGCGCCCTGGACCGCCCTGGGTTATCTACAAGAGCGCCGGTGGGAGTGGCGGGAGTACGGGAGTAAGAGTGGGAGTGGGGCAGAATGCAAACCAAGAAGGTGCAACATGAAGAGGACAAGGAACGAAACGGAAAACGTGGGGCCCACCCCGACAACTTTCTTCTTACGCCCGATACCGCCGACACTGCAAGCCCAAAAGCAGCACATTGGACGCCCCCAAACGACTCCCGACATTGTGTACAACACCGTCTAGGAGCGAGCGCGACCCAGCTGGCTTGGCACCTTGGGATTGGAGTCGGGGATGTTACACCTGCGAGCGCGCCGCCGACAGCCTCAACTGATCGCGCAAGCGCAACACCGGTTCACTTCTACACCCGAGACAAATCGGAACGCTGGAGCAAAGAAAAAGGGAAGAAAAGGCACGGAAGTGTGGTGCAGAGGAGAAGGAAAAAGAAGAGGGACGAGGGAAGGAGTGCTGCAACGAATCCGGGGGAAAATTCGCCTCCCGCACGTGGAAGAGAAGCCAGAGCCTAGAAAATAATGCATCAGTTTACAGCCACAAATATCAGCAGCCGTGACAATTGGATTCAATGCATCAAATCTATGGACTGCTACCATAAAGATGAACTGACTGGCCCTGGAATAGCATCTAGACTTTTCAGGGACCTCCTTCTCAGTATGGATTCACCTGGGACTGATACTAACGGGACTACCAGACCAACTGAATTCGAAAGTAAATAGTATTTTCATTTTAAATCAGGTTCACAGAATACAGACTAAGTGAAACAAAGCCGTGGCTATCCAGACTTTCTTTGTAGCCCCAAATGTTGACATGGAGACAAACTGTAAAGGTTTACACTACAACCTGCTCATGAGGTTCATCAGCTTATCCTACTTGCTCCTCATCTTGAATATCACATGGATTGCCAGAGGGGACATTGAGCTCTACCAGGTGAGCGATGTTCTCTTGGTGCTGTTCCAGAACATCACTGCCAATACCACCAAGCCTTTCATCAACACATTGAACCTGCTTCAGTTGAGATGATCTTTCAAAAGTGGTCGTGCTGTGATCCAAAGCTCAACTGCTTTCAACATGTCACCATGACTTTTGGAAATGTCACCAAGTCTGAGCATACATTCAGCTCTGCTGCAATGGACATCCATGAATGTGAACCCCTCAAGGGCAACAGTGAACAAGCTGATAGCAGTGTCCTCATCATTCTGCATGAGGAAGATCTGGCTGAAGAACTGCAGAGCTTTGTAGACTTGTAGTATCTTTTGTGACTTGAGAGAATGAATAAGAAATATAGTTGTCCACCCAGGTATGGATACATCTGGACCCCAAGAGCTGACATTGGCCAATCGTTCACAACAGAACGACTTGATTTCACTGTGTTCAGGGGCTAATTTCAATGACTTTTCAAAAAGTGTCTTTGCTCTCAGTAGATCCTGTTCCCTGAGATATAGATCTGCAAGTGTAGAATCACAGCAAATTATTAGTGGCTTATGACCAATGGAGGCAAACATTGATTGAGCAAGTTCAATATTTTGTTGCACATCATCTGTTGCAATACCCATCAACACTTCGATTTCAGCAAGATTCAGCAATGCAGTTGCATGGTTGTAGGGATCTCGATCTGCGGAGATCTGAAGTCTCTCGGAGTGAATTTTCCAAGCCTCACTATATTCTGATTTACACTTGTGGACCTCAGCCTGATTGTTCATGTTGTCAAGACTCATTGTACTACCAGACATACCACAAAGACCAAGGAGGTTCTGTTCCCTGATGCTCTGGGAGAGACTTTGTGTGTAGTGACCAAGCTCTTTCCAGCACAGGGCTTGTACATTAATAGCCTGTGCTTCTGTTAACAAATCCCCGGAAACCCTTGCCAACTTTTGGGCTTCATATGCATACACTTGGGCTACAGAGTATTTCCCAAGCTCAATGTTAATCCACGCAAGTTGAATCAAAGCATGGCTGTGTCTCTTGTTGCTACGAGTTAGAATTGCCATGGATATACTTTTTTTGGACATATTTGCAGCCTCCCCAAGATCAGCTTTGAAGTGCTGAATGTAAAAAGCCATACTGGTATACAATTTGCCTAAATAGTATTTGTGTCAGTTCTTGTAGAAAGCATTTGTCAGGAGAGCGCACATTTAAGATCTGGATCATCCAAGTCCTTGAGGTGCTCCAAAGCTCCAAAGGCTAGAGCCTCAACATCAAAGTTTAGGTAAGATCCCAATCGGTTCAACAACTCAATTTTAAAGTAAGCTTTGAGTTGATGATCATGGAGCTGGGGAAGGATGTCTTGTGCTTGGCCAGTCAACGGAGTCGGTGTGTGCATGCTGGTCTGGCTGGGATTGCACGGGTGACATATACAGTAAATGGTTTTCGATAGGATTGGTTGTTTCTGTTTTAGGCCCCATCGCAGCACATTGTGGATGTTGGTGAGATGTGATGTTTTGGAACTTGACTGGGTTCCATTATACTCCCTATAAAATCTGAGCATCTCCTCAAAGTATTTGAAGACCTTCAGAACCAGATGATCCCCCAGAGGCTAGTGCTGTTGCAGATATTCTCGGATGGGCATCAGCACCTTCAATTGTTTGTGGTTGTCACTGTAAGCCAGAGCAGTGGACCTCAGTGCTGCTTTGCATGCAGAAATATTCTCTAGAGGTAGTTTGCTTTGGATGAGATCTACATCTGCCAAGCCATCTGGGAGCATTGCCAAGAGGCTCAAGAGCTCTTGTGATTGGGGAAGCAATTGGATCCGTGGACTTGATAATGACAAGGAAACAGACAGGTCTAAGTTAGATCTTTTGTTGAAGCCTTCAGAGATTAGAGAGGTTTTTTCAGTTTCCCAGCGGGATAATACATTGGAGCAGCCTTCAGTATCTGCCAAATGGGCAAGGAGACTGATTGCAAGTGGCATGTTGTCTGTCAGGGAGAGGATTTGGTTGACCTCCTCTTGACTGTGTCCACTATCTGCAATATCAGTAAATGTGAGGCGAGCTGCCTCTGGATCCAATGGCTGCAAGGTTCTCAAAAAAGGTCTAGTCCATTGCACCTTAGCAGGTCGTTCAGCTCCTCGCATGGTGATCTGGGATTAGGTGAGTGATGTGTATCATTCCAAATCCACTTGACCTGCCATCAATGCAAGGTTCCCCACACCTGTGAGCAGTGAGAGTAACTCCTCAATGTCCCCACGGCAGTTTGCTGGCTCCCACAAGGTCTCCAGTTCATCCAGAATCAGGAGACTTGGTGCATGCTCTGAGAAATGCTGTAGCACTGCTTGAGTGAGGTCTTTGCTAGACTTAATTCCCAGATGGGCTCCAACAAGGTTTACCAGTTCAAGATTAGTTGTTGCAGAGGCACAACCAACAAAGAACCTATTCTGTGCATATCTGGCTGTAATCTCTGGATGGTGCAAGACAGCCTGTGCAAGGGAGGTTTTTCCCATACCACCTGCACCCAAAATTGCTATCCTTGGAATTCTGTTCTTGAAAAGGTGAAGAATTTCTGAGAGTTCTGACTCTCGGCCATGGAAAATCTTGGGCTCTGGTGGCAGCATTGAGATTGAGGTGGAGCTTTAAAATCAAGGCATCCAGTCAGTATAATCCGAAGACATTCCAGTGAAAGTGGATACTGTACCTATTGGAGAAACCAGAATAATGTCCGCTGATCTGTGAAACAGTAAGTGTGAATCATGTGGAACACATTCAAATTATGTACTGTGGATGCCCGTTCTGAAGCAGTTGCTTCAGAGAGCTTTTCAATCATCTCAAGTACTTCTTGATGTTTCTTTTGTGCATCCTTCTGCATCTCCATGATATCTAGTAAAGCCCTGGGTCCTTCAATCTATGAAAATATGTATCTATTCATTGTTGCTACATGGAACTGGCAACAGACCTGAAAGAAGTCAAAGCTTTGTTGTAATCCAGCTTGACAGTCTTTGAGTAGTGTGCCAAGCTCACCCTGGCAGAAGAAGCTTTTCACTCTGTTGCCCTTTTGTTGGGCCTCCACAAATGTGTAGATTTTGTGAAGGATTCTGATACCCTTTGTCAGTGTATGGTAGATAGTGGATGGACCACAAAAGTACTCTGTCAACTTCCCGACATGATCCAGCACTTCTATAGGTAATTCTCCACCTGCATCTGATGTGATATGAAGGATCACAATTGCATTCAGCAATTTGTGGATTTGCTCCAGAAGCAGAATACAATCATCTTTGTGTTTCCTAACAGTCTACAGCATGACTTAGTTCCATCCTGATAACTTCCCCTTTCACAAGACTCACCTGGATATTTTTCAGAACCGCTCGGGTTGTGTTTATTATAGCGCCTAAGAAGGGAGTTATCATGCTATCTGCGATGATTTGCAAAGTATTTGTAGTCATCGTCAAGCAGATCACCACATTTTCCAGTCTATTCTGAGTAACAGTGGGTGGTGGCATATCGGGGGTGCAGTGGCCTGGTCGAGTCTGGTCTTTTATATATTTGCCTACCGCCAAGATACTTCATTTTTCGGACTGATACTCATCTGACTCCAGCTACTCGCAGCCTTCCCTGACATTGATACGGTGTGTCAGATTATGCTCCCGGAATTGGACCAATATGAAATCCATGCACTAACACAACTGCCTGAGTGTCCCACCTTCCTGGAGATTGATCATCGCATAGGCCAGCAATCAACCACTCACAACAACGGGTCTACCCAAGAGGCACGGTCCAACCGAGATCGAACTGCTAACCCCGAGGCCACACAACAAATACCCAGATGTGGAAGTCAATTAGCACATATTCGGGCTTGAAGAGGTGGAACCAAGAACATGCACAGTAACCATGCTCGCCGAATCTCATAATTAGCTAAAGGCTGTAGTCATCCAGTGTTCGCCCTATGTGCTATCATCAATATGCCTCGCTCCACAGATAGCGTCGTAGAACTATATCTCCTATTAGTACCACTCGAAAGTCGCAAGCCTACGTTGGTACCCGGAATAGCAGCCGAGATGATGGGATAGGGTTCCGTGGCCTTGGTAAAGGTCCCACCCACAGTGAAATGCGGCGACCCCGAAAAGATACCAGAGCTGAAATAGCGCTGACCAGGCACGATCTTTTGTTAAGCACACAACGCAGTACTGAATTTGAATGACTCCCGAGGTAAATGAAGGACTGTCTGTGTCTAAGGCAGGTCATCTGTATAGGGTGCACTGTCCATTCATAGTAAGGGGAGAGGAGTTATTGCAGGAAAACTTCACCAAGACGAGCTTGGAATTGAACCGAAGCGGGCCCGGGGTGGGAACAACATTTGAATCGCGCCTCGCCCGGGTTGATTGAGAGGACGGTCTTCAGTTTGGATCGCCCAGGTCTTCTCAACATCGCTAGAGGCGCGGGAGCTCCAAGACTCACAGGCTGGGTTGTCCTTTCGGAAATATGAATCGAGGGGATGGTGCCAAGCTCGGTTGCGGTCATGCTAGTTGACAGGCAAGCATTGCAGCTTATTGCGGGCGCCATGGGGGCTGCAGAACTGATGAGGTGAATGTTGAACACATGATCTTATTGCATCCAAGAGCGGCCCACTTCGTTTGAAGATTGTGGCAGTAACTGCAGAACATCAAAGAACCCAACCACATGCTGGAGCATATTTAAGCATAATGCCGAGAGGCCGCGACGCCGGCACAGCGGACTATGAATAAAATGTGCAAGCGGACCTTGCCGGCATGGCTGGGGAAATCAAACCTTGAGCGGAGTTTAAATGGCTTCGGACGGACAACCATGCTAATTTTACAAAGAGGGTGTGTGTATCGAAGCCAGATGAATTCTTCTTGCGATCTGTGTGGTATTCTCTCTACATCGGTGATGAAGGAGAAGTAATGCTGAGCGCTCGAATGATAGGTTCCTCTCGAGAACAGCGAAAATCGTTGTAACGGCCTCGCAGATACAGCTTCCTAGGCAATGGATAAGTGAGTCCGATTTAGCCGCCGATGGTTTTTTTAGGTCGCCACGGGTGTGGAAAAGAGTGTTCAAGACAGTTGATTAGCCGGCTACATACCGAACAATCAGTCAGTGTCAGTCCTCAATATGCCAGCATGCCGAGCAGAATCACAGGCCAACTGCATCAGAAATTGAGGTCCACATGAGAGGAAAGGCCAGAACATTCGCGTAAAATTTCAAGCTATTTCCAACCACCCAATGCGAAGGTACCAGAACCGTGGAGCCAAGGTTGAATGAGACGCGTTTTTTTTGTACACACACGACCGACTCGCGAGAAGGATTCCAGTGCCACAGATTCCCGGATGTTTGGGATTCAAAAGAGTAGAGAACAACGAAAGTTTTACACAGACATGCATGCTTTGGATTCTGGTGGGGTGGCAGGATCAAGGATTTCACGCCGATGGAGTCGATTCATCTACGTCGCAGCATATCTAACGGTTGGTGATGGAGCATTGAATGAGCCACAGAATCAATCTTTGAGTCGGATGCTTTGACCGACAAAGCAAGATCCAGAGAAACACAGACAGAACAAATGTGCGATGGTCGCGCTGAGCAAGCCGCGAATTCTGCTACGGCCGAACTCGCCCGATCAATGACAGGCACAGCTTTCCCTCTTGCTTTTGACAACGACTTCCTCGCCTTTCTTACCCGTTAGTGTGAGCTCATGGATCTTGTGGGACTCGGGGACCGTGAACGACCTGGACTCGGAGTCGGAATGCCCGGCCTCCCTTACGCTCGGCCCTCGGGCTCTCCACACTCTTGCCACGCTCGCGGTCACATCGGCGGCGGAAGACAAGTCGCGCACGGGCGCCACGCGGGAAGTAATACGTTGTTGATTCGCCGGGTGGAATTCTGGGCAACGTGGACTTGTACTCATTAGGATTCCTGTGCTATGAAACGATGTGCTGACCAGAAGGCGAGCCCCTGCGTACGCATTCACACCCAAATTGAACCCTGTACCCACCGCGCTCGATCTCCGTCGAGCCCGCCACGGAGGTTGTCGATCTCGTGGCCGTTTGAGTCGCGGCATTTGGAGCCGGAAGCGAAGGTAAGATGCAGCACTAGATAGTCGTATGTCCCTAGCAGCGCACACGTACAAGCAAGGCAACTTTCGCATCTTGCAGTGGGGGCGGCGGGAGGCGGCGAGACGGTGTTCTCGCCATCCAATTGAGCACGATGTGCACTTGTTTGTGTCAGACCTTGCCAAGTCGAGCTGCCGAAAGAGTGGCTTCTCAAAAGGGTAAAGGGGTGGATGCGAAATTTATCGAGTGGTGCCGGCGTCACACATTTACATATGCCAAACCCGGCGTTATCGAACTTCACTAGATTTTCGAATTTTCAAACAAAGCACACATGTCTTTCACCTACGACTCTGTTCCCTTCAGAACCCCCACACAGTTCGTCACTATTGTTATCCGACATACATACTGCCAGATCGCATGGAGAATTTTAACCTGATGATCTAATTTGATGAGGGAAAGCCAACCGCGAATAAAAATGAACGTACACACTGGCTTGAGCGACAGCGGATCGAACCTTGATGTGGGTATCAACCTTGAGGGCACCAGTCACCGGATCCACGATATTGTCATTGAAAGTGATGTTAGTGTTAGGACCAAAGAGAAGAGCGTGGGTCGATCCTCCAAATGGAACGAGCCAAGCTCGGCGCCCTTCTCGATCCGCTGGCCCGCCCTCACCGCCAGGGCACACGTCGACACCTCAACCATTCCAACGGGTATGAAACCAACCAATCCGATTTTCGGATTGTCGGCCTGGATATATATAATAGCGCGAGTAGCCGATTGGGTGAGCCAGGACTGAGAGCGGATGATGCCACCGTACGGAGAACCAGGCTTAAAATCAGGATCGCCCTCCTCAGCACCGCCATCAGGCAATACAGCGTAGTAGGTACCGGGAACAACAACCGCATTCACAATCGTGCCGCTGACGGGACTGCGCCAGCGATGGTAGTCGGCGGGGCTGAGGAAGGCCTGATAGACGGTTCCGCCGATGAATACTTCGGTGGCAATTTCGTTGCGGTCGAGCATGTCGTAAAGGGAGTACTTCTGGCCTTTAAGCCAGAACTGATTGTGGAGTTGAACATTGTGATCAAGGCGCAGCACGGTCGACTCACACGCGCTAACGATAATACCGACATCGATAACAGAATCGCTTAACAAATGGACGAGCCGCGCATCGGGCTGAAATTCTCGAGTGAAGAAATGGTCCCAGGAAGTGAACCCGCGATCCATCTCCTCGGGTTTGGGACAGATGTAGGTGGAGTTGAAGTCGCCACGTTGCTCTGCTTGCAAATATGCCAGACCGTAGTCGCTGAACCAGCCCCCAGTGAAGGTAGTGAGCGTTTTCGTGGAGTCATGGGTTCGGAGGTATGTGCCCCAGCTATCCAATAAACTCTTCATGACGACGTTAAAAGCGTGCTTTCCGAAAATATCGTACGCCGCGGCAGTGTTGCTCAGAAGGTCGAGGATGATGTAGACAGGGACGCCGATGGGTTCCCCGATAGGATTCCCATCGGGATCCCGTGGAACAATGAAGCCCAGGGGTTGGACGAGAAGGATATCCAGCGAGCGGAGGAGCCAATCGAAGTCCTTGATCTGAAGAGAAATCAGTGGGTGAATGCCACGTGTGGGACAAGGACACAACATACTTTGTTCTGAGGCGCAGCCTGAACGAAAATTTGGTCCCACAAGTCGATCATTTTCGGGTCTGAACCGGAGGAAACATTCATAGCCTTTGCGAAAGCAGCCACCGGGGGGATATGGGGCAAGGTCTTGGCGCGGTGGTCGGAAATTCTTTCGGTGAGCTGGGAAAAGAAACTGTTGTGGGCCTCCTTGCTGGAAGGGAGCCATCCACCATAGCGAATCAAGGTAGTTTTGCCAGGTTTGAACTTAGAAGTTCGTATGGCGTTCAAAGTGCACATTTAATAAATCTCTATCAACTTTCATGTTTTTACATTTTCCTCTACATAAATCATGAAAATAGTAAATTCCCGTTACATCTAAGACCCAGAATCTGGCCGAAAGAGAGAGAGGAAAACATAAGAATCTCCTCTCTCTATGTTCACTGGATTCTGGCTTTCGTTTCAACTATTGACAGGTTTGTGATCTCCCCATACATATTTGATTGATCTTTCATAACAATGTATTGACTTGTCGCTTCCTCTCTATACAAACTTCCGACCAATTTCCTCTCTACAAACTTTTTTGCACTCGGAATTTTCTCTCTCTACCCAGCCATCGTGGTAGACATTCTATGTTACTAATACATGCACTGATAAACACGATAAGCACTGCAAGCGCTGCTCAGACTCAAGTCGCGTGACCGCGTTCTGCGCGCTTCCTTTCACGCTCCACCCACGGACACATGTTCAAATCTTTGTGTGCGTGCCGCCGTAGGTACTATACATGTTGTCGAGTTCACAGGCTGAGACTGACTGCTTGACGCCGCACGTGCTCGTTGGACTGTCAGCAACAAGCCATTGTCCCTCCGAGTCGCCCGCATTCCCACACCTGCCCGCCGGGCAATAGCAAGAACGGACTACTGGAAATGCACCGCACAGAGAGAAAGGTTTTTGAGTCAGAAAAAAAGTTTATAGAGAGGAAATTGGTCGGAAGTTTGTATAGAGAGGAAGTGACAAGTCAATACATTGTTACGAAAGATCAATCAAATATGTATAGAGAGATCACAAACTTGTCAATAGTTGAAACGAAAGCCAGAATCCAGTGAACATAGAGAGGGGAGATTCTTATGTTTTCCTCTCTCTCTTTCGGCCAGATTCTGGGTCTTAGATGTATGGGAATTTACTATTTTCATGATTTATAGAGGAAAATATAAAAACATGAAAGTTGATAGAGATTTATTAAATGTGCACTTTGAACGCCATACATTCGCGAGGAACGTCAAGTTATTCCGGTTGCCGAAGCTAACAGTTTGTAAACCCCTTCGCTAAGTCACCTCCTCCACGCACACTGCTCACTGGGAGACACGCAAAGATGAATAGAGAGACTCGCTGGCCCCAATAGTGTCGAGAGTGAGCGCCCAATCCATCTCGTGGAGCTGGTGAGTGTCATCTCGATTACAATTCATGTTTTCTCACTCACTGTGGGGTTGCAGCTTGGGCGGCGCTCGGTCATTTATTCCCAGAGGAGAGCCCTTATCTACGCCAGGAAGTACCAGTTAGTAACTGCCACTTCACCCTTCAACCCTACGGCGAAAAGTCCAGCAGACAACGAATCGCTTTTACATAATCAGATGTTTGAACCACGAGGTTAGACTTCCTTGCGCCCGCTGTAGTGTTGTTCCATACTTATGAGATCTTGTCCTAGCCGTTGGCGGCTACGAAGCCCTGCAACTCTCAACCTGCTCGTCGATCCCGTGAAAACGCTGGAACGGTTCTACGAGCACTTCCTCCGCTTCCCTGTATCGCTGGTGTTTACGCTCAGCTTCTGCGGCGAGGATCTCGACGAAGTGCAGCGCGTTTTGGCGGACTTTATGCACGATATGAATCCGGGCGCGCACCTCGTTGATATGTTCCTGGTGCTGAGCCTGCTCCCAGACTTCTCGTCACCGTATGCGCTGCTTGCCTTGGCCAAGTCTGTTGGGCTGATTTGAATACCAGGTGGTGCGCAGAGGCGCGGAAGAAAGGCCCTCGAGAAGTTGAGATGAGGCAGTTCGGCTTGCGCATACTTGCATAAAATCGTCAGTGACGAGTGAAACATAACTAGTCTTATTACCGAGAGTCGAAAGCTTCCCAGGGATTTGTGTTAAAGCAGCGTCGAAATAAATTTGTGTGGGTTTCGGTGTTCATCACTGGTGGGGATGGAAGATGGGTTGAGCGCCTGGGTAACAGCCTCCACTTCCGCACTTGCGAGACGCATTGGGAAGACGAATGCGATTGGGAGAGTCTGTAGTGACTCCAGGAGTCCTTGCGGACGCGTGTCAGAATCTGCGGGAAGAGGACCTCAAGACGTACCTCAAGACATACCCCTTCTTCCTTCATCATCCCTGGCCTACATCGAGTTGAGGCTCGACAGGGCTTCCGGTCGAGCCCGTCTGCGATTCCTCGGTGGCGGCAGGCGCGGCGAGCCTGGTGGGGCGGGGTGCGATCCGGGTACTAGGCGACTATGATGCGGGATCAACCGGCGAAGGCGTAATGTTCGATGGTCTGGCTTGGTTCTTGTTGATTCTGTGAGTTTCATCTCATCCTCGTTCTCCTATTCAGTTCCTTCCGCGTTCCTTTCCACTTCCCTCGCATTACCACCACCGCACCTCCCCTCCCTGCCTTCTTCTCCTCCCTGCCTTTCTCTTCCGTTCCCACCATCTCCACCGCTATTGTTTGCTCCTCGCCGTCTCCCTCACCTCCATTCTTGCCATTCCATTTCGCATTCGCATTCGCATTCGCATCCTCCTCCCTACCATCCTCTCGTTCCATTCCTATCTTTTCTGCCCTTTGCTCTCTCGGCCTCTCCACCACTTCGCCTCGTTTTAGCGCCTTTCATCCCCCTCCCCTTCTCTTTCCCTATCCCCACCAACCTCTCCCCATTTCCCTCCCCTTTTCCGTTCTTCCCATCGTGTCCCTTCCCTAGTTCTTCCCTGTCTTCTCCCAAGACTTTCTCATGTGTCTTATATCAACGTCCTCACGCCTCACCGGAAGCCCTTTTCCTTCATCTCCCTTCCCTTCACATGCAATTCGTTGTTTCTGTTTCGTCTTTTGTTCACGCTTTCCCCCCCGTCATTCGTCACCCAGCTGACAAGATACATACACTCGGAAGTTTTCGAAACGGACACGCGGCTGCATTTCACGCTCGCGGTCGCGGTAGAGTGAGTTACGGCTGCTTTCTTTCTCTTGTCATTGTTTCTTTGCCGTCGATATTTCGGTTTGCTTGGTTTGAGGAATCACATTGGAGCACCAGCGAGATACACGGAGGTCTAAGTATGGAATGTAATAAAGGGGCGACGAGGTTCGTTCCTGCGACGAGGTTCAGGTCAATTTTCCACATCGAATCTACGAAAATTTGCGATAACGCGTGCTCACCATATGGACTGCCTTTCGGAACCCGGGCCACAATGGCGAGACGGTCATTTCTCACGTCAAAAGCTATGATATTAAAGTGCTCACCGAGGCGCCTTCGATCTGTCGGGGCTTGCGTCGGGTGCTTTATATCCATGGAATCCCCGAAGATGCTACAAAGCTTCCATTCTCCTGCATGTGCCCTTATAAACGGCAAGAGGACTCAGCCCGTCGGCTCCACATCCAATATGTATCAATCTGCTGCCAGCCCGAACATCACACATTCAGCGCTCCGTATATCTCTTTTTCTGGGTTGTCGATGGACTCACCAATGCGTATTCAGACATCCGCAATGCTAGTGATGTGCTAGTCGTGTTGGAGGCGGTCAGACGCGGGATACTTCCCTTGATAACTCTTCGTCTCTCGGGCAGTGAGCGCGACCAACTCAGGAGTGGCAACGTTTTTGTATGGGAGGAGTCCATCGAAGAAGGCGGTCTGGTTCGGTGGACGGATGGACGAAGATGGTGAGAAATTTTGTTCTTTTCTGCTGGAGAGCGGACATGAAGCTCTTACAGGTCGCAAAGCAAGGTGTGCGCAGAGTGTTTAATCTACCAGGAGAAAGTCAAAGTCACGGAGGAAGAGAAGCAGGCCAAAGCTATGAGACGGTGGGTTCTGATTATTTCCCCTACCTCTTCGCTCATGTGGTGTTTAAAGCATGCAGAGAATTTGCAACCCTCGAGCCCATATGCCCCCTCCACGTAGAAATACTCGGCCGTCAAAGTCCGGCGGTCTGACGAAACAGACATACAGCTTCCTTTTCCGAGTTCCTGGGTCGTGCGAAACTAGGAAGTGGCATGTCATAGCATACACCCTGGTAGGCGCCACATTGATGATTGACTATTTGTGACTGAGCTTCAAGATAGTGGCCACATCGATTGAACCTCCCCGTCATCGAGGATTACCCAGCACTTCGGACCATCCATGTCCCAACAGGTGTTTTCGCACGGAGTAAAGCCTCCGATATCGTAACCACGCATCTCTCCCCACACATAGCTGCGCAGGATCCAAACGGTTCAAGCGGAGAAGGACGTGCCGACCGTTCCGGTCCGCTTCGAGTCGTGCTCCTAAGTACTTTCCCAGACCACTTCCCTGCCTTTGGATCAAAATTACCGTTGTTTGATCCAGGCCGAGATGACGGTGCAGACCTCGTCTTGCCACCGATATCTTGGCTGAAGCAGCCATGGGGTAGCATTCCGGTGTGCACTGTCCCCGGGGCGGCGTTGTATTTCCGGGATTCAGTGTGTCAGGAAGACCGACGGATTTTGGACAGTTTCCGCTTGTCATTCTAGACACTTTTGATATTTCTGTCCCCACTATGCATGTAACTCTTTTGTGGGGACAGGGAGTTCAAGCTCACACCATAAATTATGATACCCCGACAAACATTGCGCGTGACGCTATGAGCTACCGTCAAGCCTGCCATCCTTGAGACCAATTACAGCTGAAGGTTGCAAAGCAAGGGAAAAGAACTCAGTGAAATTATCCTCGCGGTAATAAGACTCCATCCGTGAAATGGAAAGTTCGAAATTGCCCGAGGACTTGCCAGAGGTTTGAGCCTTTCTGACTTGTCGCATTAAGAGCCGAGTTTCATTATAGACAATAAATGCAAAGGACCCATTGGATTGGCGGCTTTTATGAAAGTATTAGACGAGCTATTGGTGTGGGAGGCGGCATTTACAATTAGTCTCTCGCTTTTTCCAATAAGAGGACGCGGTCGATTCTCAGATTATCGAAAATTGACATGGAGTTTAATAGCTGGTTTACTGCTGGAGGAACAGCGCCTGAGTTGGTGGGCTTTCTTTTGCTCAGCGCGGGTGTTCGCGACACCGCGGCGAGGGAACCCGACTTAACGCGACAGATAGCCGACGATCTCGAAAGGAGAATAGCTCTCGTGAGTAAATTGGTGTCGTCAACCGTGTAAAGCTCCGGCTCGCGGCGCCCAAGACTCGAAAAGGTTTTTAATACACTGCTATAAATATCGGCTACGGGTCCAATTCTACATGATCGATGAAGCCGGAAAGTGGGTCAAATTGTATTCTAAATATAACCCACGCGAGATACGGCATGGTGCACTTGTGTCGCGGTTGCAGACACCAGCCATTTGTACTGGAAGGGCAATTAGGTACGGTGCGCCGTATCTATCAGACACGCACGGTAGAATCGGCGAAGCACCACGGCGTTTGGATCACAGATTTAACTCGTGAGATATTCTAGCCCGCTCAAGCACGGTGATGATGTCCCTCGGCCAGAATGGCGCGACGGCGGCACGAGATTCCAAAATTTAAGTGGGTAGTGTAACTCGGCCAAAAATACACGTTCAATTAAACCTTTATTGTAATGACATTACGTGGGTTAGTTCCCTTGTCTATTTTCCTTTTGGAACTTGCTGGGAAAGCATCCAGGGACTGTGGGACTTGCAGAATGAATTTTGCCACATCCTACGAACGATGGGCCCAGGCGTGGAGCAAGGACGCGAGGAACCGATTTTCGCGGCCATTAGACAGGTTGTGCAAAGCCGCACAGAGCCGTATGCAGCTTTTGTACATTGTGCAAAGCCGCACAGCAAACCAACAGATTTGTGAGGGAAACTAGGTTCATTTTGGAGGGATACGGGTCAATTGGGTGATATACAGTACATAAACCACTTACCCAACGTAATGTGTGTCATTTTTAATGTCATTATTCGGCTTCCGGCACAGCTCCTGTGCGGCTATGGCAGTGACGCTGCCGAAATGACCATTTTACTCCACTTAGCTCCACTTTTTTTCTGCTGCCTGATCCGAGAATCAACGCTGATGGCATTCACAGCACTATATGTAAGGCTTGTGTACATAATGGATGGGAAAACAAAAGCTGCACAGAGCCGCACACGGCTTTGCACAATGCACAAAAGCCGCATGCGGCTCTGTGCGGCTTTGCACAACCTGTCTATTGTCTCACCGCTCCGTGTGTTGGTTATCGCAGGGCATTCATTGGGAAGTACGGTGGAAACTTGGGATTGGCGCACAGGAAAGTGATGCATTAAACCAAATTTGCTAGGGTCAGCAACGAAAACAGCTCCTTGTCTATGAGATGAGTTATCCATCCCATGCACAATACGGCTTGTTGAGATTTTGCCGAGCACGGCAATCACGGCGTGATGCGAGGAACGTATGCAATCGCGCTAACTCGTGAGAGTGATTCGCGTTAGGGCAAACGGATGCCCAACGCTCAATATCTATTGAGCTTATATACTAAAATACGACAATATTACAATAGAGTGGAATGAAATCACCGGAAGGCTGTGTCACATGACCGAGCTGTCACCGGGGCGGCGAGTCGGCACAACCGAAATTCCAACACGGCTTTACCACACGCAGCAGCTTCTCGACCTTCTTTGCTTTCTCGCAGGGCATATTGCCGTCGTTATCGGGAAACTTTATCCTTGTGCGTGGATTCCGTCGAGGTCAGGTCAGAGCCCGCGGTGGCGTTGCATAAGGAAGAAAGCAAGCGGGATGACCGCGGAGTATTGGGGAGAGTGGTGTTTCTTTGCTTGCCAAAACGGCTTGCACCCGCGCCAAACGGCTTGGATGGGCTTGGCCTTGACTTTGGGTGGGGACGCCTGCCCAAGCGGCTAAGCCCGACATTTCGGCTAGGAAGTCGTTTTGTCGGCTTGGCAAGCCCGTTTGTTGGCTTGGCATCAGCCAAAAAAATACAACGGTTTGTGTGTCCTACTCGTCGCCTGAGCCTCAGGTCTCGCATCTGGAGGCGTACCTGCATCGCTATGAGTCCCCAGCAGGTTTTTATCAGAACGAATGATGTAAAATCTTGATATTTCGGATATACTGCTCATCACCGACATTGGTCATGAGCTCTACTTCTACTTCTGATGCAAGCTAGCGGGCTTGTGACGACAGAAGGATAGATGGTTCTCCTGAGGATTCATCTAGCCATAGTTTATCACAATAGGGATTCATGATACACAGAAAATCACGAAACCACTGTTCAACTCACATTATTTCCAACCACATGAAGATATCGTAACTTCGGACCGCATTTCTTGCCCTTCTGTGAGAAACAAGGTTGATATATCCGGGAAAACATGAAACGAGTCGCCCATCAATGTGTTCCAGTCACTGAGAGCCAGGGTTGACTTTGGTTGAAGTCGGAACACAACATCATGCTGAACAAGATAAAAGTCAGCCATTATCGCAATTGATATATTTGGGTAGTTGAGGACTCCTTAAAGTGCGGGAACTGTGAGGGAAATGTCCCTGTTTGTCGTGACCAAAGTGGCTTGCACAGGCCATTTTGTCTGATGCTATCAACAGGGTGTGGGCACGGCTTGCGACGAAAAGGGATAAAAATTGGAGGATGTCGAGGTCAAATCCGTGCCTAATACATATCAATAACCTCCTCCTATCAATGCGTCGCGTTTTCAGTGCCGATTGTGGCCAGATTGGGAAATGTCGAACATGGCTTAAGCCATCACAAGCCATTTTATGCCATGAAAGCGGACGGGGCATGGCTTGCGTTTGGGCTTGCAACAAAAAGCATGAAATAATAGGTGGAGTATACCATGGACCTTCTTTCCTCAGACAGCTGTTTTTAGCATAAATCATTGACTAGTATCATCATCAAAATTTATTTCCCAACTCAGATATGAACTGTTGCTTACCACTTGTTGCCTTTAGAAATATTGGTGTGCCGTGCGTTTCGTTTCACACAGTACAATGAGCCCGACACAGAGCTTGGCAGTAATATAGGTTGAAGTCGCTAATGAATGGGGGATATATTGAATAAAACTTGGTCTTCGAAGCTAACAGGCGATGAAGGTGATATAGATATGAGTAGTCTTAAGATATGTGGGGTAAAGGGCTCTGTAAGCGTCTTGACTTGGTGTCGTGAATTTGACTAGGGTTCTTGCCTTGTGATGTACTGGAAGTTTCTGCATGTAAGCACGTTCCATGAGACTGTGAGAAGTCCAGCTGTGGATGACACATCTCAATGATAAGTGTGCTATGCGAAACAACGACATTCAAGGTTGAATGTTGAGCATTGGCTTACACCATCAATGTCGGCGGCAGCAATGATGGGAATGTTGGCAAGTTCATTGATCAAGAAAGGAGGCGACAACCGATGTAAAGATGTCAAGGAAACACTCACAGTGAGAATGCTTGGTGTAAGTGAGTACAAGTCAAACCCCGCCACAACCCCAAGCCCGCGAGAAGCCCGCAAGCTCGTCACAGCCAATTCAAACTCAGCTACGGGGTGCAAGCCGTTTTGGCAAGCCCATTGACTAAGTCTGAAAGTCATAGCGAAGCGCAGTGTAGGAGCAAAGTACCTAGATCTCCGACCAATAACACCCGATAATGTGGGTAATATTGGGTGGCCTCGCAAGCCAAAGCCGAAAGTGTCGTCCCGGGCGCGACCCCGCAGCCGGAGGGTAGGTCCTCTTTCTCTTGATGAAGGCCCCACCAGTGACGGTGAAATGCTGCGACCCCGAGAGCCTATCAGAACTGGATTAGGCGCCGACAAGGCAGCACCAGCATTTTTATTCTTCATCGGTGTGTTTCAGGGTCCATCGCTGCTGAAGAGAGAGGGAGAGAAAATGAGCGCAATAATAGTAGCACGCAAGAAGCACCGAAAATAGCACAACGGCTGTGCGGGTACAGTTTTGTCTCGGGGAAATGCGAAGATGCTCACCGAGACGAATGTGGAATCGAATGGAAACAGGATCTGGGTGAGGCCCAGACTAAGTCGGAATCGCACCTTTCACAGTTGATTCGCGCCTTACACGAGTTGATTGGGAGGCCTTGAGTCGCGCGGATCTTTTTCAGGTAGATGGGCATGTAAAGGTTTAAAGATTCGCACTGGAGGATTGTGCCAGTCTCTGCCGCAATGACGCTCGTCGAGCACAGGCGCCCTGCGCCGCAGCCTATCGCTATTGCAACGAATTCAGAGCTCGCGAGACAACCATAGAACATACTTTTGCCCCAGACGAATCAGCTCCATTGCTATAAGATCTAGATGTAAAAATGAAAGAGGTGCATTTATTCATCCAGCCATGTGTTTGAATGAAAAATTCACATCGAGTATTTCATCCCGGAGAATTTCCATTCCGAATTCTAGGTTGACAGTCTTTCTTTGCCGTTGTAATTTAGGCACCATACATAATTGGGCGGTCCGGAGCAGTACTGGTGCATTTCTCACAAGACTGAAAGAAAATGGAGCTCTCGTCAGAGGTTAGGCGGGGTGCAATAGCCCTCAGAGAAGCAGTATGTAAGCGCAGTTGACTATTACAATGTTTACATTTCACCTCAAAATACTATCTGCATTCCCCCGAGGGCCCGGACCGCCGTCATTGAATTCTGCATTTGAACCAACTGTCCACACGACTACGGTTGCAATGCCGGCCTGAGCCTGTGGCCCCGAGGAAATAGCAGAAGGAAAACCGAGCGCAGGAAAGAAAGCGCCGCAGTGCTGGCAGAAAAAAGCAACTGGCATATGCTGTATGCGTATCTAGCGTGCGCTCTGGGCTGAAGCGAAGGTGAGAGACGAAGGAAAGAGGTGTAGTGGTGGGGAAGAGCATTCGGAGGGGAGGAGGAAAGGGAGCGTAGGAGGAAACGAAGTGTAAAGAGGAGGGAGAGCGAAGGGAGAACGAGGGAGCGAGGAAGGGAGGAACAGAGGAAGGGCGGGGGGAATGGAATGGATGAATATATTCAAGTGAGATGAAGATGGAAACGCATGCAAACGCAGGGGAGAAAGGAGAAAAGGGATGCGTAGTGGTATGCGAGAGAGGACACGAATGAAATTAATGTTGGCAGAAGAAACACCATTAACGAACCACACCACACCGCCGAAAGTTATGCCTTCGCTCGTCGGGCAGGCAGTCTTATCAATGTCGCCAAGAAAAGCGGGCGCACGCACCGCCGTCCGCCACTCAAACACCCACACACCCACACCCCGCCGCGTCGTCCCCGGGCGGGAGCTGCGCTACCAGCCGCGATCCCCTCGCGCGCATATTCACACCCAGATCGGGCCATGCTTCCGTACGAAGCACCCACTAGCCCCGGATCCTGCCCAGGTCTCGTGCGACACGCTCTTGCACGCGCTCAGCACCAGCTCGTGCCCCTCGGGTGTTTTGAGTCAGTAGTGTTTTCTGTAGGATTGTCAGCCCGATATTTCGTACTATCGCTGCCGTAGCGCCGGCCTCGGACTCTTCCTCGAGCGCAAGAATCCTATCTGTCACCGCAGCAGCCAGAAAAAAACGGTAAAAGAACACTTACCCAGCCAACGCATGAAGATCATAGTACTTCCCCGCATGCCGCTCCGTGCATGGCTTTTCGTCCGCCGCCGCCATCGCTGTTGGAATCAATAGAGCAATCACTGCATTCCGAGGTTCCGTAGATGGACCCGGTTTACGTGAGCTGACGTCAGTCTACATCAGTCGACTACGTAAACAGACTCTGTCTATCCCACGTAGACTATTTTTGGTCTACCTGGGTTTACGGCTGGTCTACGTCTGTCGACCCAGGGTAGACCATGCCTGTCTACCACTGCCCCTACACCCGGAGATTCCCCACTGCCCTCTGCTGCCTGCACTGGCGTCCCGCTGTGCTTTGCTTAGTGTTGCCACGGCTCGGCTCCGGCTAGCTCGGCTCAGTTTTTGATGGCTCTGGAGCCATCACCGCTTAAAGCCGCTTATGGACGGCTCCCCTCCAGCATCAGCCGCAACATTTCAATCAACACAGCTCAACATAGGCTCCGCAAACAAGGCTGAGAAACACGACCCGCCAGCGAGGGGTAACAACACGAGTCTAGCTCAAAGTTGGTCTATGTCTACCTACAGGGGTAGACCAATCCTTACAGACCCTCGGAACGCAGTGAATCCCATATTAGCAGTGAACCCGTTGCAAACGCGCGGGGAATTTTTCGCTATCTACACTACATATATATTACTTTCCTGTAATTAAGGTACAAATTTAGTCTGTCAGATACATTGCAGATACAGGTATGGGCACAGGAATGAATGGTGGGAACCTGGTAACAAAGTGCGCCACAGAGGCAGTGCACACATAACTCGTAACTCCAACAATCGCCGTGAGTGCTGAGAGCCCGAGTGCCAGCCACGTTAGCCGCCGTTGTGGAGGGGTCGGATGGCCGGTTTGTAGAAATTGATGTTTATTGTATCTTTACATTTACTTTACATTCACCCCTATTTACGTTACATCATCTATTTGTATTGTAAATAGCGCCACATCATCGAATTTCAGACTCGTACCACGATCTATGCGGCCAGTGCAGGGCTCTCGTCCAGAGGTATCACCAAGGGACCTCGCCCCTTACTCTCATAAAGTCACCAGTGGGCTGTTTAGCCACCAATACCCCAGAATTCGCATCACACAACCACACCTATTCACATGCCACTTCCGTCACATTCTTACTCTGATTTTCCGCCACTTTCATACTCTACAGCTCGGAACCACTTCCCATATTTCATTCCTTGCATTCAGCCTACCATTACATAGACTACCGACCCTATTCGAGAACCTACGAGCCAGGTGTTCTCCGTCACATCGTCGCACCGTCATGGCGGTGTTGTGCAGAGCTGTTGATGCCAGGGATGAGATTGCTGCGATCATGATGGGTGATGGGCGTGAAGCGCGGGCCGGCCGTCGAGATAGGGGCACACAATGAACAAGTTGCGCACTATATGGTGTGTTTAGGAGTTGTTGAGGTTTTTTGCAACCCTCAGCTGGGTTATCGGCATTCTACCAACTCCCCGGCTTGGCAGGAGTGCAAGTTGCGACATTCTCAAACTTCAACCTTCTCTGAACATCCGAGACCTTCATATTTTAATTGGATGCATGGCATCAAGCGTGTCTGTGCCTCAGGGTGATTCCATGAATAATCAACTCACCATTCTGCCATGATGAGTGGAATTGTGAGGTGGCAGATGAAGCTGGGGATATCACACTCATGACAAGGGACAGGGCCAGATGCCAAGGCAGTGGTCTCCAGCATTGAGATCCTGTAGAGGGACCAGAATGAAATAAACACTCCACCAATAGTGCTTGTATCAGTTAGGAGGTCTTGTGTCATTATCAAACAGTAAAGCTGAGAGCAGCTTGGCCTTGAGGCAGCCTAGCCAGATGAGGGTGTAAGCATACCACATCCTGCAGTGCCGTGATACTGCCAGAAATGTCACAACACACTGCATTTTGACAGTTCCTCGAGCAGAGCCTGGACCCCATTAGCCGAGCTTTGGCAAGGTCTGTGTGAGGTCGGTCCGGGGGCCTCGCCAAAGCTAGGCCGAACCTAAGCGAATCTGCCGAGCTCCAGACGGACCTCGCACGATGTGTGTCCAGAACCTGTCGAAATGCAGTGACAGTCCAGGCGATTGGATTTGATACATCAAATACATAGACTACTACCACAAAGATAAACAGACTGGCCCTGGAATAGTATCCAGAGTTTGCCCAACAGACTGTGGTGCTTCAGTTTCTGGGTTTGCTCTGCAAATGAGTAAAAAGTATTGTTTGAGCACTTAACTTCTCTTCCACCTCGCCATGGATTTCACCGGGGATCATACTCATCAGACTATGAAGACAAGTTGCATTTAAATAAATGAATGTGATTTTCATTCACAGGATATAGACAAGATAAAACAAAGTTGTAGCTATCCAGACTTTCTTTGTAGCCCCGAATTTGGACACAGACACAAACTCACTGCATTCAGACCCCCCCGTAAACACAGGTCTGCCGGATCCCAGTAGGCATATGTGTAGGCAGACCACACCGACCTTCGCCAATCCATCTGGCGATCCCTGCCGAGGTTGGTCTACGTGTTGGCCGGAATAGGCAGACCTACCTCGGCCAGGGTTGGCCATGATCGGCACACCACCATCGGCCCAGATCGGTCAACGTGGGCAGGCCTCGTGTAGGCAGACACCCTAGACCAACATAGACCAACGTAGACCTGAATAGGCACATCTCGGCAGAGATCTGCAAACATAGGCACATGTGTGCCTATGGGGGGGTCTGAATGCAGTGACTGTAAATACTCACACTACAACTTGCCCATGAGGTTCATTTACACTTGATTGAATATACCAAGAATATGGTTGTCCATCCAGGTATTGATTCATCTGGACCCCAAGAGTTGATATTTCCCAATTTTTCAAGACAGAATGTCTTGATTTGATCATCTTCTGGGGCTAATTTCAATGATTTTTCAAAATAAACTTTGCTGCTCGTTGATCCTTTGCCCTGAGACACAGATCTGCGAGGAGAATATCACAGCAGATTATCCATGACTTGAGACCAATAGTATAAATATTGACCTGGCAAGATCAATATTCTGTTGCACATCATGTCTTGGAACACCTATTGGCACCTCAAGCTCAGCAAGATTCAGCAATGCAGTTGCATGGTTATAGGGATCTTGATTTGCAGAGATCCGAAGTATCTCGGAGTGAATTTTCCAAGCCTCACTATATTCTGATTTAGACTTGTGGACCTCAGCCTGATTGTTCATGACAGCAAGATTGGTTGTGCCATCAGACATACCACAAAGACCAAGGAGGCTCTGTGCCCTGATGCCCAAAGAGAGACATTTTTTGTAGTGACCAAGCTCATGCCAGCACACAGCCTCTGTACGGACAGCCAATGCTTCTGTATATAAATCCCCGGAAGTTCTTGCCAACTTTTGGGATTCATATGCATACATTTGGGCTGCAGAGTATTTCCCAAGCTGAATGTTATTCCATGCAAGCCGATGCAAAGCTTGGCTGTGTCTCCTGCTGTTACCAGTGAGAATTGCCAGGGATATACTTTTTTTGCACATATTTGTAGCCTCAAAAAGATCAATTTTGAAGTGCTGATAGTAAGATGCCATACAGATATACAATCTGCCTAAAAAGTATTTGTATCAGTTCTCATAGAAAAGATTTAAACGGAGAACACACTTTCAAGATCTGGATCATCAAAGTGCTTGAGGTGATCCAAAGCTTGGAGGGCTAGAGCCTCAAAATCAGAGTTTGGACAAGATGACCATTGCTTCAACAAGGCAAGTGTAAAATAAGCTGTGAGTTGATGATCATGGAGCTGGGGGAAGGATATCTTGTACTTGGCCAATCAACAGAGTTGGTATGTGCATACTGGCTTGGCTGAAATGGCTCAAATAACCTACACAGTAAATGCTTTTTGATAGGTTTGGTTGATTCTGTTTTAGACCCCATTGCAGCACATTCTGGATATTTGTGAGTTTTGACTTGATTTGGGGAACTATTTTGGAATTTGACTGGGTTCCACTATACTTTGTATAAAATTTGAGCATCTCCTCAAAGTATTCGAAGACCTTCTGAATCAGATGATCTCTGGGTGGCTGGTTCCGTTGCAGATATTCCTGGATGGGCATCAGTACTTTCAACCTTTTATGCTCATCACTGTAAGCCAGAGCAGTAGACTTCAGTGTTGTTTTGCATTTCAGAATATTTTCAAGGGGTAGGTTGCTTTGGATGAGATCTACATCTGCCAGGCCATCTGGGAGCATTGACAGGAGGCTCAAGAGTTCTTGTGATTGGGGAAATAATTGAATCCGTCGGCTTGATAGTGACAATGAAATTGACAGGTTCATGTTAGATCTTTGTTTCAAAACCCTCTGAAATCAGAGAAGTCTGTCCTTTCTCCCAATGGAATAATACATTGGAGCAGCCTTCAGTGTCGGCCAAATGGGCAAGGAGAGTGATTGAAAGTGGCAGCTTGTCAGTCAGGGAGAGTATTTTGTCAACCTCCTCCACATTGTGTCCACTATCTGTGATATCAGCAAATGTTAGACGAGCTGCTTGTTGATTCAAGGGTTGCAAGGCTCTCAAGAACGGTCTAGTCCATTGCACTTTGGTAGGGCACTCGGCTCCTCACATGGTAATCTGACATGAAGTGAGTTGAGAGTATTATCCATTACTCGTATATTAAGCAGATCCCTTGAATCAGAGTGTGCATGTTTGGTGTGATCCGAGGATACCCCGTTCGCTCGTTTTTTCTGAGCAACAGGCACCTGCCAATTTTAAACGGAGCCACATACCTCGAACATTAAGCAGATGCCTCGTATCACGAGGTACCTGTTTGTTTCCGCACCACAAGCCACGGCGATTCCCGACGTATAATTTATCCTTTTCTGCACTTGCTGGGCGCCAAAGCCCTTCGAGCGCCAAAAAATGCTTCTGGGTTTGGCCAGCTGACCATCTGTGTATCCAAAATTAACCTCGATCCAGAAAACTGGACGCTCCACTACACTGTTTTTGACTTCGCCGATCCACTGCTCGCGAATTCTGCCGTCTTTCGAGCGCTCAAGGCTCGCCCAAAAGGTAGGATCTTCGGATCAGTGTGTATCTATTTAGATTTCGCACACCACTAAACATGCTCTCGGATTCCGGACGGAATCAGGCCGCGCGACCCATTGCCGCCCAGCAACTCTTAGCTTTGCCCAGCGTTCAGTCATTTATGACCGGTGATAACGAGCGGTCCAATTGAATGTCATCGCTGTTCAAGTTCGACCACGCAATGAGGCGGCTGCGAGTCGCCGCTTCACCCCCACGCTGCCAGTGCTTCAGCCCTTTCGCAGGCCGCCAGCTTAATCCCGTTGTCTCGGTGGCCTCGTGTACTATCTTCTCACATCTATTTTTCTACATCACATTTAATTTGGACTTTGCCCTTTCCATGCTTCTGGATTCACAGGCAACTCACATGCCCGCGTTTTTGACCGCTCAATAACCACACAAGAGCACTTTCAAGTCGTCCGCTTCTTTCTTCCGCACCACCGCCCCCCGCAGTCCAGCTCTCCCGGGTCCCCATACGCCGTGCATGAATCAAGCCCTGCTCAACGCTGCAGGCCGCAAGCCACCGTGGCTCCCATCAACTCTCAAGCGATTCTCAAGCTCACTTCTAGACGGTTTCAATCCTCGATTCGCGTCACCCGCATCATCTACGCCGTAATACCTCTCTACTCTGTCAATCCAGCATAAATCAAGCCTGGTATGGATCAAAAAAGCCCGAGCCTGTCTTCCTCCCCTCAACTCTCAAGCGGTCTCAAATTTCAAGCAAAATACGGTTCCAGGAATCGAACCCAAACATGATCAGCCGGACACAAGCCCTCCGAGCAAAAGAATCAAGCTCTAGCTTCAACATGCTGCACGACTTTGGTAGATATGGACGAGCCAAGATACAAACAGCAATTTATTCTCTCTCAACACGTCTCTGACAATTGGGTGTCCCTTCTGTCTACTCCGCTCTTCTGATTATCATTTGCGTTCCGGGGGAACCACCCCACGAACACTCCCAATCATGTGAGATATTCCGAGTCTCCTAACACAGATTTTACTCACAGCCTTTTGTGAATCAAGCACAACGACGCGTACGTGGTCATTCGCTTCTTTGATAAACACAGTAATAAACGAGTCACTTTGACAGATTGGCGCACGTCCATCTGGTATCAGTGACCTTCAATGACCAAATTTTGCGGCTCGGCAGTGCGTAACGGTATCTTCGACCCCATTAGTACTTCCATTTCTGATCTTCGAAGCTGTATTACAACAGATGTATGGCAACCTACCATTGCAGCAGGCGTACCCAAAATCATCGCATATACGCCTCCTCATTACCCGCTTGATTGGTTTAGGTATGTGCGAAGCCCATGAGCTCTGTCACCACGCTTTTATTCCCTTTCCCCATCTTTTCCAGCCACTGGTCGTCGTTCTCTTGGTAGCCACCGCCAATCTTCCACGCTGCTTGACTTGGGCCGCCTTGAAAGCGATACTCCCGCTGGTGTACTGAGGTTCGCGATTGTCCAGGCTCTAGCTTTCACACAGTTAACTTAATTTCAGGACTGAATGTGGTTCCAGGAAGCAAGTTGATACTTCAGCTACAGTAGTGCATCGCACGTTCCAATTTGCGTATTTATAGGCGTTGTTGTTGGCGGCAAGGCTTCATGAGATTCCTGGTATGTACTTAGTCCTGTGATAGACTGGTCAGCCAAAGAACAAGAAACACGTAGAATTTCTGTTGTTCCAGTCGAGTCGTTGAGACGTGGCGATCGTTAATATACAAATAATTCACTATGTCGACTTGAATCACTGCGCCGGAGCGTAGCGAAGGCATATCTTGTAATCTATTAACCTGCCATTAATGCAAGATCATCCACCCCTGTGAGCAGTGAAAGTAATTCTTCAATGTCACCACGAGAACTTGGTGGCTCCCACAATGTCTCAAGTTCATCTACAATTAAGAGACTTGGTGGATTGTTTGAGAAATGCTGCAGCACGGCTTGGGTAAGATCTTTCCTGGGCTTTAATCCCAGATGGGCTCCGACCAGGTTCACCAATTCAAGATTAGTTGTTGCAGAGGCACAACCAACAAAGAACCTATTCTGTGCATATCTGGCTGTAATCTCTGGTTGGTGCAAGACAGCTTGTGTCAAGGAGGTTTTTCCTATAACACCTGCACCCAAAATTGCTATCCTCGGAACTCTGTTCTTGAAACGGTGAAGTATATCTGAACACTCTGACTCCCGGCCACGGAAAATCTTGGGCTCTGATGGGAGCATTGAGATTGAGGTGGAGCTTTAAAATCAAACCATCCAATCAGCACCACGTGAGTGAATCTGAGTGAAGGTAGATACTGTACCTATTGGATAACCAGGAATAATGTCCGCTCATCTGCGAAACTTTAGGTGTAGATGGGTGAAATACCTTTGAATACTCACTGTGGATGCCTGTTCTGAAGCAGTTGCTTCAGAGAGTTTTTCAATCATCTCAAGTACTTCTTGATGTTTCTTTTGTGCATCCTTCTGCATCTCTGTGATATCTGGTAGAGATCTGGGTCCTTCAATCTATGAAAATTTGTATCTATCAATTATTGCTACACAGAACTGACAACAGACCTGGAAGAAGTCAAAGCTCTGTTGTAATCCAGTTTGACAATCTTTGAGTAGTGTGCTAATTTCCCCCTGGTGGAAGAAGCTTTTCACTCTGTTGCCTTTTTGTTGAGCCTCCACTAATGTGTAAATTTTATGAAGGATTCTGAATTCAGTGGTTAGTCTGTAGTGGGTGTTTTCAACAGATAAAACAATACTCTGTGAATTTCCCACATGATCCAGCACTTCTATAGGTATTTCTCCACCTGCATCTGATGTGATATGAAGAATCATGATTGCATTTAGCAATTGGTGAATTCGCTCTAGCAGCTCAGTGATATCAGTAGATGTGATTAAATTTTGCCACAAAATTGTACATCATGAAAATTAATTTTCTACACAAATTACTATGAACTTCTCAGCTACCCAAACGGGGTCCCAAGATTAATCTTAGGCTTACAAGATTAAATCTGATGAAACTGAATGATAAAAAGTGCCCACAACCAGGTTTGAACAAGGAACATTATGACAGTGCTTACAGAAAAGCATAATGTATTACCCCTAGACCATGAGGCCCATACTCAACACCAAGCAAGGATGATTTAATCTTCGCAAAAATTCAATCTAGAGTTCCTGAATTTTGCATTTTTGAACCTATTTCAGCCATAAAATCTCAATAGCATTGTGACCAGTAGTTCAGTTCAGTGGGCTGCATCATGTGTCACCTGAAAACTTGGTCAAAATGGTACAGTAGTGCAATCACACATCCTCTCTACAACATGTACAGCATGAAACGGACTTGAAGATATTTCCCCTTTTCCCTTCGAAGGTGCTTGCTATGTACAAGATGCGATAGGCCTGTAGTATATCTTGCTTGGTGTAGTGGTTATACCCTACCCTTTTCCATACGCATTCTCAGAATGTTCCTTGTTCAAATCTGGCTGCAGCCGCTTTTTTATCTTTCCGTTTCATAAGATTTAATCTTATAAGCCCAAGATTAATCTTGGGACCCCATTTGGGTAGCTGAGAAGTTCATAGCAATTTGCGTGGAAAATTAATTTTCATGATGTACAATTTTGTGGCAAAATTTAATCACAGCTGCTGCAACCGTTGAGCAGCTGAACACAGTCATCTTTGTGTTTGGTCACATTCTAGTACGTGGTAAGTTTGAGATAAGAGTCTATTCAACAAGATTCACCTGAATATTTTTCACAACACCTTGGGTTGTGTTAATGATAGCATCTAAGAAAGGGGTTTTCATGCTATCTGCAATGATTTGCAAGGTATTTATAGTCGTAGTCAAGCATATTGCCAAATTTTCCAGTTGAGTCCGAGTAACGGTGGGCCGGGGCATGTTGGCGGTGCAGTGACTATGTCAGCTCGTGGTCTTCTATCCTCCCATCCAGGATATGTCAGTGTCACCGAATCTTCTATTCCATCATCAATCTGCCAGAAATGCAACACCAACACATCATCTCAAGATGGAGATTCTCATCCCAACATATGATCAAGCTGAAACTACATTCGGCCCCACTCCAATTTTTAGCATCCCTGTTCGTTGTTGGCAAGGAAGATCTGTCGGGGTCACTTTTAAGCACCAATCACACGTGTTCCAATGCACATCAGACTCCCAGTTATTCGGGCTTCTCTATCAGATTCTGCTCTTACCATAGAGCCAGAACAGTTAGACTTTGGCAACTGACTCGGCTATCGGTCCACATGGACCATACTGTACCAGCCTATGGGGAGGCGACGGTCATGGCCACAGAGGGCCCGTCGCGTCACCGCCGTCGAGGGCGGGTCAAGGTCATGATGGCCCTGTCACCGAAGAAATGTCGTGACAAAAATAATACAAGAATAATATAATTTTTCTTTGCCTTCACAACTCGATTTGGAAGCGAATAAACGGTCAGTCCAGCCCTTGTAATTGGTAAGTTGAATAACATTGCAGATTTTGCTCAGAAATGGACCTACGAAACACCAAGAATCAGGAGAAATAATAATATGCGTCGCCAACGTGGACAATGGTCATGGTCAATTTCGGGTCTGTCGTGTCGCCCCCAGCAGCTGGACAATGTCACGGTAGGCTGGTCGTTGCTTCCATACAGGGTGGTACAGTACAGGATGTGAATTTTGAATGTTGATATTGTCCTTTGACATATGAATAATGCCATTTTTGAATCAAGGGACGGAGTCGCCGCTTTAACTCCCGCACTCTCACGGGTTCCACAGAAGTGGGGACCGGCACCCGGCTTTTGATCAGTGTGCTGATTGTTCGTGTTCGTTCTCGATAAGCGCCCGGTTCCATCAATGTAGCCAGAATGAACGGTTTTAAACAGCGTCAACATCCCCCGAGTACCCGAACTTCAGCTGAACAATTTTACTTCTGATGTCAAGGATGAAAATGTCGATGCTTGAATTGTTGATTTCTCTCTCATTCTCATGCAGTAAGTAGAACTTCCGAGAAATGTGGTCTTTTAGTAAAACAGAGGACCGTTATAAAAACTTAAACCTGAACGTTTTAATCTGTTCATTACTAGGAACAATTTTTGTCTTTGGCTTAAGCCGCGAAACGGCGAAGACATTGAGTTTAACATCACAAAGTTTTGCGTGCCCATAATCTGTGGTTAGGTCTAAAGGATCGTGGGAATCACACATTTGGACCCCTGATTTTGACTTCTGCGTCGCTCTCTCCTTCATTTATGCCGGCTTTGCGTCGTTCAAAGGCTCAAAAGGATCAGCTCAAGGCTGCCCGCACCAAATCAACTCCACCAGGTCGCTCAGATACACCTGATGACGGAAATACGGCACATCTGGCAGTACCCACTAAATCGGTTTCTAAACGCCCAAAGACGCGTTCTTCCTCCACCAATTCCGCTTTAATACAGCAGATTACCGACCTTACTTCCTCCCTTGACCACGCCGCCCAGGAAAACGTGGATTTAAAGTCAGTAATAGCCGACTTAGGGGGATCTAATCAGGCCCAGGCTTCTATTCTTGAGAAGCTTGATCGGCAACTTGAATCCCTTCGCTCTCGTCTTGTGCAATCGACAGCAGCCCACTCCTCGTGTCACCTTCACCTCTCCACCGCGCTCACGGACCTCTCCCTGGAGCGAGATGCCTTACAGAAATGCCGTAAACGAATCAGGTGCTTGGAGCTCGACAAGAAGAAAGCACTGATTGCTAAACGAAGCGATGCAAAGGCATCTGCTGCAGCTCTTTCCACCGTCAACGCTTACACCGATACACAATCTCGTCTCGTCACCTTCCTAACTGCGGAGAATCACCGTCTTGAGGCACTATTACTCACGAAAACGACGACAGCTGCCGAGGCTATGAAGAAGCTGCAGATGCAAAGGAATGCGTGGCAAATGCAGGCGCGACGCGCACAACACTCACTAGTGCAGGCTCGAAGCGATCTGAAGGGTCTATCCGTTTGGAACGCGAAGAAGGGCCATATCTACTCGATGGAAACAAGGAGACTCGTACTCCGTATTGCTCAGGCTGGATGTCCCGAATCTAAAATCAAGGACGCCATTCTCTCATGTGCCACCGTCTTCGGTGTCAACGTTCTCAACTTGACTCTCTCTGCGCGAACTGTGGGCAGGATGAAAAAAGAAGGTGGATATATTGCCCTGATTCAAATTGGGCGCGAAATCACTATGACTTACGGTGTGTATCTGTATTTTTTCTTATCGCGGATTGCTCAAAATCGTGTCAGGTTTTACCGAGTCTTCTGACGAAACCTCTCATCGCAAAATCAACTTTGAATGCCGCAGTCTCTCCGCCATGCTCCCGACATATGCTCCGGGCGTTGATGATACAGACCCTGCGACTTGGAAACCGCGTACTCAATTTCTAGAGGTCGAGACGTCCCTCAGTCACACCTCAGAAGCTCAGCTCGATGGTACAAAGATGCTTGCAGCCAAGATTACCGACGCCACCACGAATGCACCTTCATCCATCTCCCGCGGCATCACCATGGACTGGAAAGATTGGTTCCGGAAGCAGCTCGCGCAGATGGCGGACCATGCCGCAGACCAGGGCCGCAAGCACGAGCTAACTTCGGAGCTGAAGCATAGTATCATAATTGAGGACTTGGGCGAGCAGGAGTCCGGCGCCTTTTCTATCGCGGAGCTGTTTGATGCACTCCTGGCGATATCAGAGGAAGAAATTCAAGAGAAGAGCGGGAAAGACTACGACGATTTGTGGGGTCATTTATTACTTGACAGTGTTCGCTCATTCATTTCTTGTAGAACACCCCTCGAGCGCAGCACCATAGCGCGGAGTCTGGTTGATGCTCAACTGGGTGAGGAAACGTACGACGCACTGTCCGAAGATCTCAAAGCGCTGGCCGACTTTCTGATCTTCGGAGGCTGCTGCAGCCACAAGTACATGAACGCCTTCAAGTACGGTTGCAAGAAAATGGAAGGAGCATGGCCTGAAGGCGAGGAACCCGTCCTTCTTGCGAACAAGGCGAATAGCACCACCATTCGACTCGGGGAACGCGACAGCGCCGTGGTTCAGGCTGCAGAACATGCTAGTTCACGAGGTGTTGTCAAAGTGATGGTGCTTCTCGGGGCGCTGTTTCGACACAAGGATGAAGACAAAGGGTACCAAGATAAGTACCTAATGTTTATGCAGAAGGAACTCGGCGAGCTCTGCGGCCAGAAACACGTCCAACGCTTCCCAGCCACGTCCCAAACCCGCTATGGAGCCTATGGCCGTGCTGCGGCAGTTGTTACCCAGCATTATGCTCTCTTGCTACAACTCATCAGCATTATATGCGACGGCAAAACCAAGGCAGGTGCAAACCACGTCGAAGAGTCCGCTCTAAAAGCACTCAATTGCCCCCGCACGATGGCCGAAATTGTTGCGGCTGCGCTCTACAGCCTTTGCGTCAGTTGGCCATACATGAAAGCGGTCCAGAAGAAAGATGACAACGGCATGCTTCCCAATTTACTCGATCTTGTCGACATCCATCGTAGACTCCCCTCCTTCTGCCGAGCCATCGCAGCCAATCCTTCCCTTCTCCTTGATCACATCACTGATTCCTCCGAACTGTTGACGCTTGACGGTGAACCATTCCACGACACCAATGTCTTGCTTGCGGCTCAGGTGCTTGCCCCGGACCATCCAGACGTCGCCAAAATGATTGCCGCCATGTTTTCTGGGGCCGCAGATGGCTGGGACCGCTTTACTCCCGAAGACACCAATGTCTTGCTTGCGGCTCAGGTGCTTGCCCCCGGACCTTCCAGACGTCGCCAAAATGATTGCCGCCATGTTTTCTGGGGCCGCAGATGGCTGGGACCGCTTTACTCCCGAATTTGCTGTTGGTGGTCCTGTCGACTCGATTCCAGACGAGATAAGCGCAAAGCTTTACATACCGGCAACAAACGACCACAACGAAGGCGGCCTCGGGAGCTGGCGTGTTCATATTCGCTTCCACCCCCACAGTACGCCCCGCAGTTTCTCCGCGATGGAGAGATATCGCCGGAATAATACGGAGGCCTTTGCGGCCAAATATATCACAGCGGATGATGTTCTCCAGGTCATGCGGGAGGTGCGCAAGGAGGATGCGAGCGGGGCAAACACCATCTTCCGACAGGCAGTAGTGGAGGAATTAGAGCGAAAGGCGACTTCCCATCGACAGAAGGTCAACCTCGCGGCCGAGAAGAAGAACAAGAAAGAAGAAACTCTGCGCGCCACCGGAGTTGAGCAAAACCGCGAGACCATTGCGCGAATGACGATCCCGCAACTGAAGGCGCAGTTCGACGTCTATAAATTCATTGTCAAGGACACAATAATCTTGAAGACTACCTTGGTTTCGATACCCAGGCGCGCCGACAAGCTTCAAGCGGTTCCTGCTGCATTGGACCGATATGAAGGCGTGGGTTCTGTCCGATATTCAAGCATTCTGCTTGCTAATATATTTTCGGAAGTACTGGAATCGTCTCGACTGCGTCTTCAGAGATCTCAAACGAAGTAGTTGGGGGAGCAGAGTTGGACAGTGAGATGCCAGAGGCCGAGAAAGACGACTTCGCTGATGAGGAGGAAGACGAGGAGCTGTATAAATAAAACCTGTATCAATGTGCTTATACCATTACCATCAGCTCTTCTTTCCATTTCATACAATCCACTCCGACACGTCTTTTGGGGTGACTTTACGAAGTTACGGCTTACTTCCAAGGACCATGTGGAGCGTGTTATGGGGAGATCAACTCGGAAAAAATTCATCTTCTGCCAGGGGACAGATATAGTATATAGAAATACTTTCTCCAGCCAAAGCGATTGGAAAGAACTGCTGGTGGAAGCAGTACAGGGCAGGAACGGGTCGGAATCTCGTGTAATTGAGGAACAAACATGAACAATCAGCACGCTGATCAAAAGCCGGGCAGAAGTATACCCGTACCCCCATTGATCAATGATGAGAGCACCGCTGTCGCCGACATCACGGGAAACATGTTCGTCACACAGATTGATATGCTCCCAGTGAGTGTATTGTACCCGGTGGAATGAAAACCATCCCTTATCCCATAGAACTACTTGCGCGATCAATGAGCAAAAAACAATAATGTGCGGAATCCATACCAATTCCGAGGCGGCGGAAGGTGTTATTTGCCCGCCTGAGCCAAGTCCGCATACCAGCGGTCTCGCACATTGCCGTATCTACAGCATCAAGGAAACAATAATAATAGAAAACTCGTGCAGCTCGTGATATGTGAACGAGTAAAAGATACTGCATCCAACCATCGTCCGTGATGTATCTCGCCGCGTTGCCGTTCCTGGTCCAACTAGAGACGTAAAGATAGTTGAGAGGTCATATATCTCGTCGCCAGTACTACGAACTGTTGTGGTGCCGCGCGTCAGGTAAAATAATATTGATACCACGCATAATGCTGTGAGCCCGAGAACATATCAGAGCTGGATTAAGCGTCGACAAGGCAGCACCACTATTCCTCTAATCGTTGGGCGGTACTCCACTGAAGAACTCATGTGGAGTATTTGTGTTCAAAACTCTTCATCGGTGTATCTCAGGGTCCATCGCTGCTGAAGAGAGAGGGAGAGAAAATGAGCGCCAGAATAGTAGCACGGAAGAAGCACCGAAAATAGCACAACGTCTGTGCGGGTAAAGCTTTGTTTCGGGGAAATGCGAAAAAGCTCACCGAGACGAGTGTGGGATCGAATGGAAACGGGATCGGGGTGAGGCCCGGACTGAGTCGGAATCGCACTTTTCACGGGTTGATTCGCGCCTTTCACGAGTTGATTGGGAGGCCTTGAATTGCGCGGATCTTTTTGAGGTAGATGGGCATAGTGAAGGGTTAAAGATTCGCACTGGAGGATTGTGACAGTCTCGGCCGCGGTGACGCTCGTCGAGCACAGGCGCCCAGCGCCGCCGCCTATCGCGATTGCGATGAATGCAGATCTCGCGAGGCAAATATAGAACATGCTTCTGCCCCAGCCGAATCTGCACCATGGCTATTAGATGTAAAAGGTAGTACAGTAAAGTAGAAACAGAGTCAACAGATGAACATCGTCAACGGTACGAGGACCCACTGCTGCTAATTGCCAAGCTGCGAGGGAAGGCAGATCTAGAATCGATATTCGAGTGGAAGCCCTGATGCGATTCGGCAGTGAGGAGTAAAATGCACCGCGTCTCAGCTTCCGAGATAGATCCTGGAGTATGTCTTCGCGTCGATCGAACCGAGGTCGAAATTCATTTCTCCCTCTTCGTATAATCCGTGTGGGCTGTCCATCGCTGGTGAGGAAAGAAGAGATACTGAACGCGGTGCGCGCGAATGATGGAAGCTTACGCTTGAGCATTGCCAACGCCAAAGGCCTAATGAACACGAATCTGTTTGGGAGAGTCTGCCTCTATCGGAGTCGCTGTGCGCGTGTGTCAGAATCTGCAGGAGAGAGACCTGAGAACGTACCGTTTAGCATTCAATCTTCGGGATTTTGGCGCCTCTCACATGCCGATGCGATGGCACGTCCGTTTTAGCCTAATAATCAGGTTCGCTGGAGGGAAAGGAGCAGAGCATAAAGCACCGAGAAAGTCTCAGGCAGTGAACGATCAGAGACGCGTAGACGTTTCAGATTCCAGTCATGAATCAGAAGAATGAGACAAATGGAAGCCAGGATAGATGTCAGAGAGGCGAGCATGCTTCCGATTCTCGCGGGAAGGATCAAAGCAGGATCGTGGATGTAGGGTCAATTACTGTGTGGTGTATGAGACGGTCGGCAGGAATTGAACGACTCCAGAGTGCATAGAGAACTCGAGCAAGAGAGCAAGATCTAGGAAACAGCAGACGGCGGGGGCTGCATGTGTCGTTGGTTATCCGGTTGTGACACAAGAGTGAAGGATTCCATAGATTCACAGATATTTGAGATTTCAGAGATTAAGCCGCCAGAAGAATTGGAATATAGTACTGACTATCCCGGGGAATACCTCGTTAATTCCTCAATTTTCCTCTGCGTGTCTGAGGCTCGGCCGGAGTTGGAATGAGCCTAGAATCTATCCGAGCGCCAAGAAGACAAGGCCCAGAGAATCGCAGACATAACAAGCGTTGGATGAGTGTGCTTGAGTTGTCGATGGTTGTGGCGCTGAGCAAGCGGGGAATCCTTCATCGGCCGAACTCGCCCGATCAGTTGCAAGCCAGCGTACACAAAGATGCACAGCTTCCGATCTTGCCTTCGCCTTCCTCGCGTTTGTTGCTGTTTGTGTGAACTCGTGGCTCTTGTGGGACTCGGCGACCGTGACCGAGCTGGACTCAAAGGCGAACTTGGCCTCCACTTGCGCTCGGGGCCCCGGGCTCTCCACACTCGCGGTGACGTAGGCGGCGGAAGACAAGCCGCGCACAGTGCGGCACGGGGGCAGTACTACCTTCCCAATGCATTGATTTTGCAGGTGGAATTCTGGGCAACGTGGACTTCAAAAGCTGTGTTAACCAGAATTCTTTCACGGGACATATTATTCGCTCAACACAGTAGAGGGGCGCAGGGACCATGGTGACTTTTTGGGTGCGTGCGGGCCTTGTTCCCTTTCCTATCTCCCGTTTCTATGCCACCCACCATTCGTTCCCAATCCCTCTGCCCTACCCATTCCCTCTCTACGCCTCCTTCCTCCTTCCTCCTTGGTCTACAACGAGTCGACGCTGACCTAACCTCTCCAGCGCATTCTTCTTCCCCGGCTCCCTTTCCCCCGAGCGCACCCCACCGTAACCGATGAGTGGGGTGAGATCGACAGCTTCCGCGGGCTTGACGGGGCCTCCGCTTAGGCTCGTCTGCGATCCCTCGGCGGCGGCAGACACGGCGAGAGCGATGGGGGTGCAGTCTGAGTGTTAGGTGACTAGGATACGAGCCCAACCAACGAAGACGTAACGCCCGGCGGCCTGGCCCAGTCCTCGCTCATCCCGTGAGCGCTATCTCATGTCCAGTTCCTTCCGCGTTCCCTTCCACTTCCCTCGCATTACCACCACTGCACCTTCCCTCCCTGCCGTCCATTGTTTCTGCCTTTCCCTTCCGTTCTCCCCTTCACCACCGCTATTGGTTTCTCCTTACCGCCGCCTTCACCTCGCCCGAATCTGTCCTTGTCTGCCGTTCCATTTCGCATTCGCATCCGCATTCGCATTCATATCCTCCTCCTTAACATTCTCTTGATCCGTTCCTTTCTTTTCTCTCCTTTGCTCTCCCGGCATCTCCACCACTTCCGCGTCACTCTCCCTCTCCCTACCCGTAACCTCTCCCTCCCCCCCTTCCCCCTTTCCGTTCTTCCCACCGTCTCCCTTCCCTACTTCTCACCCATGCTCTCCCAAGCCTTTCTCATATCTTTCGTATCAACATCCTAACGACTCACCTGAAGCCCCCCTCCCTCATCTTCCTCCCCTTCATATCTGCTTTGTCGTGTTTTGTTCACGCCTTTTCCTCCTCCTTTCGTCACCGGGCTAACAAGATGCATTACACAGCACGTCCTCTTCCTCATCTTCGGCACACTATCACCACCTGGCACCCGGAAGTCCTCGGAACTGATGCGCCGCTGCGTTTCACGCTCGCGGGCATGGTGCGGGCAGTTACGGCTGCTTTCTTTCTCTCGTCATTGTTGCTTTGTGTTTCTCATTTGTGTCGTCAATATATCGGTTTACTTGGTATTGATGTTTGTGGAGGAATCACATTGGCGGAGTATCTTGCCGACTGCTCGTTGTTTCGGAGGAGGAGCCCCAGCGAGCTACATGGAGTGCGGCTGATTTTTTTTCCTTGTTTCATGCACATTCTTCGCCTTGTTTCTGCTTTCCTTCACTCCGCACACTCAGACTTTTTTTTCGGATGCCTGGTTGCGGATGCTTCATATGCCTGGTTGGCCGCCCCCGGTGTCGAGCTCAAGCACCTGTCCCCCGCCGCTGGCGTTGTCCGAAATAATGTCTACCTCCCGGTTGTCCTGTATCTGTGCCGGTGGATCTCCAATCATGCCGCCCCGCTCCGCATCCCGTTTGTGACAGCCATCTGTATCTGAGCTGCTTGCTCTGCCGGCGCTGCTCAGATCTCTAGGATCGATGTCCGCTACTCCTGTGCGGCGTCCACACCAGCGTGCGGCCGCAGGCGCTGGGACCGTTGGGTGCGCGGTACGGGGCTGGCTCGACGGAGGGACGCACCAGTTCGCGGACCCGTGGACGACGCGATGCGACTCATGAAATCACGCATGTTCCGGTCTTCGATCTTCAAGGCGCGGTTGGTCTCGTTGCCGTCCGTCCTGCCGCCCTCGGATACCGCTCTATATAACAGTATCCCCCACCGGCTCGGAAACTTCTTGATTTCGGAGGGAGAGACACTTCACGCTCTGCTCGCATCTACTTTTTTTTGCTGTACGGGGAACGCTCGGTCCCTATGTTGCCCTCCCCTCCAACCTCCCTCTTCTCCTCGTTTGGATTCTGTGTACCTGCATTGTTGAACGGTGCATTAGCCTCCGTCGCGGTACTCGATGAGAAGCAAGAGTAGAGTCGAGCGGGGTTTGGGATCAAACGGATAATATTTGGGTCCGAAAGCTTTTGAGCTGATCATGGATCAGACTCAAGCCTAGCTACGAGGGACATGTATGTATAAAGAGTAGGAAAAAAGAGGAATGCAGAATGGAATAAAATGGAATAGGGATGGAGGGTGGGGTCAAATTATCATGTGCGACGACAGTGATCTAAATAATCTGTGAGCGCGCGTAGTGGGAGAGGCGGATGCCTCTACTCTAAGGCTCCCAGGCTCTATATAGGGAGAGTGGAATAATGGGAACACACGTATCCAGAGATGCGAGTAGAAAGATAGAAAGAGAATGCGACATGACTCGGGGTCGCGGTTGAGAGAATGAAGGAGGGATTAAGAGGCAGTGCGGCTTGTTTGCTGACGACGGGCAATGCCATTCCCCCACATCGCCCTCCCATTTGTCACTCGATAAATTCGGCCTCCACCCCTTTACCATAACGGGACGTGCACTGCCATCTGCCGACGGCTTCCTCGCGGAGCTTGAAACTGCAGCCGGTGGACGGCCGTAGTGACGCTTGCAACAAACAAGCGTCCTCCCTCTCTCTTCCTCCACCCTCTTTTGCGACACCCTCAACCCTTGCAAATCGATGTGCGGCGTGTCCGCTGCCCCGAACCCGAGTGCCCGCGTTTTCTCCCTGCTCCCCGCCAGTGCCAGCATGGCCAAAACCGCGGCAGGTGGTACACCGTCTTACGTCTCGACGTGTTTTCTCTACTTCGCCTTGTACTAAAGCCTTCAATTTAGTGTTATAATGAGTCCCATGGCCCCCACTTCAAATTCTAGGATTTGGGCGCCTTCACTGCTTCTCCCGCCGCCCAGGTCAACACACCTCCCGCCCAGAACCATATTCTCCCTGCTGCCCGCCCCTCTTCCAAGTATCCGCGTCCTGCCAGAACACCAAGTGCCAAGTGCTCCTCCTGCTTCCGCCCCGGCAACACCCAGTGCAAGCGTCGCAAGACCTGCTGTCGTGAGCAGACCAGTTGCCCGCACCGTCCACGAAGCTGCCGTCACGCGGCACTTCCAGCCCCGTGTATGCGTCTCCGCCGGCCATGCTCCACGTGTCGGGGCTGCCCGTCAGCGCGACATTGATGATCTAGGCTTGGCGGGCTCGTCGGCATGGGCTGCACCACCTCATCCTCGTAATCTTCTGAGTCTGGGGACGTCGTCCGCTCCTGCATGTCCATTTGCTCCTGCTGCTGCTGCTCGCTGCCGGTATTGTTGGTGGTGTTGAAGAGCAGGGTGTTCATCCGCGTACCGTATGCTCCTCCGCGCTCCTAGCTATGTATTTCTTGTAGATTTGAATTCAGTCTTATATTTTATTTCTCTTTGACGGTGGTCTCCTTTCAGCGAGCACGCCCACATCTAAGAAACTGAAGGGTGAGCGGCACCGACGGCACATCAACACCTGCCGTGCTGCCGAAAACACGGTGGCAGTGTTTTTTCCCAGAAAGGAAGTGGAGCGGAGGCGGAATTTCTGCAACTCCCATTTGTACCCTATAAATTTCCTTTTTGGGTACCCAGCTAGTCGCGGGACAACTCAGGACCCCTGACAATACCTTTTGACCCTAGGGCTTGCGGCGGGCAAAATTTTGGCTCGAAAACCTAAGTTCTGACCGGACGAAAACTGCGATTTGAGGCTGGACAACCTAGGTCCTGTCCAGACAAAAACTCGGGATCTCGTCGACGTTTGGGTCGATGTCCGGGCGAAAGTTTTCACCAAATTCAGCTGGAAACGATTTCTTCACCTCAATCTCAAGTTCGACTTGTGTATTCCCCATCAAAGAGTAGAAAGGATACTTATACGAGAAAATTTAGGTATTTTTTGGGTCGTGAAAGCGGAAAATTACCCTTTTGGGAAGCCTGGGCTGGGTCCTGTGCTGAAAAAAACAACGCGATCTCGAGGAAATCTGTCCGGACAAAAATCGAGGATTTCCGGAATTTCGGGCCCTAGCCTCCAAAGGGATTGTCAGGGGTCCTGACGACTCGATGTATCATCTTGTACACTCAACATACAATTCGGCCTCGTTGTGCTAAACCAAATATACCTGGGATGAAGTGCGGTCGGCACCGACCATCTATCCATCCCACCGCCTCCATTATTGAAGAGGGCCCGCTATGCTAGGACCTGGTTATCAAAAGCAATATGCGGCCTCTTGGGTGAGCCTTGACATGCAGGGAGACATATCCAGCTTTTGCGTCCCTCTGAGCTGAAAATTCTGGCTTCCGCAGCCCCGTTCCTTCCCTGAGTCAAATCATCAGAATAGCGAAATTGCGTCCCCATCGGCTGAAGTGAAATCACAATCACTGCGCAGATGGACATGAGTAGATCGCAAATTTTGCTTGGCGTGTCAGCGAGAATATCTATGGAAAATGTCAATTGTGTTGTCATTTGAAGTGTCTACCCCACAGCGCCCATTTGGGCGCCGGATGTCCCAAAATCGTGATTGGCACGTCAACATCTTGAAATTCGACATGACCTTTGAATGAACCTGTCCGTTGTCGCTATGGGCGCAAAAATTAGGTGCACATCTCTTTGTGAGTCCACACTCGAAATCTTCGGGTTCTACCAGGTTCTGTCAACATTGTCCGTGTTGTAGCCGATATCGAAGAGCAAGTTGAACGACAGTTGGTGCCTGGCGTAACAGGATAGGCATCTCGACATTGATCAGATGAGTCTATTTGCTGTTGTTCATATAGCAATGTGTGGTCCTCTACCGGGGTCGGCAACAGACCTGCCTATAAAAGGGTATCTCTGAATGCATTGTATCGTCAGCAATTCTGTGGCACCCCTCAATCATGTTATTCTCTCCCCTCGTGTCCTTCACTTTTGTCGCTGCATTCGTGCGAGCTCAGACTACTGTGCCTGTCACGAAGATTGTCAACATACAGGACTTCAAGGGCAACGTCTTTGACCTTGCTTTCGGGAGCACGTTTGAGCTATCGCCCGTCCAGACGCTCAACCACAAAACGGGTGCTACCGTGCAGGCTGCAAGCCACTGCTTTATCTGCTTTCGATTCTGTTTAACAAATGGGAATGTAATGACTCATCGAAGCCGGCAATGCCCTGGGTCTATTCACCATTCAGAACATCGCGGCCCAGACCTTCCTCTCCTCCACGGGCGCCATCACCGGCTTGAACCCCACTGCCACCCAGCTGTGTGGCCACGAGCGCGCATTCCAGTGGAACATCACTGTCAACGGAAACAAATTCAAGTTTGTCCACTCTCTCTGCTTCTTGATAGCTTCTTGTGGCCTCGCACTAACGGTTTTGCAGCATTATTGAGCCAAAGACGGGAGAGGCCGCGACCAGCTAGGCCTTCAGCACTTCCAGCATCATCGGCCTGACCACCCCCGTCAGTCTTTTCGTTGCTTTCTTTTTCTTTTGTCGCCATCACCGATGCTTGCTTGCAGGCCACTGCTTGTAAGCCGTTCCTTCACCTGATAAGCAATGTTCTCACTGTTCGTATTTCAGTTACTTAAACGGTTCAGATGACTGTGTTAAAATTGTGAAATTTAAATTTGGCTTAGCTCGCATTTAACTACGGAATCCAGAGTCCAGACATTGCATAAATGTTTCATCTAGGAGTGTATGGCAGTCAGCTGGCACTTGTAATATTCCCTGGTATCCCTGGTATAATAACATGATTTCACACTATAATTGTACTTTTGGCTATGAAATTGAGTGCCCCTTAGTGATGTGCCACCTCTTGGGACAGCCAAATAAAGATTGATGTCAGAGTAATTGAGGCGGGCCCTGGCAGCCAATTTGACCTGGCCAAACACATCTTTGGTATCAAATCTGTATTCTGTACGGTAACTCTGAGAAAATGGGCCGGGACTGGCTGATATTGAGCAGGATCAAAAAAAAAAATCTCTTATCAATCATTCACCACCACTTAGGACGGCCTCACAATCATCGGTTATTTGATCTAATCATCAGCTAATCCGCCCCCACTTTGGGACCCATGGACACTGTTCTCTGCCTTGTCCTCGTCCTGCTCGTCTTGGATGTTTTTTTTTTTGGGTCTGGATAGCAGTACCTCAATCTCGTAGTCTGTGAGTTTTGGTTTCAACCACCCGGGCTCGGTGATAGACTGAATTGGGAGTGTGATGTGACATACCCATTATAGAGTTCCCCAGCGAAATCCACCTTTTGTAATAGATAGAAGCATTTGGTCACGTTGAAATTGCCCCAGGTGGAGGATGTACATTGGAAACTGAAGTATACCAACTTACAGACCATTGATTGAATAATTGCTTGCACAAATTCGAAAATGCACATCAAATCATTTCATGTTTTCGGCACTTTTGATGGTGATGCTGAATTTCAATGGGATCTGTTCCCTCGATAATCCTCAAGCTATACTACAGTATACCTAAGATGTATCACTTTGCATTGGAAAAAACTCCGAGGACAAAACACAAGTGGGGAGGCTGAAAATGGCCATCGTCCCAAGTGGTGATACTGTCCCAAGTGGTGGTACATTGCTGTATAATCTTGAAGGAATCCCACTGGACTCTAAGAAACCAATGTTCCGACATATATATGTCTGGGTACATGCATATATACTCTGGAAAATTCTCTCTAACTTTTTCACTCCTCTGTAAAACTTTTGTTCACCTCTCACTTAAAAACTTTCTGTCCTCTCCAACTTTCTATAAGCCACTCTACAAAAAATGTTCCATCATTAGTGTTAACTCGACAACATGGCCTATGTCGAATTCGGTTCGAAATGCAGACTTGAAAAGCACAATCCAGATGTAGAGCTGCATCCTCTTCAGGTCCTCGAGGATGAATATCCTGAACGACCCCAGATGAACATTCGTTTTTATAATCCTAACCATATGGGGTGTTTCATATCCAAATAGTATATCCACGACATGGTGACATATTCTATCTTCGTGTGCTCTTTCTTCACCGGACCACCTGTGATTGGATTGATCTCCACAAAATCAATGGTGTTGTATTTGGCACTTACCAGGAAGCGGTGGGAGCTATGGGCTTATTTGACAACCATGATGAAGGTATCATGGTGTTTGAAGAACAAGTAACCTTTCCGCATTTAAAGATGGTCTGACTGCTGAGCAGGCGAGTTTCTGGGTTATTCAGTTGTGTTGAACCTAAAAAGGCCATCTTAGTGCTGAGCGGGCAGTTTATGACCGCATTTTGTACATCACAATGCTGGAATCCCCTCCGGCTATTCACCTCGATGGCCGAGCCAGCAGAGGGAAGACATATGAACTACATCCAGTCATTGGTGCACTCCGAAAATTGGATGAAATTGTGCTGTTGTCAGCATCCTCTGCTTTCGCTGCGAAAAAACTCCCCGGCAGGTGAACAATACACTATCTCTATGGAATAACTGTGGATGAGTATAATCCACATCTCAGGTCCTCAGTGTTGGTCCTAAGAGTGACTGTGCTAGACTTCTTCAGGCTGCTAAATGTCATGTCATTGACAAAATTGGTGGCCTTCACTTCAAAGCTTTTGACTGTGCAGATTGGCTCATGCAATCTTTCATCAGTCAGGCTTGTGTGTGGGGAGGAAAAATGTAGTCTTGTAGGAATCACGCCCCTCTCAGGAAGACATCTGCTGATTACGCAATTGCGTGGCTATGTGCGAGGCATTCTATCCTTCGTATCGCAGCTGGAGGGCTCTCCATAAATCAGATAATATTCATTCGCATACAGGAGGCATATGAAATCATTTCTTACTGCGAAAGTCAAGTGATACACACAGTTGATATCTCAATATGATATCAGCCTGAAATTTGATCAATAATTTTGCCTTGAGAAGTTGATCACGTACTGTACTTTTTCCTTCAAATCAGTAGTCATGTATCACACACCCCCCTGTCGATCACGAACTTTGGTTGAGGTCATGCGTCACTCGGGCCTCTGTTGAACCTCCAGGTGGTCATGCAGGTCCCCAAACTGCCCAAAAGAGTGCAAAAAAAAACGAAAATTTCAGTTTGAATGTCGAAATTTTCGAGGTGTCACACAAAAAATTGGCGGCTGCCGAAATGTCGAATAGGTAAAATGAGTCAAGTGTCACATCCCCTGTTGATTTGAACGAAAAAGTACAGTATTGTGGGCCCTCAATGGGATCCTTAGCAGTAAGTGAGGATTCATACTATTTTGGGGCTTTCTACATCCCCAAATATTTGTAGATTTATTGCTGAAGATTACATGCCGCGATGCGGTGTTCAAAAATCAGTTGGTGTCTTCCTGATGGGGTTGGGATTGCTGATAGACCATATATGGATACTTGTTCGTCATCTGTTTCTGATCTGTAACAGAGACTAGGGCTAATGCTGATCACAGTTGGAGACTTTTGACAGGTACATGCAAGTTAGGGGCAGGTCACCACTCCCGCACTCCCACAGGTCCATCCAAGTATGCCGGTCCTTGATCAATGATACTCACACCACGGTTTCTGATATTTAGATATCTTGTCCACGCAGACTGCTATGCTTTTATATCATCGATAATCATATCATTTGACCATTGATACAAGGGGCATCTCAGATACCAGGGGAGCAAAAACCAAGTTGTGCCGAAACTTGTACCGTGATCCTCAAAGTTGGGCGGCCGAATGAATTATCTGCCTGACTGAGCCAGAAACTCGAGTCCACATACCAGCGGTCTTGCCACATTGTCGTATCTACGGCATTACTTAAACTTGATAATAATAGAAAAGTACTGGAGCTCATGATGTGTGGACAAGTAAAAATACCACGTCCAACCATCGTCTATGATGTAGCTCACATCGTTGCTGTTACTCGTCTAACCCGAGGTGTAAAGATGGTTGACAGGTCGTATAGTCGGACGCGAGTGCTGCGAACTGTTATCAGGCCCAGCATCAGGTAAAATAAAGCGACGCACCTCGTCGGCGCTGTCGGTCGGTGGATTTCCACCACAACGATCGACCTTCCCCAGTGTATGTCAGCGGAGTCACAGCGAAGTGGCAATTGTGCTGCAGACGCACAGCATCTCTTGTTGTAGATCTAAATCTCCGAACAGCCGGATAGTGTGCATAATTCGAGTAGCTTTATACAAGTAAAAATCAAAAGTGGGGTACCTGGCTGCGCACCCGAAGCTGTGAAACAAGTTTCTTGATGTTGGTGAACATCCCAGAGAACAGACCGAATCTGCAGTAGGCGCCGAGGATGAACGAGCTTTCATTCAGCTTTTAGGTAATAATGAATGTGACAAGGACTCACGAGGTAGATCGGGGAGTATCTATGTCAGAGCTGAAGCGGCACTTGTATGGCGTTCGCTATGCACCGCTGATGGGGAGAGTGAGATTGAGCGCCCAAACAATACCTTCAGTGCAATTCAAGACACGCTGGAAATCAACGGATGCAACGGCTCTGTTTCGGTGCGAAGCAAAAAAGCTCACCGAGACGAGCCTGGAATCGAACCGAAGTAGACGCGGCGTGAGACCAACGGGTGAGTAGCTCAGGAGGCCTTGAGTCGCACAACCTTTGTCGACGTCGTTAGGCATGCGGAGGTTCCAAAAGTCACAGGATAGGCTGTCTTTGAGGAGCGGTGTGGACATGGCACTTGAAGATTGCTGCTGCGGTGACGCTCGTCGTACAGGGGAATAACTCACGAGGTATAGTAGGGGACAGTCAAACCCATCAACTCACCTAGCACTTTATATACTTAATAGAGAGATTAGCTGACTTCAGAATCAGATTCAGCACCTCAAAATAAGCCTAAAACAAATTTTACGTGAATTTTCCACGAGAAATTACGTACGGCCAAATTTTTGGCAACTTTGAACAAAAATGGTGTGTACCTATCTTGGCCCCTTGAGCCTTCCTGCTGCCTCCAAAGCCCTCAATGCCTGCTCAGAAATGGTACAGTGTCCCCTATACTTCTTCAGTGCCCAATCTGCAGTCCACCCAGTCAATCCCAACCGGTAAGCACTAATAAATCACCAGGAACGGTTGATAAATTTGCAAATGACCTCAGATGGACAAGCATCCAACCACTTGATGGCTGCAGCTTTGGCCTGTTCAAAATTCTTCTTTTCTTCCTCCCGATATCTGTATTTAGCCCATCCCCAGTACTTGTACAATTGTTAGATACTTCCGATGGAATATCAGGAACAGAAGATTGAGTTGATTTTGCACCCTGGTTTTTCAAGCCAGAGATGTTAAGGGCCTGTTTCTTCCTGGGAGGCATGATGGGAGGAGTCAGGATGCAGTCCTGATCCATAGGCAGCTATATGTGAACAAAGAGGTGCTTCTTCAAAGTTGGACCAGGTGACAATGTGACAGTGATATATGTGACACAACATTCACAGGCTTTTTCTGAAGGAACCACTCGTTGATTTTTTTTGAAAAAATTGGCATCATACTCGGTTCGCTGAAAGGAGTCTATATGAATATTGTCGTGATTTTACTATAGGTTTTGGGGTACGGCCATTGTTTTGGAGGTCAACCACTATAAATACCCCTTTATCTCAGGAACGGCTCGTGGGATTGGGCTAAAAAAAATTCAGCAGGACTTCCATTAGGGCTACTTTGCATCCCGATCATTTCCGGGGGCTTACTATAACCTTCATCAAAGTTGATGGCTTTGAGTGTCCCCTACCGTAGATCAAGGAGCATCTGCGTCAACGCCGGGTCTGAATTCTTCATCGGTGACGCCATTGTTGGGGAGGGGACGAGGGAAAAGGTCAAGTACCGAGAGGACAGAGTCCGTAATTTAAGAAGGGCAAAATGGACGCAACCGCTGTGCGAATACAGCTTTGTTTCTGAGCGATAGGCCTTGAACCCGCAAGTTTTGCAAGATTGACGCCATAGGTATGAGATGGCAGACAGAGAAAAAGCCGACACACGGTCAGAGTGGCGCAAGATTGGATGAACAAGAGGCAATTTGGACCCTCAGTAGACGTCAATTTACCCTCGGACAGCAGGTTTCATGAAGGCGAACTCCCTTCCAGAGGTAAATTCTATTTTCTTGGGGCTGTGTTGTATGATACACACCGATCTTCGTGCAATATCAGATGAGCGAGAGCATCAAAGGAGCGGGAGATGAGGATTATGGGGGATGCAATTCAACAAAGAGTCCAGGCGCCCCAGAATTTGGGGTTCAAGCTTAGGGATTCAACTTCCGTGACCAGATTGATTCCCGCGGTTCTATTTCAGTTCGGCAACTGGCTCGACGATATTTAGCTGAAACACGATCGGCACAAGAAAGGAACTTGGTGAAAGCGATCAGATTGATTCCCACTGTAGGAGTTCGGGTTACTCGCTGTCACCGCCGCCGCCGCCTGGCGTATCGAGGCAACGTCTCCTTGTTCCTCTTGCATTTATTATGTTCACTGTCGTATTCCTCCCCTTGTACCTTACATCCTCTCCAGTTGGTTTAATTCTCCCCCTCTAGTTACATTGGTTCCTGTTCGGATATTGTATAAGTATGTAGTAATTGTCGAATCGATTCCCTGCACATTTGCGAAGGTCAACTGCTATCTCCCGAGAAAAGGCCGTGGTCCCCTTTATTTCAGCACCCACAATTCTATTTCAGCTCGGCGACTGGCCCGACGATATTTAGCTGAAATACGTACAGCACAAGAGAAGAACTTGATGAAAGCGATCAGATTGATTCCCACAATTCTATTTCAGTTCGGCGACTTGCTCGATGATCAGTCAATACTTTCCGCCTCTGCCCCTGTGCTATGTTGGGAAAGCACCACCCCTTGCCGACGGCTCGTCGAATCTCGACAACGGGCCCAAGCCGAAGCCCACGCCAGCCCCAAACAAGGCTTCTTTGGCCGTCCTCACACTCTCTTCTTCTACCTTCACTTGCAACACATCTCTTCCGCCATTCCCTTCTTCGCAAACCACACCAGTATGAACATCAATGCTCGCCGTGTGCGTAGCGTCTCGGCGGCATCTTGCCATCATCCTCCCCCGTTCCCGCTTCTTTTCGCTGGCCGCTGGTGATGATGCCCAACAAGAAGCCGGGCAAGAGGCACCACAAGTTGGCGGACAAGGCTTACGGCGCCGGAGCAAGCAGTGGGAGGAAGGCGAGGTGTGACGAATGCGAGGAAAGTCGAGATCCAACACACATTCAGAGGGGCGGTCGCCGGTCACTCAGGGAGAACTGGCGTAAGTGATAGATTGACCCCGAAACGAACTACGGACAGGCTAGGTTTATATACTACGATTCAGAGGCAGTGTGATGGTTTTGATGGGAGCATATGGAAAGGTGCGACGGCACGGCATAGGGCATGGAATCAGCATATTAGCAAAATATAAGCATGAAAGAATAATCAGGCACCCCCACGGCCTTACGAAGGTACGATTCCGTTACACAAGGGAGAGCAGTGGAGGAGAGGGACTCGGTATTGCGGCGGCGCCACCTTCCACCGCCTCTTCTCCCTCACAACCTAACCGCAACAAGCGTCGCACGGCGCCTGCGCCGCGGCCAAGATCTCAGTCTAACCCGTCTACTTTCAATACATCTTCATTTCATAGCCTGCATCCCGCCTCAATACAAGTAGCGTTGTATGTCCCTAGAAATGTAGTGCAAGTCTTTCTTCTCCATTTCAAGTCCTTTTTCTCCATTTCATGGCCTTGTCCGAATCCGCTTTCCAAACGGCGCCGTGGTGGCAGCTTGCGTGGCACATCACAGCGTGAAGCACTGTCGAAAGATGCCGCAAATCAAATTCCCATTTGGGTAAAGGGGTGAAGGCGGACAATACACAATCACTCTCTTTATAAAATTAAGCCTGTCCGTCTGAAGCCTTTTCAAACTCCGCCAACAGCTTCTTTCCGAGCTTTCTCCTTTTGTCCATCTCTGACTTTGCCCCTCATGCCGCGACCCCGGTTTGGCCGCGTCTGCACCGCGTTATAATTCGCCTTGGCCAACTTATATTCTGCTGCCTCAGAGTGCATGATTTGTGTTTGTCTTTTTTTTATTTCAATTTCAACCTCAAAATTGAATTTCGGAAGGGGGTGCGAGGCCGCGAAGCGGCCGAGCAGCCGCTTGTTATCGATGATATTTAGCTGAAAGCTGAAACACAATCAGCACAGGAAAGGAGCTCGGTGAAAGCGATCAGATTGATTCCCATGATTATATTTCAGTTCGGCGACTGGCCCGACAATATTTAACTGAAACACGCTCAGCACAAGGTGGTGAAAGCGATCAGATTGATTCCCACGGTTCTATTTCAGTTTGATGACTGGCCCGGTGGGTGCGTGTAGTCAGCTGAAAGGTTTGTATCGGGTCGCCATGAATCAGGAGTTGACCTCAAGACAAAATAATCCAGCCTTTTATTCAAACACAATCTATCTTGTGTTCTCGGGAACATCCCCAAGCATGGACCTATGACTTAGCATCAAACACAAACTGACAGAGAGGATGTCCGCAACGAATCCTGTGCGATCGGATCCTGTTGTCTCTCGCGCAACGCCACATCAGTTGATTTACGTGCAGAGCTGATTTGGCTGCCTATAAATGCCATGATACCCCACGACAGCGCAGCCCTATCTTTTCTTCTCGCTTTCCTCCTTCAGCGGAGGAGACGCACGCTTCCTTTCTCTTCTCTTTTTCGAGCTTTTCACATGTTACTCTTCAAACTCTCTCTATGGTCTGTCCAAGTCGGCTTCTGAATCCGTCGTCCATCACTGAACTCCTAATCCAGTCTTCTGTCCCTGGTGGCCCGCTTCACGCTGACGTCTGCGTTAAACATCACAGTCCTGGCATCTCAACTCGAAGCCCCGGGCCCAATAACATTCGAGCTCAACCCCGATCCTGCGAATCCCGAAACCGGGGCTGTGTTCTTCGTCTCCAGCAGCGTCAACGCCTCTTTCCCGCCGAAACTTATCGGTCTTGCCTCCGTAAATACGCAATTCCTACCCGGATTCGAGTCACACACGAACTTGAGCTTCAACTTACCCTCGTTACCTGAAAGGTACATGCTTGTCTATTTCTTAGACTATCTGCTGATTGTTGACATGCCTGGCGAGCAGTGGAGGGTGGATCATAACCGCTCGGCACGATACTGGTACGAACCCAGCGGAGGAGCGCCCAATAATCGGGACATCCAATCCATTTTCCGTCACTCCTGGTCCGCAACCCAAAATGTGTGTAGATCGTTTCGTTCAATAGGATACCGCTTCAGCTAATATGAACTCACCCCCACAGCACGGAGAGTTCAACTGCGTCGGTTCGGAAATCGTTTCCCATAGGGGCCATCGTGGGCTTGTGCATTGGGGGTGTCGTGATCGTTGCTGCGATCGCAGGGTTGATAATTGTCCTAAGGCGGCGTGGTTCTACGAGACCATCCAGCGTTGAGGATGGCCAATTCAGAGGACCTGCACCCTGGGCCTCCACTGCGTCATTGGATAGTCTGCCGGAGAAAGCGCCTTGGATCTAGTCTGAGAGAACGGTGTAAAAAGGGGGAAAGGAATTTCCGCGTGGTTTTGTCGGTGGATGGGCTTGTCATATGAGGTACAGGCGTATTCACTGTTTTCGATTTTCAGTTGCGTCTGTGATTTAAGGTGCCGTTGAAGGCGCGCGCGCGTGTGGGGCCGAAAATGCTGGAAAGAATGTGTTCAAGTGGGGGTTCATGACTCGAGCCTGGTTCGAATAGACATTCCACAACAACATCAAATTCTGGCCTACAAATGTTTGGTAGATACGGTCCACGAGTCGCCTCAAACCTTGACCAAGTGGTCCAAAATTCAAGTGTGTGTTCAGTGTATAGACGATATATGATGGTAAAGCGGAGAACTAGAGAGACAAGAGTTGTGCGGGGGGATGTCTCGAGCCGGATTGGACCAGACACTTCCACGATAGATTCAAGGTTCACTCAACGTCAAGGATTTGGGGGTGCAGGTCACCCATCAAGGAGTCGGTAATAATGCCTATATGGCACACAGAGGTAGCACTCGATGAGGTGGACGAAGAACGAATTGCACTCACCATAACAGTTGCGAGACCCAAGTTCAAATTCACTCCAGTTTTATTGCGAATCTGGCGCAACGAATAGCTTAGAACTGTTTCCTAGTGTAGATCTAGCTATGTACCGGTTGGTGCAGACCAAAAGACGGACCAGCCACAACAGCGAACGACTCGAGCCTGATTCGAACAAGCACGTTCCACAATAGCGTCCACATCGAGAAAGGGCTTGTGGATGCGGCCCACCCGCCACCGAGTCGACATCTCACCACAGTATTCCAGCACGAGGGTGTCAGGTGCGAGCCATTTGGGTTCGCCCGGGAATTCGTGCCACAGCGCGACGAGTACTTGCGGTGAGGAGAGGACGAGAGATTCTCGCGCGGATTCGAACTCGACCGCACGTCCGCGATTTCCATGGAAGGGAGTGAAGACCGAGGAGAGCAAGGAGTATTTAATTATTGGAACGTCCGCGTTGACGTAGCCGGCAGCATTCACGCTCTTCGCGGTAACATATTCTTCTATCCCCAGTTCGGGTATATACGAGAAACGAAAACGAAAACGTCTATATATATAACGCCGGGCTGCCGGCCGTCGGCTGACGATAGCCGCAGTAACGTCCCGCTTAATTAAGCGGTCACTCTAGCGCATCACCCCGCTCTCTGCCAACATGTGTGAATTTTCTCAGACTGTTGAAAACATGTTCTCATCACCTGCGGAAGGTCTGGTTTAAACATGTTTGGACTGTCTGATGAGTAGACTCGGGGAAAGTTGTGTTTGTTCTTGAAGGGCATCTACCTCAGCCTGTAGACACTTAATTTCTGCGTCCCTGGTTGCGCCTCATCAGGCTCTGGAAAGCGAGAGTAGCCGAGACCCGCGTGAATTGTATTGGGGCGAGCATAATCGTCGTCTAGAAATAGCATTAGCTTTAAACGAGAAGTTAGTATTGGGACGAGCATACCGGCCGAGATTGCCTGCGCATCTCCAGCGTAGAGGCCGAGCCTCAAGACAATCGGAGAAATTAAAGAAGCAATACAGGACGCCACAAACGTCCACACGGAATTCCCTAGCCTGAAAAAGAATGAAGCAGGGATAGTGAAAAGCTCGTAGGGCGAATAGCAGTCTGCCTATGGATTTCGGTGGCCCGGGAGGCGATGTAAACAGTCAATTTGCATGTGAGACACATGTGAACGATTAAAGCGAGTCCGTTCGAAGCTAAAAAGATAGGAAACAGGAATTGGCCTGCACGAGATAGTCAGCTAAACTGAATTAAAACAACGTAACAATGTTAGACCCCTACCTGACAAAATGGTCGAGGTAGCCCGCAAAATAGATAGTATCGAACGACGTCGCTTGCAGAGAGAAAATCCAGGGAGGGTACTGATTAAGATACTGAAAAGAGTCGGAAAATAATAATGGAGCGGTAAGTATGATGAAGAGGCCATCAAAATTTCGCGCACCCACCATGAAACCAAAGATCAATCAGCAGCTCAGGAACAACAAGTATGGTCAAGCAAAAGAGTGTAGGCCAAGTGGGGTGTCAAAAGCTGAAGCTACTCATCGCATGTTACTGGTTTCATCCCTTTGAAAGAGAGGAAATGTTATGTACCCGTTTCGGTTTCTGCAAAGCGAGTGCATGAGAAGACTGTCCCGAGATTGGTTCTGGTCCTATGCTGCATATATATGTATTAGACCTACCCTTTGATTCGTTTGTAGGGCTAGGAATTTGAAATTTGATCTTGTTATAACGAAAACCACCCATAATCCTACACGTCCAACTTGATTGTGCGAAGGCTCATGATTCCCAAGGTTGTACTCATTCCACATTCAAAATTCTGGATAATCCTGTCTGCTGTTAGCGTAGATTCGTTTTTATCAAATTTCTTTGTCTTAATCCCCAAAGTCTGAGCCTTGTAACTTCGGTTCAGCCTTTTGGGTGAGCCCAAGACTACGCAGAGATGTAATCTTTATGTGCTTACATCGAAATTAGAGTGGTTTCATCGGTTTCGTCCAGTTTGGAAGGTAAAAAAGCACATTCATTGTAAAGATTGGTTTGAATAGCCATGGTCCGTTTGCAAAAAATTAGAATTTCGAACGGTTCAGGTTTCAATATTGAGGAGAACCCCGGGGGCAACACTAACTTGGCCGACTGCATGTAAAAGAAGGAGCTCACCACCCACCCTCCTATCATTTGCCTTGTCTACATTTCTGAAGGTGTTTGCGGGTACAAGATTGACTCGGGAAACCTCATTCTAACCAGGATTACATGTCGAGATTGGTTTTGTGCGTCCAACTCTCAACGGTCTTTGCTTCAGTGTTGATAGTGAAAGGGCAAAGCGGGACTGCTGAAGTTGTGGAAATGAACTCAATGATTACCAGTATGATCAAGGAGGGAATGGCAGGCAGATTCCGGCCACAGCGGGTTTTCTCTAGGGTGATGACTTTTTTGCGGGCTTGCCCACTGGCAGAAAGGGTGTGAAAAAATAAAAAAACAAGTACCTGTGTTCTCTTTTTGGTCATTAGCACTGTCAGGGTGTAAAAATGCAGGATGGTACCTATTTCTTTTTTCTTCACTGGCAGATTCCCTGGTGTTGAATATTTTGATGGATCATGAGGTGGTGAATTCTTTTTCGCTGTACCTGGAACTGTGTGTTTTTCCGCACCAGCAGTGACTTTTTTTTCAAACATAACACCAATTATGGTCCACTATTACCCCCAAACAGCTGAGTAAAAGCTCGCAGGGCGCTATCCAAACTTGTTTTGAGCAAACTTGAAGGTGGTCCAGCAGAAGCAAGAAAGTGTACTGGACAATTTCGTTCAAATCGACAGGGGGTGTGATGCGTGACCCATTTTATCTATTCGAAATTTCGGCAGCCGCCGAATATTTGCGTGACACCTCGGGAAATTCGGCATTTGAACCGAAATTTTTGTCTTTTTTGCATTGTTTTTTTAAAAAAAAGGCAATTTGGGGCCTGTGTGACCACTTGGAGGTTCGACAGAGGCCCGAGTGACGCGTGACCTCGACCAAAGTTCGCGGGGTGCGTGACACGTGACTACCGATTTGAACGAAATAGTACAGTATATTGACCAGGGTGTGTGAGAATACAGTGAGGGATTAGTAAGTGAGAACCAAAGGGAAGCCACGAGATGTAAGATTGGCGCGCCGCGCCACGCGCGCGACGATGTCGATGGACAAGCGGCGGGTACATGTCGGGACACAGCCTTTCCGTCCCGCACACGCAAGCGAGGCGTGACTGTCAACGCCGGACAGCCGTCTGATGCGGCCGAACTATGCCGAGTTTCGTTTTCGATTCTCGTTAGTACCGCCCTAGTTCCGACACCACTGTGGAACGCTCACGCAGCCGGCGTAGTGACCGCTTGCCCGCCCGCAGCAGCGACCTGGGGCGCATGGTCGCTGCTGCGCACCCGGTGTACCCGCGGAGGGCTTAGGGGCCCGAGGGGGCATGATGGGACAGTCTTCGACGAGGCGGCCCTGCCGGACTGTGAGTTAACGCGATGAATTCATCTACCGCGACGGCGTTTTGCGCTCGCTGATCGTCACCAATTATTGATCCCATCGGCTTGATCCCATCGGCTTGGGCGTAAAGCGTGATGGGACGGCAAAAGAATGTGGGGATTCTGTCATTGCTGCTTGCGCTAAGAAAAGCGACGCCGCCCTTTCCCTGGCTCAGAGCGAGCTTCAGTCGATTAAGTTCACTGGGAGCTCGCGGGCAGATCTCGACCTGCTTCTTAGTGACATCCGAAACAAGGCGCGCGCAGTTCGGGTGATGGGAGGAAGAGTGGATAAAGAGCAGAAGAACATACTCATTCATTCCCTGCCTGCTGATCCGCGCTGGCGTGGTCTTCAAGGGGCATTATTTGCAGCCGCCGATATCGATGATGTGTTTGCGCTCATCAAGACGGTTGCAATTAATACTAAAATGCCCGAGAACACCACAGTCACCGTTGATCCCGCTGCTCTCAATACCTCAGCACCGAAGCGCCGTTGCACAAACCCTGGGTGCAAAGCGGTTGATACGATGAGCCATACAATCGAGAACTGCTACTGGCCTGGGGGAAGGAAGGAGGGTCAGTTCCCACCAACTTTGGACGAAACAAGCCGCGTGCCAACCAAGCGACGGCGGAAGAACCAACCGTTCTCCACCGTGTGTTGATGGCAAGGGCGCTCCCCGCTGAGAGCCCGCTTTTTCCAAACACCAGCGTTCCGAGGAAGAAAAACCCGCCATCAATTATCGAAGAGGTGGAGGACGAGGATTTGTTACTTCCGAGGGCGCCCTGCGCCACGCCGCTATTGAAGCCGGTTCTGAATACCGCCATACCTGCAGCAAACCTAGTTCCCAACCCAGTTCCCGTGGCCGTGGAATATATGGAGTGTACTGTTGCTCCGAGTACTTCCACAAATGCATTCGTCAGCCGCACGTTTGAGAACCACTCGCCGAAGACCACCATTACCTTCCTTGACTCAGGTGCTAGTGACAACTTTTTCTGCAACCGTGCCGACTTCAGCACTTATGAAGCTATCGCCGTTCGGACCGGAAATCAGCGCTGGCATCTGAAGGCGATTTTGCTATCGTCGGAAAGGGCACAGTCACCAAAGTCTACAAGCTTGATGTAAAGGTTGTTCACCTTACCTTTCGCAACACCCTCCACGCTCATTCCCTATCCGCAAACTTGGTCTCAGTCAGCCAGTTTGACAAAGCCGGGTACTACTCAACTTTTGGAGGCGGGGGAGTCACGATTCGCGAGGGTGAAGCAGGTGAAGCGCTCATAAGTGGACGTGGATCAGCGGGAATGTATGTGCTCGAGGCGAGCAATACTCACGCAAATCTATCCACTGCCTATCCTACCGATTTAAACGGCTGGCATTGGCGCGTGGTTCACAGGAACCCTGAAACTATCAAGGATATGCAAACGAAGAACCTTGTTGACGGTCTGGATATCACCAACCACAAGCTCAGCTCAATGGAAAATGTATTAGTTGCCGAGCGGGCCGTCAGCATACTCGAGCATACGAGGGCCATTCAGAACCAAACATGCCGGCTCTCCATCTCGTCACATTCGATCTCTGGGGACCATCACGCATCGCATCACCACATGATGGCTCTCGTCGATAGCGGCATATCGCACAAGCATACTGCTTACCTGAAGGACAAAAGTGACGACTCTACCATTCCTGCGTTTGACGAATACCGTTCCATGGCTGAAAGGCAGATGGGAAAAGCTATTAAACGTGTTCGCACCGACAATGCTTTCAATTCAAACCAGTGGAAGGCATATTTTAGGACGTACGGGATTATTCACGAGACAACGACTCCGGGCCAGGCCTCCCCCAGGGCTTGGGGCTTGGGCCTCAAGAAATGAGGAAGTCAGGTGCAAGAGAGAAGCAGCGGCCCAGGCGCAACAGAGAAGCAGCGGCGCAACACTGGGAGGCGGGAGTTTGCACCATCTTCGTCACTTCGTTACTTCACTTAGCATTGCGAAAGTGCGTGAGTTTGATCGCTTTCCGTGAAAGTTTGTGACTTCGGTTGGATTTAGCAGAACTTCGTCACTTCGTCTGTACACTGTGAAAGTTTGTTACTTTGCACGCCAACAATCGCCACAGGACCGCATCCATCCACCTGGCTAGAGTGCACGGTCCGTCGTTGGCATAATGCACACTGTATTCAAGTTGGCATCGGCACACATGGCACCTTGAAGCATGGCACACACACCAATGTACGGCACATCAGCTACGGAACCTTGCCGCCAAGTGCGGCATCTCATCTGCCGCACCTTTGCGCACACTTTGCCACAACTCCGGGAGCAACGAAACTCGAACCGTAGATACATTCCAAGCATGGCACATTCCACTGTATGCACGGTACATGGGTTCAAGCCCGACACATTTGCCCAGAATCTACTGTGCTGGTGTGCAGAAACACGGCACATTCCTAGCGATGTTGATGCACCCGCTTCCGGGATTTGCCATGCTGGCAGATCCCTCATAAAGTCTATTTTTTGTGGTCACAAGATTGCGCGACGCACTGCGATTGAGTAATTTCTCAAGAGAGTTAAATTGAAGTGATACCACTGTACAGTGTTTAGTTTAAAGTTGCTATTCTACGGACCCGTGTTAATGATTTTGCTATGTCTTTGCCCCGGCCTGAGGGTACCAGTGGAAAATCAGGTCCCCCTCAAGAGAGCAACATGTTTGCTGAAAAAAATCTGTTAATAATACTATACTCCCTTCAATGCAAGAAAAAAATCAGCTTGTGAGTGAATGATCGGAACAGAACTTCCCGCAGCTCTGGTTTCCAAGTTGCGCGCAGGGGAGTACAGCGCCCGGTGCACGAGTGCAATTGTTGCGTGGTGCAGCAGAGGGCAGCGGGCAGGGAGAAACTGTTGGAAAATGATCGTGCTCGGCGTGTCCTTCTCGGAGGCATAAAAATACTAAACCTGACTGGTGGAATCCAAGTTCAAGGCAGAATTTACCATACTACAAATCCAGCATGGTGGTATGGACTGTCGGCGCCGCTTGCAAACGGCATGGACTCGTCAGTACTACGACTCGAAGACCACAATGCCGATGTACTTCAAGTTTTGACCACAGCATCTGCTCCTTCTGTCCTCTACTGTTTTCCACGGGGCAACGTCGGCGAGGAAATGAGGCAGCCGGTTCTTTCCTAAGCGAAGTAACAAAGTGACAAAGATGGGTACTACTCGGAGGCGGCGCGTTTGTTGATGCGACGTGTGAGAAAGTCACGAGTTGGCGGTGCGTGACATTGACTGCATAATTTACGGCTAAAATGCACCAGACGTTCTAGGGCTGTGCTCCCTCATTACTTTTTCATCAATTTCCGTCTCGCCACCATTTGAATAACCCAGTGTCAAAAACTCTGTATAGAAATATCTACTGCTCTCTCTGAGCACACCCTAGAACGGCGGGTATGAGACTACATCATGCCATCATGGCGGCACTGCGCAGAGTTATTGATCGCATTCCTACAGTCATGATGGGTGATGGGCAAGCGCGGGCCGGGCAGCGAGATAGGGGCACACAACGAAAAAGTTGCGTGCTATATGGTGTATTCGGGACTTGTTGAAGCTTTTTGAAACCCTTGACTGGGTTATTGGCATTGTGCCAACTCCCCAGCTTGACAGGAGTGCAAGTTGCAAGACCTTCAAACTCCGACTTCCTCTGAATATTCGGGACCTCCATATTCACGCTTATGGTTTGTGTCTGTTGTTACGGCAAAGAATTCAAGTTTTTCAAGTTGAGAAAAGAGAAGAAAAAAAGGGAAAAAGAGAGGGAATTTGATATACTTACCTGCACCCAAATCTGAGGTTCTTTTTTGCGGTCTGTTGGCCCCAGTGAGCAGAGAAAGAAAAGAAGATAAGAAATCAAGTTGATTGATTAAAGCGCCGGCATGCCGATTCAAGCTTATCCCTCCCGGGGATAAAGCCGAATCGAGTTAAACAGCCAGCGAATCAAAATTCAAGATATTGAGATCAGACCGATGATTGATGTGCTCAGAACCTATATAAGAAACACACAAATAACTCCACTTGACTCGCGATCGGCACAGAAACAGTCCAGAGACTGTTCAACAACCAACAAACAAATCAAACGGCAATATCTGCATGTTTCCAGAGATCCCGACGAGCTACAGCCCCTAATACAGGGCCTTGTAAAGGTTGTAGGGAGAGGTTTCGTATCTCAGAGAGACAATGAGCAAGCTGAGTAGAACGTGTTTCTAGACACAGTGGAAACATTGTTTCCAAGCAAGATAGATTTCTCGCTTCGCAGTGTGTGTGTGTGTGTCCAAGTGACAGAGAAACAAGTTTAAAAGTAGTCCTGTAGACTCGAGTAGGGCCCCTAGTTTATAGGCCAAGAGCGTTCACAGAGCTTTCCCTAAAAGGTACTTTCTGAGCAGCGCACAGCAGTCACGTTTCCAAAGTTTTCCCTAGACGGTACTTTCTGAAACCCGCTCCGCAAACAACAACAATAATGTTTCTTTCAACAGAGTCCCAGTTCCAACAGATTCACAGAGTTCTTAACAGTTTCCAGGCAGAGCCCAAGTGCGTTTCCAGAATAATATATGATTCAGAAACAAATAAGATTTCGACTAATAATGCTACTCTATGAGAGTGCATTCACCGAGGATCCCAGATCAACCCAATGCACAAGCGTATAGCCTACTAGTTCGGGGGATGATGCTGTGTCCAACGTAGAAACACCCTCAGATACTTATACAACCACCAAGACACTGTTACAAAGCCCAAAACACAATCCCAATGAGTCAAAAGTCTGTTTATCCACCTCTATAACCGTGTTTCCATCGGTTGTTCTTCCGAGTGTCGCCTCCCATTGGTTCCCAGCTGCGAGCACGCCATGTTCCCTTGCCAATTACGAGGCAGGAACCCGTCAGCAGTACCCCTGTATTATTCAGAGGGTGTGTTGATCACCGATAGATCGGCACTGCATCTCGTTTGACATGTTTCCACTTCAACTCAAGTTTCCCCTTGGTTCCAAGCACAGAACTTGATAATACTCCTTTGTAGGTCTCGGTAGATACCCATTTCTCTAGGGTTTCCCAGAAAGGGTTCTTGAGAAAGAACCTTAGAACATCTGTAGAGTTGTGATCCGGATCCTCGGAATAGCCGACCACCTGTTTCGGTGTATCCGCATTCGATGGAAACCGGCAACTCTGGCAACCGAAACACCCGTGACCAAGCGCCTCTCCCCTAGCGTCTCAACACAACACAACACATTGCCAATTCCCGTTCCCTCGACCCATGTCTGTTGCTTAAGTGAATGTTGGAAACAAGTCAGAAGGAGTTCCTTGACTTATTATTCAGCTGCACGTTTCCCTTACGGTTTTCAGGGTGAGACTTGCCAATGGGTGTTTCTAATTACTTAGAACGCCCACCCGTTTCTCTGTGGTTCGCCCAACAGCTACCAGGAACCAGTACTGTTGCATAGAAACAACAGTTTCAGCAATGAGCACAATCAGAAACACGCAAAATTACGTGTATCTAACCATGGCCCAATTACTGGCTTATCACCGAAACTGATCATCTTGTGCCAGGTTTCTCCATTTTGGGTCGTGTTTTGATTGCTTTTTTTCTTTTCCTTCTATCTCCCTCATTTCTTTTTCGTTTGCTTCGAAACGAGGTGCAATCAATTTGTCGACCACACTGCCAGATGGGACCTCGGAATGCGGCCTACAAATTCGCATCAGCCCCGGAATTATACTTTCGACGTTTTTGTTGCCACATCCTCTTTTTAATGAGGTGCGCATATTCACCCTTCCTTTTTATTCCTTTTCTTTTTGCACCCTAGGAGCGAATGAACTCGAATCACAAAAGATGAGGTGAAATGGAAGAAGATTGTTCGCTGCTGCCGTCACTGTGAGTGCTCAGAGCCCGAGTGCCAGCCATGTTAGTCGTTGTCATGCCGTCATGGCGGTGTTATGCAGAGTTGTTGATATGATTGCTCCGGTTATGATGGCGGGAAGCGCCGGCCGGTGCATGGAGATAGGGGTACAGAATAAAAAAGGTTGCGCATCATATGGTGTGTTAGGGACTTGTTGAAGCTTTTTGCAACCCTCGACTGGGTTCATTGTGGCTTGGCAGGAGTGCAAGTGCGACACCCAAGTTCAAAACTTCAACATTCTCCTTGTATACATGGTATCAAGGCCTCAGAGTGATGCCATGGATTATTAATTCACCATGTCTGATCTATTTTCTTTCCATAATCACTACGACAACAAGTTTATTGTACTTGGTGGAGCACAACAGTCTACAGAGTGGATATTTCACTCCAGCTGGATCCGCAGAGTAAAAATACATGTTTCCAGCAAGAAACAAAGAAAGAATTCCCAGAATTCTCCATTAATTGTGAACTGGTGCCGGTTGTCTGAATGTCAAAAGCTGTCAGGGGAACCCCCGATCCGGATGTTTCCAGATCCACCCTGGACACTTTTCCATCTGATGCTCCGGATACTCCTGTGCCCGCACATCTGTCTGTCCAACCTCCTGTATTCTAGTACCCATATTTATACTTCAGATTCCCCCGCTAGTTTCCACGCCCCATGCCAAGCTTAAGACTGCCCTGGCAAAAGCTTGTATATGCCAACTTTTCCTGTCTGGTTCTGTCATGACATGGTTGGAATGTGATGTAGAAATCATCTTAGGGTTTGCCATCATGAGCTGTAGCATTGTGAGGTGGTCACCATCACAGAAAGTAACCGGAAATGTGTTTTTGCCAGAGATCACGTGCACTGAGCTAGATAACATACCAGTCAGAAATACCACAGGATCCTACCTGCAGATACCCCAACTAGTTTTGGAAGTCTAGGTGATCCTAATGAACAATGTGAGTGAAACCCTGTAAAATTCCGGTCAAAACACACCTGAGTATTGCATGAAATTGGTGATCAGGCATATTTAATGCACACACAAACCAGTCTTCCAATTTCTGAACCTGGAAATAGTCCCCATGTCCCATCATGTCACAATGACAACACGCCCGAGTGTCCACAAGTTGGTATGATGACAAGGGATTGGGTAGTGCAAGGTATTAACTGTATTGTCAATGAAGTTGAATAAAACACTAGGAGAGGTACAGAATATCTACGACTATGCTACGACTATATACTGTTTGTTGTATCAAATCACTGTAACTATCGTCAAGTTCAACTGTGAGCTATACCTTCCTAATAAGTAATCGTGAGACTATACTATGATCTGAGTGTAAAGCTTTGGCATGGTAAGTGTGTTTTTACCAAGAACATACCATAGTCTGCAAGGCTATTAGTAAGTACTGTATGTATGTAATGTGTTCGTATGTATATATAAATGTTCATGTGTCTAGCATGTGTCCACTCAATCTTACCAGCTGATTGTTTATATATTAATATCCTAACCTTAGCTCAGGGTTGTCGGTTGTCGGGTAGCGGGCATGATGGTGTTGTCACATGAGGGCGCGTTCACGTGAGGTCACGTGAAAATGGAAAAAGCGCTCGAATTGTGACACATCACCCTTCAAGCTCTCGGCATCTTCGACAAATAATGCCCCATACATTTGCAGGATGGCTGCAGTGTCCGACTGGCCTTTGGCAAGCATTTGTGCAAGCTCATCCATGTCATCATTCTCCTCCAGATCAAGATTCATAAGATCAACGTGATCCAAGATCTCAGCAACAGCAAATAAAGCACTGGCATCGTCGCAAAGGTCTTCCTGAAGTCCCCCGAGGGTTTTCTTGACCATAGGCACAGCAGTAGGACGGTCTCTGACAAGCCCCTATTCGATCTGCTCAGGATCCACCCAATATTTCGCTTACCTCGCTTACACTCGCGTATCAGTGAATTATTTATTTATTTTTGCCAACAGCTGGCAGCCATAAGAATTGAGCACACCTAGTAAAACTGGAAGTAGCCTGGCCAGACAAGGGTGTAAGCATGATATATTCTACAGTGCTGTGCTACTGCTAGAAACATCACACCAGTTCTGGCAACTGGATTAGATGCAGCAAATATATGGATTACTACCACAAAGATGATTAATCGTCATTTGATGCATCAAATATAGGGACTACTACCACAAAGATGAACAGACTGGCCCCAGAACAGCATCCAGAGTTTTCAAACAGACTGTGATGCTTCAGCTTCTGGGTGTCCTCTGAAAATGAACAAAAAATTATCATTTGGGCACTTAACCTCTCTTCTACCTCACCATGAATTTCACCGGAGATGATATTCACTGGGCCGCCAAGAGCGGCCGAATATAAATAAATGAATGAGATTTTCATTTTGAATTGAGTTCACAGAATACAGAAAAAGTGAAAACAAAGTTGTAGCTATCCAGACTTCTTTGTAGCCCCAAATTTGGATACGGACACAAGCTGTAAGCACTCATACCACAACTTGCTCATAAGGTTCATCAGATAATTCTACCTGCTCCTCATCTTCAATATCACATGGATTGCTGGGGGGAACATTGAGTTCTAACAGGCAAGCAATATTCTCTTTGTGCTGTTCCAGAACATCACCAATACCAGCAAGCCTCTCATTGACACATTGAACTTGCCTTTCTTGGGATGACCTTTCAAAGAGTGGTAGGGCTGTGGTCCAAAGCTTAACTTCTTTCAACTGGTCATTGTGGCTGTTGAAAATGTCACCTAGTCTGAGCATACATTCTCCTCTGCTCTGATGGATATCCATATATGTGAACCCCTCAAGGGCAACAGTGAGGAAGCTGATAGCAGTGTCCCCATCATTCTGCATGAGGAAGATTTGGCCAAAGAACTGCAGAACTTTGTAGACTTGTGGTATCTTTTGTGACTTGAGAGAGTGTACAAGAAATATGGTTGTCCACCCAGTTATGGATGCATCTTGACCCCAAGAGCTGACATTGCCCAATCGTTCACAACAGAATGACTTGATTGCACTGTTTCCCGCAGCCAATTTCAATGACTTTTCAAAAAGTGTCTTTGCTCTTATTAGATCTTGCTCCCTCAGATATAGAGCTGCAAGGATAATATCACACCAGATTATCATTACCTCGCGGCCTGCAGTGGTAAACATTGACCTAGCAAGATCAATATTCCATTCCACATCATGTTTTGGAGCACCTATCAATAGTTCAATTTCAGCCACAGCCAGCAATGAGTATGCATGCCAATATGGATTCGGTCTGCCGTGATCTGAAGTATCTCAGTATGAACTTTCGAGGCCTCACTATATTCAGATTTGCACTTGTGAACCTCTGCCTGAGTGCTCATGATGGAAAGATTGGTGTCGCTAGCAGACCAAAGAGCAAGGAGACTATGTGCCATAATGGCCAAAGCCAGACTTTGGGTAGTTACCGAGCTCTTGCCAGCAGACAGCTTCTGGACGAAGGGCCCCTGCTTCAGCGTATAAATCCCCGGAAACTCTTGCCAGCTTTTGAGCTTCATATGCATACATTTGGGCTGCAGAGTATTTCCCAAGCTGAATGTTAATCCATGCAAGTTGATCTAAAGCTTGACATTTGGGCTGCAGAGTATTTCCCAAGCTGAATGTTAATCCATGCAAGTTGATCTAACGCTTGACTGTGTCTCTTGCTGTTACCAGCTAGAATTGCCAAGGATATACTTTTCTCGCACATATTTGCAGCCTCAACAAGATCAGTTTCGAAGTGCCCATAGTACCCTACCATACTAATGTACAATCTGCCTAAATAGTATTTGTGTCAGTTCTTGTAGAAAGAATTTGTAGGGAGAGTGCACATTTAAGATCCGAGTCATCCAACTGCTTGAGGTGTTCCAAGACTCGGAAGGCTAGAGCCTCGGGATCAGAGCTTGGCATGGTGCGATCTGGGTGGTGGGCGACTAGGATGTGGGCTCGACCAGCGAAGGCGTAATTTTCGATGGTCTGGCTTGGCTCTTCTTCATTTTGTGAGTGTCATCCCATCCTCCTTCTCCTGTTCGGTTCATTCCGCGTTCCCTTCCGCCTCCATCGCATTACCACCACTGCACCTGCCCTCCCCGCATTTCCATTCCGTTCCCACCTTCACCACCGCTAGTATTTCCTCCTTACCGCCTCCCTCACTTCGCCTCCGTGCTCAAGCGTCGGGGAGGTGGTGTGGTGTGGTTCTGGTTCGTTTTGTGCGTATATCCTTTTTTGAATTCTCTTCCACTCTTCAGTTCCATTTCCACGGCCGTGCTTCTTTTTCTCTCTCCACCCCTCCCCTTTGCCTTCCTATTTTGTTCCTAACTCCATCACTGCCCTTCCGCTTCTGTTTTTTTTCCCTACGTCTCGTTCCCCTCCCATACCTTCCCTTCGGGTCTTAACAGCCTTCTCTTTCCCTTCCACCTATCTATTCTTTTTTATGCTGCTGACGCACAGACACACAGCACGCTCACCCGAATCGCCCTCTCAACACTACCTACCTCGCCCTCACCACGCTTCACAACCACATCGCCCAAGGCTTCGGGATCTTCGGACGGACGCCCCCGTGCTTCACGCTCAGGGTACGTGGTGTATCACGAGACACAAGCGGGGGAGGTGTGGAGGGCGTGAGTTTCTTCATGTCTTTCTCGTCTCATTTTCCATTTGGGGTGGGGTGTTTCGTCTCGTTGATGTTTTGGGGGAGGATTCGGATTGAATTCCGATTCCGCGAGCCTGTTCAGTGGGAACGCGGCCCGGCTCTGTTCGAATCGAGCTTTCGGTGTAACGCGCGAGCGAGATACCCGGGGCGGTTGGTTTTCTCTGCCTGCTTTGATCACTTTCTTACCTTTCTTCCTGCTTACCCTCCCTCCGCACACACTCGTCTCAAATTCCTTTCTTGTTCCCTGCACTTGGCTTCGGCTCCTTCGTGAACATCTTGTCTTTGCTTCGTTCGTCCCATATTTCTACTGCTTCATTTCTCTTCCACTGACCGGATGACTGCTACTTTCCTCTCCGCATCTGCTTGCCTTTTTTCTTCTTTCCCGGGACTCTGTCATCTGCGGACTCCGTGTCCCCTTCCGCGCGCTCCCGAAGCATATCTACCGATCTACACCCGTTGTGGAAGGTGGGTCTCATTTTTTTGGGGGTGTGGATGCAGCTGATGAGAATGATCGCCGCGCTTTCAACTGAGAATTCAAACCCAAGAAAACAAAAGCGAGCCAGTCATCCGCGCTAATACCAGTGTGACAAGAACGCCCGCGCGAACAGGCGCAGCACGAAGTGTATCGGCACCGGTTCAACGCAACAGCTCGACGTGCAGTGGGCGACGATGTGGCCGATGGGGAGGAAGAGCGGAGGAGATTCAGGTGGCGAATATGCGGGAAGAGGGTATGATCAGGCTTTGATATTTAGCTCGAGGACAGGAGCGGGGAAGGGGGTACTGATATCTCTTCGATTCATGTACGCACCGGCGAAAACAAGGTTCTGTCATTTGTTGTCAAAAATTGAGGCCTGAAGGTCGGGAGGGAGGATTGGGCAGTCACAACAACGCAAGGCGATGGAGTTTCAAGTCTGAACAGCTTCAACCACAGGCGGAATTTGGGCACTTTCGATGCTTCAAAATAAGCCCCAACGACAAGAACCCTGTGAAGCCACATCAAGGCATTGACGCTGTTAACATGGAGTGCAATCTTTAGTTCAATAGGCAGGAAAGGCAGCGGCACATCTGTGCAGAAAAATCTGTAACAAATCTACGGTACTAAGTAGTCGACGTCGAACTCTCCGACATATCTAAGAGACTACGGTATATAGAGCGCCGCGAATAGATTCCATGGAAGGCAAAGCTCAGAATCAACCTCGAAGAGCACTCGGTACGCAGAATGAGCGCACGACACGACACGAAACGGATCCAGTCCGATCCAATCCCCACAGAATCGATCCGCACAAGGACCGACCCGGCGAATCTAAACCCAATCCCAATCCGAATCCACCCACAAACTCGAAAGATAGACGACAGGGTACACCCACGAAAGAAGAAGAGAACTGCTGAGAAAGACTCACCCCGTCCCTCCACGCCTCCTCTCGTGCTACACCGCGCGCGCGAGCGCGGAACGCGGAACGCGGAAGGGCGTACGTGCCTGGGAGAGCCAAAGCGAATTAGTTGTACAGCGTCCCGAGGCCGAGGTAGAGCGCGAGGAGGGTGGGCGTCCTATGTGTTAGGGTAATCAGCATATCATGAGCATAGAAAATGGAGGAAACCGCAGAAGGCAAGAAAGGAAAACGGACGGAAGGGAGGTGCAAGTGCAAGGGAGATCAGGCGAAGGGAGGAGGAGTACGAAGACGTGGATATGGAATCGAAGTTAGAAGCCAAAGAGAAGGGCAATAAGATGTGAAGGGGAAGACGGAGAAGGGATGCGAGGGGAAGACAACATGGGAAAAAGAGTACAAGCGGTGGGGGTATGGTGGGGAGGAAACGATGGGACGAAAGACGACGGATAGTACGCAGAAGCGAAGGAATAAAGAACAGGGGGAGATGAAAAACAGCAGGGAAAGCAGACACGAGACGAAGGTGACACCCTCGCTTGTCGGCCAGGCGGCCTTTCCAGTCATCAGCACTAGATAGTCGTGTGCAATCGTATGTCCCTAGCAGCGCGCAAAAGCAACTATCGCAGTTCTCAGTTGGGGCGACGGGAGCCGGCGAGACGATGTTCTCGACATCAAATTGGGTCTGTTGAATGTCCAGTGAGTACAGTACGACGCAGAGGGCGAGCACGACGCCAGGCATTCCTTTCAATTTCCGGGAGGTCATGGCGGGAGGCTTAGCGCAATGGTTAGAGCGGGAGGCAGAGGCTGGCGTGGAGGTGAAAAGAGAGAGCACGATGTGCACATCAGGAAAATACGAAATTCTATGAAGACACAACCGGCATTATCCAGGTCTTGAATGATCTTTGTTGGTCTATGATGACGTACCATCGGGCTATGTGTGTCTTTCATGCACTTTGGATGTCTATAGATTTGGAGAACCTGCTTCAATGTCTATGATAGTCTCGGAAGCTGAACTATGTGTCTCCGAAGTTCACCATAGCTGAACTGTGTGTTTTCGAAGTTCATCATAGGTGTGTGGATATATTTATATTCTTCGGCCCCAAAGTATATCTCAGACTTTAACATTGTGGACAAGCGCAACTTCGGTCCAGCTCGACCTCATCGTAACATCAACGGAATACAGGTGAGTCAAAATTTTGATGCTTCCTTGAGCACCAAAAATGGTGGGCAACCTTTTGACACCAATGTATTTCTTATAGAAGTAAATATTGTAGTCTCCGATTGGGGGCCCGGAAAGTGGACTTGGAGTCGGACTTGCTCCGGTTTAGCCAAGTGAGGCTGCCGGCATCGGTGTTGTTTCAAGTTTCAGTCAGAGATTGCCGATATGACAGTGACAGCCTTTGAGTTCGCCGCCCGTCAAAAGGAAGTCGACCATGCCACGTCTCTCTCTTCGTCCTTCTCCTTCACCCACCACCAATGCCCGATCCGCCTCACACTTCCCACTTTTTCGCTGCCGTAGCTCCTGCGTTCGTCGCTATGTCATTGCTGTCTCCAACAGCCAACTTCCCCTCAAAAGAGAAAAAACGAGAGAACAACCGCGCGATCCCGGATCCCCATCAAAATGTCGCACCAGCAACTTTTACCACCAAACTCTGGTATCCAAGAATCCTCAAGTCCCCACAAGACTCTGAAGCCGATATTTCTCTGTCTACCAGCAACACCCTAGATCTGCTTCTGTGCTCTCGGCAAGCCCAAGACCTCAAGTTTGCATCGTGCTTCTTGGTCTCCAAGACAAATATCTTCATCAGAACGGCCCTCAATTTGCGCGGCTACAACATGCAATATCCAGCCACTTCAGCTCCAATCTTGAATTTTCGACCAGATATTCCATTCTATCTGCCCGCATCTCTCCGTGTTCTCCATGTCCTTACGTTCTGCATACTTATCTGTCCGTAGTTACTTGAAATATATTTTTATTTTTATTAATCATTTGTGAGCTTAAGTGATCATTGAAACCTATGGGTGCTATTACGACTATGCTGTCTATGCTACTATGATAGACTGGGTGATGTCTATGGTGGTCTTCGTGGGAAAAACCACCCCTCCCACTTGTCTATCATAGACATGCCTTTACTTTCTGGTCTATGTTGTCTCTCTGGGTCTTCGTGGGTCTTTGTAGCAGTTTCAGCTTTTCCTGATGCACTTGTTTGTGTCAGACCTTGCCGTCTTTCCGGATTCGGCTCCAAGTCGAAGTGTTGCCGAAAGAGTGGCTTCCCAAGGGCCAAAACGGTAAAGGGGTGGATACGGAATTTATCGAGTGGTGCCGGCGTCACACATTTACATATGCCAAAGCCGGCATTATTGAACTTCACTAGATTTTCGGATTTTCAAACAAAGCAAACATGTCCTTCACCTACGACTCCCTTCCCTTCAGAACCCCCACAGGTCGTCACTATTGTTATCCGACATACATACTGCCAGATCGCATGGAGAATTTTAACCTGACGATCCAATTTGGTGAGGGAAAATCAAGTGCGAATAAAAATGAACGTACAGATGTGTCCAATCAACTGGCTTGAGCGAGGACGGATCGAACCTTGATGTGGGTATTAACCTTGAGGGCACCAGTCGCTGGATCAATATTGTCATTGAAAGTGATGTTAGTGTTAGGACCAAAGAGAAGAGCGTGGGTCGATCCACCAAAGTGGAACGAGCCAAGCTCGGCGCCCTTCTCAATCCGCTGGCCCGCCCTCACCGCCAGGGCACACGTCGAGACCTCAACCATTCCAACGGCTATGAAACCAACCAATCCGATTTTCGGATTGTCGGCTTGGATATAGATAATGGCGCGAGTAGCCGACTGGGTGAGCCAGGACTGAGAGCGGATGATGGCACCGTACGGAGAACCAGGCTTAAAATCAGGATCGCCCTCCTCCGCACCGCCATCAGGCAATACAGCGTAATAGGTACCGGGAACAACAACCGCATTCACGATCGGACTGCGCCAGCGATGGTAGTCAGCGGGGCTGAGGAAGGCCTGATAGACGGTTCCGCCGATGAATGCTTCGGTGGCAGTTTCGTTGCGGTCGAGCATGTCATAGAGGGAGTACTTCTGGCCCTTAAGCCAGAACTGATCGTGGAATTGAACATTGTGATCAAGGCGCAGCACGGTCGACTCGCACGCGCTGACGATGATGCCGGCGTCGATGGCAGAGTCGCTTGACGAATGGACGGGCCGCGCATCGGGCTGAAATTCTCAAGTGAAGAAATGGTCCCAGGAAGTGAACCCGCGATCCATCTCCTCGGGCTTGGGACAGATGTAGGTGGAGTTGAAGTCACCACGCTGCTCTGCTTGCAAATATGCCAGACCATAGTCGCTGAACCAGCCCCCAGTCAAGGTAGTGAGCGTTTTCGTGGAGTCATGGGTTCGGAGGTATGTGCCCCAGCTATCCAATAAACTCTTCATGGCGATGTTGAAAACGTGCTTTCGGAAAAGATCGTACGCCGCAGCAGTGTTGCTCAGAAGGTCGAGGATGATGTAGACAGGGACGCCAATGGGTTCCCTGATAGGATTGCCATCGGGATCCCGTGGAACAATGAAGCCCGGGGGTTGGAGGAGAAGGATATCCAGCGAGCGGAGGAGCGAATCGAAGTCCTTGATCTGAAGAGAAATCAGTGGGTGAATGCCACGTGGGAGAAAAGGACACAACATACTTTGTTTTGAGGCGCAGCCTGAACGAAAATTTGGTTCCACAAGTCGATCATTTTCGGGTCTGAACCGGAGGAAGCATTCATAGCCTTTGCGAAAGCAGCCACCGCAGGGATATGGGGCAAGGCCTTGGCGTGGTGGTCGGAAATTTTGTCAGTGAGCTGGGAAAAGAAACTGTTGTAGGCCTCCTTGCTGGAAGGGAGCCATCCACCATAGCGAATCAAGGTGGTTTTGCCAGGTTTTAACTTAGAAGTTCGCCGTTAGAGCACACACAGATATTTTAGAGCAATATTACCGTCTGGCCTTGAGCGACCACACACAGTAGCCAAAGCGAATATATGATGACGATCATCATTGTCCTGCTGCTGCAGCTAAATCAGGATGGGTGATGAAATGGTATTATGGGATGAAACCTACAAGATATTTCGATTTCTTTGCTGTTCGATTTTGGTGGGTCGAGGTCAAGAGGCGAAAGAGGATGCGTCTCCTGTTCATACAACGGCCTTAAAAGACGTTGCGGTGCTCCCACACACTAATGGTGCTCCGAACTGCACCAGACCCAGCGCTTCCAATGGCACTAGGCTCAGCACTTCCAATTCCCCTAGATCCGGGACGCCGAGGGGAACTACGCCCAACCAGAGGTATTTTGGAGGCCTCCCGATTCCAGATCCAATAGAAATTTCTAATGTTGCATAATCGAACTATGCGTCGAAGCACTAAGGTAGCGTTCGGAGGGCTCACGAGGCACGGCTCTTTCGTGCGCTTCATTGTGACTCCAAGTGAGTGCCGCTAAGGGAGATTGAGTGGCTTGTGGCATTCGAGTCGTGCGAGGCATGTTTTCGTCACGTCGTCGATAGCTGAGCTACGAGCACGGCCTTTCCCGCTATCACTGGCCGGAAATCAGACTTGTACCAAACTTGAACCAAACTTCCATGAAGCCTGGGCAGTTATTCAAGATTACAAACTTCGGCTTGGCCGCATGGATATCTAGAGATAATATTTCCGCCCGTCGCGTAATGTACTAGTAGATCTCGAGACCTTGTGGTGCATTTCTCAATGGGATCCGCCCAAGAAGTGCGTAATACTCAGCTACTGGCGGTGAACGCAGACCCATGACCATTATTGAATTCTCAACAAACCTAGGATTGTGCGCGGATCATGCGAGTCCTCCAAAACCAGATGGGGTAAAGAACCAGCCTTGCGACGTCCCAAGCAATCCGCCACGTCTTCCCAGCGGGAATCACTCGAGAGAAATGCGCCCTCGTAGCACGTAAGCTACAAGCCTTCGTTCAGAAGGTACAGCCAGGATCAAGCAGTCTGGTTGGGAACGTCATACTGCACGAGTACCACTTGTTCACCGTCGGTCCGTCACCAGCCACAGTACACTGCGAGAGTATATACCAAAATAGTGGGAGTGGGAGTCGTTGAGTCACACTGATGTGTCTGAGTCGCACTTTTTCCCGCCCCGGGCGTCCCTTAGTCCATCAAAAGTGCGACTCGGTTCCCCGAGTGCGACTGGTTAGCCGACGGCTTTAGGGCCTCCGCCCGTAACTGTCGCGATGGTTCAACGGCACCCGTCAATCAGGTAACGCGCCCGTCCCGTCAACAATTTTTGCTTCCTCCAACGGCCCGTCGAATGACAGGTGTGATGGCCATTGAAATGGGTGATTTGATTTGAGGTCTAAAACCAAGCAGGCAGGGGACTATTTTGTGCAAGGATCCATCCAGCGACGAGCATAAGGAAACTATCTTTTGGGTGTAGTACCACATTTTTGGAGCCAGAATTCGAGGACGAATACATTTTATTGGAATTTTCGGCCAAGCCCCCAGATGATTACCGGATTGCCGAGGTTCAACCACATAATGTTTGAACGGCTAAAAAGGTCAGTTGGTGTGGTAATAAGAAGATAACATTCAATGAATGATATCGCAGTCAAAACGAATCAATACGCGAGTATAAATGTGCAATGAATAGCAAAACAAATTGGATGCAACCCGTTACTGTTTTTACGGCCGTCACGGCCGTCCCATTGCCCGTCCCGTCCTGTCAGATGTTAGAAAAAACACCCATCGAAACAACGGCCGTTGCCCTCACGGAAGCTCCACAGACACGGTACCGTGGCCGTAATACGGTGCGATATTCTGTGCTTCATGGTTACGCATCACTGCGATCAGTGCATCAGTTGCACTTCGGATGCATTCACCATCAGTCGCACTCCGTGACAGGGTTGAGTCCCATTAATGGGACTGAGTCACACTTTCTAAGTGATGGAGTGGGACTGGATGAGTCCCACTCCCACTAAAATCGTTGTTACTCGCATGGGGGCGTCATTGGCGTCACTTTCACCGAGCTCAGATTACACTTTTGATGGACTAAGGGACGCCCGGGGTGGGAAAAAGTGCGACTCAGACACATCAGTGTGACTCAACGACTCCCACTCCCACTATCCTTGTATATACTCCCCCCGTGCCGCCCTGGTGACGCCAAGTGACGCCCCCTGCCGCCCCCGATTGACGCCCCCAATGAGTTCCGGGGCGTCAAATGTGTCACGTCACACATCCGGTGCCGCCTCAGTGCCGCAACCAGACTTTAGTGCAGCATTCATTTTGGACTGGAGCCATTGTACCCTAAATGTGGATGCAAATTTCAAGTACGATTGATAAATTAAGGTGTAAAGAATAGATTGATATAATTATACTACTTATTTGCGCTCTTTATTCAACCGTGTGCTCCTGCGAGCTCCCGGGGGTGTGGGTCGTGGCTCATACTTACCGCGCTTACGGCTCGCCGTCACCACTGGTTGTGGTGTGTCGGATAGTACATTGGGCGCCTCAACAGCTCTAAATCGTCGCTTCTTCGACCGTGTGTCCATAGGTAAGTGTCCGGCCAGGAGGATGTCCTGTCCCTGGTGTCGAATGCGAATATGAGGTCGCGGCAGTTCCATGGGTTGTGCTGCACCGTGCCAGTTGTACTCGTAGAAAACAACGGAGGAATTGGTGAAATAATGCGTGTGAGCCGACTTGAAGATAGCTTCGAAAGTTGCGAGCTGGGCTGTGGACAGCTGGTTCTCGCTAGCGACAATGATGGGGTCGGCAGAAGCCCGCATCGCATCCATCCCACGGACAGCCGATGCTACAGAAAATTTCAGGTCAAGCGCAACTAGCTTTCCAGAAGGCAAAGAGTAGATAGCATCTCAATTCCACTCATCTTCACCCTCTTCACTTTCATTGGCCTCCGGATCTCTCTGTACTTCCCATTCTTCCTCTTCTTCAAGTACGCCCTCCTCATTCTCATCAGCCTCTGCATCCATCTGCACTTCCGGTTCTTCCGCTTCGTCGAACATGTCGTCCATACTTACGTCAACCTGCTTCCCTTCTTTACAAGATTGATCAGTCAACGTTCTAAACCAGATGGAGTTCTTACTGTAGATTCCATACCAAGAGGTAGTTGATTCATTGTCGGACCCATCTTCGGATGCATCGGGCGATGGATGAGTGCTCTAGGGTTCTGAATGAATAAAGATCCCGAGAATAAACATCAAAAACTCACCGCTGCTACAGAGGTATGGACAGGCTCCACCGTGTATTTTGGTTCATAACCAACGAAGTCAAGGGATGCATTCGGCTGATTTTGAGAGGAGTGGGTGAATGTTAAATGATTGTGATTGCTCTGTGGATGAATAGACCGCCGTCGTGAAACCGGTAAAGAGAAGACTCAATTCCGCATGGACTTAGAGTCAAAGCCTCCCCACAGATAGGACAAGGGTGCTGGATTTGCGTGTAACGGTCTATTGCTCTCGGAGCTGGGGCAAGCTGCAGGCTGCAGGTGTCGTTGTGGCATTTAATAACACCAACACATTGACGGCGTAATTCGTGCCCTTTCTGCCATGTCAGAGCACCGGGAGAACCGCGACTTCGGACCGTCTCCAATACCCAGTTCGCAGCAAGCATGTGAGTATCTGCAATCTCTTGAGGAGAGACAGAAGATTGGAACTGTCCATCGGGCCAGAAATCCCAAGAAAAGGGAATCCGGGCGATAGAGTCAAGTACAGGTGTCGGCTGGGATTGTTCTATGGAGAAAGATCTGAGTTGTGAGTGAATTCAACTGAGACATAACGTATATGACGCACCATGACTTTGCCGGCTGATACGGTTCTCGTGACTTTGCGGCGGCATATCAGGAGACACATCTCAGGACAGCTCCTGTGCTTCGGTTGGACGTGCTCTCAATTCCAGTTGGCGGAGAGACTGAGGATCGGGCCTGAGCCTAACCATCCCAATTAGCCGACCTGGAAGACAGTGTGCTATAGTACATGGTAGAAATGGGAAGAACACACCCTCAGCGTCGAAGTACGGGACCAATTGTGGACGATGGCGGGTAAGATAGTTATAACCCAATGCAATGAGCCATTGAAGTCGGCTAAGATGACTCAGAACAAGACAGACAATGAGCACCATATACACCGGGTCGAGCATGGTATGAACGAAGCAAGGAGGTAATTAGGAGATTGATGGGAACAAACAAATGCAAGCTTAATGCTCACTGATCATGATAAAGAGAAGGTGCATGGGAGTAATAAGGTCTTTCTTGATAGAGAATGGTAGTGAAATATGAGGGGCGACTGTGGGATTGCAGATGGGCGACTGAAATTTCGGATTAAGCAAACTGAAGATTCATTCAGAGGGATTCAGCTCACTGTGGAAGAGATTTGAGCAAGCAACCCTGCTAAATTGCGTGATAATTGACGCTTATGATAATTGACGCCGCTTTGATTTGACCTTATTGACGCCGCCTTGATTTGACCTTGATGCCAACTTGACGCCAACATGTCACAGTGATGCCCTGTCACACATAACTGACGCCCCCACTGCCGTCCCCATATTTGGACTGCCGCCCCCCACCCTCAAAAGTAACGCCCCCGGTGACGCCCCCTTGCCGCCCTGTGCTGCCCCCACTGCCGCCCTTTGAGGGCCCTTGCCGCCCCTTGACACCCCAATTTGCCGCCATCTGACGCCCCCACCAGATATATTCTGGCCCAATGAACCTCATGTCGGGTATTTTTATTGCTCAAATACACAGTGAGTATGGTAAGGAGTCCAGCAGAATGCATGGTAAGTTTCTATGGGCAAACACATGCCGAGTAATTTATGACATTGCCGCCCCACTGACGCCCCCCACGGCAAGGGGCGTCAAAGGGCAGCAGTGGCGTCACTTTCACTTTGCCCCTTTCATCCGTCCGACTTTAGCAGTGGTACCGCTTCGATGACAGTAAGCACGTTCGTTGCACCAACGTGCGTGCTAGTTCGGACCGTTTTTCCTGTATGCTCACCCTCGCGTGAGCGGCGAGCCTGAAATGCAGCATGTACACTTGAGCCCCCACGAGTCTGCTTCGTTCTACTTCCCCTCGCCTGCTTCTCTCTATGTAAAAATTTGCACCTGAGAGCACTCTTTTTTATCGTATGTGAACGTCCGCTTTTTAGGCGGCTTTTATACCCTTTCCCACTCCTTCCAGAAACTGCACCCGGTCGCAATCCCTTGCCGCTTGGGCGCTTTTTGTGAATAATTGCAAACAATCTTGCCATAGTAACTTTCTAAGTGCTCTGTAACTTGCGGGAATTTTGCATACCATTTTCTGAAGAAAAGGTGCTGAAACTGAAGCCACTTCACCCCATCAGCATCAAGGATTGGAAGTGGCACAACGCGTTTTCCCTCCCACGAATAAGACGCGTTTGATTGGTAAATTGAAAATAAGAGCAAACAGGTGACCGTTACGTCCCCCGGCGGGAAAATGATGTTGGACCGAGAATGAAAAGTGTCCGACATAGATCCAGGCTCATTTGTATTGAAGCTAGGTGGCAATTTGAATTCTTCTATCCAATCTGTGTGGGTTTCGCTGACCATCGGTGGTGAGGGTGGAACAGATGCCGATCCCCCGAGCAATAGATTCCCCGTAAGAAAGGCTGAAAATTCTTGTTACAGCCGCAAAGATACAGCACTTACCTCTGCTGGTTTGACCACCCAACAACCCTGAATCTTGAACCTCGTGTGCCAGAGCTAGCTGCCGACTTCTAGCCGACTGCTCTCCGTCACAGTTGAGATCGTCGTGGGTGCAGAAGGAAGTCTTCAAGATGGCTGCATACCAACCATTCAGTGTCAGTCCTCGATATCCCACCATGCCAAACAGCTATCAGGTGAATCACAATTCAACTGCATTAGAAATTGAGGTCCGCATAAGAGGAAAGGCTAGAATTTCCTTCCTTCTGTGAAAACGACTGTCTTCTCGATGTAGGGAAAAAAGTCTGAATAACGAGACTAAGCCCAAAACAATTGCGAGGAACTTCAGGCTATTCCAGTTGCCGAAGCTCACAGTTTGTAAACCCCTTCGCTAAGTCACCTCCACACACACTGCTCAACGGGAGACGCGCAAAGATGAATAGAGAGACTCGCTGCCCCCAATGGTGTCGAGAGTGAGTGCCCAATCCATCTCGTGGAGCTGGTAAGTGTCATCTCGATTGCAATTCACGCTTTCTCACTCACCGCGGGGTTACAGCTCGAGCGGCGCTCCCTCATTTATTCCTGGAGGAGACCCCTTATCTACGCCGGGAAGTACCAGTCAAATAACCACCATTATCCACCAAACACTGCTAGATCCCGGTTCCTGGGGTGTGTACTTCTCTCTTAAGTTTTGGTGCACTTTAGGTGCACTTTGAAACCAAAAGGATTGAATTAGGGAAAGCCAAGCTGAATCAGATGCCAGTTCAGTGCACACACCAGATATCCAGTGCCAAAACCCGGATCTGAAAAAAACCCAGATCCAAAGAAAAATCCATTTTGAGCCGTGTCTGTGGGGCCTCTCAGCTGAGTTTTTTTTATAGAATACCTGCATGGACTAGAAGTATTTTAGTGTAAAAAAACTGAGCCCATCCCACTGGTTTGCACGCACAAACATCAACAACTGCCAAAACTGGCCAATTTTGTCAGTTGCAGTCAAGTGTTGAACTCCAAGCTGTTTCTCTACCTATTTCTCCTGCTGGCAGCGTGTCCCTTGCAGTCGGTCCCTGGGACTGCATGAGGGAGGCATCTTTGTGTGTGTAGTTGATGCGTGATGCGTTTGACATCACTGTGATCTCGCATCACCGGCATTTTTCGGATCTAGGTCAAACTCGTAATTTGGCCAAACAAGTACAGGCACCATGCCATACAACTGCTCAATTGAAAATCTTGAAAATATTTGAGGGTACACTTCAGGCTATATACTGTAGCTTAGCCGACTTAGAACTTTGAAATTATCTCTCACAGCCATAAAACAGGGGGTCAACTTTTGTTTTTCAGATCCAGGTTTTGGCACTGTAATTTTGAAGCAGAGTATCAGATTAGGAAAATATTCAACTTGAATGAAAACCATCAGAATTGGCTTAGTTTTGGTTCACATGAAGCCCAATTCCATACTAGAAGTAAGAGATGCCATTACTCTGCTCTGGCTTGCAAAAATGGGAACAGAAAAAAAAAACTGTTACATTTGATGGTACAATCGATCTGAATGTGATGGTTCTAAATAGCTAAAGACATTATTAGTAGTCGGTGTTCAATTGGGTTGAGAGGCGTGAGATCATAGATGGGATATCCGAATTGAAAAACCGAGACAAAGTGGTATAGACGGGATGGGAAAGAGAACACATTGACTGTTGTTGCCTGACTCCTCAAGTTCAGATGACCAGTGCACGAGAAAGTGAATGGTACCTACTTCTAGCCAGATCCATAACCAGCATATACCCAAGTCACATGAAAACAAATGGAAAGGAAAGAGAAAAATCAACTTTGCTGTCAGAGCTTCTTGCGTGTGTCAATTGAGGGGCAGAAGTGAGTCGACTTGGGAGTGAACCAGTTCCAATACACAACAAAGAGGAAGGTGAATAAACTTACCTTAGCTTTGACTTCTAAGGTGCTGAAACCACTGTACAAGTTCGTCAGACATAGTCTGATCAAATTGAGGGATACATAATCAAATTCAAAAAGAAAAGGGAATACCAAGATCCCAGACTCAGAGGCCAAAGCACTTGTCCAGCCTTGATTGTGTTGGCACCAGTTTGAAAAGGATGGAAAAATCAAGTAGCACAAATCAAGGTCAAGTCTTATGAGTCTTGTGTATTTAGTCTGGGTTGATATTGATGTCTGCCGGGTGGCTTTGAGTTGATCCTTGGCCTTGACTTTTGGAACTGCAGCACTTTGTGGCAGGGATGGTGGGGGAGAAAGTGGAGCTAAATTAGTCTGGTTGTGCACAAGCCATTTGAGCCATCTGATAGCTTTTTTGGTGTGCACACCATATGGCTAATGGCTTGTATGGAGTATGGAACTGTGTTTCAATTGACCATCTTCATTTTCATTTGACCCATCCATGATTTCTAAATTCTAGTCAGCATTTAGCTTTGGTGGTCAGGCACTCAATTGCACTCAAAAATTCAGCATTCCGGCTTTTTTGTCCTGTGTTAGCAAGCCATTAAAGCCTGAAGGTGGGTGTGCGGTAATGCATGAGCACATATTACAATGGAGATCCTTTATGAACAAAAGTCATCAGGGATATGGAAAGCCATACAAGCCACTAGCCATATATTTGTGCACTGCAAAAAAGCCATCAGATGGCACATATAGCTGTGCACAACTTCACTATTAAGCAGTCTCTTTTGACTTGGCTTTTGAGGGCAGAACTAATGACATGAAAGTTGCATGAAGGTGCATCATGGCACACAGCCTATTGAAGGTCTGGAATTGCAGAAAGGTAATACCTTGAGGCGACTTTTCTTGGTTGAAACGCAGTTGAACTGAGCCAGAAAGTTGGGTCTACAGAGTGGTACTGAAAGATGCTATTTGACTGGTGAAAAGCCTTGAAAAGCTCGAAAGTGGCAGAGGGCTTCTGAAAATTGCACAGCAGTGGCACATGAATATAAACAGGTGCATACTGATACAACCCATCTGCTTAATACATGAGTTGAGGTATTTCAAATATCAGCTCAGGTTGTCTGAATTACAACCAGCCTATGTGTACACAGTGCCTGATACACGGACTCTGAGTCTAAGCAATGGAGGTATAAGTGCAGGTGTATGAGTCAGTCCAATGTATCCCAAATTCTGATCTGGTACATTTGTATCAGGGAACCCCCACTCTGCCACTTTTAGCTCTGTCCTGGCCCGTCCTCAGCTCCAGCACCTTTGGCTCCAGCACCTTCAGTTCTGTCCTTGGGCCCATCCTTGGCTCCGACACCTCCGTCCTTGGACCTGTCCGCTCTGGCACTCACCTCAGCCCCGACATCCTCGGCTCCCATCCGATAAGCCTGTGATCATTGTAGATATCTCTGGACACATGCTACTGGGTAGTACCTAATAGTATTTAAGTTTCGCCTAGCATGAGAATCTCCATCCTTTCTTCTCTTGGCATTCCCCCGCTAGGTGCGTAGTATTCCTGCTTCTGTACTTGTACCTATATTTATACTTTGGATTCCCCCACTAGTTTCCACACCCTGTGCCAAGCTTAGAGTTGGCCTTACAGTTTAAGTTGGGTGAAGGGGAAGACTAAATGTGGACATGGACAAAGGCTAGTGTGGAAGACTATGAGGGACATTTTCATCACTCAATAAATTCTTTTTGTCTCTAGTGTCCATTCACATCATTCATTGTGTTCAACACTCCTTCAACTCCATTTCTTCTTGTAGTGGCCCGATACTTGATTGGATCATTTTCACAACCCCCCCTCCTAGTATATAAACCACAGTTGTATTCATCTTTCTTTGGGGTGAATCCCACCCTTGAAACAGTCACCTTGTGTTCGGTCTACTCAATCTCTCATGTGGCAGATCTTACTCCTGGCACATCTGTCACATTGTGAGTATGTGAGCCAAGTATAAGCCAGAAGGGAGTAGCAGATAAAATTAGGGCAGTGAAATTTTGACAGTGGAGTGGACTGATGAGTTCTGGCACAAGGTTATGGGCAATTGAGGGTTCTGAATCTGGGACTGCAACCATTACCAGAAGACCCACACCCAGCCAAGAAGCTTTTTGGAGTGTTTTTATAAAATGGTGGGATACGAAATGTCACAGGTTTTTTTACCTGTTAATTTGAGTGAGGTCTGAAGATACTCAATGCATGCCACCAGCATTGGCACCGGGATTGACTGAATAAGATGTTGTGAAAAGTAAAACATGAGATTTTATGAAGGAGAGGATAAGAACCCATCTGGATTCCAGGATCTCCCTAACCAAGGCACAGGGAAGTCAGCACACTGTATTAACATCTAATGATGATCTTCTCCAGAACTTATTGAATATTTGAACATACCAGTGTTACCAGTGAGCAGAAAATTATATTTCCTACACTTTGAATACTGTGAGACCTATTTTTTTTTTCTAACCTATAAGTTTATCAGTGAACTTGTATCAGTGAAATGAAGATCTCAATGATCCTCCTCACTTATTTGGATGTACCAGTGTTATTAGTGAGCAGAAAATTAAAGTGGAGAGCAAAAAAGTTCTTGTCTGTGTTGTAAGTTGGTTGCAAAAAGTCCAAGTCCAAATGTTAATTATTACCTGGTTTATTCCAGGCTGGTAGGCAGTTTGCAATGGTTGCATGGCCTAGTGGTTATGGTGCCTTCTCTCCTATTTTCTCGGTTTTGGGGAGGTCACTCGTTCGAGTCCCCTGGTTGGCATATTTTCACCTTTCAGCCCTGATGAACATTGTTTTTGTTCATGTTCATGTTTGAATATGAACCGTGATTATCTATGATTAACAACCCTTGCTTAAACAGAACATCTGTCTTACACCAATGCCCCTGGCCCTCCCTGTCTCCTTTCATGTGACTAAACAATCAAGGTTCAAACCTGATTTTCCGTTGAGACGCAGATTGTGTAATCAAACTTCATATAGATTCTTTGCGTTTGGGCTTGCAACAAAAAGCATGAAATAATAGGTGGAGTAGACCATGGACCTTCTTTCCTCCGACAGCTGTTTTTAGCATAAATCATTGACCAGTATCAGCATCGAAATTTCTTTCCCAATTCAGATGATCTGTTGCCTACCACTTGTTGCCTTTAGAAGTATTGGTGTGCTGTGCGTTTCGTTTCACACAGTACAATGAGCGCGACACAGAGCTTGGCAGTAAGATAGGTTGAAGTCGCTAATGAATGGGGAATATATTGAATAAAACTTGGTCTTCAAAGCTAACAGGCGATGAAGGTGATATAGATATGAGTAGTCTTAAAATATGTGGGCTAAAAGGCTCTGTAAGTGTCTTGACTTGGTGTTGTGAATTTGACTAGGGTTCTTGCCTTGTGATCTACTGGAAGTTTCTGCATGTAAGCACATTCCATGAGACTGTGAGGAGTCCAGCTGTGGATGACACATCTCAATGATAAGTGTGCTATGCGAAACAATGACATTCAAGGTTGAATGTTGACATTGGCTTACACCATCAATGTCGGCGGCAGCAATGATGGGAATGTTGGCAAGTTCATTGATCAAGAAAGGAGGCGACAACCGATGTAAAGATGTCAAGGAAACACTCACAGTGAGAATGCTTGATGTAAGTGAGTACAAGTCAAACCCTGCCACAACCCCAAGCCCGCAAGAAGCCCGCAAGCTCACAGCCAATTCAAACTCCGCTAAGGGGTGCAAGCCGTTTTGGCAAGCCCATTGACTAAGTCTGAGAATTATAGCAAAGCGCAGTGGAGGAGCAAAGTACCTAGATCTCCGACCAATAACACCCGATAAGAGTGCGTTCGGATGATCCTGACAACAGGATCAGGATCAGGATCCAGGATCGGCGCCTCGGTGATAACTTATACGATGTCAATCGATAATGATAGATAACAATAGATAACAATAGATGGCGATAGATAACAATAGATAACAATATATAACGATAGATAAAGCTATTACTGCCTGTATTTTTCGATCTTTGCTTTCTCCATGGCTCCTAGCATCTGGGATGTCACCCTACACCAGCTGCAGCTATGGATGAACAGTGCTGCCAATGTTGTATGACTCATTGCAGTTCTCTGCTGGCTCTATGGCAGTAACTGGTGTTGGGCACAACCCTACCACACCTCAAAGCTCACTGGACAGCAATGGGTTGAGGAGCTGATGCGTGGGCACCCTGAGCAGATCCACAATGAGCTCGGAGTCCATCTGCATGTCTTTGTCATGCTGTTGATTGAATTGCGGGGCTTGGGCTACTCGGATTCAAAATGTGTGTCTCTCGAAGAGCAGCTTGCCATTTTTCTGTACCTATGCTGTACTGGGCTGGGCTGTCGGCACACTGGTGAGTGCTTCCAACACTCCAATGAAACCATTACAAAGTGGATGGATTTTCTTTTTACAATGTATGCTGGCTTGACAATAATGCAGATGCTTTCGTAAAATGGTTTTCACCTTTTCTGGAATTGTGAGGTGGCAGATGAAGCTGGGGATATCACACTCATGACAAGGGACAGGGCCAGATGCCAAGGCAGCGGTCTCCAGCATTGAGATCCTGTAGAGGGACCAGAGTGAAATAAACACTCCACCAATAGTGCTTGTATCAGTTAGGAGGTCTCGTGTCATTATCAAACAGTAACGCTGAGAGCAGCTTGGCCTTGAGGCAGCCTAGCCAGATGAGGGTGTAAGCATACCACATCCTGCTGTGCCGTGATCCTGCCAGAAATGTCACAACAGTCCAGGCGATTGGATTTGATACATCAAATACATAGACTACTACCACAAAGATAAACAGACTGGCCCCGGAATAGTATCCAGAGTTTGCCCAACAGACTGTGGTGCTTCAGTTTCTGGGTTTGCTCTGCAAATGAATAAAAAGTATTGTTTGAGCACTTAACTTCTCTTCCACCTCACCATGGATTTCATCGGGGATGATACTCACCAGACTATGAAGACCAGTTGCATTTAAATAAATGAATGGGATTTTCATTCACAGAATATAGACAAAGCAAAACAAAGTTGTAGCTATCCAGACTTTCTTTGTAGCCCCGAATTTGGACACAGACACAAACTGTAAATACTCACACTACAACTTGCCCATGAGGTTCATTGGGTAATTTCCTGCTCCTCATCTTGAATATCACATGGATTACTGGAGAGGATGTTGAGCTCTACCAGGTGAGCGATGTTCTCTTTGTGCTGTTCCAGAACATCACTGCCAATACCAGCAAGCCTTTCATCAACCCATTGAATCTGCTTTGCTTGAGATGACCTTTCAAAGAGTGGCCGTGCTGTGGTCCAAAGCTCAACTGCTTTCAACATGTCACTGTGACTTTTCGAAATGTCTCCAAGTCTGAGCATACATTCTGCTCTGCTGCAATGGACATCCATATATGTGAACCCATTGAGGGCAACAGTGAACAAGGTCATGGCAGTGTCCAAATCCTTATGATAAAGAAATATATCTCCGAGGAATTGTATAGCTTTATGGACCTGTCACTGTGACTTTTCAAAATGTCACCAAGTCTAAGCATACATTCTGCTCTGCTGCGATGGATATCCCTATATGTGAACCCATTGAGGGCAACAGAGAACAAAGTTATGGCAGTGTCCACATCCTTTTGATAAAGAAATATATCCCCGAGGAATTGTAGAGCTTTATGGACTTGGAGGTGCTTTTTACACTTGATTGAATATACCAAGAATATGGTTGTCCATCCAGGTATTGATTCATCTGGACCCCAAGAGTTGATATTTCCCAATTTTTCAAGACAGAATGACTTGATTTGATCATCTTCTGGGGCTAATTTCAATGATCTTTCAAAAATAAACTTTGCTGCTTGTTGATCCTTTTCCCTGAGACACAGATCTGCGAGGAGAATATCACAGCAGATTATCCATGACTTGAGACCAATAGTCATAAATATTGACCTGGCAAGATCAATATTCTGTTGCACATCATGTCTTGAAACACCTATTGGCACCTCAAGCTCAGCAAGATTCAGCAATGCAGTTGCATGGTTATAGGGATCTTGATCTGCAGAGATCCGAAGTATCTCAGAGTGAATTTTCCAAGCCTCACTATATTCTGATTTAGACTTGTGGACCTCAGCCTGATTGTTCATGACAGCAAGATTGGTTGTGCCATCAGACATACCACAAAGACCAAGGAGGCTCTGTGCCCTGATGCCCAAAGAGAGACATTTTTTGTAGTGACCAAGCTCATGCCAGCACACAGCCTCTGTACAGACAGCCAATGCTTCTGTATATAAATCCCCGGAAGTTCTTGCCAACTTTTGGGATTCATATGCATACATTTGGGCTGCAGAGTATTTCCCAAGCTGAATGTTATTCCATGCAAGCCGATGCAAAGCTTGGCTGTGTCTCCTGCTGTTACCAGTGAGAATTGCCAAGGATATACTTTTCTTACACATATTTGCAGCCTCAAAAAGATCAATTTTGAAGTGCTGATAGTAAGATGCCATACAGATATACAATCTGCCTAAAAAGTATTTGTATCAGTTCTCATAGAAAAGATTTAAACGGAGAACACACTTTCAAGATCTGGATCATCAAAGTGCTTGAGGTGGTCCAAAGCTTGGAAAGCTAGAGCCTCAAAATCAGAGTTTGGACAAGATGACCATTGTTTCAACAAGGCAATTGTAAAATAAGCTGTGAGTTGATGATCATGGAGCTGGGGAAGGATATCTTGTACTTGGCCAATCAACAGAGTCGGTATGTGCATACTGGCTTGGCTGAAATGGCTCAAATAACCTACACAGTAAATGCTTTTTGATAGGTTTGGTTGATTCTGTTTTAGACCCCATTGCAGCACATTCTGGATATTTGTGAGATTTGACTTGATTTGGGGAACTATTTTGGAATTTGACTGGGTTCCACTATACTTCATATGAAATTTGAGCATTTCCTCAAAGTATTTGAAGACCTTCTGAACCAGATGATCTCTGGGTGGCTGGTTCCGTTGCAGATATTCCCGGATGGGCATCAGTACCTTCAATCTTTTATGCTCATCACTGTAAGCCAGAGCAGTAGACTTCAGTGTTGTTTTGCATTCAAGAATATTTTCAAGGGGTAGGTTGCTTTGGATGAGATCTACATCTGCCAGGCCATCTGGGAGCATTGACAGGAGGCTCAAGAGTTCTTGTGATTGGGGAAATAATTGAATCCATGGGCTTGATAGTGATAATGAAATTGACAGGTTCATGTTAGATCTTTTGTCAAAACCCTCTGCCATAACCTGCCATTAATGCAAGATCCTCCACCCCTATGAGCAGTGAAAGTAATTCTTCAATGTCACCACGAGAACTTGGTGGCTCCCACAATGTCTCAAGTTCATCTAGAATCAAGAGACTTGGTGGATTGTTTGAGAAATGCTGCAGCACGGCTTGGGTAAGATCTTTCCTGGGCTTTAATCCCAGATGGGCTCCGACCAGATTCACCAATTCGAGATTAGTTGTTGCAGAGGCACAACCAACAAAGAACCTATTCTGTGCATATCTGGCTGTAATCTCTGGTTGGTGCAAGACAGCTTGTGCCAGGGAGGTTTTTCCCATACCACCTGCACCCAAAATTGCTATCCTCGGAACTCTTTTCTTGAAAAGGTGAAGTATATCTGAAAGCTCTGACTCCCGGCCATGGAAAATCTTGGGCTCTGATGGGAGCATTGAGATTGAGGTGGAGCTTTAAAATCAGACCATCCAATCAGTATAACGCGAGTGAATCTGAGTGAAGGTAGATACTGTACCTATTGGATGACCAGGAATAATGTCCGCTCATCTGCGAAACTTTAGGTGTAGATGGGTGAAATACCTTTGAATACTCACTGTGGATGCCTGTTCTGAAGCAGTTGCTTCAGAGAGTTTTTCAATCATCTCAAGTACTTCTTGATGTTTCTTTTGTGCATCCTTCTGCATCTCTGTGATATCTGGTAGAGATCTGGGTCCTTCAATCTATGAAAATTTGTATCCATTAATTGTTGCTACACAGAATTGACAACAGACCTGGAAGAAGTCAAAGCACTGTTGTAATCCAGTTTGACAATCTTTGAGTAGTGTGTTAATTTCCCCCTGGCGGAAGAAGCTTTTCACTCTGTTGCCTTTTTGTTGAGCCTCCACAAATGTGTAGATTTTATGAAGGATTCTGAATTCAGTGGTTAGTCTGTAGTGGGGGTTTTCAACAGATAAAACAATACTCTGTGAATTTCCCCACATGATCCAGCACTTCTATAGGTATTTCTCCACCTGCATCTGATGTGATATGAAGAATCATGATTGCATTTAGCAATTGGTGAATTTGCTCTAGCAGCTGAACACAGTCATCTTTGTGTTTGGTCACATTCTAGTACGTGGTAAGTTTGAGATAAGAGTCTATTCAACAAGACTCACCTGAATATTTTTCACAACACCTTGGGTTGTGTTAATGATAGCATCTAAGAAGGGGGTTTTCATGCTATCTGCAATGATTCGCAAGGTATTAATGGTCATAGTCAAGCATATTGCCACATTTTCCAGTTGAGTCTGAGTAACGGTGGGCCGGTGCATGTTGGCGGTGTAGTGACTATGTCAGCTCGTGGTCTTCTATCCTCCCATCCAGGATATGTCAGTGTCACCGAATCTTCTATTCCATCATCGATCTGCCAGAAATGCAACACCAACACATCATCTCAAGATGGAGATTCTCATCTCAACATATGATCAAGCTGAAACTACATTCAGCTCTACTCCAATTTTTTAGCATCCCTGTTCGTTGTTGGCAAGGAAGATCCGTCGGGGTCACTTTTAAGCACCAATCACACGTGTTCCAATGCACATCAGACTCCCAGTTATTCGGGCTTCTATATCATATTCTGCTCTTACCATAGAGCCAGAACAGTTAGACCTTTGTCAACTGACTCGGCTATCGCTCTACATGGACCATACTTACAGGATATGAATTTTGAATGTTGATATTGTCCTTTGACATACGAATAATGCCATTTTTGAATCAAGGGACGGAGTCACCGCTTTGACTCCCGCACTCTCACGGGTTCCACAGAAGTATACCCGTACCCCCATTGATCAATGATGAGAGCACCGCTGTCGCCGACATCACGGGAAACATGTTCGTCACATAGATTGATGTCCCAGTTAGTGTATTGTACCCGGTGGAATGAAAATCATCCTTTATCCCATAGAACTACTTGCGCGATCAATGAGCAAAAAAACAATAATGTGCGGAATCCATACCAATTCCGAGGCGGCGGAAGGTGTTATTTGCCCGCCTGAGCCGAGTCCGCATACCAGTGGTCTCGCACATTGCCGTATCTACAGCATCAAGGAAACAATAATAATAGAAAACTCGTGCAGCTCGTGATATGTGAACGAGTACAAGATACTGCATCCAACCATCGTCCGTGATGTATCTCGCCGCGTTGCCGTTCCTGGTCCAACTAGAGGCGTAAAGATAGTTGACAGGTCATATATCTCGTCGCCAGTACTACGAACTGTCGTGGTGCCGCGCGTCAGGTAAAATAATATTGATGCCACGCATAATGCTGTGAGCCCGAGAACATATCAGAGCTGGATTAAGCGTCGACAAGGCAGCACCACTATTCCTCTAATCGTTGGGCGGTACTCCACTGAAGAACTCACGTGGAGTATTTGTGTTCAAAACTCTTCATCGGTGTATCTCAGGGTCCATCGCTGCTGAAGAGAGAGGGAGAGAAAATGAGCGCCAGAATAGCAGCACGCAGGAAACACTGAAAATAGTACAACAGCTGTGTGGGTACAGCTTTGTCTCGGGGAAATGCGAAAAAGCTCACCGAGACGAGTGTGGAATCGAATGGGAACAGGATCGGAGTAAGGCCCAGACTGAGTCGGAATCGTACCTTTCATGGGTGTATTCGCGCCTTTCACGAGTCGATTGGGAGGCCTTGAGTTGCGCGGCTTTTTGAGGTAGATGGGCATGGGAAGGTTTAAAGATTCGCACTGGAGGATTGTGAAAGTCTCCGCCGCGGTGACGCTCGTCGAGCACAGGCGCCCAGCGCCACAGCCTATCACGATTGCAATGGATGCAGAGCTCGCGAGGCAATCATAGAAAATACTTCTGCCCCCGACGAATCTGCACCATGGCCATGAGATGTAAAGACGGTACAGTAAAGTAGAAACAGAGTTAACAGATGAACGTCGTCAACAGTACGAGAACCCACTGCCGTTAATTACCAAGTTGCGAGTGAAGGCAGATCTGGAATCGATATTCGAGTGGAAGCCTTGTGGAGCAGATGCGATTCGGCAGTGAGGAGTGAAACGCACCGTGTCTCATGGCGTACCGCTTCCGTGATAGATCCCGGAATATTTCTTGGCGTTGGTCGGACTGAGGTCGAACCTTATTTCTCTCTCTGCGTACAATCTGTGTGGACTGTCCATCGCTGATGAAGGAAGGAGAGGCACTGAACGCGGTGCGCGCGAATGACGGAAGCTTATGCTTGAGCAGCAGCAACGCCAACGGCCTAAGGAACACGAATCTATTTGGGAGAGTCCGCCTCTATCGGAGACGCTGCGCGCGTGTGTCATATCTGCGGGGGAGCGACCTCAGGACGTACCATTTAGCGTTTAATCTTCGGGATTTTGGCGTCTCTGCCTGCCGATGCGATGGCACGTCCATCTCAGCCCAATAATCAGGTTCGCAGGGAAAGGAGCAGAGCAGAAAGCACCGAGTAAGTATTGGGCAGCGAACGATTCAGAGATGCGTAGAGGTTTCAGATTCCAGTCATGAAGCAGAAGAATGGGACAAATGGAAGCCGAGAAAGATGTCAGAGAGGCGAGCATGCTTCAGATTCCCGCGGGCAAGATCAAAGCAGGATACACCGATTTAAGGTTAATTACTGTGCTGTGTATGAGACGATGGGCAGGAATTAAACGACTCCAGAGTGTATAGAGAACTCGAGCAAGAGAGGAAGGTTTAGGAAAAAGCAGACGGGGAGGGCGGGCTGCATGTGTCGTTGGTGATCTAGTTGTGGCCCTGAGGAGGTGACGAGAGGGGAGAATTCCACAGATGCACGGATATTTGAGATCTCGGAGAGTAAGCCACGAGAAGAATCGGAATATAGTACTATCTCGGGGAAGATATTCATCAATTTCCTCTGCGTGCCTATGGGTCGGCCGGAGTTTGAATCAGCCAAGGATCTATCTCCGAGCGCCGAGAAGGCAGGTTCCAGGAAAACGAGCGTCGGATGAGTGTGCTTGAGTTGTCGATGGTACTTAGTGGCGCTGAGCAGGCGGCAAGGTAGATTGGGGAGCTCGTGGCCCCGGTGTGGGAAGAGGAAGGATGCGGCGCTGTGCGCCTGCGAGACGAGATGGGGGGCGGCGCTGTGCGCCTGTGGAGCAGACGTGGAGAAGGTGGTGTGTGTGTGCGGGGGGTTCGGCCGTCCCGGCCGAGCGGGGCTTTCGCGAGACAGCGGGAGAGCTGCGGGAAAGGCCGGGTCGGAGGAGGACGTAGCGCGGGACGGGACCGAACCCGTACGTAAAGGCGGCCACGGGTCCCGAAGAACGAGACCCGGAGCAACCCAACAGGAGCGCAGGCAACCGAGAGCCACCGGCTCGTGCGAGGGCGAGAGAAACGGGCCGAGGCCCCACGCCACGGCAAGCGAAAAGAAGTGGGGAAAGGACAATACCATTACGATGTAATAATGTACAGGCGAATACGACGTAGTACGACGGACGACGACGAGAAGTTACAAGAAATCAAGAGAGTCCACGTCCATGTCAGACGGATGGTTGTGAGCCCGCGCGAACTCCTTCTGTTGTGCGGCCCAAGCGCGCGCGATGGCCGCCGGTATGACACGCTCCAGACGACGCCAGTAGATGAGGAAGCAAAGGGAGGTCCAACCCCCGAGCTTCATGATGACCTCAGGTGCTACACCAGCGAGGAGGAGATCCATGGCGCCGCCGATGCGGTAGCTGTGGCCGAAGACCTGGTCCAAGCCCGCGTTCTTGAAGGCGAGGGAAGATGCGGCAAGGAAAACATCCTTTGTGATGACGCGCCAGCCCGACGTGGACCTGTAGGCGAAGAGTGGGGTGCCCGACGGGGGAGAGTGGTTTACGCGACGGTGGTTGTCGAAGGCCCGGACGGGGCAGATGTCGGTGTCCGGGTCCGTGCGCGCGGTGAGAAGACACTGGCCTCCCGACGTCTGCGTTGTCTTCATCCAGACAAGTTTGATGTCACGCACGCCGCGGTCGGAGATGGACGTCTCGCGGCATGTGTCGCGTCTTGGGTCAAACTTGGCCGCGCTGCGCAGTACCAGCTCGCCGAGACGACGACAGCCCCCGAAAGCCGTGAGTGCCAGTGAGCCCATGGCTGCGCCGTACGGCGTTTCAGGGTCAAGGGCGCCCAGAAAAGCGCGAAGGTGCGCGGGGGTGACGGGGCCGCGTGCGGGGCGGCTGAAAGAGAGACCGGCCTTGACTGACGATTTTTTGAGGAGCGCGAGACGCTCGTCGTCGCCGTACCACGGCGCGTCATTGTAGATGTGCCAGAGACGTAGGCCGCAGAGCCAATTTCGGATACAGCCGCCCGTACATGTGCCCCTGGCCTCGGAGACAAAGAGTGCGAGCAGTTGACGACTAGCGGGCATACGCGCGTGTTCCGAGACGTCGTGGCGGTCGCAGAACTGATGGAAACGTGTGAGGCCCGCTCCATAGGACTCCAATGTCTCCGGGACGTGCGCGCCGACGAGTCCCTCGAAGAGGAGAACTTGTTCCTCGAGGGAGGCGCCGGCCCGCTCCAGCGCGCTGTGGGAAACGAGGCAGTGCGGGGCTGTCCACATGAAGACATGACGGCAGGCGGGGACGTGGGGCCGGTAGAAGCTGACAGCAAGACGATTCTTTGCCTGAGGTTTCCGAGCTTGCTTGTGTGGGAGGCGAGCGTTTACGGCGACGCGGACGTCCGAAATGACCTGCAGCTGATTGGTGGAGCGCGAAGTGGACGAGACGCGGGGGTGGGAAAAGGCGGATGGGTCCAGGTGCGGCCCTTGAGGCAGGCGAGGTGATGCGAGAGGTGAAGATGGCCGTGCGGCGCAAGAAAATGAGGTCGTAGTGGACGCGTCCTGGGTAGGCGAGATGCGGCCGGAGGCGGGCACGCTGCGATGCGATGAGGGGTGAATGGCTGATGGTGAGCGTGGGACGTACAAATTAACTGATGCAGAAGAGGAGGAAGTATTTGATGTAAAGAAGTACGGTCTGAAGAAATGTGAGGCGGGTGTGATTCCGTGCAGTGCGAGACGTACGAAGAAGACAAGATTGACGGGGGTGAAGGGCCAAGTGCGTGCAGATGCGGAACGGAGAGCTGCGGCGGGTGCGCGACGGTATTGGACGTTGATGATGAGAAGCGAGGAGAGCCAAAAGCGCTACAAGAGCGTTAGGACGAGTCCGTTTAGGAAGTGAAAGACGTACGTGAAGTTGGGACGGAGAGGATCGATGTGATGCACAAGATGGGCCGTGGCACGGACCGATGGGTCCGGCGGGCCGATGGCCGATGACGCGAGAAGCGGCGAGAACATGGAGGAGGGGAACAATGGTGATGTGAAGAGGCGGCACCGAGACTCGGGTGCGCTACGGCGAGAGGGTGTTTCCACCAACGAAGATGGAGCGAAGCTCCCGCGGGAGCTTGAAACGTTGCGGCATGCGGTGGCGTTCATGTAAATGCGCAGCGGGAAGACCGCGTGAAGGTGCGTCCGCTAGGTTATCGGCTGAGGGGACGTAGACAATCTTGGGCGTGATGGACGAGCCCGATGTGACGGCAAAGGAACGGCGTGCGCACAGGTTGATGTCCTGATTAGGGGAGCGCCCCTTTTCGTGTGCGCCGATCGCACCTTTGTTGTCCGATCGGACAAGGACATGAATATCCTTGAAGTCCAGCTGCTCTAGGAACATAAAGCAGAGCTCGAGGGCGACGGCCTCTAACCAGCAGATGTCGATACCATCACGCTTCCAACACGGCACGAGCTTGAGCGCGTGCCAGCGCTCGCCGATGACGACCGCGACACCCCAGGAGGTGCTAGCATCAACGTAAATGCCGAAGTCGCGCAGCGGCCCGAGGGGCTTGAGCTTGCGGACATAGTCGGGCTTCGAGAGCTCTTTCTGCCACCAGGTGAGAGTGTTGAGCACGGAGTTCGACAGCCAGCGACGTGCAAAGCGATTGCCCCGGAAAGGTGACATGGCATTTGATAGCGTCGAGAGGCGCGATGCGCCTTCGCGGTAGACGAAGGAGAGGTGGCAGAGGGCCCCGTGTATCTCCTGGAGATCGTGGAGGGTGAAGGGCTGGGAGGCGAGGATGCCCGTGATCATCTTCTCGACGCGTGCAATATTCTTGAGACGTTTTTCGAGGGGGAGGGAGACGTGGTGTTCCATGAAATCCCAGTCAAGCCCCAGGAAGAGGAGCAGGGAGGTGAAGGCGCTGCCGGTCTTGGTGGGGTGCCAAGGAGCGCACAGCGAGTTGATGGGGACGAGAATGGACGTGCGGTCGAACTTGTAGACAAACTTGCCCGCCTGCGCAGAGGCGACGAGGTCGGGGTAACGGATGAGAGGACAGTCGTCCTCGTATTTCTTTGCGTCCGCGTCTTCCCCGAGATCGACTTGCCAAATATCGATGAGCGCGTTGCAGATTTGTCCTGCGCTGCTGCTGGCTGAGCCGAGACCGAACGGGTTGCAGTGGTCCAGGCGAAATTTGCCCTCGTACTGGACGACGAGGAATGGTTTGTGAGCGGGAAGGACGGGGCACGTGCGGTGAAACGCCTTGATGTCAAAAGCGCAAGCTTGCGTACCCGGAGGGGCGTTCGCGACCTGACGATGATGAGCAAGGGACGATGACATGAAGGGACGGTAAGAGAGGCGGGATGGGTGTTTGGTAATACGCGGACGTGAAGGGTCGACGTGGGACAGACGCGAAGAGCGCTGATGTAGCGCGGACGTGACGAGCACCGACGTGGTGCGGATGCGACGTGAAGGTGGACGGGCGCCGATGGTGCGCAGACGTGAGGGTGAAGCCGACAGGCGGGGGAAGATGGGATGGATGGGTGGATGATCGATGATGACAAAAGGAGGATGCAGGACGAAGAAATAAAATAAAGAAGCTCACAATCTCTGCCATGCGCCACGGCATGTCGAACCGCGTAGGGAAATCCGCCTTGTCAATGTAGTCGTTGACCGCCGGCATGCCCGCTCGAGAGGCGGCCTTTGACAGGTTCCTGCAGACGCGTTTTTTGGGCGGTAGACCTGGGCCTTGATCGTTGACGGAGACGATGAGGGGAGAGACGTAAAAATGGCCGCGACATATGCGATGCATCTCTTCGCGGGTGAACGGTCCGGACATTCTGCCAGCGGCCGTTTCTGTGGTGAAGTACTCCAAGACGGTGTCGCGCTCGATGTCGGCGGACGGATGGTTCGGCAAGATAATTGTCTGTTCGAGTTTTGGCATGCGTCCAATAGGGAAACCTTGGCGTAAGTTTCGAGCGAGATGCGGGTAGTGGCTGGTGAGGTTTTTCTAGTCCAAGAGGTGCTCAAATGCGTCGGCGTCATACGGCGTTACGGTGGTGTCGAGGAGCGTGTCAAGATCATCGTTCGGGTCAGCGATAGGCGGGCGTGCGTGTATCGACCGCCGCATCAAGGTACAAGGGCCCCATCTCGGACTCGCAAACATGCGGGGTCTCGAGAGAGGGCGCCGTGGTCTCCCCCGCATAGGGAACACGTGTGGAGGCGCTCGTCGCCGTGCTCGCCGTTGCACCTCCGCCCCAAGTTGAAGTTGAGGCAGAGGGACTTGGGCGCGTTTCCGCGGAATGCATGCGCGGTGCGGATGTCGCGGTTGATGACGATGCTGAAGATCGGTTGGCCGTCTTGGAACGCCGTGATCGTGGTCGGGTGGTCGTAGGCGCTGTGCGGCCCGCAGCAGGTAACACAGGACGGCGGCTTCCGAAAGGACTGGCCGTCCCCGGAAGTGGGGGTCGAAGAACGCTCGCGGCACTTTGCGGCGGCGGTGTTTCCGTCGTCCGGAGAGGTCCTCTTGCCGTTCCTGTTTTGGACACCCGAGGAAGAGGATGAGTTAAAGGGTGAAGCGGAGCGAGAGGGAGTGAAAGGCGTAGGCGTGTTCGCCTGTTTCCATGCCGCCAACGCAATCATCCAGCGGTTCTCCCATGTAGCGAGGGAAAAGCCGCCGCCGTTGTAGACCTCGTTCCGCAACTCATTCTCCACCGGGTACCAAACCGGGAACATCTTCAGATCCTCGATACATTTTAGGCGAGCGAAGTGGGCGTGTTGTCTGAAGACCGTGTTGTAGTTGATCTCGAGCTCGGATTCCCCTTCGGCTGCGGGCGTGCAGCAGATGTCGTACGCCGCGAGTAAGTTGGAGGACGCCTGCCTCCACAAACCCGGGGTAAGCCGCTCGAAGGTCGTGTCCTCGTCGCCAAGCATTTCTTCCGCCCTCGGGAAATCGACGACCTGGACCTTGGTGCCGTTCTCCAGGGTGATGTCGCACTTGGGGATCGAGTGCGGGCGGTCGTGATACTGCTGTATTACCTCGTCTGTCCACCAGTGTAGCGGGAAGTAAATCTTGTAGAACAGCGAACGCCACCAGATGTCCGGGATGCTGATCGTCGCCTCCGAGGTTGGGGCCACCGCGTGTGGGGTGCCCATCTGCAAGGTGCCGCGGATGGAGCGCGGGGCCTTCACGCGGTCGGCGTCGCGCTTGCGTCTCTCGGTCGCCTCCTCGGTCGCAACGACGAGACGCTGGGCGGCGACCCAGGAGGTCATGAAGACGGGGAGCGGGCCCGTAGCCTCCACGACCTCCTTGGAACCTACCAACAGGCGCTTCTCCTCCTCCGTGTACGCGTAGTAGGCCTTGAGCTTAGCCCCGACGTCGAGGGCTGCGACGCTCTCCGCGTTCGCTACGGCCTCCTCGTAGTCGCGGGTCGTGCTAACGCTGTCCGCGTTGTGGATCTCCGTGCGCACGTTGCGCCTGTTCTTTTCGAGCAACTCCCTGTCGTCGGGAGCGGGGGTGTCGGCGGGGCGTTTTCGGTGACCGGCAAAATCGAAGGTCGGCGGCAGGGGGAGCGGGAGGCCGCAGACGGATGTTCTGGGGGGGTTCTGGTCGGCAGGCATGTCGAAAAGAAACAAGTAGGTCAGAGAGGGTGCTGGCACAGAGAAGGCTGAAAAGATTTGGATCTAGTGGAGGGATTCGGCTAGGAACCGGGGAGGCGGGTTTTTAGGCGTATGTGGACGGGTGTGGGTCGCGAAAACGCGTCGATGTGGGCGAGGGGACGCTGGACGCGGGAGGCGACGTCGAGGGCAGAGCCAACAGGATTGATGTGGCTATGCAGATAAGATTGTGCTATCTACGAGACAAGACGACAACTCTTGAAGCACGCCCACACCTCCTCGCAACCCCACTACCTTGCCTTCCACTCAGGCGGCTCGCAAGCTCGCCTGCCTGAGCTCGCAGGAATCCTGCGTCGGCCGAACTTGCCCGATCAGTGGCAAGCCAGCGTACACAAAGATGCACAGCTTCCGATCTTGCCTTCGCCGACGCGTTTGTTGTCGTCTGTGTGAGCTCATGGCTCTTGTGGAACTTGGCGACCGTGACAGACCTGAACTCAAAGGCGAACTCGAAATGCCCGGCCTCCACTTGCACTCGGCCCCTCAGGCTCTCCACACTCCGAATCGCGGCGACATCAGCGGCAGAAGACAAGATGCACACGGAACTACTTCCTCTCTCTGCTCCTCCTCCCCCTTCCTCCCTCCTCATTGGCTCCCTCCTCCTTGGGCTACATCGAGTCGAAGCTGACCTTTAAAGCCCAACCACGCCATTCTTCCTCGCCTCCCTCTCCTCGGGCGCACCCCACCGTCACCTCCATGTCCAAGTCCCGCCACGAGCGGGGCCGAGATCGACAGCGTCTGCGGAACTAACTGGGCCTCCCCTCCCGCTCGTCTGCGCTTCCTCGGTGGCAGTAGACGCGGCGAGCGCGGTGGGGGCGGGGTGCAATCTGGGTGCTGGGCGACTAGACGACTAGGATACGGGTCGAACCAGCGAAGGCGTAACGATCGGCGGTGTGGTTTGGTTCTTGTTCATTTCGTGAGTCTTATCCTCCTTCTCCCTGTCATTCCCACCCGCGTTCCCTCAAATTACCGCCACTGCACCTCCCCTCCCTGCCTTCTTCTCCTCCCTGCCTTTCCCTCCCGTTCCTACCTTCACCATGCTATTATCTTCTCCTTACCGCCTGCCCTCACCTCGTCTCCGTGCTCGCCGTTTCATTCCGCATTCGCATTCACATTGTCCTCCCTACCATCCTCTCGTTCCATTTCATTCTTTTCTCCCTTTTGCGCTCCCAGCTTTCCACGATTTCGCTTCGCTTTCATCTGCCTCCCTTCCCTCTCCTCATCCCTAAAGCTCCTTTTCCGTCCTTCTCATTGTATCCCTTCTCTAGTTCTTCCACTTCTTCTCCCAAAACTTGCTCGTAGCTTTCTAACGTGATAACTCCTCACCTGAAGCCCCCTCCTTCATCTCCCTTCTCTTCACCTCTGCTTCTTTGTTTCTGCTCCGTATGTTGTTCACGCTTTGTTCTCCTTCTTTCATCACCGGGCTAACAAGATGCATTACACACAGCACGTCCTCTTCCTCGTCCTCGGCACCCTGAAGTCTTCGGAACGGACGCGCGGCTGCATTTCACGCTCGCGGGCGCGGTGGAGTGAGTTATGCCTGCTTTCTTTCTTTTGGGATTGATTCTTTGTGTCGCCGATATTTCGGTCTACTGGTTCTGGTATTTAGGAAGGAATCACATTGGCGAAGTATTGCGTTCGTTTCGCTTTATCTTGCGTGCCGACTGCTCGTCGAGCGTTTCGGTGAGGAGCACCAGCGAGATACACGGAGGCAGCTGTTTTCTTTTCCTTGTTTCATGCACATTCTTCGCCTTGCTTCTGCTTTGCTTCAGTCCGCACACTTCGACTTTCTTCTAAGTTTCTTTCCTTTTTTTGGACGCCTGGTTGACACCTTCTTGCCCCTGTTCATGCTGACCTATCTTATCTCCACATCAGGTGGTGCGCAGAACGTGACGGGGAAGTTGAGGCGAGGAAGATCGGCTTGTATATGCAGAAAACAGTCTGATGTTGTATGCTCGACGGTTGATTTCAGCTCACCCCGATATAGTTCCCGGGTCGGCATTCGCTTCAGGAACGGAAACTAGCATCGCGGCGAAGGCGTTGCATGATCCCGGGCAACAGAAGAAAGCACAGTATGACAGCCGATCAAGCCGAACGATGGCCGTAGTAATGATGGCGGCTAAAATAAGCGGTCACATTCGGTAGCCGAGTAGTAGTGTGCGCATCATGACGAGACGATGGTGCTCTGCACCACACCAGACTTTGGCCCAAATTGGCAACAAAATTGTTCGCTGCGCTGTGCCACTATATATTGACAAACCGGTCTTTGATACACTAAAATTATGATGCTGATCTCTACAAAGCAAAGATGTCTTTTACAATTCTGAGTTGGCTAAGTATATTTTTTAGGATGTATTTAGGCTGTCCCAAATTTTCAAAGCAATTGAGCAAGCATTGGCTGCGTTACAACCAAAATTGACTGTATCATTGGCTGGTGGGTCAGTTTCCCTGCCAAATAGGGAATTGATCTCACTCTATTTCTCTTTCTCCAGGGCAGCTATGCACTGTAAGCTTTAGGAATAGTGTTTTTGTATGTATTACTTCAGTATGAACTATGTTGGTGCTATGCATGACAAGAGAAAGAAGAGAGACTGGGTGTATCATTGACTAGTGGTGTATCAAAGACCGGTGGATCACTGTAACCACTATCCAATGCTCCTGAGCCCACTTGAATGGTTTTCAGAACACATAAAATGCTATACTACACCACAAAATAAGGCAGACAGAAAAATTACCCACACCATCAGCGATGTGATACCTAGCGGAAAGGTCTTTGTATTCCTCATTGGGGTCTTTAAGGACTTCCTTGTCATGCTTCAGGACTCCAAGCACGCGCTCAAGACATTCCATAACAATTTATTCACTGTTTTGTGAATGCTCATATTTGGAATTCCCAGTATTGACACTTGGTACACTGACGCGGAGGAAGAGAAAAATTGGAGTGCAAGAAGGAATTCGACAACACTGACGAAGACGGCCTGTCGGACGCCGAAGAACTTCAGGCCCTTATCAATGCACAAGAGTGCTCAGACACCCCAATCCACGGCCTGCACATCACTTGAGAAATGACCTCTTTGACATGAGCATAGTGCTATCTGCCGATGACCATATGTGAGTGTAAGTTTCCACAACTTACGAAGTTTGATGCAAATGCTGACAAGATGTTTAGCCAACAATTCCAGGAAATGGGCAAGGAAGAATTTGACAGTGTTCTCGGAGTATGTGACTGTTCAGCAAAATCTGGCGGCCTCATCAGACACCAACAACCTCCCGGCCGTGCAGCTCTCAGATCGGCAGTCAAAGCTGTTTGGTCACGGCCTGCCAACACCCTGGATTTCTCGCCACTAATAGCCCAATGCCTCAAGCATCTGAACAGGCAAGGCTGAGCATTGTGCTTGCACTAAAACAACTAAACCGCTCCCCGACGCTGATGAGTCAATGCGCCACCAAATCCTTTGCAAGCTTCAGGAACTTTTAAAGGATTCAGAACAAGCTCGCACACCGGGCACTGCGGTCGAATGACGTGCACATTGGAACATGGGGTCCGTTACTGCTGGGGTTTGTAACGCCGCCAATGCAGCCGCTGTTGCTTCTGGTGTTGCCTCGAAGGTGGGATTTCTTATGTTCTGCGTAGAACATGTCTCATTCAGATCTTTTTCAGGCCGTGACGCAGCAAACAAAATCATTCAAGGAGGCTAAGGTTCCACATTTCCTCCAAGTATCCACGGGCGATGGAAACCGGCTCAAGAAACTTGTGTTCGGGAATTTCGGCATCGTTTGGACGGAGAACGGGTTGATGATTGCATGACCTGTCTGTTTGGGTCAATCCTCATTCACTCAGATATAGCCTGACCACTTGCACAGCAAGAGTTCCACATGCATCACAATACACTGTTGCATTACATTTGCTTCCTGTCTGTCCGGTCCCATTCTGGTTCACTCAAGTCAAAGCAAAAACATTTGAACTTTGATCCAAGGGCTTCTACAAACAAACAACTCTCCCATCTTGATTCTGAGGTCTAGTTTACTCCCTGAAACCTTTTATAAGGCCCTGTACCAGGGTCTGATACTTATCTGTGCACTTTTTGAGCACTTCTGCTTATTCCGATGCACTTCTGTGTTTAGGATTTGGTGAGGATTGGTGTTTTCTTGATAAGGTAGAGAGCGTGGGATTTCGGCACCCTTATGTAAGCGGCCATCAAAAGGTTCCACCACCAAACCCTCGGACTTGAAGAAGAAGAAAAATATCATACTTTTTTGCAGCTGTGAGGGTCTACCCTCCGTCTACCTGGGTAGACAGTAGGGATCGGCGCTGTACGTACCGCATACGGTACGGGGCAATATACGGATCATACGGGATACGGTACCGGTACGTACGACCAAATACGGTTGGTCATTGAGCTTCACGGTACGGTACGGGTCATATACGGCCGTATTACGGACATACGGATGGTACGGTAAGTCGCCATCAGTGCGACGCATCGCGTCAGGTGCGATACTTTGGATGTTCTCCTTGGCCCAATTTCTGTGCGACGACATTGGATGGACGGAGCTTTTGGAATTTTAGCGAAGATATCTGGTCCTGTGGCACGTCACAAGCAGCTGATTTGTTTGAGAGGGTTCAAGGGAGAGGAGACAAATCGCGGAATTCGCAATGTGGAAGTGGAAGAAGCTAAGGTCCAAGAGTGGCGGTTTGTTTATCTGTTTCTTGTGGCGCAAAGTGGCAATGGAAAGGACCAAGCGTTGATCAATCGGGCTTTCAAGTCGCGCCCACGTGATCGCGACATGAGATGGCGCGTTCTTCTTAAACTGCAAACCCGTGACACAACATTCATCTCGTAAAATTATCTGTGAGTAGCTTGGGAAGGACAGAAAGCTGATAGGCTAACAGTCGGATCATAATTAAATGCTCCTCGGTGTAGGGGTACGGTACGGTGGCAATGCGTGGAATCGATTACAAATGGAAGTTAAACAGTGTATGAGGCACAAAACAGCGATTTTTAGCGATTTGTAGTGTCTGTCTACCAGGGAAGGTACAAGGGGAACCGGAAAGATGGAAAAAGAAAAAGAATGTCCACCGGCCAGTCGCTCATGAGCACACCACGGTTTCTGGGTTCTGGATGTCCAGGGAATGTCTGCGTGGTTGAAACACTGTTGATGCGCTGATGGGCCAACGAGGTTTGCACGGAGGTTTTATCACCACAGTAACATTATGTTCCCCCCACGCCTTCATTTTACGCTTGGTTTTGCAGGGCCAAATGAAATTAATAGGTGGTGGCGTTCAGGCATGGCGGCGACTACGTGTCAAGATGAGTTTGCCGTACGGGCCGATGCTACTTGCGGTAATTTTGTCGCATGATGCAACTAAGCCGATGATCGGACCGTACCATCCGTATACCGCCGTATACGGGTCATACGGTACGGAGAAATACGGGTCCGTACCGTATACGTACGGGTTGCCCCATATCCTATCAGATGGCTCACGGTACGGAGGAATTCCCGTACCGTACGTACGTATCACCGTATGATACGGATACGGTGCCGATCCCTAGTAGACAGACCCTCTATCTATGGGGGATCCAAATGCAATGTTTGCTCATAGTTCAGTCCTCTCCTATTGAAAGCTGTTCTTCAGCGTCTGTTACTGATTTCTTCGACTCATTTGAAGCACATCGCAAGCCAGTTCTTCCATCTATTGCTACTCTACCACTTCCAGAAAAGCCCACCAATGATCAGATCCATTCCGCAGTAACAAAACATATACTTTCCGGTGTTTGCTCTCCGTTTTCTGATTCTCATCCAACCTCTTCTCTTCCTCGTGATCTTTCGATGCCCGATTGTGCTGATGTCTGCAACGAATAACGCATCAATAATATTGATCCCGACCTCCAGGTTCATATTCTTACTGTGATCATCGGGAGTAAGATTTCTCCCAATGCAACGCGCCACATTCGTGTTACCTTGGACATACCCCACGAGCCTTCGGACCCTGTTCGGGTTTTGCGTGAAGAAATCCCGGCGCATATCCTGATCTGGCGAAAAGGGAAACACGTCGAACACGAGCAGCAGGAAAAGTACGGAAAAATTACCCGCTTCAATGAAGAGCTCAGACGGATCCGTGAAAATTGGCCACAGCTTGTTCCTCAAGAAGGGGAAGATCTACAAATGCCGGGCACGGATTCAGGGGGGCTTCACTCGTACTTAATATTGATGGAGCATTGACTTACAATACATTGCGGCTGAGTCCCCCCACAAAGTTGGTGACATGTACTCTCCAGACATGCTTCCCGACCACACCCTACTTTTCCCACGAAAAATACAGACTTGTCCAGTGCCAAATCAAGGACGAGAAACCTCATTGCGCCGCAGGACTTGTATGGAAAGCTCACCAAGGGCACTCTCTTCTCGGCCCAGGTTTCACTGTCGACATACATTAACAAGGAACACAACCCGCGGGTCATGGACTCCAAGGTGAGTTTTCACATCTACACTTCAACTTTCAACTCACTCAAAGACAGGTGTATCACGTCAATGTCCAGAAAGCCACAATCCTGGACAAGGGTGATGGTGCTCCATGGAACCCTCCTTCTCCCGACCTCCCTTCTGCCGTGCCCTCGACACCTTCCAAACGAGCCCGTGACCCTGCTGTTGAAAGCGCCTTTGACGACCTTTCCTCGTCCAAAAAAGCTCGCACTGCTTAGAAATTCACTACTCCTTCACTCATTTCTCGCTGCCAATCATTCATTGCTTTCTAATGTACATAGTTTTATAAGTGGTCTTGTGAGCAACCTAATTCAATGTTTTTTTAACGCGAGCAGGAATCGTTGAGAGCCCCAACAATTGGTAGCGGGCCCTGCTGCTCGTCGGCCTTACCCGCGTTATGTCAAATTGGCATCACATCGAACACGTCAGAAGAGCGATAATGGGCGATCCGACGGCGACCCTTGAATGCCTAAAAATTGCCGCAGACTTCCCCTAGGGGATACAGCGGTAATAAATCAGGGCAGAGTTTATCCCGCCCGCCATGAGCCGCCATGTCAATGTTGCTGTTGATCACAATGGAAGTAGAGCTCAAGTTGAAGCGATTTGAACCCATTTTACAATACGGAGGATAGAAACGTGGGTATGTACTTTCATTCCGCGTAGCCGATTGAAACCGACAAATGACAAGCTTGGTATGCCTTTGAACCAATGCCGCGAATGCTCATCATTGGTAGACATAGCGGTACAAAGATATAAAACTGGCATCACGTCGAAAACGTCGGGGTGCGATCTGACGGCGACCCTTCAACGCCTATAATTACCTCAGACTTCCCCTAGAAGATACAGCGGTAAGAAGTCAGGGCACTTCAGGGCAGCGTCTATCCCGCCATGTCAACGTTACTGTGGAACAATTGAACTGGCAAGCGAGGCGCTGCACTGACATTCTGGAAATAGAACACAAGTTTGAACCAATTTGAATTTTGAACCAAGCTTGCACAAAACGAGTGTCTGCAGCTTTCGAAATACCCCTTGGGCCCCGCGCATTGCACCTTCTACAATCCATGGCTCCCTATGGCTGGAGAGCAACGATGCGACTGGTCCAACTATCACCGCATGGCGTTTCATTCCAGGGGCATCTTTACTTCGAGATTGTAATCTGAGCGGCAGATAGCATTCGAAGCGAGATACAGCCCAATGACCGAGATGGCCCTGTCTCTTAAGAAGCACCGCCTTTCCCGCTGTTGAATAAAGGGCCTCAAAGCGAGAACATCTCTTTGTGTCCTGTCAACATGGCTCGACTTTCGTCAGTTGTTCTTGCCGCACTCCTCTCCACCATCGTCACTGCCACGGACCTTGCGGCCTGTGGTGATGCCCAGTATGACCCTTCTAAGGTATCCTGGATCGTCTTGTCCCTTAAGGATAGCTTAATTTTATAATGGCAAATTATAGGATACATGTTTCGACAACAACTTTCTCTGCCCCATCGACGGAGAGGTGCGCGAGCTGAGATGCGGCGATGCCTGCTACTCTCTCGATCAATTCAGGTACCTAATAAACCCTTCCACTTTCTTTGGAGTAGGACTAACGGCGTTCAGCTGCTCCAACACGGCCCTCGTGGATAATGCTGTAATTGGTCTAGATACGCTGCTCGACTGTGGTGATAAAAGGTTCAACTCGACCGATGTAAGTCGTGCTATTCACGGCGATCTATTTCTGGATATATATGACAAAAAAACTCACACAGTATGTCTGCCACGACGGAGATTTCCTGTGCCCATTCGTCTGCATCGATGGCCTATCACGCTGCCTCACTGGCACTTTTGATCGCCGCGCTACTCTCCGGTGCGCCGACGCATGTTACGACCCTGTCAAGTTCAGGTCCGCCCTAAACTCATCCGCCCAAAATGCAACGCTAACACCCAGCCGTTTAGCTGCATCGATGATGAACTTCATGGACTCCCCCCTCCCAACACCAACTGCCTGCCGCTTGGTGGGACATTTATGGGAGCCCCGACGTGCTGTCCCGGGCTGCTTGCAGTTGCCGATCATTGTAGGGACTTCTGCGATTTCTCGCCTCAGCTGTGCTCGGAAGTGCCTGGTTGAATCTCAGCTCGATTATACGGGAAGGGTTGGCATAACTTGGTTGAGATCGTTCATAATTCCTGTCCTCTTGGTTCCCCCTTCTGAAACTTGCAAAAGAGAACGTCTTCGAACAGTAATAAACGGTATTGGCCGAATAGAGCGGTCCGATTCTTAGTTGCTTCAGAAGCCAAAGGGTACAGCCGGTACCTTCTTGCCGTACTCGACTTCTACGGTCTGTTATGCTCCGTGAGTGTGTAGCATATTTCGGATGGTTGCACAAGTAACTTATGTAAACTAACTTGCCCTGCCACAAGTAACTTGTAGCTAACTTGTGGCGGGGCAAGTTAAATTTACCCGCACCGTTCTGCATAAGCACAAGTTCCGCACAAATAAGTTAATGTAAGTTCAGCACAGGTAAAATAAGTTAATTGCATGTTAATGTTCACGATCTCTGTTGCACTGTTTTTTGCCACTGGGGTGCTTGATTCCACTGTAAATATGGTAAATATGAGTGTCAAACAGGTTCGTTGTGCCTGGTCTGGATCTGAACCACTGTTTTTAACAACCAAGTGCAGTGGATGTGAGTTCAAAGACTATGGTCTGTTGACCTTGTACTGAACCATTGCGTGGCTGGCAGTCAGCTGGCTGAGCTCTACGACGTCGAACCACTTGTATAAACCACAAGAGAAGCTTCACAAGTCACTGGGAGATAAAGGTTTGGGCAGGGAGCTGGAACTCGATGTTCCACAGTTTGGCTCCTTCAGTCATGGTTGATGCCAGGGTTTTATGGCGAAGCACTCGTTCACGCACACGAGGCTGGGGGACCTAGGGGCATTATTTATTTGCTAGCTATTCTAAATACCTCCAAACTGTTTGTTAAAGTAGATTCTAAGTAGTTCCTTAGACTTGACTGATGGCATAAGTTAGTTTACTCGTGTTAACTTGGTCTAACTTGGCCCGGAAGTTAGCTTAAGTTAGCTTTGACTACTTCAGTAAGCTTGTTACTTTGGAGTGTATGAAGAGGACTGGGTTGTTCAACTTCAATTTGGAGAAACCGGTGAACTTGGGGGTAACTGATGCCATCTGATGGCATAAGTTAGTTTACTCGTGTTGACTTTGTCTAATTTCGAGCAAGTTAGCATAAGTTAGCTCAAGTTAACTCAAGTCACCTTGGGCTACCTTCAGTTAACTTGTTACCTTGGAGTCGATGGTTTTACAAGTAACTTCTGAAAACTAACGGGCATTGCCACAAGTAACTTACAGTTAACTTTGGCAGGGCCTGTTATATTTACCTGTAGAGTTACCCAAGTTTAACTTCCACACAAATAAGTGAACTTCAAGTTCAGCACAGGTGAAACAAGTTAATTACATGTTAATCTTTCCTGTGCTCAGAAAACCCTCAAGGATTGTCTCATCACTCAATAACAGTTCCAATATGAATCATCCCGAGGTCTCTCACAAATTGGAGTCCGGCTGTTGAAGTCTGCTGCTGCCCACATTCCCCCGAGGTTCCGGCTGGCAATTGCTTGTGATTCTCAGGGTGAGGGGTACAGCTAGAAACTCATTTTGCCCCTAACAACCACTCCATCACTTTCTTCTTGACGAGCCCACAACCCCTGCATCGAGCCCTGTCTCCAACACCCCAATGGATGTCGATCCTGTGGAGTCAGACATCGAAGCTCAGTCCAAAGAATGTCACAGTGAAAAGAGGAGCGTGAGGAAACTCCAGGAGATGATGAGGTCCCAGAACCGTGCTCTTCCAAGATCCCCAAAGGTGCAGGGAAACAAAAAAGATTGAGGCAGGGGCAGGGGCATGGACAATGAATTGTGATTTACCCTTCTTCCAGTTTTGTGTAGTTTTGTGTATGCTTCACTAGATGAGCTTGAATATTTCCATTGGTGAATGGGTGAAAGAATTGACCGGTGCCAGCTGCGAGAGGCATGCTGGGTGACCTAGGATGGCAATAGACATCAATTGCAGTCATATTATCCTGGTGCATCCCAATAAATGTTTCCCACATGTCTCCTCAAGCATTTATTGGCCTCAACTGAGCTGAACGGGCGAACTTGGTGGTAACTTGATGCCATCTGATGGCCTGTTACTTTTTCTGATCTAACTTGGCTCACAAATTAGCGTAAGTTAACTGTAAGTTACTTACAGTCAACTGCAAGTTACTTGAAGTACCGTGCAGTTAGCTTCAAGTTACTTACAATAAATCCAACTGAACTTCAAGTTATCTTGCTCAATGTTCATTCAACTTCTCGTTTAAGTTAGCAAGGATGCCGAGGTAGCCGTGAGCCAAGCACCAACAACTTGTTGGCTTGGGTGTGTGATGGGCCACAGGAGAAAGTATATTGAGTTTTTATGTTATATATGTAAGTGTCCTGTGGCTGTATAATGTTGTTCTCTGAGCTGTCCCACCAATATCAACTTCTTTCCCCCATTCCATGTTCATCATGCACAAATTATGCTATTGTCAAGGCTAATAGTGAGCATATGATACCCCTGCTATGGGGACCGGGTAATGAGACCAAATGAGCCTGAATAGCCTTAATGATCAAAAATCTTGAATTTCTGTTCAGAGAAGGATCAGATTGCCAGGATTGTTCACTAAAATCAAACCCTCACAAATTGAGCAACAACTTAGTGCCAGTGATCTTGTCATGCCGGATGAGGCCTTCAGCCCTATACCATCAAATTTTGGAAAGCTATTGGGGTTCCTATCCATAAAGGACTCATCCATTGCCGGTTGTGTACTTGCTGCTCTCTGTGGCACTGATAACAACCAGTTCAGTTGACTCTGAGGATTTCGGCAGCTATATACAACATAATTAAAGATTACATGCAGTTGAGGCCAATATGAGTACAGTTAGAGGTGTTTTAAAGGGATTATCGGAAAATTTTAGTTGGGTGACCCGCACCCGTTAGTTTCGAGCTCGTGGGAAAACTTAAGTTAACTTGCGGCATGCCTGCCGAAAGGGGCAAGTTCCGCACAAGTTACTTTTCATAAGTTACTTTTTACGGACTCGAGCCTGAGTAGTGAATGGTCAATGGCATAGAAGGCATTCTCAACCATGGGTATTATGACCTGCTACCAGGGCTAGTCCACATGTATTTCTCTAGCACACCATAAGGTGTGCTTAGTTGTCCTGGTTTCCATCTTTCTGACTGAGCAAGTCAGTCTTAGTCATTGCTGACTGGTCAAGTCAGTCTTAGTCAATTCCTATTCAACTTCTGTATCAGTCCCGCACTTTCACAAGCTCAGTGGAACCCATAGTAAATATCAAGCGGATTAACAAGATAGTGCGATGCTATACATACAGACCAGTATAGTGACCAGTGAAATATAGTGTGGCGCTATTCTGTAGTGTCATCCTCATCAATCATATCAGTCAATCCTTAATGCGAGGCCCGCATCTTTCTAACAGTCAGATCTACCTAAGTAACCACAGTGATGGTCAGCTCAGTAATATGTCTTCATCCCAATCTAATCAGTTGGTATTCTACACGAAATCAAGCGGCACTAAATCTCTGCCGGCCCTAATATGGTTGTACCAATTTTGACGTCATGTATCTTGTTTTAGTAGTCATCAGACAATTCATAGGCTGTTAAAGTGGCAAGTCAATAATTCTGAGTAGTTCCCTGATGTTTCACCTCCAGCGCATAAGACAATGGTTTACCACCGCTGTCTATAGCTCAATGTAGAATATCATAGTCAGGACGTAACAGCCTGTTGGGCTGCCTTGTCAAGTCTACTCAATCCTTAATAGTTGATTTGTTGCACTGACTTTCGGCCATAAACTGTGTAGCCTACCACCCCAGGGAGGGTGTACACCCATAATCTAATGCCTCACTTCTGCCCACTAATAGGTTCAAAATGAAATAAAAACTGGTGTTTTCATGCATGTTTTGGTACATGCCCTATCAATGGCACATCGTGTCCAGTGCGAAGCACTTGCCAGTCCTCAGATATTCTGAGTGTGCGGCCTGCACTCATGTCGTGTTGGAGTCTATGTTGTCCCCAGCACGTACCTGCACCTTGTAGGGGTCAGGACCTTCGGATCTGTCGGATCCCACCACTATAGCAGAAGGTCAGTCCCTCACTACCTTTCCTAGCGGTTAGCTCACTGTCATCGTCCTTGGCAGCATAGGTATCAAGATACTGGAGGGTGTTCCTATGGTCGATGTCAGTGTCAGCGTCGGGAATGTCATCTCTGCAGCATATTATTTGGATTAAATTTTTTTTTTTCATTTCTATGGCGGGGCCTTGGGCACGCTCATTGAAATGTTGGGACAGGCAATGCCCTCAATTCAGGTTAATTCACTATCTACTGACTACAGGACTACAGTGTGGACAACTAACAGGCGGCGCAACATGGTAGTTTTAACCAAGAGCAAAAGATTCCCGCACCTGACAGCAGAAGTGAGTTGCCAGCAGCCGTCTCGGAGAAACCTGCCAAAGTTTCTCCAAGCCAGCTGCCGGCAAATCACTGCTGATGGCACTTGCGGCAATCTTTGGCTCTTGCTCCTGACTGTCAATTCGCCAGCAGATGGCGGGCCCTGGTGTGGGAGAGAGCAGCGCTGGTGGGGAGGGGGGGGGGTGGGGGTAGTACTCAGTGCATCCTAGACGACATCTATGATCTATGTAGTTGTCAGCAACTTGAAGCAAGAATAAAAGTCTTACAAAAAATAAAGGTTAGGTGGGATATGGGATAGGGCAGAGATGAAAGTGAGGGAAACAGTGCGAGAAGCAAGGGCGGCAAAGGAGTTTGATGAGGGGGTGGGGCTGAAGAATGTATGCACCAAAATCAGGACCCTGGAGTGCATTAATTGAGGGCAGTGCAGCCAGGTATGACTTGGAGACTGGGATTTCTAATAGTAAGGCATGCGTTAAAGACTTAAAATTTTGATAGCAGGGAGTTCTAAAGAACAGATGAACCGAAAACAGGAGCCCAGAGCGCGTCAATTGCAGGTGGCATTGCCAGGCGGGACTTAGAGCTAGAGACTGTGTTTCTAATAGTAAGGCATGCATCTTAAAGACCTGAAATTTTGATATGAAGCAGGGAGTTGGATTTGAGGCCAAGGATACCAACCAGAGCACTAGGACAGAGGTCGGGAGCTGGATAGTAGTGGAAGCAGGGTGGAATTTTTCAGCGGGGAAAGCGGGAGAGGGTATTGGCAGACAAAGTGGGAGAGTATGCACGCCAAAGGGTGGCACATTGGTGCGTCTCGAGTCTGTGAAAAGTAACTTATGAAAAGTAACTTGTGCGGAACTTGCCCCTTTCGGCAGGCGTGCCGCAAGTTAGCTTAAGTTTTCCCACGGGGTGCAAATCTAACTTGTACTAACTTGTACTAACTTGGCAGGTTGCCAAATTGTATTGCCTTCAAGTCTTCTGAAAGACCCTTTTAAATTTATTCTATCTTCCTCTACTTCTATATTAGCAAGAATATACATCTGTAAGAGCACCACATGCCTCACCATAGAGTAACTACTAACAACTGGCGGCCAACTGCTCACAGGGTCAACCTGACTCAAGCAGTATCTTTGATATGCTGGATATATGCTCTCTTCCTCATGTATGTTCCATCTACAGGCCAAGTGTGGTCAGAAAATAGATAGGAGATAGACCGCGGAATGTGTGGGAAAAGGTTACATACTTTTCATGCCAGTCTCGCCTCAACTTAAATGACCTTCAAAACATGCTATCCATTCAACTGGTGTTCTTGACCTATAAGTTAAGAAGTGAACTGAAGGGAGCACAAGTCGACTGCTAGTAACTAACTTGCCCGTCAAGTTAGATCAAAGTAACACAAACAAATTAACTTAGATGCCATCAGTTACCATCAGTTTGTCTGTTTCTCCAAGTTAAACAACCCTGTTCTCTTCAAACACTCCATTCATCGAGTTGAACTGCAAGATGCTAAGTTAATTGAAGGTACCCAAAGCTAACTTAAGCGAACTTGTGGGCCAAGTTAGATCAAGTTAACACGACCAAACTAACTTATGCCATCAGATGGCATTAATCCTAGGCCAAAATCAACTTGTATGATCAATTCATGCAAGTTAGCATCTCACAAGCCTCAAGACATTCAAAGACTCAAACTGAGGGTATTCAATGATTAAATAACATCTGCACATCAAGTCAGGTAATATTTTGAGCTGAATATTGGCTGGATTTGATTTTTGGGGCACTTCACATGTTCGGAGATGCAATCCAGGTACAGCTGTTATCGGGGAACACCTGACATGAAAAGGTTAGGTCTGATGTTTGAGCAGTCATACACTCAAGGAAATCCCACACGCCCTTGATCGTCCAAATTTAAAAGCAAGTTAGTTCAACTTTGGGGCAAAACAGCCATTAGATCTGACATCCAAATAATATCTTTGCAAAATGAACTCAACCTCAATGTCCTACACCTCCAATGCATCTCTTCGCCAACTTGAATTTGCTCCCAGCAGAACATTAGTCACGACAACACGGATCATTGCCTCAAAGCATCATAGGACTGCAAGAGACTCATATTTGAGGTGATATTAGGTGCTAGGATGGCACCCCATAGGCCCCGGGAAGAAAGAACCATTAACATGTAACTTACTTATTTTAACTTATTTGTGCGGAACTTGTACTTGTGCGGAACTGTGCGGGTAAATTTAACTTGCCCGGCCACAAGTTAGCTACAAGTTACTTGTGGCGGGGCAAGTTAGTTTACATAAGTTACTTGTGCAACCATCGTGCGTCTCCACTGTCTTTATAATAACATTCTGAGGCGAGTTGCTTACTATTGTCCAGATATACTCGGAAATTTATGGTCACTTGCAGTCAAAGTGCTCTTGCCGAATGGAGACAGAAGGCCCTCAATTCTCAGACAATGAACAGTGGGTCTACTACAGATGTGCCACCTGCTCTCAGAACTGAAGACACTTCATTTTCAGACTCAACTTATTCTTGTATCCTGATTTCACGGTTGAGCCCCCAGCTCCCTCACTGCAAATCAGTTTTTTTTATTACGCAATGCTTGATGGGATTTACCACAGCAGCAGTGGCTGCCGCTGCTACTCCCACCAAGGCACCCCCCAAGACAAAACCCCAGGCTGCAAAGAAAAAGACATTGAAAACTAAATCCAAGGTAGTTTTGTAATGCCTCACATCTTTCAATCTCAGACCTAACTTGCGCACACATGTAGAAAGCTACACCTGCAGCGGCCGATGTGGCTTACAGCGACGAGAGTGGTCTCAATACAGAGCCAAATCACAGCGGAAACCCAGGTATCTTATTATGGCTCAACTCACATCACCCAGAACTAAATTTTCTTGTGCTTGCGTACCCAGACAAACAGACAACCTCGCCATCAACAACACCGCGAAGACTCAGGTACAATCACTTCACTGAATGTATCAATTCAGAGCGGCTACTGATGAGTTTGACCCACCTGCAGGAGAACACAGCTCCGGCAGACCATGATGTCCTCACCCATCCCCAGAAGAACACATCTGGCAAATCGCCTCCACCTCCAACGGAGCACAAGTGTTTCGATGACCTTGCCACCAACGACACCATGATGACTCAGGTATGCCACCAACTCAATTTCTCAATTCAGTGTGGCCATTGATAACTTTGACTCACTGGCAGGAGAACACAGCTCGAGCAGATGACAATGTCCTCATCCACCCCGAGAAGCCAGTGCCTGGCGAAGTGCCAGCGAACACGAGCAAGGAAGTAGTCGTTCAGGTAGAGTTTTTTCACTTCACCACCTACATACGATGACTAAGTCACCTTATTAGCCTCATGACACCATATCAAGCCATCCCAGGCCGCATCCAGGCAGGGAACAACACGCAGATCCAGCCGATGATGCCTTCAACTTGTCTGGCTGGTGCGGCAGGCAACTGGAACGCAGACATGCCGGCCTGCATGCCAGCACCAGGAACTCGCCCCAGGATCTTTCAAGCGAGGACGACTTCGAGTCGGATGACAGGGACAACGGCGGTTGACAGTGGCAACAAAAATCCTACGCTCAAGTTTTCGGTGAAGAAAGAACCCAACAAAATTTTCGATCTCGATGTATTGGAATACCACGAGATGGCCAAGCCGCCCACACCTCCCCGCCACCGCTCCATGTCACCCAAGTACTCATGCTGGCAAACCGCCCGCTCCCACTCCCACTCCCCCCGCCGCCAGTCGATACAGCCTCCCCCCTCCCCCCAGCCCAGATTCGTTTCACCATGACAGCCCCCATCCGCAGAGCATACACCACCGCCATCCCCACACCATTTGCCATTGCCACTTCCTCAGCACCCCGTACTCCAATTCTCAAATCCGACTTGGATGACAGGGACGACGACTATGAGGCGACCCAGGCCCTGAAAAGGCGTGCAAAGACTTGGGAGCGGAACCACAGTGGTCGGGTCTCACCCTCGACCGAATCGGAGGACGAGGAGGAGGACCAGGCCATGGAGCAGGAGGCATCGCCAGAGCTGAAGTCTAAAAAGCCAAGGGGGAAGCAGAAGCAGAAGGGAAAGCAGAAGGCTGTGACGGCTGAGGTGGAGGCCGATGGGGAGGAGGGGAGGAGGACACAGAACACCACAAGTCCAGCCGACCTCTACAACAAATTTCTCCAAGACGTTGATGGGCTCGCAACAGAGTGTGGCAAGTCAAGCACCAGTCTGCATGAGGAGCTGCACCTCATTGCAAAGCTGCTGTGCCACCTCTGTATGGAATATGTGGCAGAGGTACCTTGCAGCATCAGGAAAATCTGAAATGCTATGAAGCGTAAGCAGTGATTATGGAGGTTTTTGATGGCCTCTGGTGGTAATGTTGCCGCGACTTGGACAAAACCGACTCCAAGTCGACTTGCAGAGTCGATTTGAGCCGAGTTAAGTCGAGTCGATGCAATCAACTCAAGGTCGACTTGAGTGACTCAAGTCGGGTCCAATGTAGGTTGTCTCTTTTTGCCCGGGGAAGCGATTGGGGACATCGAAAATTTTGTGACCTCTGTAACACCGTAACAGATCTGTGACATTCTGTGACAGGCAAAAAAATCAACTTTCACCATTCGGGTTTTTATGAGGTCTAGAGGTGTTTTTGAGCATTTTGGAAATTTTTATTAATCAAGTCGACTTCAAGTGACTAAGTCGACTTGGTCAAGTCGACTTGGTTCGGAAGTCGACTCACTGAGTTGTGACTCAACTTTCCGAGTCACGGCAACATTATCTGGTGGTCTTGGGTATTTCGGGGCCCACTATCACTGTCTATGACAGTCTTTCATGGGCTATGTGTTTGAGGTAGGTGACTTTTGTGGTCATTAAATGTCTTTGTGTTTGATGTTGGGTTTCCAATTCAATCTCATAGTACAGTTACAGTGTTCACCTCCAAAATCAATTTCAAGTGTCCTCTCCCACTCCGCTGCTGCCAGTATGTAAGTTTATTAATAACTTATGCTGGGTTGCGAATGGAACAACGGGAAGGACCTGACTCATTGCGTGGTCCTAGAAGCAGGAGATATCTTCAATTTGACAGTGTCGAAGTTGGCAATCACAGCGAGTGCCATGGCTAGATATCGTAGAGACAGCAAGCCAAAGTTGCTCAGGCCTCGGAACTCCGCACAGCCGAGCGGCAATCTCGAACCTGTCACGCTGACATTTGATAGCCCGTCAATACTGTGACAAAATTGAATATGTGTTCTTGCCACGTCGTCTCTTGCTTTCTCCCACTTCCTTCCCTGCAACTTTTCCCCTCTTCTTTTATACCAAATGCCTGCCAGTGCCAGCAGCCAGCCAAGTTCTTCCTCGGGCTCTGTTCCCTAACTACCTGATGAATCGCCCCTGCAGACGAGATTTTATGTTCAACAGTTTTGTATGATGTGGGTCTAGGTTTGGAGATAGTACTCCGATGCGTAAAGCAAGTGATTCTTTATGAATCCCAATTCTAATAGTATCCGTGATTGCTAATCCTTGCGAGATCACAACCAATTGTCAAGTCCGATCTGTTTCCTTATATTCCACGTCCGTTCTGTTTATCCAATATGTCCACACGTCGTTTATAAAGATCCAAATCCAACACAGATAATATTCAAACAGGGAAAACAAACGAAACTTGGTATAGCTTCTGGGTGTCTCCGAATGAATGCCTACTCTACCGGTTAAGTGTGAAGTCTAGTAGCTTCGTGTCCAACAGGTGGGGTGAGATTCACTGGTGTTCCTCCCATAGCCATCCACTTAAATATGTTACAGGATTCTAAATATAAATGAGACAGATACAAACGTGCAATAGGGTTCAGGGTATATGACTACTGGTATGGCAGCTAGCCGATGAACTCCTGCCAGATATCAAGTGACTAGTAAAATTGAGAGAGATTTGTAAGAAACATCAACGAGCCGAGCTTAACGATGAGTCAAGATCTACATCGCTTAGAACGGCCGTGATGGGATATTGTTGATATGTCAACTTTCAGCCGACCTCCTTGTCAGCACTCCGTTACCCTCCTTGGTAACCCTCCACCTAATTGGTTCCACCTTGAACCACTTAAGAGATTTGTCTGAAAATTGCGATAGCCGTCGCTTCCCAGTACCCGAGTATGGTTTCTTAGTCAACTGGTTAATCGACTAAGTCCTGCCTTCTCTTGGCAGTTCTGAAGACGTCAGATGATGCCCAATAATGATCCTTCTGGTTCAGAAGGATGATCCCTCGTAATACACCTTTGGTCAGGGATGTGCAGTAGCCCCAATCCGTTTCCAGGATGGTAAGGCACTTTCCGCGATTGCTCCATTAGCGACTTCCCATGCCAACCCTTTACCAGGATCGTTGTCCAGCGCCTTTCTGATGGTTCGAGACACATTATATCCCTTTTAGCTAACTGCTCAGGCCAGCAATAGCTCTTGTGAGATGATGTCGTAACGTAATGAAGTACATTATAGTATGTTGCAACTCGAGCAGATTTGAACAAATGCCCGGGTGCCCCAATACCAGGTCTGTCAGCGGGAAATAGCACCGCTCGAAGGACCGTAGAGGGTGTGTGCGTGCGAGGGTGTCCTGCGAAGGCTCAGCACTCCAATCAAGGCAATCAAGGCAATTTGGTCCAGAAAAGGCCAAGTTGGGGGAAATTCGCGCCAAACCTGCCAAATTGCCAGGGGGGTATTTTCCCGATGCTGACAGGCGCATTAGCGTATCTGCTCCTCGGGTGGCCGGTCCTGGCCCTGCCTCATCGACCACCCTCGCCGCTTCCGCGTTTCTGCATCGCCACTCAGTGTATGTAAGCATACATGGATATCCAGCTGTCTCAGTTCTGGTCCGTAACTCGGAAGTCTGAAATCCTCCTATGAGCGATTATCTTTCCCAGCCTTCAATCTTTGCTGTAATCCCGCTTGCCCATCGGTCTGGCCGTCGCTGGTTCCTCGCCGCTGCCATATCTGTTGACTACTGCTGTAGAGGCGGTGTGGCCAGTCGAGTTCTCGTCCGGCATTCCGCATGTTCTGATTCCTTCCATTATAGAAAGGCACCCGGAGCGTCCGACAGATCGTATCCGGCCCTTGTTCAGTGTTTCATTTTCATTACTCAGTTGCTATATGCACGCTTCTCCACCCCGTTTTCATCACACGTATATGTATCACTCCCATACTTGAAACACAAATCTAGTCCCCCTTCTCCTGCTTCGCTTGTGCCTGGGTTGCAGTCATCCTGATTAATCCTCGTTCAGATTGTCATCCAGATCCCTGTTTTCGTCACCCCGGGATTGGCCGCCATTCCCCTCGTCCGGAGATCCCTCCGTATTTTCGTCCCCCCTGGATTCGCCACCACTCCCCTCGTCTGGGAATCCCTCCCCGTTTCCGTCACCCCAGGATCGGCCACCACTTCCCTCGTCTGGAACTCTCTCCCTGCTTCCGTAACCCCCGTCATCACCAGAGCGGCCACCGCTGTTGTAACTCAAATTGTCTTCCGGCGCTCTCTGTTGAAAAATTTCCGACGGGCCGCTGCCTCGAGTTGGCTTTTGCTGATTGTCCTCAGTCACCTCGATTCCTTTACCGGCGATTTGCTTCAGGAGAGACTCAATTCTGTCCAATCGCCCGTCCAATACTGTCATACGCTCCGATATTTTGTCAACCTTGGTCAACCACATTAAATGGTGTTTGATTCGATTCAAATGTCGAATGTTACCTTTTTTTCAATGGTATCGGCGTCTTCGTCGGTTTCGTCTTCCTCGAAGTTCTCTAACAACTTGACGATGATACTGGATGTTTTCGTGTACTATGAGGGTGGTTACCTCCCATGCCAACAGAGACAAGTTCGACTTACCTCTTGATGCCATCCGTTAAAAAGACCTCCAGCGTAGGATCGGACTTGCAGTTCAATGTCTAGTCTTTGGGAACGCCAACTGCGCTCGAGGGACTTGTATCGCCAGTAGAACTCCCAAATTGGGGTCGAAAGCGTGCGATCCATTTCTGCATACTTCGAGGCGAGTTGGAGTCCAGTTTGGTCCCCTACCCCTGCCGTAATGATCTCCTCGTGTTTGGAGAGCATCACGTACAATAGGATGAGGATGTTCTACGATCGCGATCATCAGGCGCAGGTGCAGCATTTCCGAGTGTGGGCGCACCTGCTCAATTCGGATGCCTGCGTCTCCGGTGATGTACCTGAGGGCTCCGTCGTCCACACAATATTCAAGCGCTTCCAGACTAGTGCGGAACAGCTTCTCCTTGCCGGTGGACATTTGCTGGGCAAAATCAATCAGAGCTTCACTGATGTCTTCGTCTCCCTCATCGACGTCCCACGCATTCCAATCAACGATGCACTTGACAAGATCCAGAGTTTCCCGATATCCTTTGATTCTGACCTCCGATTCACGGTCTGGATGTTCGATGTCTTCTAGTGTCTGTTCGATACTGGACACAATCTCTTTAATTAGTAGGGTGTATCTTATATCACTGGTTAGCAATTCTAACGTTCAAGTTGGATCTGAAACTAGAGACGTACTCGGCGTTGATAATTGGAGGCCCTCCCGCCCAACTTTTACCGAATCAGAAGTCCGACGCGGTCATTGAAGTACAGTACAATACTCACAAGGCAAACCAAACCGGAGTCGTCACTGTCGAGGGTTTTTTTCTGAGGAAGCGGTCCAGCTCGTGAACTGAAATAAAGCCGCTCGCGTCCTCGTCGATGGCCTCCCCGATCGCAGGGTAATCTGGTAAGTTAGATCATGCTCACACGGGGGTGCACACCACCTACAGAGCACTTTCTTCAAAACATCGAGTGTCCACACATCCTCTCTAGGAGACTCGGACTTACGAAACTCTTCCGTATAATAGGTACTGAGCGCTGGATGGAAAGATCAATGCCATGAAAGATGAGCGATTTATGCATTACCGTCGGCGAATACACGACACTTGACAGCCCCGCGCCAACGACCTTCTGGATATCCACCTTCAGCGCGGGTGTGTATGAGAGAGCGTAGATGCCCACCTTCCCAGATTTTTTTGATATCGGGGTCTTCAATTAGATCGTGTGGGCCTGCAGCCATCTGGAGTCCCTAGTTAGTCTGGAAGCGCCGACAGTGTTTTGTATACTCACTCGCTCTAGAATCTTTTCAGTAGACATCCTTTCGTCCAGCATCATCGTCGTGCCACGAAGTTTCAACTCGTAGCGATGGCTGCAATGTGCATGTGGGCTCAATATCGCCCGGGCATGATTGTGAGTTACGAACCGATTTTCCTCCAGGAGAATGTCAAAATCGGCATTCAACGCGTCCACTATGCTGGAGGTGACCGATTCGTTCAGTTCTTTCGCAACCTCTAAGATCTCTTCCTGGCTCTGTTGGGTATTTGCGGGGTCCGTCAATGCTAAAAAGCGAATTCTCGCCACACACCTCCAGAGAGTTGCGACCATGTACGATCTTCTCTAATGCTCGCTTTTGGGCAGCCGAACTTGCACCACCAATGCGATTGATGAGAGTCGAAATGCTCGTCTGAATCGCGGAAGTTTGACCTGTCTCGAACTGCGCTGCGATCAAATTGCTGCCCAGTTCGCCTTCGATGGTCCAAAATTTTTCACAAAAATTGCTTAGCATTTCTTTCAGCTCTGGAGATCGCTTGTATCGCACTGGGACTCGCTTCAGCTCATAACAACAAAAATCAGGTCGAGAGTGTACCGATCCATGATCCCAATCTGGAGTAATAAATGTCCACGAACTCGCCTGAACATAAATTGAAGAACAAATCAAGGCAGAAGCCTGAGAGCACGCACCAAAATCACTGATTGCAGAGCTCATGTCGCGTAAATGTGAATCCAACTCTGGCTCGGAGAGGTCCCCATTCGGCAATGCACGCAAAGCGAAAACCATTGAGGTCTGCCGGTGGGTCTTAGGGGGGGGAGCACGCGGATCTCGGGGGATCGAGCACATACCATGGAATAGCAGATAGCCACAATCTCCTCATCGTTGCTGCGCCTGTCAATCTCTAGCTGGATGACACCCTGTGCGTTCCCCTCCGTGAGTATGATGCTGGAGCGCCTGATTCTACCATACCATGAAGCTATCTGCAACACTCTTAGATTCAACATGTCAGTCGTGGTCCATCGCACACGTGGTAACGACATACTTTGGCTCTTTGACTATTTTCGTCGTTGTCGAAACTCATAGTGCCGAGAATAGACTGGAAAACGGCCAATAACTTGGACATCAGGAGTTTATTTTGCCCCTTTCCACCTGTGGTACAAGATCTTCACAGATATTGCTAAAGGTGATTGTCAATGCTTACTGCCCGGAATTTTGGAAAGGCGTGCGCCGGCGTCCCGCAGCGCCCTGGCCCCACGTTCAATCCGGGCATCCATGGCGTCTGTAACCTGAGGGACGATATCGAAGGATTTCTGCTCGAAGGTGTGATTCAAAGGAAGTACTTATACATGCGCGGCTATTGCGCAACCATGCGGTGCATCAAAGAATATGATGCTCTTCTATTGTATCGAACCTTCATCCTGTCCAATCCTACTCTTTATTTATGACATTACGAGTGTTGGAGTTGCGAGTTATGTGCGCGCACCGCCTCTGTGGCGCAATTTGTTACCAGGTCCCCGCCGTTCATTCCTGTGCCCGTTTCTGTACATGACAGACTTAATTCATACCTTAATTACAGCAAAGTAATATATATGTAGTGTAGATAGCGAAGAATTCCCTGCGCGTTTGCAATGGGTTACCTCCTAATATTGGAGCTCTGGCCTTGAATTCCAACACCGGGTGTCTTTCCGAAGATTTTAATGCCCCAGATCTGGTCTTCGGTCCCCGAAACTGTGGAGTCTCCCATAGTAGGCGCCAATTCTTGATTTCTCTTCCACATATACTTCGATCGAGTCAGGCGACTCCATGCGGGCGCCTCGTGGGCGTTCGTTATTTTTGTGGCCGGAGGGATCTGTTCTGGGCGCTTTGGGGGGGGGGGGGGGGCGGGGATGCGGGACCGCTTCGCCGGCGGGCCTCTTGTTGGGGGGGCAGGTAAGCTGGGAGGATCGTACCAGCTTGGTTCGGTAATACAGCTATGTCTGTTGTTTTGATTTCGACGCCCCGTGATCAAAACATTCGACAGCTTTGCTGTCGTATGGAGGCTTCTTGAAAAGACACAAGCGCTCGCGGGCGCTTCGCGCCGGCTCCCACTTGCTGGATGTAACTAAAATAAGAAGATTGATCCGAGCTGCCGGAATGATAGATTAAAAGCGGAGTTTGAAAAGCCTTCAGACGGACAGAATGGATAATCTTATAAAGAGGAAGAAATGAGTTGAGAAGATGGTACCACTCTGTTTCAGTGATACCACTCTGTCTCAAATGCAGAAGGATGATTAGCAGTTGACCTCCCGGTGTCGGCGGTGTTGTTTTCAACTTCAACAGTTTTGATTTCGCCCACCCAAAACGGCGATCATCTGGGGTCGATGGTCAGCCCCTCCACGATGAGGCGGAGAACCTGACTAATCTCCATCGAAATCAAACCAACACCGCCGACGCCGAGAAGCCGAGCGCTAATAATGAGTCACTTGACGCTCTCAGACGATGCTGTCACTGAAATAGACTCTCACTGGTAGAACCTTCTCTACCCTTTGCGTTCTTCCACTGAAAGATCAAAGCAGCACCCCCAGACACCTGGTGCTCAGAATGACAAGAGGTCCCCATCTGAAGATTTCACCCAGAGTAATTTATACTCCCCTTATAGAATAACGGGCGAGTGGCCAAGTCCATGTGAAGGAGAAGGCACGAATTGACGCCTGCTGTGAGAGTCCACACTTCCGGGGCCAGCAAACCAAATCTGGGGCGTTAAAGGCTTCGGACAGACAGCCGTAGTTTCTCACGAGTAACTGTAGGATAGGATGACTACTTGTATCATTAAAACAGGTTGGTAGAATCTTCTCAAGACTTTCATTTCCAGTGAAGCTTCCATACAACAGCAAGGCTGTATATTCTTTGATAAATGGTAAATAGCGGCGTAAACACTCTCACCATCGAATCAACACCGCTGACACCGGGTGCTAATAATGAGGCTGTCTCACTGAAACAGACTGTCACGAAAACGTGCTGCATCTTCCATTGAGAAATCGAAGCCTAACAGCACCCTTGATCCTGGGTGATAATAATAAATGACTCTTTCGACGTTATCGGACACAATCCAGATGCCCGCTCGCTCCCCACTGGTCATTGCTCCGGACTCCAGCCGCTCTATAACGCTTCACCATACAATCCAGGGTGGGAGGCTGTTGATAACAAAGCCAGCTAAAATCATTGACTACGTCCACAGGAGGCACAGGTGGTGCTGGTGGAGCCAGTCTGAATTATGGTGGAGACGGGGGTCGCGGGGAGGGTCCAACCGTGGTTTATAATTTTACCTGGTACGTGTGGCTTGTTTTGTACTGCGGTGACTTTTCTGATGACGCACTCTTAGGGAGAATCATAGTTGGCAGAGTATTGTGAAGTCGATTGTAGAGGGGGATGAGGATCCCAACATTTTATGTCGGTGAAGGACTGGACTTGATCATTGGATAACTGACCCTCCTGATCGTAAGTCGATGGGCATGGGACCATTCTGCAGTATGCCGCTTCCAACGGGCATTTGGAAACTGTGGAGAAGCTGCTTTCCCGCAAAGCAGATCCAAACATACAAGGTAATGGATGCAGTTTCGTTTGTCCTTAGTCACGCTCATGTAATTCGAGGCGGGAAATATGGGACCGCTCTCCATGGGGCGGTGTACGGTAAACATAGGGACATCGTGAACTTACTCCTCACGAAGGGCGCGGACCCCAATATTGTCGGTGGGTACAGCTCGATGCAGTCTGTGAACCTCAGTTCGTATCCCCCTCGTAGCCGGTGAGGATGCAACGGTATGCGGCGAGCATAAGACTGTATTACAGGTTGCATCATTCCGCCCATGTCTGGATATTGTCCACCTACTTCTCAACGCAAATGCGAACCCCAATATGATAGGTGCTTTTGATCCTGGCAATCTCTGTGCTCTTTAATTTCTATTTGTAGGCGGAAAGTACGGGACTGCGCTGCATTCCGCAACATACCACAAAAATGGAGAGATTGTAGCCCTGCTCCTTGACCGTAACGCAGATCCCAATGCACTAGGTGAGTTATGATGTCTCTGCTCCGAAATCACGTAAACGAGTCTGTAGGGGGCGAATATGGAACAGCGCTCCAGGTTGCGGCGGATCAATGTTCTCTAGCAATGGTTAAACTCCTGCTCGACCGCGGGGCGAATCCAAACATTGAAGGTGACCATGCAGTTCCGGGGTGTCCTCGATCTTGCTCATTCCGGCTAGTTAGAGATAGCCGCTACGGGACAGCGCTCGAGGCAGCCTGTTTTCGGGGACAATTGACGATCGTCAAGTTACTTCTGCAGAACTACGCGAATCCACATATCCAGGGTACCTTTTTCGGTTTCTCGTCATGTAATGAAATGTAAACCCGACCTCAGGCGGATTATATGGGTCCGCGATCCAAGCTGCGGCCTCACAAGACCGGGAAGCCGTCAAAATCACCAGCTTGCTTCTCAACGCGGGTGTGGATCCAAATATTCAGGGTCAGTCTCATCAATGTAAAAGTACACATCCTGAATCGATTCAAATATTACCAAGGTGGAGAGTACGGGACGGCCCTCCATGCTGCCGCATACTACGGAAGCACGTCTGTCGTGCAGCTTCTGGTTGACCGGGGTGCAAATCCGAGAGTCCAGGGTGCGGTAGCTTTGTAATTCGACGTTGAAACTTTGTTGACTGACGTGGGCTCAAGATACGAATGGAAAGACGGCAATCGACTTGGCCCTAGAAAATTCATACGACTGTGTTGCGGATATCCTTCGTACCGCTGAGGCCAGTGATAAAGTGAATCACGTCACCTCATTAACTCTTCCACTTGCAGGCACGTTTTACGACTAACTGAGTGCCGCAACGGAGTAGTGATCGACGTCGCGACGTTCACTGGCAAAGTCTGATCTGCCCTCTATGTGTTTGTCTTGGCCCTCGATAGAGTTTAGGCTACTACTTCGTGTAATGACTATCTGCCTCCCCTGATTAGCGAGAGTGACATTTTTGGCTTGACCAAATGGCTTGCGCCTGCGCCAAATGGCTTGTTTCGGGCGGGGGCGTGGATTTGGCTGGCATCACCCGCCCACGCCCGGCCGAATGGCTTGCAAGCCATTCGTTGGCTTGGCAAGCCATTTTGCCGGCTTGGCATCAGCCAAAATCGAGAAGTGGCCTGTGCACTCTGCTCGCTGGTGAAGCCTCCAGTGTTAAATCTTTTACGATATATCAGTCGCTGTTGTCCTCCCCTAGGGCTGTACCACAATGCTTACATATTCATCTGCATTCTGCCAAATGCTGCTCATCGCTGCCAGTAAATGTGAGTTCAGATTTCATTCCAAAGGCAAGCCAACTGGCTTGGGAGGCCCCACCACTATGTTGGGCATATATTGGCATGCCAATTTTTGCCAGTGGCGTCGGCGATACAGATATATTCATCAAACTAGTCTTGAACTTGGCACATTTCTGACTCATGGATTGTTACCGGTGCAGTAAGCCAAGTTTCTCTGTTTTTATAACTAGGATATGTTTTTATAACCATAAAGATAAACATCAGCTTCTCTGAACATCATCTGTGGCACTCAACGGTGCCTGCTTGACTTTGTTGAAACTTGAGTCCTGAGTAAAAATATCAAATATATGAGCAATCATTGATTAGAATAGCTGGAATAGACATGTTCAGTGGGTAAAGTGGTTAGTTCAAGGGGATAACATGCGAAGAAGCTTTGTTCTTCATCTCAATCAAAACGGCGGGCACAAGCCATTTGCCCCGATCATTGATGCCATCAAATTGGGTGGGGCACGGCTTGCGACCAAAAAGACCGAAAATCAGGCACTTAACGAACGGTTGAACATGTCACAGGCCACTCTGCCGACAGACTGGCTTGTGTCTGGCGTGGGTGTATTTTTCCTTATGTTGAACTTTAAACATCATCAAATCGGTGTTTGTCATATATATACACTCACCAAGACTGCTAGAATGCTCAGTGCCATTGAATTCAACCCCACACCCACTGCCTACCGAATGGTGTGCGCAAGCCATTCTGCCTGATGGCATCAAACTGGGGGGGGGGGGGCACGGCTTGTGATGGGATATACTCAAGCTTAAAAACATGACCATGCACCCTAAATGAGCCCCTACTGCCATCTAGAAAAGATTTCAAAGACAACTAACCTTGTTTTGAGAGTAGTTGAACATGGCTTAAGCCATTCTGCCTGATGCCATCAAACCGGGCGGGTGTGTGGCTTGCAATGACAAGTGCAGTGAAAGATTGATGAATGAGCCCCTGGAGCCTTCTGAAAGCACTCACATACACTATTTTATCCTGTAGGTATATTTTGGGCCAGAACTCAGTTGATGGAACCAGACAGTATCAAATGACATAGTCACGTCACGCTTACCCTGGGGTGAGCGATGTGACTGCGACGGCAGCGGGGGTTGTTAATATTGTTATACAGGTCTCGAGTTGTTGGAAGTGCCATTTGTTTTGGGACAATGACAGCGAGCTGAAGAACAATGTTCAGGAACAGCCACAGCAGCCAAGGCTGTTAATTAAGATGTTGTGAACGTGACCATGAAGGAGAGGGAGGATGGCGAGAATAAGATATGAAGAAATCAAAGAAACTCCTGCAGTGAAATATATAGTGTAGCTGAGCACAAGCCACGCCATGCCACAAGCCATGCCACGCCCACCTGCCACAGCCATTTCAAACTCCGCTAGGCAGCGCAAGCCATTCGGCCAAGCCACTCGGTGAAGTCTGCCTGATTAGCATATCATATCCCCATCTTGGAAGACAAGTATGCATGTCTGTCTGCCCCTTGATTGCCGTACCAGCATAGCGGTGAAACACTGACTATGGGGCAAGCAGTCAAATAACCACAAACCAAACCTTGTAAATGAATATGTGGTTCGATAAGATTACTACAACAGCTCAAACACTATAGTCCTCGTGCAAGTTCGGGGTTCCAATCCAGTATAGATTGTGGCAATTTGAACTCTAGTTCTCTTTGAGAAGCAAGACTTTACAGGTCTACAAGTCATATAGATAAAACTTGCTCAAATCTGTTCTAGGTGCAATCGCGGATGGACAGACAAGATTTTATGTTCAACAGTTTTGTATGATGTGGGTCTAGGTTTGGAGGTAGTACTCCCATGCGTAACGCACATGATTCTTTATAAATCCCAATTCCAATAGTATCTGCGATTGATAATCCTTGCGAGATTACAACCAATTGTCAAGTCCGATCCGTTTTCTTATATTCTACGCATCCGTTCCGTTAATCCAATATGTCCACACGTCGTTTGTAAAGATCCAAATCCAACACAGATAATATTCAAACAGGGAAAACAAACGAAACTTGGTATAGCTTCTGAGTGTCTCCGAATGAATGTCTACTCTACCGGTTAAGTGTGAAGTCTAGTAGCTTCGCGTCCAACAGGTGGGGTGAGATTCACTGGTGTTCCTCCCATAACCATCCACTTAAATACGTTACAGGATTCTAAATATAAACGAGACAGATACAAATGTGCAGTAGGGTTCAGGGTATATGACTAGTGGTATGGCAGCTAGCCGGTGAACTCCTGTCAGATATCAAGTGATTACTAAGATTGAGAGAGATTTATAAGAAACATCAATGAGCCGAGCTTAACGATGAGTCAAGATCTACATCGCTTAGAACGATTGTGATGGGATATTGTTGATATGTCAACTTTCAGCCGACCTCCTTGTCAGCACTCCGTTACCCTCCTTGGTAACCCTCCGCTTTATTGGTCCCGCTTTGAACCACTCAAGTGATTTGTCTGAAAACCGTGATAGCCGTCGCTTCCCAGTACCCGAGTATGGTTTCTTAGTCAATTGGTTGATCGACCAAGTCCAGCCTTCTCTTGGCAGTTCTGAAGATGTCAGATGATGCCCGACAATGATCCCTCTGGTTCAGAAGGATAATCCCTCATAATATGCCCTTGGTCAGGGATGTGCAGTAGCCCCAATCTGTTCCCAGGATGGTAAGGCACTTTCCGTGATTGCTCCATTAACGACTTCCCACGTCAACCCTTTACCAGGATGGTTGTCCAGCACCTTTCTAATGGTTCAAGACACATTATATCCCTTTTAGCTAACTGCTCAGGCCAGCAATAGCCCTTGTGAGATGACATCATAATGTAATGAAGTACATTATAGTATGTTGCAACTCGAGCAGATTTGAATAAATGCCCGGGTGCCCCAATACCAGGTCTGTCAGCGGCACTACTGATCCCCCTGCCAATATGTCAGCTAGATTGAGCAACATTTGGACCTAGAAGGATTAATCATCAGCCCTCATAGCTGGGCCTAGTGCCACAATCCTATGGACCAATACCCAGTCATCTTAAGGCCGATCATTTGTCTGGGGGATTGTCAAGGATTATTTCAGGGATTATGTGTTATATCCCCTCACAATCCCAGCCGAGTCGTCTGTTGGATCAGGATTATAAAGCATTAGGATTATAAAGCATTAGGATTATACAGGATGAGAATCATCTAGCAATAGCTACAGCCAAGAGTAACAAGGGCAGATCATTTTCACAAGCATTAGCCTGTCACTAGCTGAGGGAATCTCGATCAAACAGCATCTCAAGGGGGAATCAGAATGATATTGGGTAACTTACAAACTCGTCAGTCAGTCTGTAGGATCTTGTTTGTCGGTGTGATTGTTAATATTTGTCAGTGCCATTGAAACAGCGTAACATAAATGCACAGCATGTAGGGCTAATTTTGTGATTTCCTATGACCAGTACTTATACAACAGTGACAGACCTGGTATTGGGGCACCCAGGCATTTATTCAAATTCGCCCAAGTTGCAACATGCTACAATGTGTTACACTACATTACAATGTCGTCTCACAAGGGCTAATGCTGGCCTGAGCAGTTAGCTAAAAGGGATATAATGTCTCGAACCATTAGAAAGGTGCTGGACAACAATCTTGGTAAAGGGTTGATGTGAGAAGTCGCTAATGGAGCAATCACGGAAAGTGCCTTACCATCCTGGAAACAGATTGGGGCTACTACACATCCCCGACTAAGGTCGTATTACGAGGGATTGTCCTTCCGAACCAGAGGGATCATTGTTGCACATCATCTGACGTCTTCAGGACTGCCAAGAGAAGGCTGGACTTGGGTCAATCAACCAATTGACTAAGAACCCATACTCGGGTACTGGGAAGCGACGGCTATCATGGTTTTCAGACAAATCACTTGAGCGGTTCAAAGTGGGACCAATAAAGCGGAGGGTTACCAAGGAGGGTAACGGAGTGCTGACAAGGAGGTCGGCAAAAAGTTGACATATCAACAATATCCCATCACTATTGTTCTAAGCGATGTAGATCTTGACTCATCGTTAAGCTCGGCTCGTTGACGTTTCTTATAAATCTCTCTCAATTTTACTAATCGCTTGATATCTGACAGGAGTTCATCGGCTAGCTGCCATACCACTAGTCATATACCCTGAACCCTATTGCTCGTTTGTATCAGTCTTGTTTATATTTAAAATCCTGTAACATATTTAAGTGGATGGTTATAGGAGGAACACCAGTGAATCTCACCCCACCTGTTGAACGCGAAGTTACTAGACTTCACGCTGATAAGCCAGTAATTGGGCCATGGTTAGATACACGTAATTTTGCGTGTTTCTGATCTTGCTCATTGCTGAAACTGTTGTTTCTATACAACAGTACTGGTTCCTGGTAGCTGTTGGGCAAACCACAGAGAAACGGGTGGGCGTTCTAAGTAATTAGAAACACCCATTGGCAAGTCTCACCCTGAAAACCGTAAGGGAAATTCGCAGCCAATCAATAAGTCAAGGAACTCCTTTCCGACCTGTCCCCAACATTCACTTAAGCAACGGAAACGGGCCAAGGGAACAGGAGTTGGCAATGTGTTGTGTTGTGTTGAGACGCTAGGGGAGGCGCACTTGGTCACAAGTGTTTCGGTTGCCAGAGTTGCCGGTTTCCATCGAATGTGGATACACCGAAACAGGTGGTCGGCTATTCCGAGGGTCCGGATCACAACTCTAAAGGTGTTCTAAGGTTCTTTCTCAAGAATTTTTGGGAAACCCTAAAGAAACGGGTATCTACCGAGACCTACAAAGGAGTATTATCAAGTTCTGTGTTTGGAACCAAGGGGAAACTTGAATTGAAGCGGAAACAGGTTGAACGAGATGCAGTGCCGATCTATCGGTGATCAACACACCCTCTGAATAATACAGGGGTACTGCTGACGGGTTCCTGCCTCGTAATTGGCAAGGGAACATGGCGTGCTCGTTGTGGGGAACCAATGGGAGGCGACGCTCGGAAGACCAACCGATGGAAACACGGTTAAAGAGGTGGGTAAACGGACTTTTGACTCATTGGAATTGTGTTTTTGGCTTTGTAATTGTGTCTTGGCGGTTGTATAAGTATCCGAGGGTGTTTCTATGGTGGACACAGCATCATCCCCCGAACTAGTAGGCTATATGCTTGCGCATTGGGTTGATCTGGGATCCTCAGTGAACGCACTCTTATAGAGTAGCCTTATTAGTCGAAATCTTATTTTGTTTCTGAATCATATATTATTCTGGAAACGCGCTTGGGCTCTGCCTGGAAACTGTTAAGAACTCTGTGAATCTGTTGGAACTGGGACTCTGTTGAAAGAAACATTATTGTTGTTGTTTGTGGAGCGGGTTTCAGAAAGTACCGTCTAGGGAAAACTTTGGAAACGTTGATAGGGCGTGTACCAAAACATGCATGAAAACACCAGTTTTTATTTCATTTTGAACCTATTAGCGGGCAGAAGTGGGGCATTAGATTATGAGCGTACACCCTCCCTGGGGTGGTAGGCTACACTATTGATGGCCGAAAGTCAGTGTAACAAACCATCTATGAAGGATTGAGTAGACTTGACAAGGCAGCCCAAAAGGCTGTTACGTCCTGACTATGATATTCTACACTGAGCTATAGATGGTGGCGGTAAACCATTATCTTATGTGCTGGAGGTGAAATATCAGGGAACTACTCAGAATTATTGACTTGCCGCCTCAACGGCCTCTGAATAGTCTGATGACTATTAAAACAAGATATACAAAGTCAGGATTGGTACAACCACATTAGGGCCGGCAGGGATATCGCGCCGCGCCATTTTGTGTGATTAGATTAGGATGAAGACATGTTACTGAGTTAACCATCACTGTGGTTACTCGGGCGGATCTGAATGATAGAAAGATGCGGGCCTCGCATCAAGGATTTACTGATATGACTGATGAGGATTGGTACTATAGAATGGCGCCGCGCCATATTTGCACTGGTCACTATACTGGTCCACCAGTGTAGCGCCGCGCTATCTTGTCAATCTGCTTGATATTTACTATGAGTCCACTGAGCTTGTGAAGTGCAGGGCTGATAGAGAAATGGAATAGAACTTGACTAAGACTGACTTGACCAGTCAGCTATGACTAAAAGATTGACTTGCTCAGTCAGAAAGATGGAAACCAAGACTACTAAGCACGTCTTATGGCGTGCTAGAGAAATACATGTGGATTAGCCCCGGTAGCAGGTCATAATACCCATGGTTGAGAATGCCTTCTACGCCATTGGCCATTCACTACTCGGGCTCCCACCCTTTATTGTTCCTATTCATTCCGTCTATCTCCTTTACTTCTCTCTGAAATGTATAAAAGCCAGCTGTGTACTCTGTATTAGCCAGTAAACTATCCACCCAAGATATACGGGCAATATAGTAGACTCTAGATTTGTGAAAAGATATCAGACAGATTTGAAGACGCACAGAAAAGATTAAAAGATACGGGACATCGAAAAGACTACCACTGCATTGATATAAGAGCCCTCGTTCAACCTATTCAACTTGTCTCCTGTAGCAGCGCTTTAGGCCTCCAGGTTAAGACTTGTTAATAGAAGTGAGACCGCCGCCTTCAGTGTAACCGTCCGTGCGATTAGCCCAGCCCCCACCTTCTGTGTAACTGCCCTCGTTTCGTTGATACCGCCGCCATTCGTGCAGTTAAAGTTGATATTGAAGTAGTGTCTGTCTGTTGATAGTCTGCCCTACCTTCTGCTTCTTGGCTAGTTGTCAGGAGTGTTAGGTTCTGCCGCTCACAAAGAAACTGAAGACTTGAACAGTCTAAGGTTTACTTGAGTCTTGATATCCTGTTGGCGTGAAGTCCCTGCTACCCCAGCATAACCGTGCTTAAACCACATAGTTTGCTATTGAAACAGAGTCTTATAAAACCTTTGCACACCCTCTTAACGGGTGATACGTACCCTACTTCCCCGAACACACACACACGAGCATTAGGATCGGATCAGTGTTTTGTTTTGATTTTGGTTGGATTGTGATTAGTGACTAGCTCGCTTCACTCTCTAGTTGATTTCATTAGATTTCACGGCCGCACCCTAGTGCACCGTTTCATCTGGAGCCCACCGCGAGGGGTAACAGGAGTGTTGTGCAAAAATAATCTTTGTGGATCGCAACTATCAGTTCGAGCCATCTTGCAACCAGATATCTTTGATATACCAACGCCCGTAGAGCCATTAGCTCCAGGCATTAGAAAGGATATTTCCCTTTGTACTCAGAGACGTGGCTTCAGACGACGAATCAGCTAGAACCCCTAGACCTCGTCCGCCTAAACCTCGTTTGACTAAGAACAGTCAACGAACCGCTTCAACTCCTGCAGTACCAAGTGACTTACCCTCTTCTTCGCGTGTAGCTCTCGCCAGAGAACTAACCGCATTACAAGACCGTGATACTGCTCGAGCCTTTAGGTTAAATCGTTCAGTTTCTGTGTCTGGGACGTCGAGCCGTATTGCTCCATCCCCTTTGTTGGAACCGCAAGGTACAACCACTGCTACACCGAGCGAAACAGCTCAACCAGATATTACTACAAACACCTTACCCACTTCTACATCTACTACTATGTCTGCCACAGACAAGAAGAAGATTCCTGAGTTCTATGAGAAGAACGCGCCCCGTTTCGATGATAATGAACCAGAAGAGCTGCTCCCTTTCTTGGAGAGTGTTGAACGGATGATGGAACTCTCTGGCACCCCAGCTGGTGAAAAGAACGCCTTTGTTACTCGGTACTTGAACCATGAAACTAGGCTCCAGTGGGAAGACTTTGACTCCTTCAATTCGGTGTACAAGGATTTCAAGAAAGAGATATTGGCGAACTACCCTTCTGCAGTTGATACTGAGCGCGGTTCCCTTAAGAAACTCAAGAATATCCTTAAGAAATATGACGATGCGGATATTGGCCAGTCTGATCAAGACGAATTAATGCAGCTTGCCCGGCGAATGCAGAAAGAGGCTAACAAGTTGTTAGTCTCTAGTCAGATCACAGACGCTGTCGCTATCACTCTGTTTCTCGAGAAACTAGAAGAAAGGTTCAGAGAACTAATCCTCGAAAACCTTGAACGTCATCCTCCTGCCTTAGCGGCTGGAGTGGTTCAAGATCCTGGAACAAGGACCTGGACTTTGAAAGAAGTCATTAACGAGGCTAAACGAATGGTTCAACGACACACTGTTAACTCTGAGTTCCTCGATAATGATCTACCTCGCGTTTCTGGTTCAACCGGACGTTCAATGACTACTAGAGTAGTCAAACGTGAGGAGAAAGATACCGCTAGCATGTTAGAAGCTATCAAGTCAACGGTAGTGAACATGATGAGCGAGATGGAAGATAGGACCTTCAAGAAAGTGTCCTTGATGCATGAGGAAACTCAGAAAAAGATGAATGAGCTTGATTCGTTTTATAAGTCCTTACCTGGTCTGCTCCCTGGCGCTCCTGATTCACAAACTGTGCCTCCCCGTCAAGTAAGATTTCGGCCTTTGACTCAGACCGACTTGTGTTACTATTGCTCGGATGCTGGGCATCGAATCGACGCCTGCCCTTATCGACAAGCTCACATCGCTTCTGGCCTCTTGAAAGTCGTAGGTAACAGGGACTGCTACGCCGATGGTCGACCCTGCTATGCTATTGGCAACAAATCTAGGCGACAGATGATAGAGGAGGCTAGTGGCAAGACTGGAGCGGCTCAGTCTAACATTCAGAACGTGTTCAGTCAGACTGCTCCAGGCTTGTACTCTGCTCCTCTAGACAGAAATCGCACCGCTGGAAGTGGCCATGAAAACTATGACTACTATGATGAATCTGAATACGATACTCGGGATGATGAGATTCAGACTCTGATGGTTGAGAATCAAACTCTTAGGCGAAACCAGGCTCAACGCTCTGGTCAGTCTTCTCAATTCATCCAGGGACGGAGTGTTCAACCACTCCAACCGGCCCCTACGTTGGCTAGTCAAACGGATCTCATCTCTACGATGTTGGCTCAGACGTTCTCGAAATTGAACGCTCTAGACCAATTCGCCGTGACTAGAGCTAATCCCTCCCGAACGGGGAGCGGCTCTAAGTCTGACGAAGCGGATTTCTAGAGGGTTCAAGGAAGGGGGCTAAGGAACGACATATCCTTAACACGGCAAAGCCTCCAGAGAACCTTTCGACTGAAGACCGTAACGAAACCGAGAGACCGACTGTTAAGAAACCTAAGGGTTTTCCCAGACGTTTTAGGGCTAGAAATGATGACTCCGCTTCAGACATGTCTTCTGAAGTGGGGGACGAAACCGAAGACACACCACCTTTACCTTATAGAAGGGTGCCGCCAGTTCAGTTCGCGAAAAGGCCAGCAGATTCTGAACCAAGTCAACCAAAGGCTGGTCCATCTGCTATGCCTAAAGAAAAGAACTATGAGGTTAGAGCACCGATTGAAAACAGTGTTGAAGATGAAGCTGCCGACTTGGCAGTGGAAATCTTTGATAACATAGAAATTGGGATACCACTCAACCGATTGTTCAGTATGAGTCCGAAATTGTTGAAACAAGCAAAGAGTATACTTTCAAGAAAGAGGGTGACTCCGCGCATTAGAGAAGCCCTACAACAGGCATTGAATGATATGGAGTTGAACCACCATTCGACTTCAGGCAATGGTCTAGTCGAGCCTATCCCTGGAATAGCGGTAGACTCGACACCGGTGTATTTGAAGGACTTACCCTTCACACCGCGGACTATGATAACGGATAAAGCGGACGGCTTAATACCCATGGGCGCAGTAGTGGTGAACGATGCAATTGTTCAGTACTGGTTGTCTATTCCAGCGGGTGAAGCGCCTAAGCAAGTTTTCGTTAATCTTACTGATATAGGAAGAGCCGGCGACTCAGCTTCTCTTAGGGTGGTTTACCCTTTGATTAACGGTGTCGGTGAAGATGAAAGTATCTTGGATGGTGGGTCACAGATAGTTTCTATGGCGCAAGAAGTTGCGGTCAGATTAGGAATTGGCTGGGACCCTGATAGCTGCATCTATATGCAGAGCGCGAATGGACAGTCAGAGAAATCACTAGGGTTAGCTAGGAATGTGCCTTTCAGGTTCACCGATATGACGGTGTACTTGCAAGTACATATTATCCAGGCGCCCGCATATAAAGTGTTACTTGGGCGTCCCTTCGATATCTTGACGATTAGCAACATTGCTAACCGCGCGGATGGTGGTCAGTTGTTAACTCTGACTGACCCTTCTACTCGTAAGAGAGTTGTGGTACCCACTTTCGCACGGGGCGAAACGAGATTATTGAAGAATGCGCGGGATGCTTCAACAGAGATACATGACTCTGGAGAAACAAACCAAAATTTTCAGAATTCGAGGAATTGATAGACCATCAAGGAGAATTCGCCATACAAGTCGAATTAGACGAGAATCTAATACCCAAAATCACTGCCATTCAGTTTAGTGGACCGGAAAGCTTCACTCTAGCAGATACTAGAAAAGCTTTCCTAGAAGCCTCTAAACCATATCTAGATGAACCCGCCGTTCAACTTTTACAAAGTTTTAATGAACAGAACAGTGGGCGGAATAAGAAACTGAAAAGGGAACCACTAGTGGCCGAAGTAGTCAATATTAGTGACCCAAGAATTAACAACCCGGGTCAATCAGTCTTTGTGACGGCCAGGCTAGATGATGGTGCTCTAGAACAAGAGCGTTCTAGACACACCACTAAAGGCCGATGTTCTTGTTGCCAATATGCAGACTGGCTGATACCGGAAGAAGAAGTGGACATGAAAAATGGCGCCGCGCGATCCAACTTGGAGAAATCTGAGGAAAAATCGCACAGCACTACCCAAAGTAGTAAGAATCGCGCCGCGCGATCCGAAACTGCTTTGTCTGAAGAAAATGGCGCCGCTCGATTTGAGTTTGACTCAAAATCAAGCCGCGCGAAAGAAAGTAAAGAATACCGTGCAGCTAGATATAAAAATCACGCCGCGCGATACAAGTTGGAAAAAGATGCCTTTGTAACGGATATTCCGATGCAAGGTGAAGAAAATCACGCCGCGCGATCCAAGCCAGAGAGTTCTGCCTTGGATGACGCCGCGCCATTTTCTGAAAATAAACCTCAATCAGAATCGCGCCGCGTGATCCAAACTGAGGTTGCTGAAGTCTTTGTTGGCAAGAAATATAAACCGGTTGCTCAAAAAGTTAGACCAGTGTTTGAACCCTTACCAGCCGAGTTCAGAATTGAAAGAAACATTATTGGAGACCCATTAGCGAATCTAATACCTTTGAATCCACATCCACCAGAGTACGTTCCAGTGGGGCGTTACACTCAGGAAAGGAAGGATAAGGTAGATGAACTACACAACGATAGGTTTCTTAATGAAACAGAAACAAAACTAATGCACCATATGCTCTGTATCCACGAGAAAACGGTTGCCTGGACTGACGATGAGAGGGGAAGCTTTGATGAAAAGTTCTTCCCTCCTGTACGTTTTCCAGTTCAACCAGGGCATAAGGTATGGGTTGAACGAAATATCCCTATACCGCCTGGTCAATTAGAAGAGGTCTGCAAGGTCCTTAGAGCCAGTATTGACGCGAACATTTATGAACCATCTAATGGCCCGTACCGCACTAAATACTTCGGGGTCTTGAAGAGTGATAAGAAATCTATTCGATTAGTACATTCACTAGAACCGTTAAACACTGTGACTATCGCTCACTCTGGTGTTCCTCCTGGAGCAGCAGACTTAGCTGAACACTTTGCGGGACGGTCTTGTGGGTCTACTTTCGATCTGTATTCGGGATACAACCATCGGTTGATACATCCTGACTCAAGAGACTTCACGACGTTTCAAACGCCTTTTGGGGCCTTGAGGTTAGTTAGACTACCTCAAGGTTGGACTAACTCGGTTCCTATATTTCACGAAGACGTGACTTATATTCTAAGGGACGAGATTCCGGACTTCACTAGACCTTACATTGATGATGTACCGGTCAGAGGCCCACCAACGCGTTATGAATTACCGGATGGCTCGCATGAGACTATACCAGAGAATCCACAAATTAGGAGGTTTGTATGGGAGCATTTGGTGGACTGTAACAGAATCCTGACTCGACTAGCTTATAGTGGGGCTACGGTTTCTGGAAAGAAATTGCAGATTTGTCGAGACACCTTTAAGGTGGTCGGTCATGTTTGCTCCTATGAAGGCATGAAACCAGATGAAGACCGCATTGGAGTAATTGAGAGGTGGGGTGCCTTGAAAGACGTACATGATGTACGCGCTTTCTTAGGAACCGTAGGTGTGATGAGAATGTTCATTCAGGACTTCTCGTTGAAAGCCGAACCTATTCAGAAACTTACCAAGAAGGGCATGGAATTCATGTGGGGAGACAAACAGGAAGTGTCTATGCAAGTCTTGAAAGACTCGTTAAGAAACTGTCCAGCACTAAGACCTCTTAATTATGAATGGGAAACACCAGTAGTCCTAGCGGTGGATACCTCCTATAAAGCCGTTGGAATACATGTCTATCAGTGTGACCCTCTTGACTTGAAAAAGAAATACTATGCGCGTTTCCAGTCATTACCGTTAAACGATAGAGAGTCTAACTACTCTCAACCGAAGCGGGAATTATTTGGGTTGAAACGAGCATTAGACGCGATGCAGTACTGGTTATTAGGTTGCCGCAATTTAGTGGTTGAAACCGATGCCCAGTATTTGAAAGGAATGTTGGAACATCCGGGCATGGGTCCCAACGCTACTATTAACAGATGGATTGAAGAGATTCTGATGTTTCATTTCTCTCTTAAGCATGTTCCGGGACGTACGTTTGGACCTGACGGTCTATCTCGTCGTACTAGACAGCCAGGGGATCCAGAATTTCCTGACCCTGAAGAAGACTTTGATAACAATGACCCTCCTGCATTTCATTCTGAAAGCGTTGACTGGCCACCAGTGAAAGAGTTTGAAGACTTCAAACATCGAATAGATACTCGAGGCGGATATATGTGTGAGATGACTGGCACTGAAGCCATTGAACCGGCCGACTTCAATTTCGAAATGAATTGGAATGTGGAGACGGCGCTGGTTCAACATCTCAATAACATTGGCGCTCTTGAAGACAATCTAGATATTATTGAAGTCTTAACTCAAGGAAGAGCTGAAACGCAATTAGGGCCTCGACCGGAAGGAGAGCCACTAATTCCATTGTTAGAATTGAAATATGACCCAGAGAAACGAGAACCGTATCTTGAGGATCACAGAACTGAAGCTGGAAAACAAGGAGATGAGCGCCTGCTACTACTAAGAGACTGGTTGAAAAATCCGTTGATTCGTCCTAAAGGAATGAATGACCACGCCTATAGAAAATTCTTAAGGTTTGCATCATCATTCTTCCTGAATGGAAAAGACCGTCTCTATCGAAAAGTACTAGGAGGGTCAGCAAACCAACTTGTGGTTGATAAAGAGCATCGCATGTATATGATGCGGGCGGCTCACGATAGTTTATCACATCGTGGGGCCTATGCTACGAAATCACTTCTAGAATTGAGGTTCTGGTGGCCTGAAATGGAACGCGATGTTTCCTGGTATGTGAAGACTTGTGAATTGTGTCAATTGCGGCAGAAGACCTTACTGAGGATCCCACCGGTTGTTACATATACACCGTCTGTGTTTCAAGTATGGCACATCGACGTTATGACAGTGGGGACCCCTTCTAATGGCTTCAACAAAGTAGTTGACGCTAGATGCTCTCTCACTTCATGGATTGAAGCGAGACCGATTAAAAATGAGAATGCAAGGACATTAGCCTTGTTCATTCTCGAAGATATTATATGCCGTTGGGGCTGCCCGGTTGAGTTTGTAACTGATAATGCACCTCAGTTCCTAGCCGCGGTAGCCTACCTGGAGTCGAAATATGGCATCAGAGGCATAAGAGTCTCGCCTTATAACTCTCAGGGCAACGGTAAGATAGAGAATGGACACTTTCCGTTGCGTCAGTCTTTATATAAGGCTACGGGCGGAAATCCAAATAAATGGTTCTGGTTCTTTCCTCAGGTCTTGTGGGCGGACAGAGAAACCATCCGTAGAGGAACAGGGTGTTCACCCTTCTTTATGGTTACTGGGTCTCATCCGATACTACCATTAGACATTGAAGAGGCCACTTGGTTGGTTGAATTACCAGGCCGTGTTCTTACTACTGCGGAAGTAATTGGCTATAGGGCTCAAGCCTTGGCTAAGCACTTCACTCACGTTGAACAGATGCGTCAACGAGTAACAGCTGAAAAGCGGGCGGCAGTAAAAAGATATGAAGAAGTCCATAAGCATACGATCAAGGACTATGATTTCTTACCCGGAGATCTAGTCCTAGTCAGAAATACGGTGGTAGAGAAATCCTTGAACACTAAAATGGCTACACGCTATTTTGGTCCCGTTATTGTTATAAGACGGACTAAGGGAGGAAGCTACATCGTCGCTGAAATGGATGGATCAGTGTTTCAATCGAAAATTGCACAATTTCGTGTAGTACCGTTTGAACAGCGAAAGTCAATACAACTGCCGGATAACATTCACGACTTGATTGACTTATCTGCTGAAACACTGGCTGAATTGATAATGGATGAAGGCCGAGACTTATATCAAGGGCGTGATTATCAGTTTGAAAATGTCAGACTGAACTCGAACGAGGAATACGTTGAACCTGAAGCTGAGTCTGACGAACTTGACCTTGTAAATGAGGAAGCAGAATCAGAAGAAGAAGAGGGTCCTCGCCACCTTAGAACCAGGTCTAGAGCCACAAAGAAATATCAAGGATAGTGTATTAGGAAGGCTACAAATATCAATGAAGCCAGACTACAAGACACTACAGAGAGAAAGATATCATGAATGGTTGGATAAGAAAAGATAAGAAAGAAAATAGCGCCGCACAATACTTTCTTGAGATGTTGAACTGGCCCTAAATTAAAAGAGTCCATTCTGAATAGCGCCGCGCTATATTTTGGATGATCATTTGGTGTCAATTAGGCAGTCAGAAGGCTTCTGGCTGCTCTGTTACAACAAAAGGGCTTGAATGTTATTGAAAAGAGTCCAATTTGAATCGCGCCGCGCGAAATTTTCATAAGGGAAAATTCTGCCCTATGAAAAATGGCGCCGCGCCATCCAAACCCAGAGATATTGGACCGACCCTAAATTGACCGGCCCTAAATCGAGAAAAATGGCGCCGCGCGATATAGATCTAGAGATATTGGAGTGATCCTAGACAAGTCTGGTCTCCAGAATCCAAGAAAGAGAGAGAAATGACTGCTTGTATTGAGTGGTGGAATAAAAATGAAGCTACCCGATCCAAAGTCAAGGAATGACTGCTTTGTATCGAGTGGCTGATTAAAAATGAAGCCACCCGATCCAAAGTCAAGGAATGACTGCTTTGTATCGAGTGGTTGATTAAAAATGAAGCCACCCGATCCAAAGTCAAGGATAGAGTACTTTGTATTGAGTGGCTGGATAAAATTGAAGCCACCCGATTCAAAGTCAAGAAAAAGCTGCTTGTTATCGAGCCGCTTGTCATTAAGCCGCTAGCTGCAGCAAGTAAACATAAAACTTGACAGAGTCTGGGATACTAAAAGCTGAAACAAGTCTGTTGCCTTTTCAACAGAAGCTTTTGAGGCGAGGTTCAGCCAAGTTGAAGGAGTGTGACTTCAGTTTGAAGCGAACACTCTCAGGCTTAAATTGAGACAGAAGAGAAATCAGCATTGTTAGTGTTGTGCGCAACATGTGCTGAACAAGAAGTTCAGAATTTGAACAAGACAGAGAAAACCAGAAAGAGATAAGAATTTCGACATAGCTGAGTATGGCTGCTTCTAAAACGGCGCTATAACTAGCAGAGATAATGATATAGATGAACTCAGTTGCTATTCAACCTATTGAAATGGGGTGGCATAGAGTGGGATACTTATCAGAGAAATGAAGAGCTCAGTTGAACGAGTCAGTGATTCAACCGTGGGAACGCGGGGCCTTACTAGCCAACCACGAAGATTGTTAACGCGCTATTGATCTAATAGTGCGGTCCCATCCTTCTAATACAATTCTGAAAGGTCATAAGAGGCCACTTCAACTCAGGAGAGTTGATATTTCAGAAAGGGGGAGATGATAGGGCGTGTACCAAAACATGCATGAAAACACCAGTTTTTATTTCATTTTGAACCTATTAGCGGGCAGAAGTGGGGCATTAGATTATGAGCGTACACCCTCCCTGGGGTGGTAGGCTACACTATTGATGGCCGAAAGTCAGTGTAACAAACCATCTATGAAGGATTGAGTAGACTTGACAAGGCAGCCCAAAAGGCTGTTACGTCCTGACTATGATATTCTACACTGAGCTATAGATGGTGGCGGTAAACCATTATCTTATGTGCTGGAGGTGAAATATCAGGGAACTACTCAGAATTATTGACTTGCCGCCTCAACGGCCTCTGAATAGTCTGATGACTATTAAAACAAGATATACGAAGTCAGGATTGGTACAACCACATTAGGGCCGGCAGGGATATCGCGCCGCGCCATTTTGTGTATAAGACCAACTGATTAGATTAGGATGAAGACATGTTACTGAGTTAACCATCACTGTGGTTACTCGGGCGGATCTGAATGATAGAAAGATGCGGGCCTCGCATCAAGGATTTACTGATATGACTGATGAGGATTGGTACTATAGAATGGCGCCGCGCCATATTTGCACTGGTCACTATACTGGTCCACCAGTGTAGCGCCGCGCTATCTTGTCAATCTGCTTGATATTTACTATGAGTCCACTGAGCTTGTGAAGTGCAGGGCTGATAGAGAAATGGAATAGAACTTGACTAAGACTGACTTGACCAGTCAGCTATGACTAAAAGATTGACTTGCTCAGTCAGAAAGATGGAAACCAAGACTACTAAGCACGTCTTATGGCGTGCTAGAGAAATACATGTGGATTAGCCCCGGTAGCAGGTCATAATACCCATGGTTGAGAATGCCTTCTACGCCATTGGCCATTCACTACTCGGGCTCCCACCCTTTATTGTTCCTATTCATTCCGTCTATCTCCTTTACTTCTCTCTGAAATGTATAAAAGCCAGCTGTGTACTCTGTATTAGCCAGTAAACTATCCACCCAAGATATACGGGCAATATAGTAGACTCTAGATTTGTGAAAAGATATCAGACAGATTTGAAGACGCACAGAAAAGATTAAAAGATACGGGACGTCGAAAAGACTACCACTGCATTGATATAAGAGCCCTCGTTCAACCTATTCAACTTGTCTCCTGTAGCAGCGCTTTAGGCCTCCAGGTTAAGACTTGTTAATAGAAGTGAGACTGCCGCCTTCAGTGTAACCGTCCGCGCGATTAGCCCAGCCCCCACCTTCTGTGTAACTGCCCTCGTTTCGTTGATACCGCCGCCATTCGTGCAGTTAAGGTTGATATTGAAGTAGCGTCTGTCTGTTGATAGTCTGCCCTACCTTCTGCTTCTTGGCTAGTTGCCAGTAGTGTTAGGTTCTGCCGCTCACAAAGAAACTGAAGACTTGAACAGTCTAAGGTTTACTTGAGTCTTGATATCCTGTTGGCGTGAAGTCCCTGCTACCCCAGCATAACCGTGCTTAAACCACATAGTTTGCTATTGAAACAGAGTCTTATAAAACCTTTGCACACCCTCTTGACGGGTGATACGTACCCTACTTCCCCGAACACACACACACGAGCATTAGGATCGGATCAGTGTTTTGTTTTGATTTTGGTTGGATTGTGATTAGTGACTAGCTCGCTTCACTCTCTAGTTGATTTCATTAGATTACACGGCCGCACCCTAGTGCACCGTTTCAACGGTTCAGCCATGGTAAACGGTGGGATGGTTTTCGCTTTTGTATTGCTAATTTTCGATGTCTCTCTGACTTGCGTTTGCTCTTAGCTTTTTTTCAATGTATCCGGTGCGTTTCCTTCTGCCACTCCACTCATGGGATCCAATTGACACAGTCCCTTGTTACTCTAGATAGCCACGGGAATGTATTATATACAACCAACACAATGAACATCCTTGAGAACTCGATAAATTCCCTAAAGTTTGATTGGGATTCTCAAGAGACGGTATATGATATGGTTTACCTGCAGTTTGGATAGGAATTAAAATGATTTGCTGACCCTCAACTGATGAGTCGTTCCTAGTCTTACAGACGCCAATCCGAGCTCTCTCGGATTTCGTTGGATCTTAGGAGCCATATCTGGGTCATTAGCAACCGATATTCGGAACTCCAACGTTGAAACTTGACTCAGTTTCAAGCACACTGCGGGCAACAACTCGAAGCACTGGCAATCACCGCATCACCAAATTGGGAAAAAACTTGCGAGCGCATACAAGCGGTTGCGATCACCACAATCGTTACAATCCTCACAATTATTGTGAGCCATATCACAACCACTTACAATCGCATGTCTGCGTGTGTGGGTATCGCGATATCCCGGATTATTGTGGACATTGCCAAGGCTCGCAATGCAGACAATGGCTTATCCACCCTTCTGAGCGCGCGTGATTTGAGACACCAGCAGGCAACGATTATCTTGATGATACCAGGTGTTCTTATATTGGTAGAATGGAATCGGTTTCACGGTTGCAAAAATGAATAGATTGTATTGGTGCAATATCAATTACTTAGTGCAAACAAAAAGCTACGCGTTCTACACCTCAGTCTCCCGAGCAGCGCGAGCAGCCCGCATGGCGGCCACGGAGGAGGTAGGCACGAAGGGTGATTCGGCATTTGCGTACAAATCCCAGCGTGGAGTAGCTCCGAAGACATTCCTGGGAAGAGAAAGAGGTCAGCAGAGAGATCGCGGTGAGAGATTGACCACATACGTGTTCCACCAATCGAGAAGCAGCGCTACCTTCTGGCGGGCAACAGGGCTGGGCGGGAATTCGAAGTACTCAACGATGTTGTTGTAAAAGGCCGGGTAATTGAAGGCACCGTCTTCGTCATCCCAATGCCCGGCGTCCGAAAGGGCAACACGGTACTGGAGCAGCTGTCAGCGGAGGCATGAGATGAGATGACTACGGTGTACCTGGACGGCGGCGTATGCGATCGAGCGACCAGTGACGGCCTTCAACCCGATGATAGCGGCGACATTGCGCTTTGACTTGGTGCCGACTTTTTTGGGTTTCGCCCTCGAGGTGGGCGTGTGGCGGGTGGGAGAGCTGATGGGAGGCGAGTTTTCGATGTCTTTGTCCTTCGCCATCGACTTCACGGAGAGCGGCGAGGTGAATATATACTTGTACACCTGTCAAGATCGTTATCAAATGCGGCGAGGAACAGAAAACATAGATTACCTTCAAGAGAAGAACGTTGGTGAACAAATGAGCCTCCGGATTTTGAGGGTCAAATTTGCCAAAAGGGTAGAGGCCAGTCCACCAGCTATCAGCAGTGACTTGATAGTGGGGATCCCCTTCTCGGATGGCAGTGCGAACACTGGGGAGAGAGTCAGCGACATTCGTTGAGAGGGGAGGCCCGTACTCTTCGTCGTCCCAGTCAAACTCGACTGGGCAAAGGAGGCGACCCAAGTCATCGTGGAAGATGCCGCGGTTATCCCTCGAGTGCGGGTCCAACGCGGGGGTGATGTTTGGGAATACAATGTTGAGCCAAGGTATGATGGCTTCACGGAGGTTCTTCGTGTCATCGGAACGAGCGTTCCGCGAGCTGCCACGGAGCTGGAGGTTTGCGTGAGTGGGTATAGAACACGCAATGATGAATAAGACATACAGCACCAAGGACGGGGCTCAGCTCGTCGTATTCGGCCTCTGCCAGGAGCTTGCGGATAGGCACGATGAAGCGGCAGAGCTCCTTGTAACCGTTGTGAAGGATGTTTTGTCTTTGAATGCATTAGAGGTAATCGGACGGAATTAATAAGCCGGCACTCACTCTATAGTTGGGCTTTGGTCCTCCTCATGGACTTCGTTTCCCGAAGTACGGGCATCTTCCAAGTCGCGACGGCGGTCGTCCTCGGCGATCAGAGTCTCAGGACTATCGAAGGTCGAGACGACTTTGCAGATGACACGACCTAGATTAGCGAAGGATTTGCTGCGGAAACAGTGAGCACGACTGGCAAAAACAATTGAGAAAGTGACGAACGATTGAGAAACCGCATTGTTCTTGGCCTGCACCCGTTTCTCCTGAGCTTCGAGCTCAGAAATACGCCGCTTGAGGCGGTTGACCATGGCGCGGTCGCGGTCTTCATCAGAAGAGTCTGCGTCGTTTGTGGGGGCGAAGGGAGGCATACGAGGGAGATTTTTTGTGAGTAAGGGATTAGAGTATGGATTTCAGACTCACCTTTTGAGAGCGAACACCGATGTAAATGGAGAGGGGCGAAAAAATGTACGCGAACATTGGAAGTAAATTATCCGCGTGGTTTCAATGGCACACCCGAGCATCCAGACCAATTTCCACCGGTCTCGATGAGACTGAGGGACAAGACGCCCCGTCGGGACACCCGTTGGGGTTTCACGAAAACGTCCGCAGAGATTGGCGGGATAGAGTGTTGACGATGAAACACACCCATGACCGCAAACGGCGCCGACGACGCCGACCATGGCGTCATGCACTGGTAAAGATGATGCTAGAAAGACGTCAGGAAAGGCGAGAGCCGCATGCCAGGCAATCATGAGCCGCGCTCAAGCCAGGGTCAATGCAGAAACCCCAGATTCGTCTCGATCATGGACTCCATTTGGATGGCAATGGGCTTGAAGCGAGCTGTAGATCGTGACCGTTGCGCGCTGGAAACAAATTGGGACGGAGTTGAAGCATGGAAAGAACGAAGAGCGCCAGAGACATGGGGGGAAGGGAGGAAAGATCAACTTGTTTGGCTTTTGATATTGCGGTAACGTGGAGCAACCATGCCAAACAACGCGTCCTTCTTGTTGTAGATATACTGTACTATTTCGACCAAGTGTTCATCAAAATTATGTAATTTCTCATCCGAGAAGGCCGAAAGATTTTCTTTTGAATTAAGGCGATTTTTGCACACATCAAAAAATCTTAGGTGTGACGCGTGACTGAACACTTGGTCGAAATAGTACAGTACCTGCCTTCTTGAAAATGGATAGTTTCCCCACCCCTTCGCCCGACTGCGCGCATGCGCAAATGAAGCTCACTTTGCTTTCATATCTGCTATTCTTCATGCTCGTCTGCTGTGCTATCTGCCCGAAGAAATTTGACTCTGAAGTGGGGATCCGCCGTCATCGCAGCACTTGCACGAAATATGCTCAGAGCCAAGCAGCCTCGACCAGCCGGCGTCTTGGACGCGCCTCTACTACGGCTCCAACTCGTCGTGGCCATGTGCATCCGGTGTGTCGCCTTCGTTTTGGTACTTTACATCTCGCTGACTCGTGTTTTTATTATAGGCCTCGACTCCTGTGCCCCAGAGACGTGATTCCGACATGCGCGATGCCCCAATGATGTCTCCAGAGCCCTCACCCCCTCCTGCTGTTCCCTCCCGCCCATCGACACCTCCAGCGGTGCTGACACAGACCGGCAGACCAGCAAGAAACTACCGGGTTCCAAAGCGATTCGAGGACATACTTCCCGAGCCTCCAGCACCAATCCCCCCGCCGCCGCCGGCAACGCGTGTCCGGCGTGTAGTCCTGCTTGTCAGAGACACGATGCGCACGGCTTGTAATCGCTTTGGCGTTTTTCGCGAGTATCCTCATCGCCCGTCGTATGACCCGGATCATCTCGTGCAATTCGAAGACCTGGCAAATGTTCCCACTCGGCCTCCGGACCTCGCGCCTTTCGAGGACCCGGAGCCAGCGGAGCAGCCTCCTCCACCTTGGCCGTTCAGAAACATGACCATCTTTCGGTTCATGAGCTGGCTCAACAGCGGCAGTAGCTTCAAATCTGAGGCTGAGGCTACTCGTATGGCTGCAGAGGTGATTGGTGCCCGTGATTTTCAGGCGGCAGATCTTGCTGGGTTCAATGCTCATCACGAGAACAAAGTTCTCGACGACGCCGAGATTGCCGCCGCGGTGGATGGCGCGCCATGGACGAAGGACGGCTGGAAGGAGGCGTCTGTGGTACTCGAGCTTCCGGACGATGCCAAGAACATGCCGCCACAACAGTTCACCGTCTCAGGTCTGCGTTATCGCCCAATCGTCGACGTCATCAAGGCCGCGTTCGCCGAAGTCACAGCACTACAGTTCCATCTCACTCCCTTCAAACGCTTCCGGACTACGGCAGCCGGCACCCAGGAGCGCATCTATGATGAGGTCTACACATCGGAAGCCTGGTTGGCGGCGCATGAGGCGTTGCAGAGGTCCCCGCGCGAGCCTGGCTGCAAGCTCGAGCGAGTAATTGCCGGCCTCATGTGGTGGTCCGACTCGACACATCTCGCGAATTTCGGCACCGCCAAGGCATGGCCACTTTACCTGTACTTTGCCAATCTCTCGAAGTATATTCGAGCTCGCCCAACATCAGGTGCTTGTCATCATCTCGCATTTTTTCCATCGGTGAGGGTTCTTTGTTGATGCCCTGCTGCTCGCTGACTTCCGTGCAGCTTCCTGACTCGATAAATGACTTCATTGCAACATTCGTCAAGGGGAAGACCCGCCAAACGTCTCTCCTCACCCATTGCCGTCGCGAGCTCATGCACCAGATCTGGAAGCTGATGCTCGATGATGAATTCATGCATGCGTATCAGCATGGGATCGTCATTCAATGTCTCGACGGCGTGTATCGACGCGTCTATCCACGAATCTTCACTTATTCGGCTGACTATCCGGAGAAGTGAGTCGTGATTGTTCTTCTTGTCATGACTCTGACCAAATTCCAGGGTTCTCCTCGCCACGATTCGTGACAAAGGCTACTGCCCATGCCCTCGGTGCTTGATTCCGAAGAAAAGCTTCGACAAGATGGGCCTCGTCTACGATCTGCGTGCCCGTATCAGCAATACTCGCAAGTACTTCTGGAATAAAGTCAAGGCTGCTCGCGACATGATCTATAACCTCGGGTTAGCGCCCACCGGCAAACGGATTGATGCTTTGCTGCAGGAGTTTTCATTGGTGCCGACGATTGTAAGTTGATCACTATACCTCCAGATTTCTTGCGCTGAATCCTGTCCGTCCAGAACGCGTTTGCGGAGAAGCTAGGTCCATTCGGATTTGATTTCCACCCCATGCTTGTGGTGGACCATCTGCACGAATGGTCGCTCGGTGTTTGGAAGGCCACGTTCGCTCACATCATCCGGGTCTTATACGCCGCGTTGCCGCCCGAGGAAGGTGTTCATAAGCTAAATGCACGGTATGTTCCTTTGAAATTAATCTCACTCTTACTCACCCTGTCCGCCAGATTCCGGCAGATTCCCAGCTTCGGCCGTGGAACAGTGCGGCGCTTTTGTAGCAATGCGTCTGAAATGAAAAAGCTTGCTGGTCATAATTATGATAACCTGCTCGCTGTAAGTGTCTGGGCGCTGTCGGTGTGTTCCTTTACTCACCGGTCTACATAGAACATCATCCCGTGCATTGAAGGCCTTCTCCCGGAGCCTTTCAATTCACGTCTTCTCACGACATTGTTTCGATTGTCGGAGTGGAATGCTCTCGCCAAACTGCGCATGCATACAGAGCCGACCCTCGCATACTTCGAGAAGACTACCACCGTCATCGGTCGGGAATTGCGCTCTTTCGCCGCTACCACACAAGCTGAATACAAGACTGTTGAGCTGCCCAGTGAGACAGCGTCTAGGGCTCGTCATGGGGCCCGCAAAAGTGCTGCCGCTGCCGCTTCCAACCCTACTGCTCCGCCTCCGCCTCCACCCCCTCCCGCCTCCTCCAGATACAAGTTTCTCAATCTCTTCACATATAAATTCCATTCGCTCGGTGACTACCTGAGGTCGATCCGGCTTTTCGGGACTGTGGACTCGTACTCAACACAGACGGTATGTCGCACTTGTGATCCTGCTTTATCTTATCTAACATTCAAGTCAGGGAGAACTTGCGCACCGCTTCATCAAGCGCCTCTACGGGCGGACCAACAAAAACGACGCCATAAAGCAAATGACACGACTTGAACGCCGGGATACCCGCCTACGCAGAGCGGCACTCTCAGCTACATCCCCGCGTAACCGCACCCGCCCCCCGACCTTCTCAGACAACGACACGGCACTCTATACTGGGCTGGATGTTCACCATCAGATCTCAAAGTCGCGCAAAGACCATGTCCATCTTCTCAAGTTCACCAACAACAATGCCAACGATCCGGCCAAGAAAGTAAGTCTTGTCTTCAGGTTCAGTTTGCGGCACTTAAAGTATCTGTCAGCGCTTCATCCCCAAGCTGAAGGACCACCTCTTATCGCGGTTACTGAACCAAGACTTCGACGGCGATGAGACACAATACTCTGAGGCGCAGCGCAACACCGTGAAGATCATCCACAGCAAGATCTATCCGGTCCAGACCATGCGCGTCAATTTTACGACCTACGACATGCGACGGGACCAAGACATCATCAACCCACGGACACATCCCAATGTCATGGTGCTCGCGCCGGAGACTACGGACCCTCATCCATTTTGGTATGCTCGGGTCCTGGGCATTTTCCATGTCGACATCATCCATTCGGGGTCGGAGTCTCGCAACGGGTCTACTCAGCACATGGAGTTTCTCTGGGTGCGATGGTATGGTACACAGCCGGGATACCGATCCGGCTTCAAGGCTGCGCGCCTGCCCAAAATTGGGTTTGTGCCGGACACGGACGACTCCGCATTCGGTTTCCTGGATCCGTCATTGGTCCTCCGCGGCTGCCATCTGGTCCCTGCGTTTGCCGGAGGTCGTACTAATCTGCTGCTCAATCTCCCTCCTGGGCAGGTTACTTGCGCGCGCCCTGCAGACGAAACAGAAGACTGGGAGAACTACTATGTCATAATGTATGTGGCTCTCCGTATCTGTGGAGCCTTATCTTACGATGTGATCCAGTTGGGCCGACCGCGACATGTTCATGAGATATTTCGGCGACGGTATCGGTCACGCAGCCCACCGCGACTTGATTTGGGCTGGCCAGGATGACGGTGACATCAACGGCCTGGCTGACGAGGGCGACGAGGATGTCGATGACGCAGCCTACATCCTGGGGCAATCCGTGACTGATGTCCCCTTAGCTGCCGGCATTCTGGACGACAGCACTGGGGACGCTCAAGAGCCCCAAGATGATGAGATGGGCAGCGACGAAGATGATGACGAGTTGATGTCTGATGGGGAGGAAGACTCGGGCGAGGAAGGGGAAGACTCGGGCGAGGAAGGGGAAGACTCGGGCGAGGAAGGGGAAGACTCGGGCGAGGAAGGGGAAGACTCGGGCGAAGAGGACGAGGACGAGGACTTCGAGTTCGACGATGAGGGGTATGTAGATATCTGAGACCACACATTTCTTGTAGCCGCTCAGAAGGCCACGCGAGCTCATCAAATAATTGTATTGGTATCGCGGCACAGTACAATACAGACGGTGCCTCGTCTACTGCCCCCAAGAATTGTGGCCGCGGACGAGCGGTCCAAAAGAATTGTGGGCGGATCGCGACCGCATATATGAGGTTGTGATGCTCGCCAGAATTGTGACACAATCATGATCCCCACCCCAGCCAAACCAGATTTTTCCGGATTTGGTGATGCGGATCTTGATGCCATGCCGATCGTTGTGGGTCCCAGTCGCGCTCACGCTTGTACTACTTACTACATATACCTTCAACTCCGTTCCATGCCCGAATCCGCCCCCGGAATCGCACTCGGAACCCTCGTCGTCATCGTTTTCAAGGCTGTGCGTTTGGTTTCTTCTGTTCCCTTCCTCATTTGCATCTTACACCGAAATCAATCATGGCAGAATCGGCTTCGTACCAAGGACACCAGAAGCCAGAATCCATGGTGCGCGGTCCTGCAATGTCCAGGGCGTGGATAAGCGAACGATCTTCGCCGCTGCGAGCGGACTCGGTGGGGGGCACTCGTGGGGATGGGACGAAATGCGATTTCAATTGCCAATGCCGCGTGGCGGAGAATAGCTCAAACACGGCGGCGGCGGGTGGAACTCCAGCACCGAGGCCCATCATCATGATTGTCTGCTTTGCGGCAGCCGCAGATGATTCTGGCGGACCCAGCCTATGGATTTGACGGAAGTCATGGCCCGAGGTGAAAGCGAACGTGAGTACAGATTGATGTATCAACCCATCCACGGGTAGAATTGCTTACCCTAAAGACGACTCAAGGCAGGATCACCGGGAATTTTCTGCTTGAGTTGTCGGTTTGGGCTAACACCGTTCGTCTTCAAATTATGACTTTTTTCTTTTTGCGCGCTGACTCGGTAGCTAGCTCTATTCTTTTGTACACAAAGCTGCAAGAAGATGAAGCTGGTCCCTCGCTTGTTTGTAGGCGATATCGCCGATGGGGAAAGATGTTTGCACGGAGGAATGAAGACGAATGCTACTTTCTGGCCGGACTTGCCCCTTTGCGTCCCGAACTCCTCGAGTCAGACGCTGACTCTTGACCTCAGCGCGACTCTGGGTTGGGATACCATACCGTTCCCACATTATACCAGCTTGAACCTCATCTTATTCCGGTGCATTAGTCCCTAATTTAACCTTGAATCAGATTCACCGACATAATTTTTGTCTCGAACGATGACGAGGCCCAAATATTTCTGCAAATAAATAACAAGGGAACCTTGGTTCAAAATTAATCGTATGGTTGCTCTATGCGAATATTTTTGGTCCGTTGTTGCGACGTTATCTAGGTGGACCATCTGCGAATCCAGCCGACATTGCACGGGAGATTTTTCTTTATTGGCCCAGCATGCATCCTACCAGTGGTAATAGTGCGCGTAACTTGATCCGGGATTGGATTTTGTTGAACCGTGGGAAATTTATTGTGCTTTCAACTTCGCTCGGATTCAGACGTGCAAGCAGCGCATAAAATGGGGTTCAATCAATAAACGAGTGATAGCGACGATACAGCGAAACTAAGGGAGCATTATCAACAAAAGACAGTCTTGGTTGGTCTAAAGATTGCGGCACAGCCAAGGGCGACATCTGGTTCGGGTCATGAGGTGCCTCAGTGTCCGATACAATCATCTCACTTGTTTCTTCCTGTGGGTGTGGGAAGCTCCACGAATTATGATCAGAAAAGCTGAACGAAGACCGCTCCCGAGTCGGCTGAAAAAAACGAATGAGTCTTGACGGATCCGGAATCGAACCCCGAGCAAGTCGGTTGGACAAAAGCCGTCAGCATCTCGAGAAACCACGGGAATCGGCCTCCGCCGAGGATTTATCCTGCTCTTTGAGCGATAAGGCCGAGATGTAAGGAGCCAGCATGAATTGATGAGGAGCTGAATTGTATAACATCCGTGTGTAAGGCCCACGCAAATAGTGGGCGAGGAGTGCCAAAACCGCACCAGTTCAGCCTAATGGATCTTGGAGGGGACGAACCCCCGTCTGGCACCCGTGCTGAAGCGGATAACGAAGCACACTCGGTGCCTGTGGCCAACAGACCATTTCAGTGGTGTTGAATCTTGGACCGGCTGACGAGGTTGTCGGTGCCAGGACCTAGGTCTGACGAGGATGTAGCGAGCCGGCCTAAATAATTCAGCCCATTGCAACCATAGCATGATCTTGAGGGAATCCAGCGAACCCCTGCTGGGCAGAGACTGCAGCTGAAGAGATATGCGACGGTTGTTGCCCGGCGGCCGATAGACCCGTTGTAGACCTGGATGAAGAATGTTGCAATCATGAAGAGAAGAGCCGCGTACGTGCGGCTTACTGTCAGCTCGGGCGCCAGTTGGGTCGAGTCGAGCAAACGTGGGTTAATTGCGGTCCGGAACCTAGAATAAGTAATCAGCAGCCACGGAGCCTCTATTCTACGTCATTCCGCACCTTCTTATCTTTCTCCTCGCCTCTAACACGCGGCACCGCTCGACTCGCCATTGTCGTGGGCCAATGTTCCTCCTCACTGCTGCCGTATGGCCCGCCTTTGGTATTCTACTCTCCGCGCATCGCCCTGGAGACCCTCATCCCTCACGCATCTACCTTTTCTCTGTATGCCTGGAGCACTTTTTAATACGACTTCGTAGCGATGCCATGCATCCGCCGAGTTGAATCGAATAATTTCTTTACCGTTCGTCCTCTGTGACCCCATCAAAGGTATTTTTGTTCATTCCCCCCGGCCCTCAAGTTGACGCCAATTACCTGGCCTGCCGCATCCATGTACACGTAAGTCAATTGGCCTGAGCCATAGACAGTCTCAATCAAAGATGCGCCATAACGGTTGACAAGGTGGCATTCATTTGGCCATGACTCATGTGGGGGTCCCAGATGGTGAAAAGAATCAGCGAGGCCGGCAAGACACGCATAGAAAGTTCGCCAGGAAGAATTGCCCAATCGATAAGACTCCGCCCAGGAAAGAGAGACGGTTCACCGATACCTCGCAAGGGAATGCTTGCTTACGTGAATGTGGATGGGGCAGATAGATAAATGGGTTGCTGTCCATGGATTAGTACCCCGAGGATGCATGAAAATCAAAAGATAGAGGGCACGTTCTCATAGGGACTAGGAGAGCACCAGCTCGCCTCAGACCCACAGCCACGGCCTCGAAATCAGAGCAACCACGCGAGCGCGGGGAAACTAGCGTGCAAGTAGCCTGTGATCGATGAGCAGAAAAAGTCACACATCAAAGCCTTGACATCAATAGAGCAGTGAGTCACGAAGCTGAGAGATCCGGAAGATCGGCGAGAAAAAAAAAAAAGAACGCGATGGGCAGTGACACGACAAAATAGAAGACAGAAGTCGGTATCCAACAGCAAGACACAAGGGCTGCAAAGCCCTCCACAGTGGCGCTCCAGTGATTCCATGTGGTATGCATACCGTAGGCGAGTGGGCGGACAGAGACCCAGAAGGTGGCCATGGTACGGTGGCAATCGGGTTGGTGGAGCGGCAGGTTCGAATTATGAGAAGCGCAATTTGATCGGCATGTGATTAGCGCTGTCCGGTGATTGCCGGTTTTGCTTCTCGGATTGCATCCTTGTTGCATCCTACTTATACTGTACTATTACGACCATTTATTCAGGTGACGGGTGACTGAGGGTCGTGAAATGAACTAATTTGCCCCTGGTGACGGTGACATTGAATTTTCTGGGCCCAATTAGGCTGAAAAATGTCAAAATTTTCGCTCCGGATAAATGGTAATTTTTGCGTGATTGCCGAGAAATGAAGACCTTATCCAGTGAACTTTTGAGGTGACGGGTGACATGCTGTGAACAAATGGTACAGTATATTCATTTCACAGCCTCTTTCTTCTCTTCTTGCACAATAGCCATGCACACATTCGCCCCACGTTGCTTATCGTACCTGTGTCCGATATTCACCTAAATACTCTGGCCAATCTGTACCTTGGGATAGCTATGGGGCAAGGGTCCTCGCCTCCGAGTCCACGAGACTGAGGTATGGCACCCGTGCGAGAATTAACCAAAAGCGTCCTTTCACCGCATATTTCTCTCCAGTTTCTGTCCAATGTCGATCTCACCATTCATCCAGGCCATGCGCTGCCAAGGCAGTGACGAGCGCCTGTCGCACGTAATTGATAGCCATCCTTACTCACCACCTCGGTGCAGGTCGGCGCTTAGGTTTTTGGTGCCCAGAATGCTCAGAGTACAGCCCATTCCTGGGAGGGTCTCGAGAATAAGTTTCGGCCATAAGAGCTCTATCATAGAGGCGAGCCTGAGCCAGAATCTACTCCTGCAGTTTCGATGATGGTGGTTTTAGCCAAAGCAAATGATGTTAGGGTGGGTCTCATGCAACCTTGCACAGAACGCGAGGTTGACTCCTCGCATCAGGAACGCCTTTAACACAACAAGTTGGAAAGCCGCAGAAAAATAAACTGAACCCGGCCCACCTAAAAACATCTCAAGCCCAACGCAATGGGTCCTCACGAAATACTGTAACTCCGTACAGCCAGCGGCGAGCGTCAGCGGGGGTTTACCGCGCTTCAGAAATCCCACTAAACTGGTATATGATCCTGTCTCAACCCCATTGAGAATAAATGTTTTGACAGTTGGCTCAAAGGATACCGCGTGTTCAGCAGTGCGCTTCGGCGATCTCCAACTTGAGCGTCAATCTCCGTCCACAATTTGGGGCATCTACTTCGAATTCCATGCACCGTACTCGCAAGGTGTTTAACGTTCTGAGTATCCCCTTTTTTTTCCACGCCACCGTGCATTAACCTCGCGGTGTGTTGAACACCAGCGTCTATTTGGACTTAATAAAGTCGCGTTCGCCAACGCAGCAACCCACTTTCTTAGCACCAACCCCCGTCTGATCCTTCCTCCCCACACCAACCACTCTCCCGCGTCATGTCTGATCCCGCTACCAATAATTCTGCCTCTAAGTGAGCGTTTTTTATTTATTCATTGTTCACGCATTCGGCTTGTTGAGCAGTATGATTTCGCGACCAGGAGAGGGTCGTCCCCAACCAGGAAGGGGACGTCTGCGCACGACACCTCTTCGACGGAAACGGCGTCTAAGACTACCAAGACCAGCTCGACGACGACGAAGACTTCGAAGTCGTCTAGCTCTACAGCGACTGGCAATACTTTGATGTAAGTCTCGTTTTTTGCTCTCCGCTCACGAGTTTAATGTATCTGTCGATAGTAGCAACACCTTGACGTCGTCGACCAGCACCCGAAACACATCGTCTGGCCAGGATTTGAGTCAGTGTACGCTCACACTGCGGGAAACCATCCTCACCATCGAGTGGACCGGTGGCTCCCCCGTGATCGTGAATCTCAACCAATACGTCGCGTACATCGGCGGCCAGTTACGCTGGGTTTCCCGCGGCACCGGCGGCTTCCGAACCACATGCCAGGAGAAGAGTATCCAGTTGGATGGCACGGTTCTCGTTGCTTCGTGCCGCGAAGGCGATTCTGGGGACTACCAGAAGGTTCGGCTTGACCTAACCCCCCACATCATATTCGACTCCACGACCAATTTCTATCGGCCCGACGAGCTGGAGTTTACCCTCGCGGGCGCCGAAACGATCGTCGAGTCCTCGAGGAGCTTGATGGACATCACACTCATCTCCACATTCAATCTCTCCAAGCTTCTGCGCGAGCCTGCTTTTAACAGGGCCATCACGGAGGTCGCAGAGCGTGCAGAGAGCGACGCGCACGATCAGCGCCTGGCGGCTATGAACGGGATGACCGAGGAGGTCGAGGAAATCAAGAAGGAGGTGGAGGACTTGCAGAAAAGGTTGGAAAGCGTTGCGACCAGGTCTCAGAAAGCGACGGAGGATATGAAGACCCAGCTCGAGTCCATTAGTAAGGAGTCGACGCAGCGGTTCGAGCGAGAGATGACAACGCTCGTCAACGCGCTGGCGAAGGAGGCTATGAAGGCCGTCTACGCCCAGATCCGCGAGCTCCAAGTCTTGACTGTGGAGCAGCAGACGGCGTACGAGTCCCACTGGCCCCCGCCGCCATACAAGGCCGACGCCACGCCCGGGCCTACGGCTGTCTACTGAGTCCCCCAATTTTTCATCTGTATGGTAGTGTTGCGTGTATATGTTCTTGTCAAGTCCGTCTCATTGCTATCGATTTGCGTGGATTTCCCCGGTCCGGAACGAAAAAACGTCATAGATGAAAATTTGCGGCCCCAATGAAAGGTAAGACAGGCGACCGACCGTGAAAATAAACGGTCGAAGCCATGAAGGCTCGATTCCCGAGGTGAACGGGCTCATGCCGAATTAATCCGATGAACGGCAGAACATGTGGCGTTGAGGCCTCATGCATGACAGTTGACCGAAGTTGCGAAGTTGAGTAGGGATTGGAGGAAAGTGGGGGATAGTGCTACGGCAGGGAGCAGCGAGTGATTCATTTACTTCTACTTCCTTCTAGTTCAAGCTTCTCATGACCTGGGCGTCTTCAGCTCAGACGGGATTGTCGTGAAGAGATGGCGAAGCGCTGCATCACTGGGAACAGAAAAGTCTATCAATTTCATGGACCTCCAACTGGATGGAATTCATGCAGCCTTCACAATGAAATGTCACATAAATCCCATGAAATACATTCTTAGCTTGGGTGAATTTCACCAAGGTCATATTCGGGAAGTACTTGAAAGAATATGACACCCTCATTTCATGTGGTTTATGCGACATTTCATGGTGTTTGGGCTGAAGTCCCTGAATTTGACCAACTTCGCTGTTCCTAGTGCATAGTAAAAAGAAGAAGAACCCTGTGCATACACATATATGTCATACCTGCGAACCGACAATTACGAGTCGGAAGTTCGAAAATTGAGAGAAACTTGGAATCGCTGTTGAACTTGAACTTGTAGTAAACTTGAAGTTGATCCCGGGGTTGGGATTGAGATCTATTGGACGGTGAGCTTTGTAGAGGCACTTGCATGTGCTTCGTTCGAATCGACCGTGCTCACTCGTCGGCGTCGTCGAGGAACGATAAACGATGATGAGGGCAGTGCCGCAGGACGAAGGACAACAAAAAGACAATCGGATAAGCTCGGCCGAACGATCCGAACTGAGTGTCAAGCGCCATCAAAGATGAACCCCTGCCAGTGGGATCAATGGGAATGACAAACACGAACATACTGCAGGGGTTCATCTTTGATGGCGCTTGAGAGCTGGCCCCTCGGTCTATGTAGTAAGTGTGTCTGGCCACCACGACTATCTTCTGGCCCAGGTTCAAACCCGTTGCTTTCCTTCATCAGGATGCATCCTGGTATTGATTCTGGTTACGGCCGAACGCGTTAAAATCTCTCAATGCCCCGTCAGCCGCCTCAAATGTTCCACTGCGACAGCCGCCAGCCAACGACTGTCTGCACGGAGGAGCCTTCACCCGCCATCGTGTTCCAATCCATCCAATCCTCTGTCCTATGGCTCTTCAAACAGTTCAGTCCGACGCTGTTCACCCTCGAGACACCAATCCATCTCGCTGGTGAGGATCGTTTACGTATTGGAATTGGGAGGCTGGCGAGGGCGATCAAGTTCCGTCGCCGAGGGGAGATTGTTTGGGCAGTGCGACCGTGCAATGGCCTCTCTCACTGTATGCACTGACTGGGCCCGGTAGCGCTACTAGCTGGGCTCTCGCTAGACTTTTGCGCGAGACTCTCCCGCGGCAACGCCCGTATCGTGTCGACGATGCGGCCGACGCGCTGGGTGCGATGCGGAGAATTCGTCGCTCATGCCGATCATCCATAGCCAGTGCAATCTTCTTGCGCGCGCGCCACTAGTACACCTCGACCTGGGCACGCCAACAATCTTGATTGCCGTATAGGTTTCTATCTCCACAAATACCGGCACCCAGTGCTACGACTTCTTCTCGGCGCGCGGCGCGCTCCCGACGTTCCTCGGGGCGTCTTGTGCCGCCCTACTCGATATCCTCACCTGGCTTCACCAAGAATGACGGCGCGATGTGGAGGTGTACGAGTCGGACCGACACGCTGCATGCAGAGCTTCCCTCAACCTTGTTGCGAATGCGGCATAAACACATCTATTGTACGCCGCACTTCTTTACTGCCCCGCTCGCCCCTCGCCCATCGGCATCTTTGGGTAGCCCGACGGGTAACAGAGACGAAAGGAAGTGCACCACGGGCGTGGGCCGCGCGCTTCGCGCCTTATACGCCCCAGCCGGCATTCATTCCGATGGACCTCGTCCCGACACACGTACAGCACCAACCACCAACGCCGTCGAAGCGGTCTCTCCTTACCCTATCGCTTACCCTTCCCCTGCTCAGATCCACCCTCCACCCTCCTCCCCCGGCCCCAGAGCACGCTCCCCGATGCACCGACAGGGTATCATCGGACCTACCACTAGCTCGCCCTCCATGCGGCTGTCCCTCCTGTGTCGATGCCGGATGTCGATGCGGGGGGTACGCATAGGAGGCGGGGTGCTGGAGGTTCGGTGGTATCTTGTCGGTGAATCGAAGGGTATTTTGTATTTTCCCGGACACATGCCGGATCGGAAACTATGGCGGACCTCTGTGTACGGTGCATCCTTTTCTCTGTATTATTCCTCTCGCGCGCTTGCAATACTTGTACACCAGCACACGCCATTGGGAGCAAACTTCTCTGGATACCTCTGCCTGGTCATTGGCCGACGATTCGCTTATTGGCACGCTCTTCACGATACCTCCCGAGGCGAGCGGGACGGATAATATTCTTAGTGTCTCACCGGAGACTGACAGAACAGGACACAGAATTTGACGAGCCCTGTGAGCTGCGGGCCCGGGAGCTGGTGTTGTTAGATCGCTTCAAGTGAGTCATTGGCGGTTGTTTCCTTTTCCTGGCGCTGTTGAGCTTCTTTTTTAAACGGTTGTTAATGTCGGTTGCGCAGCACACCCGGGACCAATTGCAATGGGCGGTTAGACAGAGCTGGTTGAAGCCGAAGCCACATAAAACTGCTCCAGTTGTGTATGGTACATGCTTATGAACAAAGCTTTTCCTGTTTCCTCTTGAGTGGTACAGAAAATCAATTTCAAAGCACCTCACAAGCAGGGTTGCTGCGGCGCCACCTCACTTGGATTCAAATAGAACGACAGATTGAGGCCTGGCGCTAATGCTGATCATACATATCACTTGCACCTGCCCTAGCTACCCTCCCCACTTTCCTCATTCGACAATGAGCCGGTTTCGACTGGTCATATTTCCCAAACAGTACCGTCTGGCATGGAGACTTGCATGCGTGGTTGACATGGGATTTGCCGTCGCCATCTCTATCCTTGCTGGAATGGAGTCGAATTCTTCCTGGAACAATATCACAGCGGTTTCCTTTTCTTGAGAACTGTTTGAACCCGGTGAGTATGGTGCTACCATTATGCATGTAAGAACTCTGATGGTTGCAGTGGAAGGATATGCCGTTCCAAATGCACTTTTATTATTTCCCAACACACATAGCAATATTTCATCTTTTCCCAACACATATAGGCCTTTTTTCAGCTGAGTATGAGATAGGAATTTGAGGCCATTTTTCCAACATTCATTTACAGGATTCGAAAAATTCCCAACACTCATTTGGTAGTTCAAAAATTCCCAACACATTCAAGGTCAGAAAAATTTCCCAACACACATTTGGGGTCAAAAAAATTTATTGCTTAAATCGAAGCCTCTATCCAAGGACAACCAGGGAATAGCCCCGGCCAAGGTCAAAAGGCTGTAGTTGTGTTGAACGATCTCTGGCTAGCCCATCCTTGGCAATGGATTCCCTTATTTGGAAGTTCATCATTTGTCTTCCTTGTGTTTGTTCAACATAACTACGGCCTTCTGACCTTCGCCTGGGCTATTCCCTGGCTGTCCTTGGATAGAGGCTTCAATTTAAGCAATAATTTTTTTTGACCCCAAATGTGTGTTGGGAAAATTTTCTGATCTTGAATGTGTTGGGAATTTTTCGAATCCTGTAAATGAATGTTGGAAAATGGCCTCAAATTCCTATCTCATACTCAGCTGAAAAAAGGCCTATATGTGTTGGGAAAAGATGAAATATTGCTATGTGTGTTGGGAAAAAGTGATGTGTATTAGGAATTAATAAAAGTGCATTTGGAACAGCATAAGAGGATGCATCCTTCGTTTTGTACAACTCTGGGCTAGCTTAGTGGCAGATGAGTTCAATCCGGTGTTTTATTCAGGACTTCTTGTGATTCAATTGGTGTGATGTAACCGCACAATACCATAACTAAGCCGACTGTACCCCTTAGATGATTGGCATGTCCACTACTGTTTTTTAGTAGTACAGTACGTACACGTCCTGAATCACTAGCCTACTTCATTCTGAGTTTCTACCAGCCTGGTGCACTGGCACCATGTCCACTCTGACACCTGGCACCTTGTAACACTTGTGAGTGCCAACTTCTCTTGCGGGTTCACTTGAGTGTAAATTTCTAGATTGGGATCGCGTATCACAATGCACTGTGCCTCATAGAACTCTTGAATCAATATATGTTCCATTCATCTGGGGATGGGTTCATGCCATTGCTAAATATTATCCACTTGCTAAGAGACCCATTCAGTTAGGAGGTGGCTCGACGACCATCAATTGGCAAACACAATATCCACTGCCTGTAGCTGCAAAGCTGTTCCTGTTTCGTAAACTCCTTTGAGCTCTTTGACTGATGATGTGATGCACTGGTTGGAACTCATGGCGCCCACCCGAACACAGAAAACACTCTGGATTGCAACCAACAGCAAGGAGAACAATGTCTGTATCACAGGCACTGTATTCAGCATTCTTCTGGTCACCGGAACGAGGTTTAGGCCTGTTCAAATTGATGTGGTACACCAGTGGACAGTGCTGCTGCCATTAATTCATGGTCTTGCACATGTTCCTTGGTACACAACAGAGCTTGTCTGGATTGTCTGAATGCATGGCTTTCATTGTCTTGGCAAGTGGGTTGGCCATCTTGGGCAAGGACCAGAATATGTATAAATTTGTTTCATATCCCCTCATGGTGAAAATTACACCTGAGACAGCAACTTTATTCTTACAGCAACCCTCTTAGGTCATTTACCATGTGGTACAGTGAATGGCCTAAGAAGTCACCTCTGACATTGGAGGTGATGGTGCTATTAGTCACATATCCCTGTCTGGGTATATTGCACTCTGTGGTTGGCTGCCATTGCCTGCTTTATTCCCAGCATTTCCCGGTATATTCCCACCATTGTGTTCAGATGTAGCCTTCGACATGGGTTTCCCCTGCACCTCCCTCCTTCCTTTACTGCTTGGCTAGTGTCAACTCGATGCACAGTCCATCTCTGTTGGTTGCACTCCATTTGAATCCCCCCAACCTACCTCTACATGCAGGAGAGGAGCAAGTAACCTGATCTGCCTCCAACACCTCCAACACCCTCATTGCCGAGGTTCCTTTTTTTTCCCCTTCCAGCTCATCCATTGCTGCCGGCTTGATAGCACTGTGCTTCCTTTGTATCTTTCTGATGCTGCTCATTCGTAAACATGTGCTTCTGGCCAGGCCCAAGGTTCCACCTGGCTCCGGTACCTACATTAGGATGATTTTCCCATCTGGCGGGGATCTCTACTAGTACAAGCATGCAAGCAAACCTTTGCAATCTTCTCACAACGGCCAAGCAGTGGATCACTCCAGTATAGGCAATGACGATATTTTCATCAGCACCTCCTGTATTGCAGTAACTGTTATTTTTTTTATTAGCTGGAACCTTTGCCAGGGAGTTAGAAAACACCCTTAGAATCTTCTCACAACTGCTGAGCAGTGGATCACTCCAGTATAGGCAATGACAGTGTTTCCATCAGCCTTCAGCACCTCCTGCATTGTGGTAACTGTTTTTTTTTTCCGGAAAATTTGCCAGTGAGTTGGAAAACACCCTGAGAATCTTCTCACAACTGCCAAGCAGTGGATCACTCCAGTATAGGCAATGTCAGTGTTTCCATCAGCCTCAAGCACCTCCAGCGCCTCCTGCATTGTGGTAACTGTTATTATTATTTTTGCCGGAACCTTTGCCAGTGAGTTGGAAAACACCCTTAGCTGTATAAGTGGTGTTGCTGGCCACCTCCATTCCATATTTTACACTAATTCATCCTTTTTGCATTTTTAGCCTTCTGTTCACTGGAATTAGCAGGGTAACACATTCAAGAGAACTAGAATTGGGGTGGCAGAGAGATACATTAACACATTAGTACAGCCTCAAATGTATCTCTCTCTTTGTGATTATGCTGTCTGAAGCCTTTCAACTCTGCTGTCAGTTTCTGTTATCAGCGCTCTGGGTCTGCCAAAATCAACCAATTTCCATTTCTTTGAAGTGGTGGGCTGCTGCATGGCCCACTGTGCCCTGGTTCTTCTTAAAACGGTTCAATGTTTCAGCCAAAGAGTCTCTTTGCATTTTTGGTGTATTGCGGCCCCACAAAATTCGATTCCAAGATGATGAACACTCAAATTTAAGGCCTCCATTGTGTCTTGGGAAAATCATAGTATGTATATACTCTATCAAGTTTACTATTTCAACCAAATCACATTTTCAAATTTTTAGTCTACTCTGACCTGTAGATTTGTCCCAAGGTGAACCAGTGAGTGCATTTAGGGCCAAGTGTACTTTTCGAGCTTGAAAACTACTTGGTGGATGCTTTTGACTCAGCTAATGAACACCTACTTTGCCTCCTACACCACCTCCGACATGCCGTCTTCTTGTCTTGAAGACAGCAGAGGCTGTCTGAAATGGTTTCCAAATACTTCAATGAACAGAACGAGACTATATACAATATAATGACCTCTAAGAACAACATGCCTGACTGCATATATGAGAAGAATATCAAATTTCATTGTCTCACCCAAATATCTATGTTCTAGTATTCTGAATACACACTGTTTACTGATCTAATACCTGTCAGAAGTCACTTGAATTATAACTGAAGAGTTTTGGAGCTCTGGAAATTTACAATGTTTTTGAACTTGAAGTTTGAAGAATCTGGCCAAGGTTCAACTATGAAACTTAGATCAATTCCGATGATATTCTTGCACGGCATCTTTACCTTCAGATAACCCGGGATGTTTTGACCATTTATCTATGGGGTGTAATTTGAGCCCCAGGTCGTGATGATTCATCTAGTATTGGGTGTGTGGGGTTTGATTCGCAGAGAGATGACCATTATTCATCTTGTGATTGGCCGATCAAACCCGGTCCAGGCTCCGGCCTGCCGCCAATGCGAGGTGATCTTAATGATTGTAGCATTTTGATGATTTTTTGGCACCATGGAAAAGGTTTTCAAAGATTTATGACCACTAATTCAAACCATATACACAGTCCATGCTTTTACTTTTATTTAGCTGGAACGATTTTGATTTAACTCCACATTCAACACCTCCGACACCTCCAACACACCTCCAGCACCTCTATCACTATTTCTGGGTAGTATACTGGCTTATCTCCATGGCGTGGATCTCTCATCTCTGTGGTCTCAATAAATTTCAAGCACAACTGATTGCTGACATCTACCATGGCCAGTATACAAATGACCATGGGACACAAGTAGAGGTTGCCTTGAAAGTTTTGAAGATATTCCACGACCAATCCGACTTTGACCGGCAAATACGAGAAATTTGCCAAGGAAGTGCTGTCTTGAAGCTATCTGAAACGTAGAGCCCTGAACTCATATCTTATGGGTGTTGATCTGAGAATGTCCCCATAGACAAAAATGTTGTACCTTTCCTTGGTGTTGACTCGGCCAGACCATGGTGATGGTGTAGTGAATGGCCCAGGGAAGCGTGTTGGCATACATAGTAGACAACTCTCCATGTTCCGACTACACAATCCATTTTGTGCGCCTATTTTTCGTCTGGACTTAATGCCAGAATTAATTAGCGCATTGCAGATGCACAATATAATCATAAGTCTTTCCTACCTCCACTCAGTCAATATTGTTCATGGAGATCTTTGTGGTGTGAGTGCTGTTCATCATGGCCACAGTTTGTTCATCCCGTTTTCTGGCCTAGCGCAATATCCTCATCAGTGAGGAGGGCTGCACTTGTCTTACTGACTTTGGGCTAGCCGTGTTTGTTGAGCTAGAAACCTCAATCAAAATTTCTACTTGCGACGGCTCAACTTGGTGGATGGCTCTAGAGCTCTTGCATTCAAACATATATAGCCCTGGCATGTCCTTCCATTGCACCATCAAATCCAATGTCTGGGTGTTCGTGTGTGTCTGCTGTGAGGTTCGCTTGGGCTTATCCCATTCCCTTTCCCTCTTGACCAATTCTCTCTCTTCGGCAGATCTGGACTGAGCGAACCATTCCATTTTCCGGCATGTCAGACGGTGCCCTGGTCATAGTCTCTCATAGACGGACACTACAACTGAAAAATACTTGTACCTTGCATACCCTGGTCATGGCATCCAGAACTCTTGAAACTGATGAAGGATCCCAGCCAATAATGCCGTACACTTTGAGGCCCTTTGACAAGGGCAGGCGAGCCATGCCTCAATGCCTGTGGGAGCTGGTGCGGTCATGCTAGAGGTGCGATGCTGCCTCTCAGCCGACGGTTCAATTCATCACAGATGTGGTCTCTGAGATCAGAGAGCAGGGCACTTGCTATGTCATGCCTGCAGGAGATCCAAACATACATGAGGCTTCTTTTTTATCTCCTTTGGCCCATTCTATGCAGGACAATCCCCAGTCACCAGAGTCAGGCAGCTTAGGATATCAATGCACCCCCGACCATGCCACAGTCCAACTTGGACCTCTCCCCACACATCATTCTAACCCGGAAGTGCAATTCCAGGCACTTTGAATCAGCTGCTGGGCAGAATCATATGCTTTGATGTCCTCGTGCCTCCACATTTTGTTTTACGGCACAATTCACAGCAACTGCATTTGTGCTTCAACTCTGCGGTGGAGGCAAACAGTTTTGTGCTGACGTGGATGGCCTATCAGTTTGCACCTTATGAGAATGTTGTAGCACAGTTTATCACATAAGATCTCGAAACAAGCAGTTGTACCCAGAGTCCTAGAGCAATGTAGATTTGATTCTTCATTTGGTAACCAAGGAACACACAAATGAACCTTGAGTTCAAAAGCAGATGTTTGTAAGATTGGCATGGAATCAGAAGTTCTTGAATGCTACAACAAAGTGCCAGGTGATCCCCGCGACTAGGACAGTCATGGCAGCCTCAATTCTCGTCTGTTTGCCTTGTCCATAAGCTCATCCACTGTGTATTTCAAATGCCCAGATGATGGAATCCTCAGAATCCTTTATACGGTGTTTAACATCATTATAGAAGTGTCTCAGCAAGAGCTTCATGTTTTTCCTGTCGCCTTTTCAAATAGGACACTTGTTCTGAGCTCAATTCTTCACCTTTGTGCCTGCTTATAGGCTCATTATCTCCAGGCTTCAAATACCCAGGGAATGTCCTCAGAGTTTCATTGCGGGCCTGCAGGGGGGTATCTGAGCGGAAAATATTGATGATACAGTATTGTACCACCTCTTGGAATGATCAAATTAAGAATGCTTTCAGAGTAATAGTCACCCACTTTCATAGCAAATCAGGCCTGGCCAATCATGTCCTTGGTGTTAAATCTTTGATTTGTGCCACCCTTTCCAGCAATTGGGGTGGAACTGAGCAATATCAAGCAGGATCAAGAAAAAATCTTGTTATCATTGATTTACTGGCACTTGGAATGGTGTCACAATCATGCCGGCAACATCGACTAAATCAGTTATCCTGCTTGCCTCTCCATGTTCCTTGCTTGGATCGTGTCGGTTGCTTCCTGCCACGTAGCAAGACTTAGCACATCCAACCATGGCTGGGTCGGTGTAATGTATACAGAATGAGTGGCTCAGTGCTACAGAGATTGGCTGATTTGGGATGCGTGATGTGACCTACCAGATATGGACGCTCCCCGGACAAAATTGTGAATTGCAACGGGTCATTGAACCTGTTGACCCCAGGGTAAGACTAAATAAATCCTTGTCATCACAATATAAACTAACCCAATTTCCAGGTGTATCTGCAGAAAGTTAAACACTCCAGCACAAAAATGCGCATCAAATCATTTTGTGTTTTCCTGACTTCTGGAAATGATTTTCAATTTTAATGGGATCTGCTGTCTCAATAGACCTAGAACTTGACTATAGCATACTTGAGATATAATATAATGTAGGAGCAAGAAGTCCAAGGCCAAGATGTATCTAAGGAGTGAGTAACCAATTGTTCCATCTGATCATCGTGTTCCAAGAGGTGGTACAACACTGTACATTATTGTCTTTGATGAGCAGTCAATAGAACACTCACTCCACAGTCAGAGCTTGATCATTTTCCTCGTTTCTATGCTCAATTGATTCGCACCTGTAATACACAGGGAACCGCTGGGGTCAGGATTTGGTCAGGATGGTACTGTAGAACTTCATTCAATTCGGCATGAGTTGTGACCCGTGACCCAAAATACCAATTCGGCACTTCGGCAACCAACAAATTTTGGTGTGACACCTCCAAAAATTCGACATTCAAGACGAAAAATTTCGAAAATTCTGCCTTTTTTGCACCTCTAAGGGAGATTTGGCTCCAATGTCACGCATTTTACATTTGGCACTGGGTGCCGTGACCCGTGACCGAGACCAAAATTCATCGCGGCACAGGGTGCATGACGCGTGACCGCCGAATTGAATGAAATTGTACAGTATTTCGTTATTTTGAACAACGGCATTGTAGCCAGGGGACAAGAGATTAGCGTTAGGAACATTAACATCTGGCATGCAAAACTGTGGACAGGTCGGGCCGAGGGTGTGACACCCATGTACGAACCTTTCGTACGGCACCCAAATTTGGACGTTTGATCCGTCGGCTACGCCTCAGCCTCGGCATTGCAATTTTCTCTCCGGAGGCAACTTTTTCGTACGAAGGGTCGTGTGACGCATGACATACGAGATGAATGAAATAATACAATATGATATTTTTATACAATCCACATTGATACGGTAACAAAACATGATTCGGCTGCTTAGAAAATCTGAGTCTGCTCAGAGAGGCTGATTGAAGAGGTTTGGTGAAAGTCGCCTAATTTGCGAGGTAGTTCCCGAAATTTTCGTGACTCCGAACTGAAGCTCAGGTAAGCAGCTTGCCTTGGATACAGCCTTATCACTCATTGCTCGGGGTCCTGCTCTTAGAGGCTGAAAGGCACCGTAGCACGAGCAGAGGGTTACGACATGCGCATGGCATCCATCAGAAGTCGATCATTTTTCACAGAACGCTCGACAGCCTGCTGGCGCCACTGAAGTCCATGAACACCTGGTATACTCTCGATTGCCAAATCAATAATGTGCTTCTGAGATTTCATTGCTAAACGTTCTAAACATCCCAATAGTATTTCATTGTTTTGAGATGCGAGTTCAACGTTCAATAGTGAATTAGGTGTCCTGGTCGCTAAGATAAAGTTATCAATTTTCGCAAACGCGGAGTAACCATCTGAACAGATTTAGGTGGACGAAAGCTCTCAGGAGTTGAAAATTTTGAAGACACATTTCCCCCTGGGGCTGCTAGTAAGTGATATACGATGTCGTGTCATCGTCGGCTATTTCATTGACTTCATTTCTTCGCTGGCTTGACAGTGCGGCGACGGTAAAAAATTAATATTCTCACTCTGTCCGCGGCTTTTCTTTGAGCCGCTGTACCCCTTCCATCCCCGTAGATGAGTAGACCAAAGCCGGGTGGTACACTCGAGCCTCTTCAATCACCAACTCAATGCACATTCAAACATGTCTTAGCCGTTAGTCAATCCGGTGATTGGTTTTTACAGAGCGGGTGGAAGGTACGATGGTGCACAAGTGTGACTTCTTTTCATCCAATAATTGGCAATGCTCGCGTTTTATACTCAAAGTAAGAGACGATTAGGAAATGTGTCCATCATATGCCGATTGGTGGAAGAATAGGTACGAAACATTCTGCGGCACTGAGCTGCTGGAGGGGAACGCACACAACCTCGAGCAAACCTTCCAACACCACAGTCGTGATGACGTTCGGGAATTTGACGCCCAAGACGGAGAACAGAGCCTAAGTGAACATTCGTTGGGAAACCGATACGAACAGATAGAGCCGACCAGGACTCACAATTGCCTTGACGCCGATCTCAACTCCATCGTTACATCCTTTCTCATAGAGATAATGGCTATATTCATTATACGTGAAGAGGCCCCGGGCGAGCTGAAAACAAAGAGTCATCAATGGCAAGTGCAATCAGATGGTTTTTGTGTGTACCGCAACCCCCATGGTGGACAAGGCTTCGCTATGCTGTAGGGCGAAAAGTAAATACCGCTGCAGCACAAGAGGTATCAAATACCTGTGTAGCTGCGTCAGCAAGAGCTTTTGCGGTGCTCTGATCCAGTATTCGACCTTGAGTCGTTTTCTACAAGCGATGTCACGATAGTCTAGATCTGCATGAGCAATGCGAACTTGGACCCACCACATTGTCACCAAATTGAATGTAATCCACAGTAAGCGCGTCAAGGGGTGCCTTACTGTCCTGTGAACCAGTATAGATTTTTGTGAGCAGACAAGCGGTGCGCAGAATGCCACTTACCCAAACATCTTGCAAAGTACTCTGTACCTTCGGATCATACAGCTTCTCCAACTTTGGGGTAATCGCATTGGCCTGGTTCCTGAGATTGTTGAGAGTGTCTATGATTTCTTGAGGCTCAAGGGCAAGCACGCTTGGCGCAGCAACGAAAACACAGAAGAGCGGAGTGAAAAGACGCATTGTTGCAGTGGAGTGATGGCCACGGGAGAATCGGGGTCTGTCTTTATAGGAGGGGCTGCCAAAGCCACAGACATTACTCGGTTCCCGGAAGGAGGAAATTCCGAGCCTGTCTACTCTTGCCGTAAGTTAGTAACGAAATGACACGAGTACGATACTCTGAGCACTTTGATTAAGTTATCCCCTTGGCAAGAGGTGGTTGGCCGAAAGAGCGTGGCACGACATCATGCACCGCCCCACCGGTGGTCGGTCCGACCCATTTTCGATTTCTTGAGGGTTGTTCGCTCAATTTCAATATGGCTCCCTCATCTCTTGACGGATCGCTAAGTGGAAAGGTGGACTTCCCATAAAAATGCCCTCTGAATAAGACTACGTATACGGCCTCACCTTCATCGCCACTTCGCTTCAAAAAGTCATTAAAGTGAATTGATTTCTTATTCCACAACTGATTTCGGTCCGAACTACACCTCATCACTTTCCCACCGAAAAATATTTTCGCGCCAGTTCTCCCCAGCGTTTTCTGCGTGCGGAGGAGGAGGAGGAGGAGGAGGAGGAGGATTGAACGGTCTATAGGCCTTCACACGGATCAGCTACTCCCATGGACCGCATCATGATCTCCCCTCACCCCCCCTCTGGAATTCTGAGCATGATATTGTCCATTTTCTGTCCGCCTACCTCTTGATTACCCTATATACTAAACAGTATGTCTCCCTGTCTGGTCGGCGCATGGGTTATCACGGGAAACACAAGAAATATGCAAAACCCACATCATAATTTTGACTGGAGTTAAGCGGGGAAAACGGCTTGCTAAGACCTCGTTCGGCAACGATAAGCTGGGCGCCAAGAAGCCGGCTTATTGCGAGCAGCCAGCTTCTCTCGGGCTTGCAAGCTGATCTGCCCGTGTCGAGCCCTATTTACTTACTATCTTCGAGATTACTTATAAGTAGTGGCATTGGTTATGCTCGCTGGCCGACAGACCCTTTGTTGCAGTGTTTAGATGATGGATGACAAGGGATGTCAGTAAGTGAGAGTATCAAAGATGTGAAGAGGTGGGTCTTCTAGTCGCTAACTCGAAGATATCGCAGCTAAATATCGTGACGAACAATCCGGGCGAGGTGCGGGGAAAAAAGTCACACATTGCAAAGCAACGGGGTTTGGGTGATTCGAACACCCGGCGAGCAGTTGCAAGTTGCAACGCCGCAATCAACGCCCAGTCGGTGCTCGCCAGCCAACAGACCCTTTTTTGTAGTGTTTAGATCCTGGATAAATAGAGATGTCAGTAAAGCAAACGAGGTGAAGAGGTCGCTGGTTGATCCAACGTGTTTCCGTTCGCACGAGATCACGGTTTGCAATTTGGAAGCCATGGTGCGAAGACGCCGCGGGAAGCACGGTTGACAGAAGGCGGATTCCAGTATTGCTTCCGGGCTGTGCAGAGGTCTGAGAGAGAAAAAACCAGGTCGAAGAATCCGGAGCGAGGTGCTAAAAATATACCTAACAACGGACAGAGTTCTTGAGGGAGTCGAACCCCCGCCGTGCACCACTATTCGAAGACGACACATTGGTGGTGCGCAGCGGACCCATAGACCCGTTCTTTGACTGTTTCGAGATTGAATACAGGCAAAGCAGTCCAGTCGGAGTACGGCCAGGGGAAACTAAAAATATTTGTATACCCGATCATGGGTCTTGGGGGAGTCGAACCCCCGCCGTGCACTAGAGGTCGCAATTATACGGTGGAAGAGCGCATGGATGGTGCGTGGCAGCCGATAGACCCGTTCCTTTCTGTGTTTAGGGATCGAAGGCATCTGAATGCATAGAGGGTCATTTGAAAGCCAAAGATGCCTAGTGGTATTTGGTCGAGCTTTGAGAATAATGTGGTTTCAACGCCGGGAAGCGAGGGGAGTCGAACTATCGGATACAATATGAATTGATGGGGCGCGGCCGCCCGCAGACCCGTTCATTTGTTGGTTTGAGGTCCGAATATCAATACAAGGCTATCTGAGGTAGGTGGAGAGCGAAGTCGTCCGGTAAGCCGAAATGAACGGCCTTCAATTCGAGGCTGGAGTAAAAAGAACCTGAACGTTGATTGATGTGCTCAGGACCTATGTTAGAAACATGAACTAATCAACCACTTGTTGGTTACACAGTGTAGAAACAGTGCTATGACTGCCAGAAACAGCTGATGGACCATCCAAGCGATCTTAGATGCATGTTTCCAAGATCCTGACAAGTTACAGCCCCTAGTACAGGGCCTTGTAAAGGTTGTAGGAGGTTTCAGATCTCAGAAACTGAGATTGGAGCAAGGTGCAAGTAATACATGTTTCAAGACACGTGGAAACAGAGTTTCCAGGAAAGGTTTAGATACAAGGCTTCTCAGCAGATATGTAGAGGATGTTATGAAGGCCCAACTAGTTTATAGTCCAGTGGACTCAAATGATTGCATGTTTCTCAACAGGCAATTGCATTTCCAGAGTTTTCCCTAAAGGTACTTTCCAGACCCCGCACTCAGCAACGTCTCCAGAGCTTTCCCTTGAAGGTACTTTCTAGACCCCGCATACAGATATGTTTCCAGAGCTTTCCCTGAAGGTACTTTCCAGACCCTGCACTCAGATGCGTTTCCAGAGCTTTCCCAAATCAGTACTTTCTGAACCCCACTTCCACACAAGTTTATAGTCAAGTAGACTCAAAGTTTATAGTCGGATAGACTCAAAGTTTCCCAGTCCCTTTCACCGAATCCAAGAGAGTCCAACTGAATCCAACATAGTCAATAGAGTCTAACAATTCCAGGCCAAAGGCCCAAGTGCGTTTCCAGAATGATATATGATTCAGAAACAAAGAAGATCTCAATACAATGCTACTCTATAAGAGTGCGCTCGATTGAGGGTCACAGATCCACACCCAGGCGCAAGATTACTGCATGGTGGAACAACAATACTGCCCAGATCACACCCTGGCAGGTGGATACTGGTCAGATTGTGCCGAAGCATAGACAGAAATGGCTGCTAGCAGTGGGGGGATCCTGTGTCCCCATTGTCAAAACACCTCCAGATACTTATACAGATGCCAAGACCACAATTACAAACCCAAAACACAATCCCAATGAGTCAATTGTCCATTTATTCGTCTCTTTAACCGTGTTTCCGTCGGTTGTTCTTCCGAGAATAGCCTCCCATTGGTTCCCAAGTGCGAGCACACCATGTTCCCTTGACAATTACACAGCAGAAACTCATCAGCAACACCCCTATATTACTCAGAGGGTGTGCAGATCACCAATAGATCGGAACTACACTTGCTTGACATGTTTCTGCCTTCTGCTCAACTCTCCCCTCCGTTTCCAATGCAGAACTTGATAGTACTCTTTTGTAGCTTTCAAGAGATACCCATTTTTGAGGAACTTCCCAGAAAGGGTTCTTGGAAAAGAGCCTGTGAATGTTTCTGGAGCTGTGATCAGGGCCTTCAAATAGCCAATAACCTGTTTCGATGTATCCGCATTTGATAGAAACCGGCAACCCCAGTACCCAACTCCCACTCGTGACCTAACACGACCTCTAGACGTCTCAAAACAACACAATACATTGCCCAACTCCCATTCCCTTGACCTGTTTCCATTTTTTAAGTGGATGTTGGAAACATGTCAAATGAAGTTCCTTGACTTATTAATTGGCTGCACATTCCCTTACAGTTTTCAGGGTGAGACTTGCCAATGGACATTCTAATTCCTTAGAGCATCCACCTGTTTCTCTGTGGTTTGCCTGACAGCTACCAGGCACCAGTACTGTCATATAGAAACAACAGTTTCAGTAATAAGTCTGATCAGAAACATGCAAAATGACGTGTATCTAACCATGGCCCATTTACTGGCTTATCAACGTCAAGGAACACTAATGGGTTATGAGGGAGTCGAACCCCTGCCGCACACTGGCAAAGCATCTCATCATATATATATAGATGGTGCGTGGCAGCCCACAGACCCTTTTCTTGGTCGGTTTTCAGTCCGAATATTGATACAGGGCTACTGCAGGCCTGCGCAGAGCGATTCAGTTCGGACTTAGGAAGAGTAAAAAGACGATGGAGCCATGATTGAGTCGAACCCCCACTGTGCACTAGGGCTTGAACCCATGCGTCGAATGGGACGGCCGTCGAAAAAGATGGCCATTTCTGGGTACGGACGGGTCGACCCGTCCTGTCGATTAGGTCCTGAGGTCGTGAAATGTACGGGTCCCAGCCATCCTGCCCATTTCGACGGGTGCCGGGTATGCGGATGATCTCACCAACAGATTGAAGTCAAGATGTCTCTGGGCTTCATAAATTGAGGGTGTGTACATGAATTAAGGTTGTAGGACAAAGCAGAAAAATGATTTATGCTCACAGACACCACCAGACAGGACGTAGTGGTCTGTGCTGGATGCCAAAGGTTGCTAACTCCACAGAAGCGCATGATGGAGTGTGTGTGTGGCAACTAACAGAATACCGGCACGGTGATATTGATGAACACAGATGTATCTTCAAACTCCGAAGCCCCAAATTATATGCTCTGGCACTGCTGTTATGAGGTTGCTGAGCATTGTCGAGGGACACCTGTCGAAGCCGTCGAACAGCCAGGAACAGGTCCCTGTCAACGGGTGAACCCGTCCCGGAAAAGAGAGGCTCTGAGACCCAAAACGTACGGGTCCAAACCCGTCCGTCCCGGCCGTCGACCCGTTGAAAACGGGGATGAGTTCGGGCCCTACTGTGCACTGCTATTTGGAGACCGACACATTGATGGTGCATGGCAGGTTGGTTTGAGGTCCAAATATAGAGACAGGGCTATTGCAGACTGGCACAAAGAAAAGTTGTCCACTAAGCACGAGTGGTGCGCCGAAATGACCAGCCCCCAATATTCAATTCGGACTTGGGGAGAGTAAAAATACTTGGAGACAATTAATTCATGGGTCTTGAGGGAGTCAAACCCCCTACCGAGCATTTGCAATGGAGGAAATACTCACAGTATTGATGGTGCATGGCAGCCTACAGACCCATGGTAACGTCAGTGGTTTGAGGTCCAAATATTTGTATTGAACTCGAAGATGTCTAGCATGAGGGGGACTAAAAGATTTTGAGGGACGAACCTAAATCATGGGTTTTGGGGGAGTCGAACCCCTGCCACGCACTGGCAAACATCACTCTTTTATGGACGGTGCGTGGTAGCCGATAGACCCGTTCCTTTATTGGTTTGCAGGGTAGTCTGAGTAACACGGCCTTCAATTCGAAGGGGAAACTAAAAAACATTTGCCGACTGGTCATCGGTTGGTCATGGGTCACGGGGGACTCGAACCCCCACCATGCACCGTAGAGGTTCAAGCCATAATATGGGTAGTTTGCAGCGGCCCATAGACCCATTCTTTTGTGGTTTTGAGGTCTGGATATTTGTGTGCTATATATCGAAGGCAGGCACAAGGCATTGGGCAAAGTCGCTTGGTACGTATGAGTATTGTGTGGAAGTAACTGGTTTTGAAGCTTGAATATTCAGTTCGGACTTGGGGAGAGTAAAAATAGTTACCGCAATTCAGTCATGGGTCTTGGGGGAGTCAAACCCCCGCTGCGCACTGGAAGTGTGTTAAAGCAGACACATTGATAGTCCCCCAGCAGCCTACAGACCTGTTCCTTTGTTAGTTTGCGGCTCAAATATGGATACAAGGCTACTATAGGCAGGTGCAGAGCGAACTTGAAGCTGTCTAGCAGGAGTGGCGTGCAGAGATGAACACCATCCAATCCGAAGGAGAGACCAAAAAGAGACTTGTAACAGGAATGGCAGATGGGTTTTGAGGGACTTGAACCCCCGCCATACACTAGCAATTGAAAGAGGAGCTGGAACACTATCGCATTGATGGTACGCAGCAGCCTACAGACCCATTCCTTTGTTGGTTTGTGGTCTGAATAATACAGGGCTACTCCAGGCCAGTGCAGAGCGAAGTCGTCCAGTAAGGTAGGGGCCATGGGAATCCAACACCCTTATGTAATCAGCCATCAGTCGCAATTTGTGGGTGTCACTGCTCAGCACCATTAATAGTTAGGGGCATTCTGAGCAATAGGAATCCTTCTTAGGGTCATTATGCATAGTTCCTATTAACCAAACTCAGGTAAAAAAAAAAATTGGCAGAGTAGAGAGGCAAACAATTTTTTCAATTTTTTTGAGTTCCAGAACACTTTTTGCAGCTCCCTGAGCATTTTCGAAGATGTGTGCAGTGCGGGGATGGCCGCTGCACAGCCACCTGGCTATCGGACCGATGACCGGCCCGCCATCCAGCCCGCTCATGCCATGCCCCTTTCGCATGGTTATCACATGGTATTCTCACTTCTCTGCTCTTCCCCTCATCCATCTGCAGCCATAGGCATGCCTAAGGCTAGCAAAGCTCACAAGGCACGACAAAACAACCTCAAGAAGGCTTGCAAAGCCACTGTGGAAGAGGTGCCTGATGAGGATGATATCAGGCAGACCTCCGAGAACAATACTCAGCACAGTGATGACCTCCATGACCATTTTCACTCTGAACTAGACGATGATGACAACTGGGACTTCAACTTGGGCAATGAGCTGCCTGATCTGGATTGTGAAGACATTTCAGAGCAAGAGCTGGATTAACCTATGTGGGATTGCAGATTTGCTAACCGTGCAGCCCGGTTTATTTCGGCATATGCACATGGATTGACTGGTGGTGACTTGATTCATATCAACCACAAAATACACCTGTCACACGGACGACGGGAGTGATTATTGCTGGGTGTCAGGCAAAGAGAAACAGCACATTGCACTGGGGCATGCTCACTTCAATTTGTGGGCTGCTGCCTGGGTACAATCCTTTTTGTGATCTGACTGGTGCTGATCTTGATATGATATAGGCTAAGGGCGATGCTGATGCTGATACCCCGCCAAATCACACAATCTTCAGCAGAAAAGGAAATGGTGGTTGTGCCCCTCCTTCGATTCTACAGAAGTGTATCGCAGCTAATGCAGCAAATCAACCTGTATCTACTGCGCCTACAATCAACATCTCTTTTGATGGACTTGCGGATCTCCTTCACCCAGCTCCCACTGTGGCTGCTGCTCCACCGCATCATGCCAATGAACCGAACATGCTCATTCCCCCGAATACACAGCCCGGCAAGCTGATGTTGATCTCGACATTTTGTATCCAGTACAACCTCAATGACTGTATCTTGGAGAAATTGACCGCTAACCGGTACAAGAACACAACCGCATTCCGCTTCATCCATCTGATGAATTTGGAAAAAATGGAGTTTTTACCGGGCAACATTGCTGAGCTGCAGGATGTGATATGGCAGTGGGCGGTCCCATTGTGAAGGACAACGATTATACTTTTTTAAACTCATCAATTACTGCATGTAAACCTGCTTGAGCCAGTCGCACTGTAATACAAATGCAATTATATCTTGATAAATTGATGTTGTACACAGTTAGAAATAACCCGCATGCATAAAATAGCCATCAACATCAGAGGGCGTGATTATTTCCATCGTGATTTTCATGTCATAGATGAGTGCAGCACCGATTGATGCTCGGGAAATGTTGGAGTGGCGGCAGATGAATGCCTTGATTTTCGAGAATGCCTCCTCAATGGGGTTGAGATTGGGGGAGTAGGGAGGAAGAAATTTGATACAAACACCTTTATATGTGATGTTAGGCTTTGTGTGTGTGTACGCATATCGGCCAAAAAAAAAATTATACTCATGAAATCTTTCAGCGAGCTTGAGGATTTCTTCGCCAAGGTGAATGCAGGCATTGTCCATCACAAGGACAGACAATGAGCCAGGGAAAGGGGTGGTAAGCAGCATCTGCACATCACAGATGAGAAGATCGTGAGACATGGTAAAAGATTTGTACCACTTTGTGCTCAATGAAGTCAAGATAATTGGGGCGCTTCATCGAGCCTTCCACCACTCTGTTTGCTAGCATCCCGTCGACCATCAAAAGCCCTGTTGCTGTGAGGCACGTCCCCCTTACAAATTCCTGCTTCATCTTCGCACGAATGCCTCTCTTCGCTCGTCCATATCCTTGGCTGTAAGTGCGGTCATTCTTGGACGTCTCGTCAAGAAAGCTGAGGTATTCCACGGGATACTCTGTGATGCGCCGCATGAAATCTAGCTGAACCTTCTCATTGTGTTCCTTCGCAACTTTCTTCAACTTCTTCCTCAACATCCCCAAGCGCTCGAGCTCTCGAAAGATAGTGGTGAAATGAACAGAGATATGTCAATTGTGCTGGAGAAGATGGAGCAACTTGTCAAGGAACCAGTCTGGGCAGGCTTGGACAAGATACATGATATAATCCAGATCATCGCGATGGAGAAGTCTACGGCACCCAGATGTCATACTTTTAGGCTTCTCCACCCATCCTGTCTCTCTCTAGAGCTTTCTTGTGCACCAAAACATAGATTCAGAGAACCCGACAATATCAAGGATGTCGGCAAGTGGTAGGATATCCCGCTCAAAAAGATTCACAGCAGCCAGTTTGACTTGTGCTTGTACAATGCGGTCAGGCATGATGGTCTTGTTTGAGGACAAGTGGTAGAGGATAATAGTTGACGAGAGACACCAGTGGGAGCTGAAAAGCGGGAAGCAAAGAAGAACTGCGCAAGTACATACCATTTGATCCAGTGCCGAATGGTGCGCCAATTGTGCCGTGATCCGTTTTCGGTGGTTCAAAAGCGCTAAATGGGAGTTTGGTCAATGGGAATCGCTCCTGCACCCTCAAAAAATCACTAGAAACTGTGCAGGCGACAGGAAATGGTGTTGAACACAAGATATCAAAAGTTTGTTTCTTTGTTTTTTTTTTGACGGTGACTGTCATCAATTATGCAAAGTGCTGTAAACTGGCTTTGTTCCCAGCCCATTGGTTGCAGTAGTGCTCTGTGCAACAACAGTCAGCTTTATAATATTGAATTTCTGAATCACAGTTGTGGTAATTATATCCAGTGGGGACATGCAATTTACAGGGAACATCCACTAAGCCTGGTATTCAATTCTATAAGCCAAAAATACACCCTCCCAACAGTCCTTTGGCCGTGTGTCACTGATCAACCATGTGACCGTGTTATTTCCCTATATGGAAGCACAAAATTTTGGGAGAAAAAACATAAAGCTGTGTGGCTGGAATGGAAACAAGCTTCTGAGCATTTGTTGAAAAATAGGTGAAAAACTTTTGAATGAGACCAGATATTGAAAATCTGGAACCACAGGATTGTTCTTTTGGTTAATCTATGACTTTCTGTGGTTTTAGTTTTTATGTGTGACCCACCATTGCCGACTTGTATGGGCGGGAAAACACTGTCACACTGCTGATCATGTGACTTGATGGATGCGGATGTTACTTATTCTAGTTCAGGCTATTTTCACACAGTTGAGCTGTGGGCTAGTAACTCGTCGGACACCTTCAAGAGCAACTCCCAAATCCCTGCACCTGTGCAAGTCCTTGCCACCAAGTCCTTGTTACAATTGGGTGAACAACCATCAATCAGGTGTGATTGCCAGTTTTCATTGGTCATGGAGATGATACAGATTGGAACTGGAAGTTGTGCGTTGTGAGGTCTCTGAGTGTCTATGCACTGCTCATTGCCTCATGGTCCCTGCAGACCATCTGCACCATGATGGAACAAGCTTCGACCGTACACAACAGATCTTCCTAAACGGGATTCTACGTTACTGGAAGTAGCCTCTGAGCGAGACCAACACTCTCCCCACCATCCACATCATCTCCTCCACCGCTTGAACTCGCTCCCACACCGTCGTCAGCAAGATACAACCGCTCCGGGACTGGACTCTTGACTCCTTCCTATGACGCACGAACGACCCTCCATACACACATCCCCGATGAATGAGACCGGTGAAATGGTGACTATAGGGCTAGTGGTGAAATAACCACAAACCAAACCTTGTAAATGAATACATGGTTTGATAAATGCGACTAGAACAACTCAAACACTATAATCCTTGTGCAAGTTCGGAGTTCCAATCCAGTGTAGATTGTGGCAATTTGAACTTTAGTTCTCTTTGAGAAGCAAGACTTTATAGGTCCACAGGTCATATAGATAAATTGCTCGAATCTGTTCTAGGCGCAATTGCAGATCAATTGCAGATAGACAGACGAGATTTTATGTTCAATGGTTTTGTGTGATGTGGGTCTACAGTAGGGGACAGTCAAAGGCCGCTTATTTTGTGGAGCTGTAATCTATCAAAAGGAGTCGATTGGCGATTTTTTCATATTTTTAGGGATTTTTTCTGGAATTCTCAATATTTTCGGGTAAGTTTTGATAAAATCATGGATTTCGGGAATTTTGCTCGTGTCAATCTCTTCATTTGCTTCTTAGTTCACATAGAAACTGGTTTTCAAGTCCCTGGACGGCATGTCCTGAGCGGCCCATACCACTTTCCCATGCTTCCCAAATAGGCGGACTTTGACTGTCCCCTACTGTAGGTTTGGAGGTAGTACTCCAATGCAAAATGCAAGTGATTCTTATGAATCCCAATTCCAATAGTATCCGTGATTGCTAATCCTTGTGAGATTACAACCAATTGTCAAGTCCGATCCGTTTCCTTATATTCCACGTGTCTGTTCCATTTATTCAATATGTTCACACACCGTTTATAAAGATCCAAATCCAACACAGATAATATTCAAACAGGGAAAACAAATGAAACTTGGTATAGCTTCTGGGTGTCTCCGAATGAATGCCCACTCGACCGGTTAAGCGTGAAGTCTAGTAACTTCGCATCCAACAGGTGGGGTGAGATTCACTGGTGTTCCTCCTATAACCATCCACTTAAATACTTTACAGGATTCTAAATATAAACGAGACAGATACAAACATGTGGCAGGGTTCAGGGTATATGACTAGTGGTATGGCAGCTGGCCAATGAACTCCTGTCAGATACCAAGCAACCAGTAAAACAGAATAGATTTATAAGGAACATCAGTGAGCCGAGCTTAACGATGAGTCAAGATCTACATCGCTTAGAATGATCGTGATGGGATATTGTTGATATGTCAACTTTTAGCTGACTGCAGCCCATCGTTACCCTCCTTGGTAATCATTCGCTTCAATTGGTCCCGCTTTGACCCGCTTAAGTGATTTGTCTGAAAACTGTGATAGCTGTCGCTTCCCAGTACCTGAGTATGGTTTCTTAGTCAATTGGTGGATCGACCAAGTCCAGCCTTCTCTTGGCAGTTCTGAAGATGTCAGATGATGTCCAACAATGATCCCTCTGGTTCAGAAGGATAATCCCTCGTAATACACCCTTAGTCAGGGATGTGCAGTAGCCCCAATCTGTTCCAGGATGGTAAGGCACTTTCAGCGGTTGCTCCATTAGCAACTTCTCACATCAATCCTTTACCAGGATTGTTGTCCAGCGCCTTCCTAATGGTCTGAGACACATTATATCCCTTTTAGCTAACTGCCCAGGCCAGCATTAGTCCTTGTGAGATGACATCGTAATGTAGTATAATACATTATAGTATGTTGTAACTCGAGCAGATTTGAATAAATGCCCAGATGCCCCAATACCAGGTCTGTCACTGGTGCTCCTATTTTTATTCACAAACCAGAAAATAATGCCTACCGTGAATTCCCTTAATGGCTAAATCTCATTATTGATGGATTGTATTTTCTGAGGATGGCAGTAGCTCATTCACATCTATGGCACTTTGCAGAGTGAGTATTGTACTTTTGTGTATGTTCAGATGGTTCTGACTATGCATGGTCAGGGTAGGCAAGGGGGTTAAGTGCACATCTTCTCTAGCCTAGCAGTTGTAAGTAGATTTAAGTTGTTCAGTCAATTGATCCCTCTGGGGGTCTGTCTCGTGAAAGCATCCCGGAGAGTTACCTATAGGAGGTGTCTGCGGGCCTGTGAGGGTGTTAAGGCGAAAAAGAGTGTAAAGAAACTGAGTGAAAGGATGTTTCTGATTGAAATTTTCAGATCCGGGTCAAACGCCAAAACTAGCCAAATAAATGATGGTGCTATGAGACACAATGACGGTGTCAAAAATGTTGAAAATATTTGTGCATAAGTTTCAAGGTCTTTACTTTGCTGATTTAATTTCATAAGGAAATTTGCTCTCATGCTCATACACTGGGTCAACTTTTTTTTTTCACAACCGGGTTTCGAAATTGTAGGTGAGCTTTTTGCTTTGATTCTGAAGGAATTCAACTGCGTGATTGGTCTCTGTGCCCTCGAATATTCCTAGCATATGAGTAGATTTGTCGGAAAATTGCATGTGTATCCTCCTTACACATATGTGCATATAGCTGTCTTCCCAAATTCCGGCCACATGACTTTCTTCACTGGATAAAAGGCGAGATTAACCAATATTGCACTCTGATCTTCGTATCTCAGGACGGTTGTGATTATGCACTCTTCGGCGGTGAAAATACCAAAGATGAGCCGCCCCCCCGTGGCTTTTTTATTCCCGCAGAGCTGAGCTCCGACGGAACCGCACCCGCTTGAACTTTTGGGTATGGAAGTTGAACTTACATAAAGGGAAGGATGCCGCTCTTGTCCGGCGTACTGACAAAAGATTATGAAATTGGCGTTGCTTTGACGAATTATTGAACGTGACTGCATCCGGCGTTTACATTCCGCCCGAATATTAGGGAAGCGGAAAATATCGGATCAGTTTCTGAGTCCTCCGTTCGCGCCGCTTCCTTAGCCGCTTCCTTGGCCGCTTCATTCTTTTCTCCGCTCCGATTCCGTCGTCGCTCAATGAGCCGTTGGTTTGTCATTCCATGTCATTCTTTGGGCCAGTGGGGCGTTCATGACAAACCACTTCCACGAGCTTCCACTGCCGGGGACAAGAATGTGGCAAGGACGTGGCAATCATTCAAGTTACCAATGCGCAGCTGGCGCGCTGCGGCTGAACAACCATCAAAGGCCAAGACCAAGACGCTGAACAATCTCTTTCTCATTCTGGATCCCCATCACAAATCTACATCAACTCAACTCCGTGCTGTCCGAAATATGTATATGTATATCAAGAACCATGCAGTGGACCGAGATATCCCAGCTCGTTTCACTGTCCAAAACTTCACAAATTATCAATGGCTACACCTAAAATTCTATATGGCTTCGGTTATTCCCTATGGTCCGCCGGTATGTTTCATTCTGCGCTCGCGGCTATGTTGACCACTTCCTGACGACACCTTAGCGGCTGAATTGGCGGTGTATGTTCAACGATCAGCTGGCCACCATGCGTGCTGAATCTGACGTTTTATATTCTAGCCTTGAACTCGGATATCCGGAGGGTGCAGTGACACTGAAAAACCTTGACTTGATCAATGGCGAAAATTTTGATCCCGCATTTCTGAAAATAGTGTGTATTTTACTCAGGCCAATCTATCAAACTCACCATGATTGTACGATGCTGCAGAATCCTAACGGAACGATGGCGACGCTCGAAGCGGGCGGAAAGGTCTACACTTCCACCACGGACGTGATCACGCACCTCGTGAAGCAAGCGCCTCGCAAGGTTAAAGTAGGTACACCGGCAATCATCGCTGCGGTCCACGACGACAAGTACGATCCAAACTTTGCCCTGCTCCTTGCGGTATGTATCATCTTCCATTCAATTTTACCCCCCTAGCCAAATGTAACGGTTGAACAATTTCAGCGCGACGAAACGGAGCTGACGGTGAAAGGCATGCAGCTGCCGGGGAAATTCTTCGCCAATCGTCCGTTCCTTCTCATTCTGTGCGTGATTAATTTGACGATTGCATGCAGGGCAGGTAGCGCTCACTAAGTACGCGGCTGACCCTGCTGCGGCCGCCTTCAAGGACTTCTACGAGTCCCGGCTCGCCACAAACGGATGTACTTATCGCTATGCACTTCAAATTTTCGTTGGTATTGACTCACGTCATCTAGCTCTCCTCGCGATTTATAAACGCGAAGCCACCGCCGAGGCACAAGCCGCATTCTTTGCCAACTCCAAGGCACACTGGGGCGCCGTACGCTCCGCACTCTTTGAGGTGTATCCTGCGCTGCTGCCCGCGAGTGGCTTCATAGGTGGCGCGGAGCCTGGGGAGGACGACTTCCACATGATCGCATGGATCACCCGCATTGCCTGGGTCGCTGGGGCGAGATCGGGCGATGAGGGCTTGAGTGCATTCAACGCTGCGTATGGGGAGCCGGCGCCGGACACCGTGGCTGCGTACTGGCGAGCGTGGATTGAGCGTCCCAGCTGGAAGAAGGTCTACGCTGAGACGCTTCATTGATCTGTGAGCTTTGGGGCACCGTGATTATAGATAGGCTTCGAACCAGATGTTACTTTGAGAACAATATGGCTCTGTTCATCTCCCTTATCCTTGCGACGCACGATGACAACAACTGATGTCTCTCAGTAAAGACCTGATAACCCTACAGCTCCTACATCCCTGATTGCAGGGTGGTCGACCTCTGCTCCTTTTTACCAGATCAGTGAAGCGCATTTTTACTACGAAAGGTCTCGACGACAGAAGCCTGAGGAGGGCATCCAGTGAAGTTACACGTCTCAGTGTCAAGCTACTTCGCTATCGACAAGAAGGGGGCACGAGACGGCAAGAACGCTCTGAAACCCACATCCAGAAAGCACCTGGACGTAGGCCCTCGCAGCGCTCTCAGCCGTGGTCCACGCTGGGTAAACTCGATTTCCGTCACCATTCTTCAATATTCTCGACCTGCGTGACACGTCTCTGGACGTCTGGCTAGGTGGTATGTAGGGCCGCGGTCATAAAGATAACTCCGCCGAGCGCGGCGCTGAGCGCGGAAGAGAGCGTCTTGACAGCATCGAGGTTTTTTGGAGTTCGGTGAGACCTCGAATGAGATCTTTAAGGCGTTTTTGATCCGCCCAGAGCTGGGTGAAGCTCAAATTGAGAGTGTCGATCCCAACCTGGAGGATAGTGGAGAGCTGAAGGTCGCCAATAACTGAATTGAAGAGGGACTGGTAATTTCAATAAGTTAGGAACAAGGTCTTCCTGTGAAGCTGGGAAGATTATTGCACGGACCTTGATCAGATCCCCAATCTCTCCTCCGACGTTCGCGGTCGCGAGCTCAGCAGTCGACCCCTGAATCTGAGCGGTAAGCTCGGAGACTTCGCTTTCCAGAAGCCCAATTTGGTCAATTAGATTGAAAAGATAGGTTTGGAACTACACGGCGAGGTTAGCAAAGGTTATCAGTCAACCTGGTCCATACGCACGTCTGCAATGAATTCTTGATTGTCACTGCTTGCCTCCGCCTGCGTAGTCTGATAGTAAACAGGGGGTGCCTGTTGGCAGACCGTCAAATTACGCAAAAGCGTGGCTGTGCTAATTCGCGTTCTTTCCTTCATACTGCATGCAATGCAGCCGGAATATATCTCGAAATATTTGTAGGGGTTCCTGAACAGGAATGGACAATATCATACAGCGACAATTAAGCATTTCACCAGGCCAATATCTCAAAACAGCATCAACCCATAAATTGCTTACATAAAACCATGTTCACAAACTCATTCAATATCATCACTCCAGCTCCACCTCTCTCTTAAGTCTGAAGAAATTTTTGATTCGTTGAAAGGCATTCTATGTGCTCAAATATTCTCAGAATTATAGCCCCAGAAGGTGTCCCAGAACAAGGCCGCAAAAAATTGATCGGTCTGCCAACAAGATGGTCATGTTTACTAACAGACCATATACAGATACATCTTGATCGTCATCTGTATATCGGTTCTGTAACAGAGACTACCGCCTGCGCAATATACTGTCCGATGATTGGCTTCACGCTGGCAGCGTACTCGCCGATGTTCAAGGATTTAAGAAGAGAGTGGACGATTTCGCTGTAGCTGTTAACCTGTTGGCACTGGATCGAGATGCTGGAGGTGCAAAGTTGCCCAAATTCCGAGCTCCCAGCGACAACGAGCGTATGAAGATCCTGGACATGAAACTTTTTGCTGTCCGCGTCGCTGAGAGCCATCCGTTCTAATAATGGGGACACGAGAAGCTGGTCTAAATAATTTGTGACATCTTTGTAGCTGGGGTTGAACTGGGGGAGTGTATACGGGCCAATACCAGGTAGGGCTGTTCGCCGTACCGTATACGGTATACGGCCGTATGCCGACGGCTACTATACGGCTGCATTCCCGGCCGTAACCCGTACCGTATTGGAGAGGTATAGAGGGTCATACGGTACGGTTCGGTACCGTATTACGGCTGTACAGCCGTTGAATAATGATGCGTCGAAGACCACCGAGTTTTTACGTCCAAAATAAGCATCAAGACAGATTCCTTCACATTGTTCTGAGCGTCGTCATCGAGAGACATCTTAACTTCCCTCTCCCACGCTTTCCGCCGCTGAGGACTAGAGCGCACGGCACGAACGATGCGCCAAAGCTAAGTATTTTTTTGTTGAGAAGTGGAAAATATGTAGAGGATTGAATGACGCACCCTCTGAACTGCACTTAGCAGAGCTTTGTTAGACGCAACAGCTGATGACGACAGAATCTCATTCGTCCCCCGTCTCTGGGTCGTCCTCTTGATGGACTGCCTCTTCGTCATTTTCCGGCCCCACGGGATGGACAACTCCCTCTTGATAACTGCCTGCACTTTAAGGGTTTCTCAATAGCGCCAATACTCTCGAGCAGCTTCGCAGAGGCAAAATTTAGAGGAAAATCATTCCATTGAATAAGGTGTACCTTCAATGCTGCAAGACACAAGCAGCATGCCCCGTGGCCTATCGATTGATAAGCCACAGTGGCTTATTGACGGCTTATGGCTGGCAGCTGGGCAGCTGTCAGCCAGCTTATTGGAGTCTGCTGGGGGTCTAGAGCCTACAAAGACAATATCCGGCTAACAGCCGCCGGTAAGCCGCATGTAAGCCGTCAATAAGCCACAGTGACTGTGGCTTATTTTTTCATAAGCCACGGGGCATGCCGCTTGTGAGATGGACCCTGACTCCCATGTTGCTTGTGTGCTGGCACAGTGGCACTCCACTCAAAACTTTGTTTGCTCTTCATGTTTCTCTCCTCTTACTTTCAATGAGCCGCCATCGACGGGCCGCGCCCGGCCCTCATCCAATAATAACGCAGGGTTGACCAATGGCTGAGCGATCACGGTTCGACAGCGAGACAGGTGCAAACAAATCCAGATCATCCCACGGTTGTCCTACACATCACAGACAACCACAGACGCCAAACACTTTCGTTCTTCGAGTATATGATGATCCATTGTGCAAATCGAGCAAGCTACGGTTGTTGGTGAATGGCGGTAGACCCTGTTGATGCTCAGGTCTGCCGACCCCGTCGGCAGAGGGTCTCCTGACGAGGCCACGGAATGCAATGACTCTCAATCCCTTCCGTTAAATGCGGGCTCCCGTTCGCAGTCCCCGTCTTGATGAATTTTGTGGGCTGATTGTATAAGGATTCCATTGTTTAAACTCTGAAGTAATATGTTCTTGAATACCACACGCACAACTCTAAGCGTACACGTCTGATCCGCGCCAAACCCGTTTCTCTCAGACATTTCAGGGAAAGCTGATTTAATATTCAAAGGGAGGGCAGCACAATGTGCAGATGATGAATTAAGCCGCACAAGCACAAGGGTTGCCAAAGCAGTCGCGAACCGTGACAACACGGTCTCCCTGCAGTGGGCCTTGATTAATCTGACAGCATTGTAGAAAGCATGATAGGGCTTACGCAATCAACAGGGACACAGATGGCATTGCAATGCGCGACCCCCGACGCAAGTGCACTGTCGGGCTGCCCATGTGTCAGTACATTGGATATCTTTGTGAAATACAGGATTATACCTCGCGCTTTAGCACCTCTGTAGGAACGGCGGCAGCGAATGCGACAAAAAGCATAACCGCGAGCTGGAAGATATGAGGAGCGACATCAGCAAAGGATTCGAGGCTGCTTGCCTTGCTAGAGAACTTCATCTTGACCAGAGTGGGTGGGGTGGGATCGGTGTAGTCTCGTTGCCTGAAGTACCCGCTTTTTATACCAATTAGCCCCTCGCTAACGGATTATAACGGTCCCGTGTTACCAGGAACACCTATATAAGATCTCTACCAGTGTTTCACGCCAACTTGATTGAATACAGTTTTACACAATTTATCCTGCGAAGCTAGCAGTTAAAATTACTCAACCACCAAACGCGCTAGTAGTAGACTCTGGGTAAGCGCACTCACCAGTGAATCCTAAACAGACGTCCCCATAGTATCGATACGGCTTTCCATCATTCCTTCAACGACCTAATGAAAAGGAAAGTGACGTACAATGGGGCCTCGGGGATATCGATATTTCAAATGAGTCAAGTTCGGCAATTCGACAGACTAGAGCTGCGTCAAAGTTTGGCAGCTGTAGCAAAGGTGACACTGCGCGGTTTACCGCGCTTGTTTGATGCGGTGCTCGTGCTGGCACTTTGTTAGCACGGATTTGTGCAGCGCATGTAGAATTAAAATTAGACATTTAGGTCCGATGTCTGACTATGTTGTGAATTGGCTGCAGCGACACCCCCGACCAGAAACACGGAGAGCAAAATCTTCGCAGCCTTGTAATTGAATCCTCTCCTAGCCGGGAATGGTGTCACTGAAGGTATCAGTGTTGGTGGGTAGATTAATTTTCAAGCCAGGGCGTCCGATGATCACATGAGTACAGTAGACCTGGCGTGGCATCCGAGTGTAAAAATCGGTCCCGGTCGATAAAAATGGCGGTTGAAAAGTGCATGGTTGAGAATGGGCACAATTTAAACCTCATTGACACAGTGAATGAAACGAACTTGCTGCAAAAGGTTGATGAAAGTTGGATGAAAGCCACGTTTACAGGTGTTGTTGCGCCCGGGGGCGATCGGGAGCGAACATGGGGTAGCTGGGCGGCCGATAGGGTTGGAAGAACAGATGAGTCAACGGCTAGGGCCAGGAACCAGTCAGGAACATGGAAGCCGAGAGCAAATGCCATACATGATCGGACCGAATCGCCGAGCGGCGTTAGCCAAACACGCGCAATGATGTGGCCGCCTGTTATAACCCCCAATAAATTCGCCGCTCATGCCACACAGGTAAGCATGAAATTATTATTCAGAATCCGTTCCACAGGTGATAATACACACGCAACCGTCACGGTCCTTCCCGCAGACGGCCTTTCGTTGCCCTACCCGCTTGCCTAGTCTGCCCCATGGAGTTGGCCCGGGCACGTGGATGTCAAACAAAAGCGAATCGTTGGGAGTGGGCAGCGATGGGAAAATGATGGGCTGATGAATTGGTGCACAGCCACATCAAACCCCGCCGACCACTGTTTATATGAGTCTGCTGTCTTGTGGCCATCGGTCCCTCCTGAATATTTAAATTCTTCAGTAGATTACTTTTATAACCATATACATGTACTCCTTATATTTAAATACTCATCTGTCTCGTTTATTTCGCCGATGTACAGTGAATGTCACGCACTGTCACACCAGTGACCCACTGTGATGTCGCGGTCGGCACTTCACGTTTTTGAGCGAATCTACCCATTTTGGTCCTCTCGGCAAGGTCCGGCATCCAGTTTATGATAAATATCTTGGGATTCTAATGAACAGAATTTTTATTCCTATCCGGCTTGTCTGCCGAGGAATGGTAAAATCGAAATTTATACAGAAGAAAAAAATGTGCTCATAAGAATCCCGAGATTCATGGATTTAAAGATAATCTGCCTCTTAGGTTTTGCTGCAGAGGAGTGAGGGAAGGTAAAAAACGTGAAGGCGTTTCCGAGTCAGGATTTGGCGGGGAACCTGCATCAATCAACATGTACAAGTAAATCACTGATGGGTCGATCGGTGCCCACTCCCACGATTAGGTGTGCTCAATTCTTACGGCTGCCGGCTGTCGGCGAAAATAAAATATGTTTTGTATTCCGGTGCCTGGATACGTAAAGGGGGAGCTTGCTAATACAGAGTTTTTTATCGTGAGAATCAACTCGTGGAATATCACGTGAATTTACAGGGCGGTTTTTACACGTGATACGCTAGGCTCGTGACCATCCGCGTTCGCCAAGCACGTGGCTGCGCTTATCACGGTTGGCGAAGCGGCTGGGATGACTGGTTGCCATTTTGGCTGATCCCGCCAAACGTGGTTTTGGACTTAGTAATAATAGTATTTTCGACCTTCCCGACCTCGCAAACCTTCAAAAAAAGTGGCGAAAGTTGTATAGACAAAGTTGAGTATTTTTCGATTCTGAATCAAATGAGCCTAACTTGTTTCCCAAATCACCCAAAAACAAGTTGCTCCCATTTGATTCCAAATCCAACTTCCTCTATGCAACTCGGGGCCTGGGAGGTGTTTTTCAGAGGATACAGAAAGGTGGACGAGGGGTGAAAACACTAAGTCCGAAACCACTTTTGGCGCCATCAGCCAAAATGGCAACCAGTTGTTCCAGTCGTTTCCACAGCATTGATCTTCTTGCCCTTGTGATCGGTGCATGGGAACGAACTGGTCGTGAGTCTAGTGATACGCAAAACGGATCGCCTAATAGAATCGGGGTCGCAAGCTCCCCCAATAAATAATCTACTGATACGCGAGTGTAAGCGAGGTAAGCGAAAGATCGGACGGATCCTGAGCAGATTGGATAGGGGCTTGTCAGAGACAGTCCTCCCGCTGCGCCTATGGTCAAGGAAACCCTTGGGGGACTTCAGGAAGACCTTTACAACAATGCCAGTGCTTTGTTTGCTGTTGCTGAAACCTTGGATCACATTGATCATATGCATTTTGATCTGGAGGACGATGATGACATGGATGAGCTTGCACAAATGCTCGCCCGAGGCCAGTCAGACACTGCAGCCATCCTGCAAATGTATGGGGTGTTATTTGTCGAAGATGCTGAGAGCTTGAAGGGTGATGGGACACGGGGACCATATTTCCAGGTTCAGAAATCGGAAGACTGGTTTGTGTGTGCATTAAATATGCCTGATCACCAATTTCATGCAACAGCAGCGCAGCAGTAGAGACCCAAGCCAGTGGTACTACTGCAAAGCAGACCAGTGCTCCCTTTGGCTGGAATTCCAGCTTCGGTTGCTTTGCAACAACCCTTCTTTACTTGGGTTGGTGATGCTGCTGTGGTACCTGACAAGCACAGCAACCAAACCCAGTCAGCTGTTACCGTTAGCAGGCAAAGCCGGTTTCAACCTGGGCCTTGTACAGGTTTAATAAGAAGTACCCTGCATTGTTTCTACTCATGTTATGATTGCTGCCTGCATGCCTCTCATTTGGTTGGTTGGTACCACTGCAGAAGAACCCTCCGAAGGTGAAAAAACCACACAGAGCAGAGTTTATCGAGTAGCAGTTTAGGGTGTAGCCCACTATTACTTGCAGCCGTTGCTTACCCTTTCTGCGTAGCACTACGAGAGCGTAGCAGTAGTGGTTGAGGGTGATCCAGTGTTGCATGCATATATAGCTGGAGTGGATAACTTAGTAAGCAGGTAAATTTTAGCCTCTTCTGCGCAAGGCAAAGCAGTGCAGTGCAAAGTAATTAGCCGGTTATGCTCTACCTGGTATTTCTTGCTGCCTGCGAGGTTCATCCTAATCCCTTATTCAGAATGATAAAAAGTGAGTACGAGCCAAAAGGAATTTTAGGGGGGGAGCAAAAAGCACCACGCCCCCAACTAATAAGTAACCCGACGTAGCGCCCAAATCGCCATGTCAAACCCACTAATAAGAAACCCAATTGCCTTGTCAAACCAAAAAAAAACTCCCCAAAAGCACCACACCCATTAATAAGAAAGCATCCCAAATTGCCTACTCCAGCCACTAAAACCCTCCCTATTCCCTCCCTCCTGGCCAAAAGCATCTGGCCCCCTACTAATGTGTGTCCCATCTGAAATCAGCTTGTATAAACACTATATACCCCCGCAATATTCAGGTGTGGCTTGACCGGAATTTTACGGGGTCTCACTCACATTGATCACATCACCAAAAGGTGGGAAACTTTGTGAGCCCTTTTGAAGTTTGTCGAGCAAGATGTGCTTTAAAAAGCCTTGCAAAGGCTCTACCAGCCTTTTATGCCGCTTGTCGCCCTGATATTACCTTTACAAAGCTTTTCAAAGGTGTTCATCCGCATGTTATACCTATGGCAGGTTCATACACTATTACAAAGCTATCTAGTATCTGTGGAAGGCTCAGTGCCTTTGGCATACAAATACTTCTCGCACTGTAAATAAGTTCTCAGCGCACTGTTGGCTGCCTATGATATTCAAGTTGAATACTCAATTTAAACTGTACTAATTAGTCGGCGCCAAGTGAAGAACACACCTAATTTTCCCTTGCTCAGTGCCACAAATCTATAAGTAAATGAGAGTGGTGGGATCCGAGCTGAGGGGAGATGTGCGGTCATCACATCCCAGTGTCGATCATCGGAAAAACATCGCCCAAAAGGCCCGTGCGTGAGAGGCAGGTCGATCAATGACTCATGAGTCACAAAGTGTGTTTTGCAATCACGTCATCCCTCCTTGCTTTCTCCCCTCACCGTCTCCACCCGTCCTGCTGAAGTCCTGCTCCCTTCTGCCCAAACACTCACATCAAGCTCTCTGAATGAAAATGCAACAGTCCCAATAAGCTCTGATCCTCTCTGGCCTCAAATACACCCACTCCGTATATAAAATTACTCCTGCCTCGCTACAGGTCTGTTTTCAATTTGGCGGGTATCCATACGGCGCAAGTTCAAGTTGCAAAACCTACCTTGGCCTTGGCCTTGCCCTCTCCTCAATGCCCATCTTTCACCCTCAGATGACCACAAGTTTCAGCAAGTTTGTTCATACCTCGAGCCAGATCTTCTGATCAAGCACGTCAAGTTCCCTGCGCAGGTCCGACTCAAGATTTTGTGACGTGCAGCTCCTCAATGTCTAGCCCCTTTGGTTCACTTGAGTGATATATCAAGATCTTAGTTCCGCTCTCCCTTGCCCAAGAACAATGCCCAACGACCGCAATTGGTCCGCATCTAGCAGCTGCGCTTCGACAGGTGACAAGTGCCGGCACCGCTCCTCAACTCGGTTACCCCCCACCGCCACTCTCCATCCCCTCCAGCACGTACTACCCGCACTCTGAGCCGTTGTACAGTTACAGTTGTGGACAAACAAAGTCCACCAAAAAAAAATCGATTTTTTTAGCCGAGATGAAGACACCAATCGAAAGATCTCATCAAGGGCTCCTTGTCCATATAAGAATTGAGTAATTCTGTCGAGCCGTTCTGCTGTAAAAAGCCATTTAGTGTGTGGAAGGACCCAAAATTTTGGCGGCCGCTTAAATATCGTGGGAAAAAAATGAAAAAATGCGGAATCGACGCGGCTCATCGAACCGCATCTGAATCTGTAAAAATCGTGAAATTCCAGCGAGTAGTTCTCTGGCAATTAAATGTTCTTTCTTTGATCACATATTTGACTGAAAAATACGAAGAAATGCAGAATCAACGCAGCTCATTGAGCCGCATCTGAATCTCTAAAAAGCTTGAAATTCCAGCGAGTAGTTGTCTTGTAATTAAATGTTCTTTCTTTGATCACATGTTTGATTGATCTGATGCTTTCAATGGAGGTTTATGAGTGCTTACCAGACAGTGATGGGTAGCAGAATGGTGGTGAAGCAGCAGAAACAACATTGGTCAATCTCAGCCAGTGTGTTAGCGGTACTCAGGCACTGCCAGGTGCCTGATTGATGGCATCAGTGGCGGTGCAAAAAACCATTTTTTTGTGAATCGTCTCAAATCATGATTTTATTTTTTGGATCTTGGCCAAAAATTTGGCGCCGCAATTTTCTCGCAGGAAAAACTTCGGAGCATGTTTTTTGAACTCTTTGGGCAATTCTGCATTCAAATCCACAAAAATTAGGGTCTAAATAAATCACAATCAGGCTACAGACTATTTGCGGACTTTGTTTGTCCACAACTGTACATCAAAGTGGGGTCGCACCGGGCTCGCCGAGTCCATTTCTCGTTGTTACCTTGTGTTTATTCATAGTCAATGATATCGTATTTTGTCATTTATATGGTGTGATTCAAATGGCATCCACAGCCTTGAATAGTATAATGGCTTGGTGTATCGGAAGCAGCCTTGCACAAGCTCACCATGCTTTCAAGCCTTTTTATCACCTTTGCAAAGAAATTAGATTCTTTATATACCTGTTTGAGTTCTTCACAATGCGGCCAAGCTTTTTGCACTTTGCGTGCCTTGTATGGCAATACACAGCTTTACATGTTTCTCCACTTTTTCGCGATGCAGCAGATTAACCTTCAACATATTCTGTGAAATATTGGGACAGACCCCACTCTTTACACCAGGGGCAAACCCTGATGCACCTGGATTCCAGGTGCCTCCAGGGCATGTTCTCCACAGGTCGTGAACTGGTGGACAAAAGACCAATAAAAGTCCTTGGGTGGACAAAGAATTAACAAAGGTGAGACAAAGGGCAGGCTGGATTTTCACCACCCAGCAAATCTTGCCTATCCTTTGTCCCTCCTTTGTCTGTTCTTTGTTGACCTAAGGACCTTTTTGGACCTTTTGTATTCCACATTGTAGCCTTCAGATCACATGCCTCAGAGGCACCTGGAATCCAGGTGTGTCGGCTTTTGCCCCCGGTGTTATGTCTCGCAGACGGAAGCCACAATGCCACATTGCATGGCAGCTTGGTGCCTTCTTGATTCGCTATGGGCAGCTTGGCTCCCCAGTCCAAGACACCAGCTTCAAGCTTGGGATAGGGTTTGGAACTGTTATACTCTACTGCCAGCGCGTTATCTGTGCTGTTCGTGAGCTGAAACCACAATATGCCCAATGGTTCAGCAAAGAGCATCAGCTTGCAACCAGTACCAAGATTGAAGGCAGAATTGGCTTCCCCAACTGTGTTGGCAGTGGCGATGGCTCGTTGTTTCAGACGGCAGAGCAGCCGAGTTGGATGGGACCTGCTTATCTTACACGTAAAGGTTTTTTTGCAGTGAATGATCACCTTACTTTCAATTCTTGACTACTCACTTTCTATGCAGTATGCAATATTTGCCATTGTCGATAGTGACTTGCAATTTGGCACCTGGGGTCTTGAGTGGCCTGGCAGTGTAACTGATGCCCGTGTTTTCAAGAGCTCGTATTTTTGGCATCATCGACACCAATATCTGAAGGATGGGCAATACATCCTTGTTGACAAAGGCTATCCATCTACACCATACACTGTTTGGCCATTCAGCGAACCTGAGCTGGCAAAAGCATCCGAGCGGAACAAGGCACAAATGAAAAAATTCAATTTCACCCTTTCATCGGAACACATCCAAGTCGAACACGCATTTGGCTGCTTCAAGTTACATTTCCAATCCGCACAGATGATGGGCAGCCACAAGGATGTGCAGAATGTATGGTGTGCAATTGATGCTCTGTTCATCATGCACAACATGTGTCTCTGGCATGATGATCATCCAAAACAACTGGAAGATTATTGAGAGGATTTGGGCGATGGTAGAAGTGGTGAAGATCAAGTCAAGCCGGATGAGGACAAGTTCATTGCATTTCAGCCTCCAGACATTCCGGCCAAGGAAACAGCTGCATGGCTGAAGGACAGAGGATTACAGCTCTGACAAGAATTACTAGATCTGGTGTGTCCAGAGGAAGACTTTGAATAAAGTAATGTGGCTATATTAAGTAGACAGAATGGATAATCAAAGACCCAGTGCCACATCCATCAATTTCTCCAGCACAAGGTTAGCCTTTGCTCTTGCCTCATCACTATACTTCCTCGTATCATCCCCCACAATTTCTTTTGCGGTTCCCTCAGCCGACTTCAACCTCTTGAAGTTTGTGTCCTCCCTCGCGATCTTCATAACCTCCTTGTCCACTTGTGTGCATCCCTCGAGGTGGCTGCTGAGTGAGTGGAGTTGTTCTTCTTTCTTGACCTTGGCTGAATGTGTGTGTGTGAGGCAGGCTTCAACCGGGACCACGTCGATGGCTTGATGTCACGGGGATCGGTTGCACCCTTCTTTACAATTTTGATATTGCTAGACACGGGGGTCGAAGATACCTTGGGATTCTCCACCACTATAATGTTGTTGTCTGAAGCGTCCATATTGTCACCGTCATTCGCCTGTAGTTCATCTTCAATGTCAGAAAGTCCCTCTGCAGACAAACAGGGGACCTCATGATCCGCCTTCGGATTCTCGTTATAGCTAGTATGTAATGAGCCCCGAGAACGAGAGCAGAGCAATGTACTCACCGACTATGGAATAAATTGTACCACCCATTTGTCAGCCACATCTTGACTTTAGCCACTGCCAAGCCGTCAACATCATGTCTGCTGCCAGCACGCTGCTGGAGGAATCCGGTAACCGAGGTCTTGTCCCAGGATGTTTGTCATCATCAGCACCTCCTCCCGTAATTTTAAGAAGGGGTACAAGCTTTTTATAGATAGCTAGTGATGTGTCCCACCGGTTCTTCATCTGCTTAGCGTCGCGGGTGATGCCAACCTTGCCCACAAATGGCAAGCCAAGTGATCAGTGTGATGAAAATCAGAGAAGAGTGATACACACGAGAGCCCAGCATTTATTAGATGACAATGTGATCGTCTTGAAGACCGCATCTGCATCCTGACCCAAACAAAACTCGTAGAAAGCAGAGAGCTCATCCACGGTCCAATAACCCTTCGTCAGGATGACATTCTGCTTGATTTTGGTGTCCCCGGGAGCTTCAGGCTGGGGCTGGAATGCTGGGGCAACTGGCACGGGTGTCTGTATCTGCATGGACGGCATGGGCACCAAACTCTTTCGAGGGCGGTCCGGGCCTCTTTAGACTGGTGCTACAGGTGCAGAAGACATGTCGGGAGGAGCTGTCGTTGTTGACAAGGTCGGTACGGGAGGTGGCGACCAATTTACATAGGAATTGTCGAAATGGACGTGTTTGGGAAAGCTCCCGAAAGGAGACATTGGCAATGCTGGTCGTTTGTACCCAGAAACCCCTGCCGTAGGGCCGGAAGTGTGGTTGTCTGAGACGGAGTTGACACTGTAGATGGGCATGTAAGACTCTGAGCCGATGTCATAGCTGGACGTATCCGAGTCATTGTAGATGCCGAGATTTTCGTCACTGTGGGAGGTGGAGAGGTAGTGGTCGTTGCATTCAGGGATGGGGGGGTGATAGGTGGTGTTGAAGGAATAATAGTCGGTGTTACAGTCTCACGCACCCAGAGGAACGCGGGTTGGAATGCTCTGTGGAGTGCTGGCAATGGTTGTGAGAAGATCAAGGTGGTTCTAAGTCGTGTCAGAACAGCTGTCAAAGGTCACGGAAAATACGGTACCATGTTTTTTGAGCTTCAGTATAATAAACGGCAATGGAGGCCGCTTCAAAGGCTGCAAGAAAAGACGAGGGGATGTCTTGGGATGCCTGCACGTAAATTCCTTCAGCTAACTTTCGCTTACTTCACGTAACTCGCGTAACAGTGATTTATTTATTTATTTTCGCCGACAGCTGGCAGCCATAAGAATTGAGCACACCTATTCCTACACTCAGTGAGTTGCCAGTGGTACTTCAAATAATTTCAATGTTAATACAAATGTCGTGTATATGTGTCTATTCAAAAGAGAGTTCACAAAGGAAGTAGATGTCAAGTACCGGTTCCCGACCGGGATCCAACGGAGGTACGAGGTACGCCTGAGGAACAAAGTGCGTATAAGCAAGATGAAAAGGCCGAGATACAGAGGGAATATCGGAGTCCGAACGGAATACCGAACCCATATACTGGAAGTTGAAGGGCTTGGCTTCAGCTCGTGCGCTGCGCCTTTCTCTACGCCTAGTGCCCAATTTTGGAGAGAGACTCGGAGGAGGACAGAAGTCCAAGAGGAAGAGTATAGGGCGGAACTAAGTTGATATTCAAACTGAAGTTTAACTACGGACATGGCTCGTATTTATAGGAGAGTAAAGTATTAGCGGGGATATAATATAAGTACCGGAGTTTCGGAGTTCCGAGTGGGTCCGTGATGGATTGAGTCATAATGAATCAAGGTAAATCAGTATGACTCGAGGATCATCGGAAGTCCGAGGCTCCGTGATGAAATGAGTCAAAAACATAGCATAGGCATAGGTATGAGTCAAATGCAGTACGAACCAATGGAAACAAGAGTATTGCAGAAAGGCTGTGTGTCGGAGATAGTCGGAGTCCGAAGGAGCCGAAAAAAGGGCATGAAAGTCACGGTACGTGACAGTAGAACACAAGTTCAAAACTGTAAGGGGCACCCTGAACCAGTTCCAGATGGTATGAACTACATAGATGACTTCGAGGGAAGCAATGAAATTCTGCTAAGTCCATGACAGCCGCCATGACAGTCACCATGCACTCTTGCGTCAAAGTCTGCCGAGCGCACACGTAAGTGGAAAAACTGGTTAATTTTGATGACTTCACAACAAACACAAACCTCTCTTTCTTCCTTCCCCTCATCTTCTCCCCTTTGCGCTTGCCTCCTTTCTGTCCTTCCTTCTCTCCCAACCTCCTGCTGGCCACCCAATCCGGGTCTTGGGGGAGTCAAACACCCGCTGCGTATTTGCAATCCACGCGCACTGGTTAGGGCTTCAACCCGTCCGTTAAACGGGACGGCCGTCACAAAAACAGCCGTTTTTCTCGACGGGACGGGTATACCCGTCCCGTCAGAGGGTAGCTGAGGGCCCCGAGACGGGCGGGTCCCACCCGTCCCGTCCGTAACGGCCGTTTTTGACAGGTGCTGGAGCACTATTTGTGCAAGTAACTTTGATAACTTATCGACAGTCTGAAACTGAACTGGGAACTTACTAGGACATCTAAAGTATCATAAAATGTCTCAAACACACTGATATAGAACCAGACAAGTGTTTGCAAACGGTTAATCGGAATTTGATCGCAGATCAAATATCGGCAAGTCTCAGCAATGCCATCCAGGTGCTTGTGGCGGGTAGAAATTGATGTTTCAGGAAGGGAGTTTCTATGTATGGGTAGGTTTCACCTCAATTCTCGGAAATTGGATGAAATTCATCTACATTTGATGCAGATTTCCATCTAGGAAGGGTGACCCGTCAAACCCGTCAAACGGGCAGGAACGGGTACCCCGTCAACGGGTCAACCCGTCCCGTACCCGTCCCGTCCTGGCGCTGGCTCGAGGGCCCAGACGGGCGGGTTTTTACCCGCCCGTCCCGTCCGTCGACCCGTCAATGACGGCGACGGGTTGAAGCCCTAGCAGTGGTAGTGTATCCAAATCAGATGCATTGAAAGTCCCCCGGCAGCCTCCTACAGACTCGTTCCTTTGTTGGTTAGGGGTTTGAATATTGATACCAGAGAAAACTTGAAGCCGTCTAGTAAGAGTGGCGCGTGGAGATGAACGCCGTCCAATCCGAAGGGGGGAGACCAAAAAGAGACTTGCAACAAGAATAGTCCATGGGTTTTGGGGGAGTCAAACCCCCGCCGCACTAGCACTTTGGACAACAAATTGCATGGATCGTGTGCGGCGACCCACAAACCCGTTCCTTTGTTGTTTTGCGGTTGAATACAGGAGCAAAGTCCAGTACGAGGTCGCGCGAAGTGAGGGAGTCGAACCCCTGCTGAGCATTTGCAGTGGAGGATCTACTCGCAGTATCGATGGTGCGCGGCAGCCTACAGACCCATTGCGTCGTCAGTGGTTTGAGGTCCAAATCTTCATTTCGTATTGCACTCGTTGAAGACGGCTAGCACAAGTGGGACTAAAAAGATTTACGGAGGCGGACCATGGGTCTTGGGGGAGTCGAACCCCGGCCACGCACTGGCAAAGGTCACACTTTGACAACATATGCATATGGACGGTGTGTGGTAGCCGACAGACCCGTTCCTTTGTTGGTCTGCAGGGCAGTCTGAGTGACGCGGCCCTCAATTAGAAGGGGAATCTACTAAAAAACAATGATTTGCTGACCGGGGATGGGTCTCGGGGGAGTCGAACCCCCGCCGTGCACTGGTAGAACCATCATATGGGTAGTGCGCAGCGGCCCATAGACCCGTTCCTTTGTTGTTTTGAGGCCCGAATATCCGTGTGCTATCGGAGGCAGGCACAAGGCATCGGCAAAGTCGTACTGTAAGTATGAGCATTGCGCCGAAGCGACTGGCATTGGAGCTTGAATAATATTCAGTTCGGACTTGAGGAGACTAAAAAGACTTGCCGCAATTCAGACATGGTGAGTCTTGTGGGAGTCGAACCCCCGCCGCGCACTGGTAATGTATTAATTATAAGGCAGACGCACTGATAGTCGCCTGGCAGCCTACAGACTCGTTCCTTTGTTGGTTTGCGGTTCGAATATTGATTGATACAGGGCTATTATGTGCAGGTGCAGAGAAAACTTGAACCCGTCTAGTAGGAGTGGCGTGCGGAGATGAACGCCGTCCAATCCGAAGGGAAGACTAAAAAGAGTTTCGTATGAAACAGTGGATGGGTTTTGGGGGAGTCGAACCCCCGCCGTACACTAGCACGTCGAACAATAAATGCATTGATGGTGTGCGGCGACCCACAAACCCGTTCCTTTGTTGTTTTGCGGTTGAATACAGGAGCAAAGTCCAGTACGAGGTCGCGCGAAGTGAACGGTGATTCAAAGGCACCTGGCAAACAAAACTTTAACTTGGCAGTTGTCAATGGACATGGGTCTTGACCCCGTTGTACACTACCAAATGAAAGATGAGCTGGACCATTATTCTATTGATGTTGCGTGGCAGCCTACAGACCCGTTCCTTGGTCGATCTGCGGTCCGAATATTATACTAAGCCGAAATGAACGGCCTTGAATTCGAGGCCGGAGTAAAAAAAACCTCGACTTCAGAAACCCATGAGTCTTAGGGGAGTCGAACCACCGGCGTGCATTTGCAGTACCATCGGATACAACCAGAATCGATGGTGCGCGGCAGCTTACAGACCCGTTCCTTGGTCGATCTGCGGTCCGAATAATGCAGGGCTACTGCAGGCCGGCGCAGAGCGAAGTCGCCCAGTAAGTAAAAGTGGTGCGCCGAGATGACTGGCCTTCAATATATAATCCGGACTTGGAGAGACTAAAAAGATCGTTGGAGTCGAAGTATGGATCTTGAGGGAGTCGAACCCCCGCCGCGCACTGGTACGTACACTGTTGCGGCTCCGATATGGATGGTGCGCGGCAGCCTGCAGACCCGTTCCTTGTAGTTTTTGGGTTGAATGCAGAGGTATCCGAAAGGGAGGCGCAGAGCGAAGGCGTCCGGTAAGTACGAGTGGTGCGCCGTCGACGAGATGACTGGCCTTGAATATATAATCCGGACTTGAGAGACTAAAAAGATCAGAGGCGAAGTATGGATCTTGAGGGAGTCGAACCCCCGCCGCGCACTGTTATTTGAAGACGATACATTGGCGGTGCGCAGCGGCCCATAGACCCGTTCCTTGGCTGTTTCGAGGTTGAAACAGGCAAAGCAGTCCAGTCGGAGTATGGCCTTCAATTGAAGGGTAGACTAAAAAATTTAACCACCCGATCATGGGTCTTGGGGGAATCGAACCCCCGCCGTGCACTGATAGAGGTCGCCGGTATATACGAAGAACGTATGGATGGTGCGTGGCAGCCGATAGGCCCGTTCCTTTGTGTGTTTAAGGATCGAATAATGTGGTTTCAACGCCGGGAAGCGAACAAGTGTGCAGGAACGCGCGGTGAGTCGAACAAACGTCTAAAAGTCAAAAGGAGGATGATTATCACATCAGGATGACACTGGGCGCTGTGCGGCGAGGCAAACACCAAGCACCGCCTTACCCGGCATTACTGCCTCCTCTCACACCCATCTCTTGTTGCCCTAGACTTGTGCTGGCCTACCGGCTCTAGATTGTACTACTTGGGCTCCTCGTCCCTTCTGTTACCACCACCATGCAGCCCCCACCGCCCACAGTATCCACCGCCGCCGTCTCCCAGGACAATGCCACCGCCGACCTTTCCTTCACCCAGGCCCTGAACCAGACAACGCCCGAGGAGGATGTGCGTCCTGTCCCGTCTTTTCAACGGTAATAATACCATGACTACCAGACAAACATCTTCGTCGCCGCCCAACGCGGCGACGTCGCCACCCTCCGCGCCTTGCTCGACTCAGGCCGCGCCCGCGCAACGGACCGCGACCCCCAAAACATCACGCCCCTGCACTGGGCCGCAATCAACGCCCAGCTCCCCGCGTGCCGCCTGCTCCTCGACGCCGGCGCCGACGTCGACGCCCTCGGCGGCGACCTCGTCGCCACGCCCCTCCAGTGGGCCGCCCGCGGCGGCTACCTCTACGTCCTCCAGCTCCTCATCGCACACGGCGCGGACCCCACCATCGCCGACTCGCAGGGGTACAACTCCCTCCACCTCGTCACGCACAGCAGCAGCATCATGCCGCTGCTGTACCTGCTGCACCAGCCCGTCGGCGCCGACTCGCGAGACGCGCAGGGGCACACGGCGTTGATGTGGGCTGCGTACCAGGGGGATGCGTTGAGTGTGGATCTGCTGTTGCGGCATGGGGCGAGCCCGACGGTGCAAGACGACGGGGGGCTGACGCCGCTGCATTGGGCGGTGGTGCGCGGGAATCGGGTGGCGATACGCAGGCTGGTTGAAAAGGGCGCAGTGTTGGGGTGCGCTGGCTCGCGCTTTTTTCTTTCGACTTGGTGTGCTGTGCTGACATGACACATACCTCGCAGCGCAAAAGACGCCGAGGGCCGCACCCCGCGCGACATGGCCGTCGAGCTCAAGTCGCTCGGGGCGTGGCGCCGCGCGCTCGAGGAGGGCGGGTGGGACGAGGAGGGCGTGAAGAGAAAGACCGTTTTGGGGGAGAGGTGCGTTGAGCGTTTTCCAATTTGGTTTTTGAGGGAGCGCCGGCACACGACTGCATAGACGCGGCCGGGGAGGCGCGCGCCCGCAGTTTTCCCTCCTTCCTTCCTTCGTTCTCTTTCGTCACTGGTGCTCGCTCGCTTTACCTCTTCCCTTCCCATCTTCTCCTCTTAATCCCGCCCACCGCCGCTGACACCCTCTTTCTTTTCTTTTCTTTTCTAGGAACACCCGCCTCGCGATCTTCGCCCTCCCCACGCTCGTCTTCGGTGCCGTCTTCACGACCCTTGCGGGCCTGCCGTGGTACACGGGCGTGTTGCTGGCCGTGGCCGAGTTTTTCGGGATGCATCATGTAAGTGGGTTTTTTGGTGCTTTTTTTTTTTTCGGGAGAGACGAGTGCCCCCTTTTGCGCGCTTTCATCGCGATTCCAATTCCTTATCCCCTTCACCGCTTTTTTCATTAATGGACTAAGTTGGCATTGTTCAACGGTTCTGTCGCAAGTGGTAAACACCAAGTTTGTGCTTGGACGCGATTGAATGCCATCTAAATCCCTGGCTGAGGTAGAGGCCTTTCTTCGCCCAACAGCGATGCCGGTGAATTAATCCAGCCTAGTTGAGACCCCATCAAACGGAGTTCCCACGGTTGACTTCTCTTATCTGCGAAAGTTGAACGTTGAACAGCGACGGTCATAACAATCGGGTTTCTGGAGAGATCTTTGTCGCGGACCGAGTCAATTTCAATGAAGTGACCATGAGTTAAGACTTTAGATGAAGTGGCTGAAGTTGCGGCGATCCTGTTATTTACTTCGTTTGAACTCACATGTTTTTGGGGGAGATCACTTTTTTCGCGGTTTCGTCACTGTTGCCGTGTTTTTGAACGAAAAAATTTCGGTTGAAATGTGCGCAATAGCACCAAGAGACTTATATCCGACCGTGGGGACTTTTGCGGGTAGAAACGCGTTATCCAATGAAGAAAAATACAAGCAACTCGTAATCAGGGGAATAGTAAACTCGGTCCAGCCTACCACCGATCGGCTCGGTGCCGATGCGATGAGCCGTAATTACTAGAGTATTTGGAGACAGGTTTTCCACGCGTAGATGACGATCATTGAGCAAGGGCGCCATGGTATGCTCATGTCCAGCTGTGAGACGTCGATGATAGAGTAGAAATCCTCTCTGATCACCGACAATCGCACGAAGAAGGCGTCCGTCTGGCTCGGGGGACAGCATACACGCTCTCTGATGGTCTCTGGGACTACAATGTTTCTGTTGAGACAGATCGCCTTGCGGAGCCCGAATCAATGCGTAACGATCCCTTCCGGACGGCGGACGGATTCCCCAGTTACCAGACTTTAAGATGGTGTCAGATATGGTTTGATTACGTGGACAGGCTGTAATCACCTGTTCAAGCCATTGGACGCGCATTTTCGTGGTTGCGCTTGTTTCATTCGGCGGATCGTCCACTTGAAGCAAGTGCCACAGACTCTCGGCGACCACTAGCATAGGCGCCTGACCTGTATCGTCAAGTCTCCTACTCCTCTTGGCGGTGCGGAGCTCAACCAAATTGTACAATCTAGATTCAGGTTTTCAGGTTTAAAGTAGCGAATTGGCGGAGAAAATTCTACCTAACACCGTCACGAGTGCCTTGGCCGTAACATATGGGGCCGTTCGTAGGTGAAAAATCAGGACCGTACTGCCTTCCGGTGGAAGGATTGATGGAGAGAGGTGAAATAGTCCCGAATGGCGATCCCAAAACATTTGCGTATAATATAAAGAAGCTGGGGTCGAAGGCCTTTCCGCAGCCCATGAGTTGGGACCACCTGCTAAATTATGAGCTTTCTCCTGCGAGATGGAGGAGCGGATTGACCATTTATCAACATCCGCACACCTCGTAAAAGGATGGCAAATAACTAAGACGTTGTCGCGTTTGGCGTCGAGGGTTCCCCATGTTTTATAGGCAATATCGACGGAGTGGAGGGTACTGCGACACTCTAGGTCAAATTTTGACAGCGTAAAGCTTGAATTTTTCTCGAGGGCGAGGGCCGTTGGGCCAAAGTGTGGCCCCTTCTCATTTCGTACTTGATTGCGTTTCGAAGGACAACGGGATTGTGTGACGTTCGAATACGGTCTAGATGATGGATCCGTCATATTCTCACTCTCCGCTGGAGAATCCTCGATGGGCGAAGCATAGCCATCGTCGATAGCGGAGCCCACGAGCTGGTGGGACTGTACGTTGAGTTGAGGTCGCGACGCCATGGGGTCGGAGTACGAGCGAAAGTGAGGAGCAGGATGCAGAGGAGAATCGAAATTACGGCGCTGCCCCACAGCATAGTGATAACTGTGTTGTACGGGTGGCAAGAAACCAATGCCGGAGAGCTCCTTCGGTCGGACGCCTGTAGATCGGTGGTTGTAACTGGGCTTTGTTGTGGAAGGAATGAGGTATCCCTCATTGGGAGCAGGCCTTGACGGGAAATCGCATTAGTCAAGGCCTACCGCGAATAATGAAATAATGTACTCACCCCAGTGCTCCTTGACTTAGTGGGTCCGAGTCATCCTGTGGACCCTCCACAGTAATTCCTATCGCATTTGGATGACCGCTTCCCAGGGAGTCTTCGAAAGGGTCAGAGCTCCAAACGAGGGGGACCATGGTCGATGACGAGGAAGATTTGGAGTTTTTGCCTTGCCCAGCGAAAGTGGGTTCACACACATTAGCGTCCCAAGAAGAGAGGTTAGGGCTGACAAACGGTGGCGGATTGTCGGGGGAAGAAGAGTTGTCCTCGTGGTCGTCAATGGGGAAGAAGGCAGGGACTTCTTGAGCATCTTGCTTGACGAATTCCTGGAAGAGTTCCTCGTCGCCGGTCAAGAGATGATACTCTATGATGCAGAAATGAAGCGTTCGTTTTCAGACCGCCGGAGCAATTGAAATACCTGGTTCCCCTTTCCACACGTTTCGCAGAACTTGGATGTGGGAAGCCACCTGTTTCTTAGAGCGGGTGATGCCCAGGTTCTGGAGGTAGTCGACGATATACTGGTTCCGCCAGCGGCTGCATCCGCGTGAATAAGTTGCCCACGGCGAGTCCCAGTATTCGCGGAGACCTGTGCGCACGCTTGAACAGGTATTTCTCGGCAAGAAAAACAGTAAGACCTTGGACAAACACTGCCTCGATGGATTCAGACCAAAGAGCATTGCCTGAGCGGTCCGTAAGCAGCTTGCGGTGCTTGCGTTGAGGAGTGAGAGACTTGTAAGTACTTGGAGCATGAGAGTCGTTCATATGCATGGGTGTCGGCGGATTGTCCGATTCAAGCAGAGGCAGTGCATTGTCGTTTTGACGAATGGAGAACGGGACCTTGTCAAAATCGTGGCCATGCAGTTGCCCGAACACGTTATCGAGCTGTTGATCTGTTGACCCATGCATTCCGAAAGGAGGGCAGTCGACAAGGCCATGGTCCTCAACGGGGATGATTGGTTTAAGAACTGTTGGTCGTTGGCATGAATCGCGAAGCCGGACCCGACCTTCAAAGTAAGCAATTAGCTCGAACCGTGAGTATCAACGGAGGAAAATGACCAGAGGATGTGACTACATTGTATTTGCTACAAATGCGTTTGATAAGCTCGCAGTCGTCAGGAAATTCTTCGTCCTTCTTGAACCAAGATAAATATGCGCGTACACCAGAGAATATGTGACTTACTTCATCAATCACCGACATCCATTCGTCGTCGTGTGTCACTGCGACATCGGCAGTAGAGGACTAAAGACAAGTTAATCTTGAGTCGGGACATTTGAACAACGTACAACGCTCAGAAGATAGTCGTTAATAGTGGATCCAGGGTGATACCCCTGTTGCAATTATCAGCATGAATGTAAAAACCATGACCCAAGATGAACCTTAGGAATTTCCGGGAAGTATTCAACTGAATCGGCAATCGACCCCTCGTCGTCTGAGGCTCCATCGCTGTTGGAGAAAGTGGAACTGCCAATACTAGCTGGGTATGATTGCGAAATGGGAGAGCCCCCCGCGATAGAACGAATAACCGACGCATTGGTAGATTGCTTTAGAAGAAAGGGCTGTTAGCAAAAAGAACTAAAACCCGGAAACCGATAACGAACCGTGGGACTCTCTGGGAAAAATTCAGCTGAGTCGCCAACAGATTCTATGTTGTCCCTTACGCCACCGCTCCCCGATGGAAGAGAAGTGCGAAAGAAGCTCCCAGTGCTGGTCGAGCGCGAATGCGAAAAAAAGGATCCGCCAGTTTTCGAAAGTATATCTGACGGCTTCGAGTCGACGATAGAGATCGCCTTGGCGTATTTCTTGAGGGGGGAAGCACGAATTGCAACTTTGAAACCACGGAGAAACACAGTCTGGTTCTCGAACCGCTCCCCGTCTGCTGGAAGTGGCCGGGGGCCCGAGTCCGCGAAGGAATTTGCGGTTTCCCATTCCCAGACGCACGATGTCCCCGCAGATCCAACCTGAGCGGCCTTCAATTTCAGCGAGATTTTACAATCTTCTGAGTGGTTTTCAATCGCTGCGACACTCCACGAGGATGATTTATCGGTTCCTGTCACGAGATACAGATCCCCGTTGTCTACCATGCGTTCCAGTTCGTCGTTGACGAACGCGTACCAACGGGGCGCATGTGTCAACGCATAGTCTTTAAATTTCTTCTTGCGTCGAAGATCTGTCCGCGAGGCCCCGTCTGGAAGAAGGAGCACTGCTGTCTCCTTCGAAGACGTGGATATTTCCACCTCGGCTCCTGCGCCAAATGGGAGGAATCTAAAATGAAAAGATGGAAATAAGGCATCCAATCACCAGACTCAGTCGCTGGCAGGCGAGCACTCACACATTACTTTCTACACCCGCGTCCACGTCTAAGCGCCGTTTGCTGATTGTTGTGTTTGATACATCGGATCCCGGGCGGTGATATTGCGCGCGAGGAGCGATATCTCCAGAACTAAGCTTGATCTGCTCAAAACCTTCAGGTACGCCGAATCGATTTACTGGGTCATTCGCTGAGCGACAGATGTTGAAGATAACATCGAAGGAGCCGTCCGCGGTGACAACCCCCACATCTCCGATCTCTGTTCCGATATGCCGAGATTCCAAGGGCAAGTCGTCGAAGGGCTGGGGGTGGAATAAAGGGTAGCCGTGGCGCTTCGGGAGAAGGAGGCGGGTGTAAAGCTGACAGCTGTCGGACATGGAAGTGGGGATATCGATTGTGAGCGATGAAGTGCTGGTTGTGGCAGCAGAGAATCCAGTCCTGTTTCCCTGTTTTTAAGCACATTCTAAACGCCGAAGGCTGTAGAGTTATTTGCAAGTTGAGCCCAAGTTGAACATTCCGTAAGATGCATATGCAGAATGAAGCACGAGCCACCCGCAGCAAGCTAGGAGACTGATGCCCATCATCACACCGAACAGCCAACAAGAAGCGCTAGTACATTATATAATAACGAGGGTTCATACCATTGTACGCTGTTGAAGCCGTCCGCTCCGAGAATTTCACAGCGACATTGAATTTTTGAGCCGCTGCCCCAAGTTTGGTGAGCCAGACGGCGAAAAAAACTTAAATTTTTTCGAGCAAGGAGTCTTAAGATTCGCCTCGCAGCTGTTTATCCGAACCAAAGCATAGCCCATTTAACAGCAAACGCATATTTGCGTTGACAGTTACATCCATCCGGTCAAAGAAGGACTTCGCAGATTCGTGATGAGACCGGGAAGGCCGGGAAGGCCGGGAGAATGAACGATGTTGCTTCATTATGAGCGACCAATTGAGACCGAGGCTTTGTGGGTAATCGCCTTCCAGTTCGCGAGATATCCAACCATGGATCGTCGAGAATAAATACCCTGCGCATCGAGGGTTTGGACGATGATATAGACGCCAAAGATGGTCTTACGTCTTCTAATCTGGGGCAGTTCTGCTTGTTCCAAAGAAGAACCATCAGAAGGGGACTATGGAGCAACATTCAGTTGTACAGCGCCCTCTTGGAACTGTGTGTCCAGAAGAGGCTTTTGGATGGCTGCGGAGGCATTCCTCGACAGCCAAGTGCTGTGATGAGATGATCAAGCGGACGGTCGAGACAGGCGCCTGCTCGAGGCTATGGTTGAGTTTTAGACAACCAGTGGAAAAACTTCACACAGTTTCGTCCAAGGTCGCTTCTTGGTTTCGTCGACAGAGTTGCGCCAGAGTAGCGTGGGATCAATACTAGTCTGTTAGTTACCACGTCATTTATATGGGTAGTGTGCAGCGGCCCATAGACCCATTCCTTTGCGGTTTTGAGGTCTGGATATTCGTGTGCTATATATCGAAGGCAGGCACATGGCATTGGGCAAAGTCGCTTGGTAAGTATGAGTATTGCGTGGAAGTAACTGGTTTTGAAGCTTGAATATTCCAAGTTCCCACGACCACCCACCCCCCCAGAAAAGGAAATTGTTTGGCCTGGGCAAATAGCGGCGATCACGGCATCGTCCCATGGCCGCCAACGTATTGTGCTGCTTTGCTCAATGCTTGCTGCTGCTCAGTGCTGTAACTTAGCAGCATAATATCTGGAGCACAGAGAGTTTATATATTCTGATATTCACATATTTGGTTGCCCATTTTTCGGATTCACTGCACTCATCGCCCGCTGACCACGTTGCAACAATTTGTCTGAACAAGTGGACGGATCCAAACTCACAATATACCTCCTCAATAATTCTACCTCATTGGCAACATCTAATACAGCTTCCTACTGGTAAAACAACTGAAGCCGAGCTTTGGGGCCGATGCCGCCAGCAAACCGCACAAGCGCCGCTGCCACATCAAACATCTCGCGTGGCTTTGATGGCAGCCAAGATCCAGAGATTGCGCACCTCTTGGAATATTCAGTTCGGACTTGGGGAGAGTAAAAATAGTTGCCGCAATTCAGTCATGGGTCTTGTGGGAGTCGAACCCTCGCCGCGCACTGGTAGTGTATTAAAGCAGACACATTGATAGTCCCCCGGCAGCCTACAGAGTTCCTTTGTTGGTTTGCGGTTCAAATATTGATACGGGTATTATGTATTATGGGCAGGTGCAGAGAAGACTTAAAGCCATCTAGTAGAAGCGGCGCGCGGAGATGAACACCGTCCAATCCGAAGGAGAGACTAAAAAGAGACTTGTAACAGGAATGGCAGATGGGTTTTGAGGGACTCGAACCCCCGCCGTACACTAGCAATTGAAAGAGGACTATTGCATTGATGGTGCGCGGCAACCTACAGACCTGTTCCTTTATTGGTTTGCAGTCCAAATAATACAGGGATACTGCAGGCCGGCACAGAGCGAAGTTGCCCAGTAAGTACGCGTGGTCGCTGAGATGACTGGCCTTCAATATATAATCCGGACTTGAGAGACTAAAAAGATCGGAGTCGAACTATGGATCTTGAGGGAGTCGAACCCCCACCGTGCACTGATATTTGAAGACGACACACTGGTGGTGCGCAGTGGCCCACAGACCCGTTCCTTGGCTGTTTCGATGTTGAAACAGGTAAAGCAGTCCAGTCGGAGTACAGCCTTCAATTGAAGGGGAGACTAAAAAGAGACCTCTACGAAATGGCGGATGGGTCTTAGGCAGTCGAACCCCCGCCGTGCACTGATAGAGGTCGCCCTTATATATGAAGAACGCATAGATGGTGCGCGGCAGCCGATAGACCTGTTCCTTTCTGTGTTTAGAGATCGAAGGCATCTGAATACATAGAGGGTCATTGAAAGCCAAAGATGCCTAGTGGTATTTGGGTCGAGCTTCGAGAATAATGTGGTTTCAATGCCGGGAAGCACGGGGAGTCAAACTATTGGATACAATATGAATTGACAGTGCGTGGCCGCCCACAGACCCGTTCATTTGTTGGTTTGAGGTCCGAATACCAATACAAGGCTGGAGAGCGAAGTCATCCGGTAAGCCGAAAAGAATTAGTCTCTCGTAGGCAGACACTATAACAAATATGTGCTCGCAAGCTCGCAAAGTTGCCCAGTAAGCACGAGTGGTGCGCCAAAATGACCGGCCTCCAATATTCAATTCGGACTTAGGGAGAGTAAAAATACTGAGAGGTGAAGGAATTATGGGTCTTGAGGGAGTCGAACGACCGCCGAGCATTTGCAATGCAGGATCTACTCACAGTATCGATGGTGCGCAGCAGCCTACAGACCCATTATTGTCAGTGGTTTGAGGTCCAAATATTCATATTGAATTCGAAGACGTTGTGGAAGTGCCAATCAGCACGCTCATAGCAATTACCTCTTAAGGAATTGCACACAGACTCCTCATCAGGCGTTAACAACCACTCATCCATCTCCTCTACCTTTATACTGTGAACCAACTCATTATTTTATCTCTCTCCCACTTCTTCCTCAGATTATCTGTTCCCCATCCGCACAAAGACGCGCCATGGACGATCACGTGTTCGCAACATCAAACTTGGAGCTATGTTCATCGACGCGATAATACCTGGTTAGAAGGATAGATGGTGTGTCTCTCAATTCTCTCTCTCATACATTCCAAACTCCATACCCACCCCACTTCCCTCTCTTTCTTTTTCTCTTACCTACCGATTGTGTTGTACAGCCTCTGATTGCGACACCGTTTTGGACATCTCACCATACTCGGTATGCACTGGGGATCGACACACTGGAGGACTGGTCATCCAACAGCAGGCGTTAACGGGGAATGTCGTCTCCCTATCAGTCTTTGTGCATTGCCCGGTTGGACAGAGTTTACAAGACAGTTAGCGATTGGAAGGTTTTTTTCTTTTTCTTCACAGACTCTTACATAGTTCCAGTTTGTAATTCGTCTCTATAGGGCTCTGGTGACGCTTGAGTATGTGTTTCAGCCACCCCAATCACAGTATTTAAATCCAAATGAATTGAAACAGGGGACATCTTCCTCTTTCCCCCCCCCCATCATCTCTGTGCGAAATTGAAGCTTATCTTGTCCATCTTATCGAACACGACTGGTCTAGAGACAGGCCAGGGAGTCACCAAGTCTATGTTCCAGAGCTGAGTACCATTCCTGTTCCCAGTTGTCCACATACTGTTTCTCCATTGCAGCCTAGGGTATATACACGACTCTCACTACTCAGGTCTACCCCCTGGACCAACCCTTCTTCTACAACGTCTAGCACCGTACATGAGTGGGACTAAAATAGTTGTGCAAACGGTTCATGGGTCTTGGGGGAGTCGAACCCCCGCCATACACTGGCAAACGTCACCCTTCGACAGCATAAGCATATGGACGGTGTGTGGTAGCCGATAGAACTGTTCCTTCGTTGGTTTGCAGGGCAGTCGCGTCTGGGTACGGCCTTCAATTCGAACTTTGGAAACTAAAAAAACATTTTGCCTAATCAGTCATAGGTCTTGGGGGAGTCGAACCCCCGCCGTGCACCGGCAAAGGTTTGGCCCGCATATGGGTAGTGCGCAGCGGCCCATAGACCCGTTCCTTTGTTGTTTTGAGGTCCGAATATTCGTGTGCTATCGAAGGCAGGCACAAGGCATTGGGCAAAGTCGTCTAGTAAGTACGAGTATTGTGCGGAAGCGACTGGCCTTGAAGCTTGAAGCTTGAATATTCAGTCCGGACTTGGGGAGGCTAAAAATACTTGGGGACAATCGAGACATTGGTCTTGGGGGAGTCGAACACCCGCCGCGCATTTGCAATCCACGCGCACTGGTAGTGTATCCAAATCAGATGCATTGATAATCCCCCGGAGGCCTCCTACAGACTCGTTCCTTTGATGGTTAGCGGTTTGAATATTTGATACCAGAGAAAACTTGAAGCCGTCTAGTAGGAGCGGCGCGCGGAAATGAACGCCGTCCAATCTGAAGGGAAGACTAAAAAGATATTTGTATGAAACAGCGGAATGGGTTTTGGGGGAGTCGAAGCCCTGCCGTACACTAGCACCGTGTTGCCCACAAGTGTATGGATGGTGTGCGGCGCCCCACAAACCCATTCCTTTGTTGTTTTGAGGTCGAATACAGGAGTAAATTTTGCTCCAGTACGAGGTCGCGCGAAATGGACGGTGATTCAAAGCCTGAGGCACCTGGCAAACAAAAATTTAACTTGGCTCTTGTCAATGAACATGGGTCTTGAGGGACTCGAACCCCCGCCGTACACTAGCAAATGACAGATGTGCTACCGGGTATTGATGGTGCGTGGCAGCCCAGACCCGTTCCTTTGTTGGTTTGGGGTCCGAATAATACAGGGCGACTGCAGGCCGGCGCAGAGCGAAGGCGTCCAGTAGTACGAGTGGTACGCCGAGTTGACTGGCTTCAATGTATGATCCGGACTTGAGAGACCAAAAAGATCAGAGGCGAAATATGGATCTTGAGGGAGTCGAACCCTCGCCGCGCACTGGTAAACATATATTCTGCATCTCCTATGAATGGTGCGCGGCAGCCCACAGACCCGTTCCTTGTAGTTTTTGGGTTGAATGCAGAGGTATCCGAAAGGGAGGCGCAGAGCAAAGGCGTCTGGTAAGTACGAGTGGTACGCCGAGATGACTGGCTTTTAATATATATTCCGGACTTGGAGAGACTAAAAAGATTGGATATACTCCACTATGGATCTTGAGGGAGTCGCCAGTATGCATTTGCGGTACCAGAAAGAATTTCATGAATGGATGGATGGTGGGCGGCGGCCCAGACCCTTTTCTGGGTTGGTTTGCGATCCGAATGTTGATACAGGGCTATTGAACAATGAAAGCAGGCACAAAGCAAAGCCGTCCGTGCGAGGAGCTCGCCGAGATGAACGGCCAAGGCGGACCAAAAAAAGCTGAACTACTCGCCAGTGGGTCTGGAGGGAGTCGAACCCTCGCCGTGCACCGATCTTTAAAGACGACACATTGGTGGTGCGCAGCGGCCCATAGACCCGTTCCTTGGCTGTTTCGAGGTTGATACAGGCAAAGCAGTCCAGTCGGAGCACGGCCTTCAATTGAAGGGGAAACTAAAAACATTGAGCTACCCGACTATGGGTCTTGGGGGACCGCCGTGCACTGATAGAGGTCGCCGGTATATACGAAGAGCGTATGGATGGTGCGTGGCAGCCGATAGACCCGTTCCTTTCTGTGTTTAGGGATCGAATAGTGTGGTTTCACCGCCGGGAAGCGAACAAGTGCCAGCCGGTGTCGAAGGTCGGGACAACGAGCGGAATAAACGTCTAAAAGTCAAAAGGCCGGATGATTATCACATTAGGATGACACTGGGCGCTGTGCGGCGAGGCAAACACCAAGCACCGCCTTCCCGACATTACTGCCTCCTCTCACACCCATCCCTTATTGCCCTAGACTTGTGCTGGCCTACCGGTTCTAGATTGTACTACTTGGGCTCCTGATCCCTTCTGTTACCACCATCATGCAGCCCCCTCCGCCCACAGTATCCACCGCCGCCGTCTCCCAGGACAATGCCACCGCCGACCTCTCCTTCACCCAGGCTCTAAACCAGACCACGCCGGAGGAGGATGTGCGTGCTGTCCCCTTTTTCAGCGGTAATAATAACATGACTGCCAGACAAACATCTTCGTCGCCGCCCAACGCGGCGACGTCGCCACCCTCCGCGCCCTGCTCGACTCAGGCCGCGCCCGCGCAACGGACCGCGACCCGCAAAACATTACGCCCCTGCACTGGGCCGCAATCAACGCCCAGCTCCCCGCGTGCCGCCTGCTCCTCGACGCCGGCGCCGACGTCGACGCCCTCGGCGGCGACCTCGTCGCCACGCCCCTCCAGTGGGCCGCCCGCGGCGGCTACCTCTACGTCCTCCAGCTCCTCATCGCACACGGCGCGGACCCCACCATCGCCGACTCGCAGGGGTACAACTCCCTCCACCTCGTCACGCACAGCAGCAGCATCATGCCGCTGCTGTACCTGCTGCACCAGCCCGTAGGCGTTGACTCGCGGGACGCGCAGGGCCACACGGCGCTGATGTGGGCGGCGTACCAGGGGGACGCGTTGAGTGTGGATCTGCTGTTAAGGCACGGGGCGAGCCCGACGGTGCAGGACGATGCGGGGCTGACGCCGCTGCATTGGGCGGTGGTGCGCGGGAATCGGGTCGCGATACGCAGACTGGTTGAAAAGGGCGCAGTGTTGGGGTGCGCTGGCTCGCGCTTTTTTCTTTCGACTGGTATGCTGATGTGACACAGCGCAAAAGACGCCGAGGGCCGCACGCCGCGCGACATGGCCGTCGAGCTCAAGTCGCTCGGGGCGTGGCGCCGCGCCCTCGAGGAGGGCGGGTGGGACGAGGAGGGCGTGAAGAGAAAGACGGTTTTGTCGGAGAGGTGGGTTGACCGTTTTCCAATTTTGTGTCTGAGGGAGCGCCGGCACACGACTGCATAGACGCGGGCGAGGAGGCGCGCGCCCGCAGCTTTGCCTCCTTCCTTCCTTCCTTCCTTCCCTTTCGTCACCCTTCCTTTCCTTCCCCTTTTCCCATCTCCTCCTCCTCCTCTTAACCCCGCCCAACGCCGCTGACGCCCCCTCTTTCTTTTCTTTTCTAGGAACACCCGCCTCGCGATCTTCGCCCTCCCCACGCTCGTCTTTGGCGCCGTCCTCACGACCCTCGCGGGCCTGCCGTGGTATACGGGCGTGTTGCTGGCCGTGGCCGAGTTTTTCGGGATGTATCATGTAAGTGGGTTTTTTGGTGCTTTTTTTTTTTTTTTCTTTTTGGGAGAGACGAACGCCCCCTTTTGCTCGCTTTCATCGCGATTCCAATTCCTCATCCCCTTCACCGCTTTTTTCATTAATGGAGTAAGTTGGCATTGTTCAACGGTTCTGTCGCAAGTGGTAAACACCAAGTTTGTGCTTGGACGCGATTGAATGCCATCTAAATCCCTGGCTGAGGTAGAGGCCTTTCTTCGCCCAACAGCGATGCCGGTGAATTAATCCAGCCTAGTTGAGACCCCATCAAACGGAGTTCCCACGGTTGACTTCTCTTATCTGCGAAAGTTGAACGTTGAACAGCGACGGTCATAACAATCGGGTTTCTGGAGAGATCTTTGTCGCGGACTGAGTCAATTTCAATGACAGTGACCATGAGTTAAGACTTTAGATGAAGTGGCTGAAGTTGCGGCGATCCTGTTATTTACTTCACATGTTTTTGGGGGAGATCACTTTTTTCGCGGTTTCATCACTGTTGCCGTGTTTTTGAACGAAAAAACTTCGGTTGAAATGTGCGCAATAGCACCAAGAGACTTATATCTGACCGTGGGGCCTTTTGCGGGTAGAAACGCGTTATCCAATGAAGAAAAATACAAGCAACTCGTAATCAAGGGAATAATAAACTCGACAAGACATGCCTTCGCTTCGCTCCGGCATCGACGACAATGTGAAAACTTGTATTAGCCCAAGGCACTTGATTTAGCAACATTGTACAGACATTGGTTGTAATTACGCGCCAACAGAACACCCGTGGTTCAACTACAGTTTAGGGATGAGGATCACCAACGAATTAGGGTTTGCACCCACAGCATGTACATCTAGGATACGTGCTGCTCGGTCGACCATTTAACAGTGTCCCTGCAGCACAGCAAGGGTGGAAAGTGAAGATTGAGGGACGTGCCTGGTTGCAAGACCGCGATTAAAATTGGACCTCGGAAATGCGAGGACTTGAATGGAATGAACAATGAGAAACAGGCCACGGACTTGGCACGGACCATGGTTGAAATTAGAGTCTGGAAGTTCGATGACTGGAATGGAGTGAGTAATGAGATACTGGGCGTAAACTAAACACGAACTGTGCTACAAATTGCCAGACACCACATTAGGTGTGGGTCAGCGAGCGCGCATTATCTCAGAGTGCGCACGTGTAAAGAAAACAACATGTGCCTTCGCGGTGCATGTTTATAAAAGCAACAGCTTCGAACGAAAGCGGAAAGACATTCATCAGCATCCTGGTTGGCGGCGTAGTTCAAAGCACATTCTCTTACAGCCCGGCCACATACTACTGCCTAAGTCTCTAGCAGATAGAGAAACATGTATTACACCGCCAGGAATACAAACAGTGTATATATACTAAGTGAGTAGGTGATACCGTATCCGATGTATCGCAGCGTACCCGTACGCGCGCCCGCTTGGCATGCAATCTTCACATTGGCCGGCCTTGCATCCGTCCAGCGTGGTCTATCATCGCCTCTGGTTCGAGCAAGCGAAACTGCGGCGCGTTGAGCTTGGATGCACATTGTTGAAGGTTACGATGACCCGTGAATCAAGCATAATGAAAGTGAGCGAAGAAAAAATGAAAAAGAAATATATATTGGTGTACCGTAGTCCCATCCGTCTCGCGCGCAATCACCTGGCTGCACTCCTATAACGTCTGCCTAGCTGAAGAAGTTCAACATACGTCAGCATGGAAGATGATAGAGAGAGGATAATGGACAAAGGGAGTATACCATGCAAGGTGATCTACCACCGGGAAGTGTGTGCGGACCATAGGAATTGCCGCAAGCTGACCTGAGAGCAGGACAAATCTCAGAGCAAGGAAATTGATGAAGGTTGGGTTTGGGGAGATTTTGAGGGTCAGATTTGGGACGAAGACTCTTGAACGTGCCACGTAGACTAACACCAAGGCGAGCGGGCAGCTTGATTAACGTGTGTACAGCCGAGGTGCTACAGGAAAGCTGCAGCTTAACTCTTGCCAGGGTGCGATTGAACTGCGGGGCAGGTATGGCTGGTTCATCCGACGATTGAGCGTCCGGGTTTGAGGTTCGGGATGTTGTTGCCAGTCGCCAGTTTCAAGCTCCACATTGAGGGCCTTGATCTAAAACGTAGAGCGGCCGCCGAACACGCGACAGAGAACCAAGCAGAAACACTCGAAGACAATCTTGGCCTTGGCTCATATCTTGGAGCCACGCTTGCATATATTTCTCTCAAGCACTGAATGCAGACTGGAGGAAGCTGGCGAGAAGATGATGGGGGGACGGAATGAAAGAGTGAGACGCGGCTCAACTTCCTTTTGAGCGGGTCTTGAGCGCTGATCCTCGGTTGTGGAATCCCATTGCCGGAGGTCAGCAGAGTTCAATGCTGATCGGCGAACTCGTTTCCTGGGAAAAAGGGAACCAAGAGGGGGATAGTTGGGAACGTGTTCGGGAAAAGGCGAACAACGACATCATGGTAAACATGAGCATACTGATTCGACACATCTGCTGAAGATATGAGTAATAATAATTGCTTATTCTTGCAGTCCACAACAAAAGAGAGGAATGAAAGCGGCGGCGACGCAGCAGTGGAACGGCAGAGATGATGGGGGTGGAATCGAAGAAGTGCCTTTTGAGCGGAGCTTGAGAGCTGATCGGGGATCTTGAGTTAACCAAGCACCCGGGCGTCTGGGCAAGAACGGTCAGCTGAGGCAACGGATGGGGTAATTTCGGGTGTACAAAGATGTACACTCTGATTCGAGGGATCTCGTTAATATACGAGTAATAATACGAGTAATCCAGCCTACCACTGATCGGCTCGGTGCCGATGCGATGAGCCGTAATTACTAGAGTATTTGGAAACATGTTTTCCACGCGTAGATGAGGATCATTGAGCAGGGCGCCATGCTACTATTCTAGCCCCTGATGTGTCCGCGGTTTTGCTGGAAAGCCGTACCTTCCCCAAAATCTAAGATTTTTGCCCGGATCGGCCTCTGGGACGTTCTTTGACTCACGATACGTGATTTGAAAAGTTTCCAGATTATTTGAGGAATGAGAGCTATTGTTACAACGATGTCGGTTTTGATGACACTTTTGACAGGAATCGACATCACTGCTTTATGTTGCATCCACCTTTTCCCTTCCACTCAAGCTGGGTCTCTTAAACGACTTGAGAGACATATTCCGAATGCTGGTTTTTCTTTCCTGAGAGAAATGATTGCCTACATACTGAGATATCGGGGAAGTGGTATCAGTTCTGATCCAAAACTGATTTTTGGCGGCATCCTGATTTTCTGGAGCCTTCATTTCTTGCACAAAAAATCTAAGTTTGGGGGAGGAAACAGCTAATACACATGGCCACCACATACTATTTTTCTCAAGTGTTCTATTCAGATATGCGACCGGGATTCCCAGAACTCCCACTTCGGGGTGCATGGACACATCCGGGGTTAGAATAGTATGCTCATGTCCGGCTGTGGGACGTCAATGGTAGAGTAGAAATCCTCTCTGATCACCGACAATCGCACGATGAAGGCGTCCGTCTGGCTCGGGGGACAGCATACATGCACTCTGATGGTCTCTGAGACTACAATGTTTCTGTTGAGACGGTGTCAGAAAATAAACTATTCATGGAGCGCCCCAGCCTCCGGCCTGTGATGGACATTGACAGATGTCAGATTGATACAATGATTGATATACCGTCTGTCTAATTTACTAGGACTGACCTCCTCCCTGTTTCACATCTCGCCGCCGCCGACGCATCGCGCGTGCACGCATCGGTGGATTCGGTGGCAACTGCTGCATCCGCATTACGTAGGCCTCAATCGTGCACCTACCTTCTTCTCGCGCCCCACTCACCGCTGGGAATGTCCCAACCCAGCAGAGGTGCGCACTTTATCTATCTCTATTCTAGGTTTTTTTTTGACCTCATCCCATTGAGCCCCGGGTCCCTCAAAGTCCACCCTGTTACGCAATGGGATAATCAGCCAGACTGTACAGGGGCCTCGTCGTACAAGTGCCAGCAGTGCCTCCGCCACGCACCCGCCTTCATTCGTCGCTACCCCAGTACGCAGTGCTATGCAGGCCACTGACTTTGCTTGACGTCGTGGACAGAGTTCAACGGGGATTTCACCCACAACCACCCGGCCGTGATTATGGAGCGACTTGCAGAGGTGGAGGAATTCGCTCGTGTAAGAGACTGCAGTATCGCTTTGCATGATGATATTGACGAGGCGACAAGCTCTCCACACTGAGGTCCTCGACCTGTTATTCGTCTTGCTCGCGATCGTGCTTGAGCTTCCGGGAAGACTACTTTACGAAGATCCACCGGTACCTGGTCAAGAGCGAGGTCCGTCGTTATTCATCTCCTCTGCATTGTTGTTGATTTGAGGCAGCAAAAGACCACCTTCGATACATGAATTATTCTTGGTAACCGCCCGAGATCAACGGCCAGCTGCAGAACTGGACAGGTGGACATACAAGTACGTTCACCGATTTCGACTGCCCTCAATTAAGATGGCTGAATCCTGAGCTTCGCGTAGATCTCGGCAGCTTTACGCTGTTGTTCTGCCAGCCGGTCGCTGCACTGCAGATCCGCTACCCCTCGACGAACGAGTGGAAGTGGGTCAAGCTGCAGGACGCCACAATCACCATGAATACGTGTGATGCGCTGCAGTTCCTCACGGCCGGATACGTCAAGAGCACAGTTGAACTCGGGGAGTCGCCCAAAGAGTTCGCCTGATCGTCTGCAGTGTTGCGGTTCCGCCGAAGGACCAGCACCGTGGAGAATACGTACGTAGTTGCGGAATTCCATCAACAACTTGAAGCTGTCAAGGTATTATCGGTCCGCGAGCGTGTGTTTTGATCCTCCGTCGGCATCAGGGGCCATTTGAACGCGCTGTTCGTCGCGTCGGTCTGCGCAGGGGTCGGGGGACGTGGTGGTTAGAGAAAGATGAAAATGGCGGGGTGCTGCCACGTGTCCTTTGCCGAAACGGTCTTTGTCGACGCACGTACATTCCAAAATGGCAAGTAGTACCGGCTTTAATTCAAAGGCGGCACATTGATGGAAACGTTCCGTGCGTGATCTGAATGTTACGGGTTTTGGAATGTATCAATATTGCGAGTTTTGTATATCCTCCCACAAGAGTGTGAACTTGCGCTCGCTTATACTGAGTTTGTGATTCTTCATGTTACACGTGCAAGCAAGGTCTAAAAGCAAAAGAAAAAAAAAAAAAAGCCTGCGCTGGCATGTACCACAGCACAAATCAGCAGGAGGATTAATTCACTTTCCTGTTCTTTGACTGCACCGGAATTGAGATAGACTTGAGACTCAGTTCCCGGCAGACTCTTGCCCGAACTGGAAACCACGTTAGCTCACACGAGGTTACAGCACGACCGAGACGTATCATTAATGCTGCCGCTCACGTCGTGGCGACGGTGCAATTAGCTCACATGAGGATACAGCACGGCCTGCGCATCTTGTCCGCTTCCTCCATGGCTGACCTTGTCGCCCTGATCGCTAGTGTTCTGCAGCTCGTCGACACCGTAGCCAAAGCCGGGGACTACCTACAAGATTTTCGAAATGCGCCGAAAGACCAGCAACAGCTACTCCTGGAGATCCAAAACTTGGATCCGTTAATCCGGAAGTTGGACCAATGCATCAGGAGCGATCGGGCTTGTGGGACCGCCAGCATTATACAGCATTTCGAGGAACCACTGACTCATTTGGAGGTAATGCTGGAGCGGCTGAAGAAGAAATTGGACCTGGACGATATCAAGAAGTTTTCCAGCCGCCTAACTTGGTCGTTGTGGGGGAAGGATGAGGTCAACGAAGCATTGGGTGCAATTGAGAGGTTCAAGAGTTCCCTCGCTGCTTCGTCAGGAATGGATATACTGTCAGTCATCTCATCCTTTAACTGCATCGCTCACTCACTTTTTGTAGGGATTCAATCCACGCCATGCAGACAGCCAATAACTACTCCACCTTCGGCCCGAGGGAGCGACCAACACCGGCCACACCTCGCAAGGCTAACGAATTCCAGACAGCTAATACCTACTGCATCTCTCATATCTCTGGTAAGAGGAAAATTAGTGCAGATACCAACATGAATATTCATTTCGCCCAGGAGGTACAGGAGGCCCTGGTGGAAGCGGCGGCAAAGAGGGTGGCGGTGGGGGTGTCGGGGAGGGTCCCACTTTTCAAGCTGCCACTATGCACGTTGTGATAAAGAACCCCCCGCCGGACATGCATTCCCGACCTCCAGTGGAAGCTGACCAGTCTGCGGAGCGCCGCCAAATTATCGAATGGACCTCGCCACTCAATTTTTTCCCGCGTCAAGCAGACATATTGAGTACCCGTCAACCAGGAACTGGGGAATGGCTTCTTCAAAACAGGTTGTTCAAAAAATGGAAGACAGGTGAAATACAAGCATTATGGTGCCGTGGCATGCGTGAGTTACACTTCTCTACTACATTAACTTCGGAATTACAAGTTGAATACAGCAGGTGCCGGAAAGACTGTACTGGCGTGCGTACTGCCCGCTTGACTGGCACTTTTATCATAATCTCACCATGCAACAGTTCAATTGTCATTGATGATCTTCGAGCAAACCTGACGAACGAGAACACTGGCGTCGCAGTGCTTTACCTCGATCACAAGGCAACAGAGATACAATCTACCTCCAATCTCCTCGCCGCCATCTGGCGACAGCTTGCTCCTGGAAAACTCATATCCTCCCTTGTCTATGCACTGTACAGAAAACATTACGAGCATGGCACCCGCCCGTCCCTCGAAGAGACATATTCCATGCTTCACTCTACGGTTTCAGAATGCTCTTGCGTATTCATTGTCGTTGATGCACATGATGGATATTTGGAGGCACACCGGGATACTTTGCTCCGTCTTCTCTGTAAATTGGGACCAGCCGTCAGATTGATGTTGACTTCCCGACCTCACATCAGCATTGACCATGTCATTTCGAACATTGAAACCTTGGACGTCCGGGCAACTGAGGAGGATATTCGCAAATATCTCGATGAACAGATTCTGAAGTCTTCTCGCCTTTCGAGGCACGTTAATAAATCTTCGAGCTTGCGGGAGTCGATTGAAAAAAATATTGTGAAGTGTAGCGATGGAATGTGAGTATTTACTTGGCGAAATTGCACGATTGGCTAAATTTGGTTCAAGGTTTCTACTCGCGAAACTCAATATCGATTCTCTTACGACAAAGCAAACCGTTGCAGCCGTGCAGGAAGCTCTCATGAGCTTACCGTCCGAGTTGGATGGTGCCTACGATGACATCGTGGATCGTATCAACCGGCAAAGCGAAGACGACAGACAACTGGCTTGGCGCACTCTTTCTTGGGCACTGAATGCGAAGAGACCGCTGCGACCCTCTCAGCTCAGGGAGGCCCTCTCTGTTGAGCCGGGAGCCACAGCGCTGGATCCTGATCGTCTCACAGACATGGATATAATCCTATCGGTTTGCGCAGGTCTGGTCATATTCGATGAAGTGGACGACAAAGTTCGCCTCATTCACTACACCACGCAGATGTACTTGCAATCGGCCCATGTCCAGACCAGCATGTTTCCCCATGCGCAAAGCAAAATTACCTTGAGGTGCATCACCTATATGGCCTTGACTTTCGAGGCATTCACCCGCAGGCTACAGCAACCGCTGCTCCTTTTTACACACAATCCATTCCTACATTACGCCGTGGAATACTGCCTGGTGCATGCACATGGGGAGCCTGAAACGCATATCAAACACTGGATTCTGTCGTTTCTTGCGAATTGCTCTACATGGTGGAGATTATGTAATTGGAAACATGGGGAGCGCCAGTCAGCACCCGAGAAACTCCGGATTGCTCTGGCTTTTCACTTGGAAGTAATATGCAGACATATAATCGACGAAAACGGTGTGGGCAACTTGCTTCAAGAGGCTGCATCGCGAGGGGCCACAGACGAAGTTAGGATTCTCCTCAAACACGGGGTCAACGTGGAGAATGAAGGCAACACCTTACAAGAAGCTGTCGCTCATGGGCATGAAGAGATTGTTCGCCTTCTACTCGTGCACGGTGCCGATAACAATTCACGAGGTCCAAATAGCACAGTGCCACAAGGCCATGAAGACTTGGAGTCAGCTGAACACGGGCGCATGGCTCAAGTGTCAGTGAATGCGGAGAGCCGAATTCGCTATGGCACGGCCTTGTATCATGCATCAAGGACAGGGAATGAAGCCATTGTCAAATTGCTCATTGAGCATGGGGCCGACATCAATGCAGACGGTGGGGAGCACGGTAGCGCGCTGCAGGCAGCATTGTGGAATGGGCAAGAAGGGGTCGCCCGGCTGCTTATTGAGCATGGGGCCAAATTCAAGGCAGAAGGTGGGGAATACGGCACTGCGCTGCAGGTCGCAGTGCGGCAGGGGAGAGAAGGGATTATCCGACTGCTCATTGAGTATGGGACTGACATCAATGCAGAAGGCGGGGAGTACGGTAGCCTGCTGCAGTTAGCATTGTGGAATGGGAAAGAAGGAGCTGCCTGACTGCTCATTGAGCATGGGGCCGACATCAATGCTGAAGATGGGGTGTATGGAAGCCTACTGCAGGCAGCATTGTGGAATGGGAAAGAAGGGGCTGCCCGACTGCTCGTTGAGCATGGGGCCGATGTTAATGCAGAAGGCGGAAAGTATGGCAACCCGCTGCAGGCAGCATTGTGGAATGGGAAAGAAGGAACTGCCCAACTGCTCATTGAGCACGGGGCCGACGCCAATGCAGAAGGCGGGGAGTACGGCAGCCTGCTGCAGGCAGCATTGTGGAATGGGAAAGAAGAGGCTGCCCGACTGCTCATTGAGCATGGGGCCGATGTTAATGCAGAAGGCGGAAAGTATGGCAACCCGCTGCAGGCAGCATTGTGGAATGGGAAAGAAGGGACTGCCCAACTGCTCATTGAGCATGGGGCCGACATCAATGCTGAAGATGGGGTGTACGGTAGCCTGCTGCAGGCAGCATTGTGGAATGGGAAAGAAGGGGCTGCCCGACTGCTCATTGAGCATGGGGCCGATGTCAATGCAGAAGGCGAGGAGTACGGTAGTGCGCTGCATGCAGCATTGTGGATGCAGCATGAAATTCATGAATCAGTTGTTGAACTGCTCATTCAGCGCGGTGCAGATGTCAATGCAAAAGGCAGGCGCTGCGGCACTGCGCTGCAGGTAGCAGCGTGTCAGGGGAGAAAAGGGATTATCCAACTGCTCATTGAGCATGGGGCTGATATCAATGCAGAAGGCGGAGAGCACGGCAGCGCACTATGTGTAGCATCCAAGTGGGGGCATAAAGCCATTGTTAAACTGCTTATCAAACATGGCGCCGACGTCAAGGCAGAAGGCGGGGAGTACGGCAGCGCACTATGTGTAGCATCCAGCCAGGGGCATACAGCCATTGTCAAATGGCTTCTCAAACACGGTGCCGACGTCAAGGCAGACAGTGCGCTAAGTTTAGCATCCAGCCGGGGACATAAAGCCATTGCCAAACTGCTTCTCGAACACGGCGCTAACGTTGACGCCGAGTCGAGAAAGGACGAGCCGCTAGCCTGGGAGTCCATAGGTCTTGACGACCTCGAGCCGCTATCGGATTCGGACTGGGTGGAAATTTAAAGTCCTACCTTGGCCAATTCGGCCACATTACCTTCCGGTAGTCCATTAGCTTCCTAATGACGTTGAAAATAAATTGGGCTTGTAGGACTGGCATTTAGAAGATAATCACACTGTTGGGGCACTCAGGTGAGAAGTGACGCAATGACAAAGGAGGCAGTTTCCATTTCATACCGAGGTAGCATAGAAGACGGAGCGAGGTTTACATGGTCATTATATTATTCCATGCTGACAAAATAATTGAGCTGAGGTCCGTTTTGTATAAAGTAACAAGGACACGCGCCCGTGGTGGACGTGTAGAACAGGGAGGGAGAGTCCACAAGCGCCCATTTTCGTCGCCATCCCCATTTGGAAACACGGGTACCGCTCACACAATGAGCATTTGCGGACGAATAGTAACTCCAGAGGGTATGAAGAGTTCTGAAGAAGGAAAGGTAAAGAGCGTGGGCTCGTGACCTCGGTGCCTCGAGATCGTTGATGAGGCGGCGAGTCAGGATATAGGAGGAGTAACAAGAACGGTGGGACTGGGACTCGTTCGATCCCATTTTGATGTCAATGAGTCCCATTTTGTCAGCCTGTCAGTGGGACTCGACAGATCACAGTGGGACTCGGAAAAAATGGAATGCGCAGCCGACGCATAGCCGAATGATCATATGATTGACGGTTTGATTAATCTATCGGCAGTATCTCTTTATCAGAACGGTCCGTCGGCCCATCCAAATAACAAATTGAAGTATATCAGCTGGCCATAAAATGTGGATCAACTACAGGTTAAATTCAATTCAGACCTGATCTGCCGCATTTGGAGCGCCTCGTGTATCGTTTTCGGCCGGGTTATGGCTACACGAGTTAGGTTTATCTGTTGAACCCAAGTTTCCATATTTGGGACCTGGAACGGTATAAAAACAGCTGGCAAAGTGACACATTTCTACATTGTCTACTCCTCGTGGCTGGCGCTCCCTCCCCCCATTTCTTCCGCCTTTCTCAACAAAAAAATGTTATCCAATACTGCCGATAGGTTGCGGAATTGTTGCATTGCCGATTCTCACCCTGTACTATCCTCCCCCCCCGGCCCGGGCACACCTACAACTCGGACACGCGGGGATTTCTCGCGCAATACTGAACCGTTTCCCATGATTTTTGGTTTCATATGAGCCGTATCATATGCCCTAGGGATCCCATACCTCCAAACCGCCAGGGTCTACATGGTTCCCAATCAGCAGCCCCCGAGAAATAGGGGGTGTCGTGATTTTCGGTGATTTTCGGTATTTTAGAGCTCTATAGAGTTACTTACCATGCTATATGTTGGCAGTAATGCATCTCAAGATGAATACATATTGTCCAGGGCCCCGTGTATGATTTCAGGCCTTCAGGTGCTCTGTTTATCTCACGGTGCATCGAAAAGATGTGAGCTTACAGCCAATTTTGATCCAACTTCGGTTCAAAAATTCGGGGAGCCTTACCACCTCTCTAGAACTCGGACTGACTCGTCTTAGTGGATATACATAGGGCATATATGCAAGATGTATCCTATAAAGTTTCGGCCTGCTGCAACAAAAGAAACAATCAAGGCAAGGGTAACAATCAGAAAATGATGTGATACCTACTACTCGGACACTTGGACCTGTCAGAGAAATCGGCCTTGTGCAAGCAATTATGGACCGTTTCACAAGATTCCTTTGGTTCATCCTACGTATTTCCCAAATTGCAAGCGATCTGTCCATTTAGATTGATACGACAACACCTGTGAGTAAAGATATTCACATGTTTTCCTTAAGTGTCCGAGTACTAGGGGAAGGATAGTACTTTAGATTTCGCGTTGTTTGATGCCGCCGCCGACTTCACGACCGGCGAGGTCGTGGAATACCGAGGAGTTGTATGTTCCGAATTGCTTGAATCAATGCTACTCTAATTCATGCGTTACAGATGTTTCCACCATTGTTAGGGGATTCTACACATATCCCCTTCTTCTCCATCGAAGATGCCAATTTATCCAGTAGAGGACCAGCTAGAAGGTTTTTGGATGAAACCCTTTTTACGGCCTGTGTGATCAAACTAGTGCCTTGTCAAAAGTTTGGTTTCATCCTAATTGTGCAAATACCTCAAAGAATTCATTCACACAGTTGAAGAGGAGCCAAACTCTTTGGGTGAGGCTGCATAAATGCGGATGTTCAGATTTATGATCAGATCTGATCGTAAAGATGACACAGGCACTGTGGCAGTGCAGGGCAGTTTGCGCGGCAAGGGTCGGCACGGTGATGGGCGATCACACAGACCAGATGTATGGCAATCCCACTCTCTGCCCGAATCCCACTGTGGAGGGCAAAATAATGGGATTCACCATCAAAAATGGGACTGGGCGAGTCCCAGTCCCACCGTTCTCGTATATACTCAGGATATAGCGTGCTTGGGACTCCTAGCACAATAGGAGCACCGCTACGACCTCGCGTAACCCATCCCCACACCTCTGTCCCTCCATCCGGTAGACCACCGCACCGGTTGCCGTCATAGTGTGCAGCGCACGTCCGATGTAGTATTACGTTCAATTCGTAAGGCCATTTTTGGCTTTTTCGGTGTGACGACCGGAACTTTTCGTAACCGAGCCCGTTTAGGCAGTTTGATCCGCCGGCAACGCTCGGCTACGCTCGGCTAGCTCAGCTAAGGCCAAAATTTGCTCCGTGACGCAGTGACTTACGAAAATTTTCGTAGGTTTTTGGCCGTGTGACGCGTGACTATACGAATTGAACGTAATACTACAGTAGTTCGCTCGGAAAAATATGTGACGTGGAACGATTCTGCATTGGCTTGGAGGGCGGCAGCGACACCCAGCTCGGGTGAGCCGCAGGAAGTCAAGCATGTGCCCGAGCCAAGATCGATATCTGGGGCTTGGTCAGCATTAGCAAGAATACCTAGAGATTCAGAGAAAGAAGAAGAGATCGGAAAGGGGAAGGCGTGCTGAAGAGAGGGAGGAAAGAAGAGACATACTGAGGATGGAACCGCCCAATAAGGGTACGCAATCATGAGGTGCGCCGGCGTCGCAGGTGGGAGGTAAAGTGGAGATCTAGACAACGTAGCAAGTCGTGCCGTCGGAGAAGGGGAAGATCTGAGGATTGGTTAGCAACGCGTAAGGATTAGGGCTACAACAGTTTCTGCTTCTAAACGTTTTACACAGTTAAAACTGTTTTTGTTTCCGTTTAGTTTGGGGATCTCGGGAAACAGTTTGCACACAATAAACACACAGTTACAGCTATTTGCGGAACTTAAGGCGCGGATCAAAATATTTTGTTTTAACATCAAAAATACATGGCTCAGTATTTTTCTTATATCTTGCTCAATTCTTGTACGCTTCCCTCGGGACCAGACGCGTTCGGACGGGGCATCCGAGGCCCGCACGGCCGTATGTGAATTTTGAATATTTAGTAAGTTCAAAATTCCAAGGCTTCCCACCGTGAATTCAAAATTGGGGTCAATTGGGATGCGTTTGACGCGTCCCAGAGAGCCCAAACGGTGTATGTGAACGTTTGGAAGCATTTAGAAGGTCTCCGAAGCCTTTGCGACGTAATGCAGACGTTCCGAGCCCGGATCATTATTTGTTAGGTCAAGCGCGCTGCATCTTGCTTCCTTCCTGGTCATAACGTCCGCCTTGCATCCCAAAGGCTTTGGACACGTTCTAAAGCCTTCCAGTCTCCTGAATACACGATTTGGACCCTCTGGGACACGTCGAACACGTCCGAATTCACACCAATCTTCAGTTCACAGCCGGAAACCTTGGAATTTCAAACTTATCAAATCCGTGCAATTTATATATTGGCCGGTGCGCCTCAAATGCCCCATTCGAACGCATCAAGTTTCAACAGAAACGGACAGAAATTGGGGAAGATAGGAGCCAAATACCGAGGTGTGCATTTTTTGATGTTAAAACAAAATTTTTGATCGGTGCCTTAAGTTCCGCAAATAGCTGTAAACAGTTAAATTTAATGTCCAATTTGTTTGTTGGAAGGCAATTTTTTGAGGTGCATTTATAGGTGGAGAGGCGAATGATTGGCACTGAAACCAACGACAATCTCTCCAGAATAGTGTAAATCAAATCCTGATGTGCACCAAATCAAGGTAGAATTGGGCCAAAAATTCCCCTTCCGGAAATTTCCTGGGACAATTACCGCATTTGGATGTGGCTGTGTTCGGCTAATAAGATAGGGAGGGTCTGGTGAGCCTTAAGTCCCTTTTTTGATTCAATATAGCAGATTTCTTAGGTGGGTGCCTCCTGCCTCGAGCATAAGCCTTTGACCTATGTTGATTTTCACCTACTTGACTCATCAAATTACCGTCAGGAAAAGATACCATATATAAATGTTTTAAACAGTTTTTTAAACATTTGTTTCTGTTTCTGTTTAGTTTGTGCTCAGCCACACACACACAAACAAAACAGTTGGAGCCTTAGTAAGGATACAGAGTGACAGAATGCAAGAGATTCGGAGATAAAGAGGGTGAAAGGACGGAGTGGACAGAGGGGGGTAAGATTAAGAGGGAATGGTAGATGATAAACACAAGGAACCAAAGAGACGACACGAGTGGAGGGAGGTGAGGGGCATACACCGCTGTTTGATTGAAAGGTTTTGTGAATGTTTGGCAGTCGATGTTTTTGGATGTTGGCTTGGTCAACCTCAGATGTTGCCGGATACATGACCACAATAAAAAAGAGTCACTTCCTCAAGGCTTCGGTGACATGATGTTTCCATAACATTGAGACTGATATTGCTGGCAGGTCATATGCAACATTTGATTAATCAAAGTACAAAACATTGCTGGTATTTCCAGTTTGTTATCCCAGCAACACACTGTTATTATCCAAGAAATGATTAATTGAGCATTGGAATGTACATGAAATAGGTAGTACAATATGTATACATTAGAAATATCTACTCGCATCCTGGCGCGATGAGCTCCTGTCAATGAATGGAATCACCTGTCGTTGTTGGCGTTGTCATCGTTCAAGGCAGCAGGCAGCGTCGATAGGCCAGCTACGGCACGGCGCCAGCAGGAGCACCAGGACCACTTGCGAGGTCCTTCAACTCAACATGCTTGTACCGCACCAGGTCCGGATGGAGGATATGTCAACGTTGTTTGATCCACCTGCCGCACGATTAGGCATATCAAATCCAGCGTGGAAATGAACTCACTTGGATTATTTAGCAGGATCCAGGTGTGTGGCCCGCACATCGGCGAGCTTTGTATTAATGGTGCCCCAATACTTGGTGTCAGTGACAAGGATGAATGCGGGTAAGACGTACAATCTGGTTGGTCCTCCACAACCTCTGTCTCGTCCTCTTCATCTTCTTCTGAAGGCGTGTCCATAAATCGATCGCCGCTGTTGCATAGTGACCACCGGCTGTGCAGGCAATCAATGGTCCGGTGAGGCGGGGTTGCGAGTGGCTGGCTCGAGTGACTTGAGAGTAACAACATTTTGAATGGAATAATTGATATGGTTTGTGCTTGATGCAAGTAGATTGTGAAGACGGGTTGAGGAGGTTGAGAGTTTGGAGAGTTTCCTGTGCTTGCTCACAACACAACCACTCGGAAAGCGAGACAACAAGAAGGAGGGTCTAGAATCGCCATCTTGAAGGATTGGCGGTTTTCCCAGATTGAGGCTTGTTCAGCCCCTCAGATGGGTGGCAAGTTGACTTGGGAGTTGGATGGTGGAAGGGAGATTAGGGTGAAAGACAAGAGACAATTGTTTGACGTGGCGGCATTGGGCTTGTTTGTTCTGATGCGCACGGACCCTGTCACGACAAGTTTCTGATCTTCAAGTTTATAGGTATATGACTGATATCAGATTTCGGGAGGGAATGCTGACCTTCTAATTATTTTGTTCAAGATCTAACCTCCCAAAGTTCGATGAATGCCGCAAGCTTGTACACTGTGTGGGTGGTTATGAATACTATGACCGGATCAGACTCTGTTGTTTCTAATTGATGGCCCTCTAGTAATCTCGTGAACCCGAGTATTTACATGTCTACGTATGAATCTCAGAGAGTCAATGTGAGTGGTCAATTAAATATCTATGCTACCGGAATACTCGGTGAATATTTCCGACAATATTTAGGAAATGGTCTGAGAACATTGTCCAGGCGTTGGTAAAATGTTTTGCTTCAAAAATTCTTAAAACCTTCCTCACAACACATTTTCGACATCCTGAGAAATGTTTCCATCATATTCATCATTGACATTTGATAAACAAAATGTTTGATTGGCAGTGTAGGGTACATAGGTGTGAAGTGATAATCAAGAATAAGACCCATGGGGTCGTCGCGAAGAGAGGTGAGGATGTGTCAGTAGGAGTGGGCATGCAGCGTCGAGAATACGTATGTAGATGTAGGTGCAGGGGGAAGACAGGATGATGTGAGAGAAGATATGAGGAGGGGGGCCGAGAGGGTATGAGATGCGAGGACACTCGACAGAAAGTAAGGACAGAATGGAGCGAAGAGTAGAGGAAGGACAAGGAAGGAATAGCAATAATGAAGGGCAACGGGCGGGATAGGGTTGGTCACGGGTATGCGGGTTTACCCACGGGTTTGTACCTGGGGTATGGCGGGTACGCGTACGGGTATGGGTTGACCGAGTGTTGAACCCGTAAAACCCACCTACCCGACCCGTAACCCGCGGTTTTTCGGCCGAAACTCTGGCTGATTTCCAGACCAGTCATTGTGATCAAGGACGCGTGATTGTGACCTCACGTGTTGAGTACTGTACAATTTCGTTCAAATCGGCAGTCACGCATCACGCACCCCCCTGTCGATCACGAACTTTGGTCGAGGTCACGCATCACTCAGGCCTCTGGCAAACCTCCAAGTGGTCACACATGCCCCAAATTGCCTATTAAAAAAAAAAAAAGGCAAAAAAGACAAAAATTCCGGTTCAAATGCCGAAATTTTCGAGGTGTCACGCAAAGATTCGGCGGCTGCTGAAATGTCGAATAGGTAAAATAGGTCACGCGTCACACCCCCTGTCGATTTGAACGAAATTGTACAGTATCTTTGAGCAAGCAGTTCTACTGACAGTTATCTTGTTAAATTACGGTACTTCTTTTACAATCTCGTTCCATCTCGGACATCTTTCCGTCTCGGGTTTCTTATTCGGATGCTTTATACTGTAGTATTTCGCTCAAATCGTATGGTCACGTGCCACACAGCCAAAAATCTACAAAAATTTTCGTAAGTCACCCAGTCACAGAGGCGATTTTGGGCTTAGCCGAGCGTTGCTGGCGGATCAAATTCCCTGAGGGGGACCAGTTACGAAAGGGTCAATTCGTACGATGGTGTCACACCTCAAACCACCTTACAAATTGAACGAATCACAACAGTATACATATGTCAATTACACCCTCACTCTCAGCTCGTCTCCTTACGCGTTCGCTGAGGGTACATCCACACATTCACTTACTTACATGCTAAAGCTCACAGTACCTTAGAGTCTCTGTCTTTTAGTACTTGTTAACAACAGCACTCGTCTCCTTATGTGTTCGTTGAGAAGTCTTTGTCTTTTATATACGCAGGTCTCACGGGAGCTTTTTCCGGTCGTAATTTCTCCATTTTAGATCAGCATTATTTTGGAATCGAAAGCCGTCAGAGATAATTGTGAACACTGATAATACTTAAGGTTGAGATTGTGGGAAGTAGTCATGTTATATTTAATATCATGAAATTCCTGTCTGATTCTGGCAGGTAAACCCGACGGGTTGAACGACCCGCGGGTCGTTGAGGAACCGCGGGTTTTGTACCCGACCCGCGCTGGGTACGGGTTCGGCGGGTACGGGTGCGGGTTGACCTTGCGGTACAGGGCGGGATATCGAGAGAATGCGTAGATGAAAGAACACTTCAAAAAGAACGATATATGCAAGGCACAGAGACAGGTAAAAGTAATACTGGGAGGAAGTGAGGGAAAGGAGGAGAGAAAGATGAAGAGAGACTTCGCCAGACGGGAAGGAAGAAGATACACATCATTGTGCCATAGTCCATTCACGATTGAGGCCAGCTCAGTCGGCGCACCGCGTCCGTTTCCTGTGGATGGAAAAGCCAGGGAGAGCATGCACATCCGCGCTGTGCAAGGGCGGGACCTTAGGTATCCTCTTGCGGTAGTCCCGGCAGTGTCTCAAGCCCACTGTTATCGGCGCTCTGCTCCCCCTCACGTTCTCCGAAGCCAAGCGCTGCGTCCGAATGCATCTTCCGCTACTCCCGCATTAACGCACAACGGAGGCAGCATGCGACGTCGCTCCCAGACTCCAGAGAACCCGGGCAACTGTGCCGCAAAGGCACCGAGCGTCCGCTCTATGCATGTGCGGGCCGCAGTTTCTTTCCATGAGCGACACGTAACTATCACCGGAAGCACCGGCGTGCGTCCACGTCGTGCAGCGATACAAGTGATATCGAGCAGCGAAAGCTGAGATCGATCAGGGCGTGCTCCCGGCAAGGAAAAGAGTGGTGGTCGAGGAGTAAGTAGGCGGGGGAGGGATGGCGAGGGCGTAGACCATGTCGCTGCAAATTGCACTATCTGTCGTCGGCGGTGAGGGAGCCGCGAGCAGTGGATGTCGGACGGGAAGGAGTCGATGATCCGCTCGCCGGAGTATCCGAAGAGCATGAAGGCCCGAATGGCTCCCGTTCTGTCGCCCCGAGGAACGGGCGGGCCCGGGGGCGTTACAGCCGGCCGTGCTTCCGATGATCCTTCATCCCTGCGCTGGCGACAATGTGAGTGCGAGAACTAGAGCAGAAGGTACGCGGCCATGGCGAGGCCAAGGAAATATGCCTTGTCCCACGGCTTGGTCATAGTGGAGCCGCCGAGCAGGAGTAGGCAGCCGTCGGCGAGAAGCACGACGTGGTACCCGCGCGCACTTTCCCAGGTTGCCGCGCAGCTCGAACGTGGGCGATATTCGGACGAACGGTTTGTGAGACTAAACATTATTCACCCAAGACTGTGTCGCCGACGGATCTTGAAATCTTTTTGGCCATCTCGGTGTCCATAGGTGAGAATTCCAAGCTTCTATTGAACTTTTGAGTAACCCGACCGAGTGTCCAGGTTTCTGTGGTCTCGACTCTTGATTCTGACACCATCTATGGGGATGCATGACATTCGGAGGGGTAAAGCATCGATTTACAGTCAAATTGACGGGTGCTGCCTCGCGGTCAGGGAAGAAGCGCCAACTTGAAGACAACCAGTAATTCAATGGCAAATACTACTTTCTTCGTCGAAAATCTTCAGCACCCTGTACCAGACAACCAAGAGGTCTGTATTTCATCTAGCCTTCAATGTTGACAGAGCCATCAAGTCTGCGTCGGTAGTACTTCCACCGCACTGAATTGAATTGCGGCACGTTTTAGCTAGTCTCTCACAGACAGATGCTTCAATATTTTCTGACCTCGTTCCTCGATATATTGAAGTCTGTGGGTACCGGCAATACAAGGTCGATCGGCGCGCTATTTGGCCTTGCTTGCTCTCAATTAAACGATCACTTTTGCAACCTCGTCAGTTTATCGCCTTTATCGCAAGAGCCACCGCACGAAGTAGTACAATTTTTGGCACACAAATTCTCATGAACCTTCGCTAACACCTCTTGTAAAGATTTTATTTTTAAATCCCTCTGTTTGTTTGTTATAGTGCTTATGACAAGAAAACTGAAAATTATGCAGAATTCATAGCTATACAACACAATAAAGCTAAGTAAAAACACAAGAGCAGCGGAAAGCGTTAGGAAATCCATGGAATCATTGCGGGAAACGGAAAACGCGGCAGAACAACATTGTGACGGCGAGTTATCCGACTAGTTGTCCTCCAAAGCCTCTTGTTGATCTGGTGTCGGTTCAGTGGTCGGAATCCTGCATGAGATGATTAGATTAAGTCGAAAAGCAACTGCCTTACTTGTCCCTGTGCCGATTAACTGCTGCGATAACCACGGCCAGCAATTCCGCTCGACGTTTGTCACCCCACACAGCTTTCTTCTGCAGCTCCGGATCTTCAACAATGAATTTGAAGATGCGAAGTTGATCCCGTAGCTTGGCGACAGTCATGGTGTTCACCTTTACGAGGTCCAGCTCCAGTCCGACTGCTGAAAGCCGTGCCCGCTCGAGCCGCCGGTCCTCCTGCAATGCCTGCCGATGATCTCGCGCTTCTCGGCCTTTCGTTGCGATGCGCTCTGCAACTTCCAAGTTGAATCTTCGGTTCTTCCCAGAGGCATCGTCTTCGCGCACTCTTCGCCTGACATAAGTGTGGTCTTCTGGCTCCGTCATAAGCCGCTGGATGAAGGTCTCGGTATTATTCCGTCGAAGTCGTTCGCGGGCGGAGAAGTTGCTCGTTGAGATGTTAGGGTGAAAGCGAGCAGCCACGCGCATAGAGCCCAAGATTCCCTCGTTGGAATCATTGGTTGCGGGGATAGCCACCAGATGTCGTAGAGAGTCGGGTAGGGTATCAATGGGTCCACCGCGCACAAATTCGGAAGTAAATTGACACCATCCCTCGGCGCAGCCAGTAAAGAGTGCTGTTATCATCTCGCGGACGTAGGGGAGTTCCTTTCCAGCGTGGCGAACAGCCTCGAGTAGCCCAGGGTTGATCGGAGGGTTACCGTCAATCGTGAGTTCGGAATCAGGAACCAATCTGTCCAAAATCAGACCTGGAGAGATAGCCAAATGCATGCAAAATATCGGCAGGCGCCGATGCAAGTCCACCAGATCAAGCATGTCGACAAAGGTTGCATGGTCAGACGGGTTGCCGCGAATGATAGAAAGGTAGGGCCATGAGACAAGGAGACCGTATGCGGCGAGAGCAGCAACTTCGGACATCGTCGATGGACACGCGAGACCGCGGATGATGTTCGTCTCCATGTGATTAGCGCCAGCACGTCCTTTGCCGTCGCAAATGTCCTGTATGAGACCACAAGTTATACTGTGATGCAACAACAGTTCGGCAGCCGCATAGGAAAAGCTCTGGTAGCGCGTTGCGGAGACCTCGGCGAAACGATGCATGAGGCTGCCGAGCGCATCAGAACCGTACCGCTCGACAACCATCTTGGTCATGTAGGCGGTGTAGCGATCCTGGTATCCCTTTTTCGAATTTTTGTTTCGGAAAGTGGTGCCGGCTAACTCAATCAGTTTTATCGCGCCGCTGGTGCTGGAATCGATCGCTTTTTTGGATGCTGCAGATGAGTCGGCGGCTAGTTGGATGGTCGCGTCGTTTGCCTTATTAGGCAGGAGTACGGGCGGAGTACACGTAGGGTTGCGCAGCCAGAATAGTCGGATGTGTTTTGTACCGTATACCAGCGCATTCAAGTCTTTGTGTCCGCCGCAGCCAGCAGAAATTAAGAGATCGAGGAGGGTTTGTTCGTCGGTGGATATATTGTCGTAGATTGCAGAACCGAGACGGATTTGGACGACGGCCTGAGCTACTTTATATTTATCGAACGATGTACTGGCAAATTTCACAGAATCAGATGGGTTCATATTGAATGTCGGAGGAATCAATACTTACGGATTTTCGATTCCACGCGAGGCTAAATGTGCTTGTACTTCCTCGTCCGGGACATCCGCAACTTGCTCAAGGAGCTCGGAATCTGGGAGTGCGCTGACTGCGCGTGCACCTAGATCTTCCAGCACAACAGAGTCCTTCAATGTCCTGTTCAGAGCCTGGAACTTCTTGCCATCTGCAGCGTGATCACCGCTCTGAAAGTGGAGCTTCTGGAACAGTTTGTTGAATGTGAGGTGATCGTTAAGCCGTTTGGCAAGAGGGCTGCCCGAGTAGGATGCGAAAATGTGATTGAGGTTGTTAAGGAGGCCGTGATGCTGTTCCGTAGCGGTGTGGTCCAGCGCCTTCTCCACGCCGAAAACCCGTGTGACCCATTTATGATTGGCGGGGGTTGTGATATCGTCGTCGTCTCCGTAGGATGAAGCTTTGACTGTGAAGTGTGTGCCCTCCATTGTGATGCCTCGGTGAGATGTTCCATCTGTGCTCAGCCCGAAACCTGTCCAAGCAGATTAATCGGAATTTTCACGTCAAAAACCAACTGACTGGCGGCCTGCGACATCTCGTATCCAAGTTGAATGAGGCCGAATTCTCCGCCCTCCTTTATGGCACGCTGTACTGTCCTGGCACTTGGGAGATGACGAACACAAACACCGACTTTGTCGAGAAGGGCTTGAATTGCATGCCCGACCTTGGCCTCGGCACAGCCAGCCCAAACAAATAAATGGAAGATCTTTCGCGCACCCGGTGAGAAAAAACCTCCCTCCCGACATTTCCATTCACATATCAATTCATAGGATCGCTTGAATTCGGCGGCACTAGCGGTAGCACGCTCGACCTGACGGCGCAAGTTCTTCACAGTTGTGTAATGTCCGCGAGCCCGGCCCTCCGCCTCGGAGACCTGCTGTTGCCAAATGACAGACTGGGAGTCGTAAGCGTCGCGTGTCGATGATAACTGATTCTCCAGGAATGATGTTTCTCCCGAGAGCGCGAGATACCTGGACTCCAGCTTGTCCAAAGTAGTTTGCAGATGTATCTTTTCAGCCTCGAGACGGCTGATTTTCTTACGTGCCGCGCTAAGTTCGGTGTTCGACTGGTTTAGCAAATCACCCAAGAGTGCTCGTTCATTAGAAAGACGTGTACTGGCGGAGCGAAGCGCAGGGCAGTGCCGGCAATTCGGTGAAGACGAGCCGGATTGTCCGCTTTCGGGGTCCGAATCCCACGGGCTGTCATCCTCAACATCGTCTGCGCGCCGAGTTGGGTGTGTATTGTTCGTCCTAGAAGCTTTGAGAGAGTCAGTGACGGCTTTCTGGGCTGCAGAGCGGCGCCTTTTCGACATAGTCGCGTCCAAAAAAAAGCGCGATTGCCCAGCTATGTAGTGACGTCACGCGTCATATCGTCCTACATCGAGAATCTGACTTGACTTCAACATCAGTCTATCCGCCCAATTTTTCAACTTGGATTGCAAGAAACTCATGTCAAGATGCTGTGTGATTTTTTTTGAGCAAATTCGAGGTGATACAAGGCTTAAATGGGTTGCATCATGAGGCCAATTCTCAAAACATGAAACTATACCTAATAAAAAGTAATCCGTTTCCAAGACCTGTTATAATACACTAAAAAGAACATATATAAATATTTTCATGATTTTAGGCGAACTCCTTCGACTCATGAACCACGCGGAGTTTCGGGACAACTGTAATCGGTGGACAAACACGATCAAATAGCGCGCTGATCGACCTTGTATTGCCGGTACCCAAAGTCTGTTATCAAGCCGTGGGGTCCGATCAGAGTAAAAGCTTATTACATAATCTGCACAGCCACATGGTCGCTTTTCGATGTTTTGTGCCTACAGGCTGAATATTAAAACTAGATTTTACACCAATAGACTCATGGTAGTGCTCTGAACCTCCCTATGTGCTTAAAACTTTTGATACACTGTGGAACGGGGTGATAGAAATCCTCAAGTATCTCATGTGACTGCGCACTCTCTTGAACTACTGAGCCTTCAGCAGTGCTTTAAAATGCTGAATACATTTCAGAAGGCATGGAATGGTAAGAAGGTTTTTTTGAATGGTTGAAACGGACAGAAACTGCTCATAGTGGTCCGTGGTTGGAGGTTCAAAAGACAATGTGGCTGTGCAAATTATGTAACAAGTGCTTACCCCAATCGGGCCCCCGCACTTAACAACAGACTACGTTTTGGCCGACAGGTGATGGATTCACACGGTTCGAATCAACTTTGGCGAATTTTCATGTAGCCTCTGGGTTCGTACAAATAAGCGAACTGTGGTTTATTCCCACACATTACTGTTTCCGAGCTTTTTAATGTACGTGTAGCAATTCACCCAATTTTCGAGGATGGTGCTGTTGCTACATCCAGATCCTCGGTTAAATGGGACCGGCAAGGATGCACTACAGTCACTCGGGATGGAAAACTATACTGCTATGTAACTCCTTTCAACGGCTTTGACCCACCAGCCTGTGTCCAAGATTCAAACAAATCCTCTACCGGGTCTGTTAGCCACCGCGCATCGACATATCAAATTCCTGAAGCTGCGAGCGACGCTGCAGATGTTCCAAGACCTGTCCCCGTGTCCAAAATCAATTTTTTATCCTGCCCACGGACAGATTTTTGACATCCATCCCAGTCCTCAATCCAAAGACCCAAACGAGTACCAGAAGGGGTCTGTTGGTACAGTCAGCGACATGAGTTAGCGACATGAGTTATGACATTAGGTTCGATTCCCGCGAGATCCATTGAGTAGGGTTCAGTTTTGTCTTTCGAATCTTATGAGTCACTTATAGCCTCTACTTGAAAGACGGATCCATCAAGTTCAAATTGCCGTCGGTGTACCCATTGTGTTCAATTAGATCTTTGGATATTCCAGCTCTCAAATTCGTCGATTTCCTGGCTACCTACAGTCAAAGTCCACTGAGCGTCAGTGTCAGCATCGACACCTCAAGCTTCAGGCAGATGAATCACTGCATTCCAGGCCCAACTAGCCGACCTTACGGCTAGCAGTCGCTAGCGCCGGCTAGCTACTGCTAGGTCTGCGGCTAGCCTCAGCTACTTAGCTCTGGCTAGAGACTCTGCCGAAGGTTGTCCAGCCCGGTAGCCAAACCACTAGCCGGACGCCGGCTCGCTCAAGGCTAGCTTCGGCTAGTTGCCATTTTGCCTGCAGCTAGACGGAGCCGGAATGCAGTGAATTAGGAACCGCCGAGCAACTATATAAGTCCATTTCACATCCATTTTTCTTTTTGCTTGATCCACGTTATTTTCAGATCAGCCAACTAGATAGATTCAAATTCAGTCTACACATGGAGTGTTCAAGTACTTACCTAGTTCCAACCGCCTCGTGTCAGTTCTTTTCCCTTGAGCTTCGGCCCGAGCTCGGGATTCAACTTCAACTCCGGATTGTCGGCTCACAAACGGTCTTTTATTCAGCGCTCAAGATGATACTGGAAAGGGTCTGTAGGGTGCTATACACCATCAATGAGGGGATTGTTTAAAGCTTTGCCAGTGTTCGGCGGGGTTCGAGTCCCCCGAGGCCCGTAATCTGTGAGCATATTTTTATTCATTTCGAACTCCACTGATCCTCTAAGATGTTCAGCTGCGAAGTCAACGAATCATCTTCACACTGCGACACACTAAACCGGTAACCGATCTGTCTAGTACGGGAATACTGTCGGTTCACAGACCGGTCGATCTGGCACCTAAGGGAGCAACTTTATTCTTACGGCAACACCTCTTAGATCATTTCGGTAGTGGTACAGTAAATGACCTATGACGTCCTTCAAAGTCAGAGGTGATGGTGCTATTAGTCACATACCCCCATCTGGGTATATTGCGCTCTGGGGTTGGCCCCTGTTGCCTGCTTTATTCCGGTAGTTCCCGGCATATTCCCACCGTTGTAGCCCAGATGTAGCTTGTGACAGGGGTGCTCCCCCCGCACCTCCCTCCTTCCTGTACTGCTTGGCTAGCGTCAATTCCATCCACACTCCATATCTGTCAAATGCAGTCCAATATGAATGTAGGAACAGGTAACCTGTTCTGCCTCCAACACCTCCGACACCTTCATAACTCAGATGTAGCCTGTAACAGGGGTGCTCCCCCTGCACCTCACTCCTTCCTGTACTGCTTGGCTAGCATCGATTTAACCCACACCCCATCTCTTTTGAGTGCACTCCAATAAATCCGCCTAATCTGTCTCTACATGCAGGAGCAAGTAACCTGTTCTACCTCCAACACCTTCATTGCAGAGGTTTTGGTTTCTTTCTTTCCAGCTCATCTCTTGGTGCCAGCTTGATAGCACTGTGCTTCTTTTGTATTTTTCTGGTGCTGTTCATTTGTAAATATGTGCTTCTACCCAGGCCTCATCTTCCACCTGGTCCCAGCACCTATGTTAGAATGATTTTCCCATCTAGTGGCATCTCTACTACTACAAGCAGGAAAGCAAACCTTGGGGTCTTCTCACAGCTGCTGAGCAGTGGTTCAGTTCAGTATGGGCAATGACAATGGTTTTCATCAGCCTCTGGCACCCTCTGCATTGCGGTAACTATTCTCTTTTTTATTTTCTTTTGCCAAAACCTTTCCCAGTAAAATTGTAAAACACCCTTCCCACCTCAGCTGCACTTCTGTGTACATAACTGGTGTTGCTGGCCACCTCCATTGCATATTTTACACTGATTTATTCCTTTTGCAAGTTCAGCCTTTAGTCCACTGGAAAAGAGAACTGGAATTATGGTGGCAAAGAGACACATTAACATGTTAGTACAGTCTCATATAGATCTCCCTCTCTATAAGTTTATGCCTTTCAACTCCGCCCACAGTCTCCGTTATCAGTGCTCTGGAGCCACTTGCCAATGCACTACCAAGATCAACCAATTGCGACTTCTTTAAGTGGTGGGCCGCAAACACACCGGGCTCTTGTTGTTCTTAAAACAATTCAAAGTTTCAACCAAAGAGTGTCTTTCCACTTTTGGCCTATTGCAGCCCTCTAAGTCGGACTCAAAGCTGACAAACACCTAAGTTCAAGGCCTCAATGCTCAGGAATATCAAAGCATGCTGTATATACTCTATCCCAGCACAGTTCAATATCTCAACCAAATGGCATTTTCGAATTTTTAGCCTACTCTGACCCCAGATTGGTCCCAAGACAAACTAGCGAGTGCATTTAGAGTTGAGTGTACTTTTTGAGCTTGAAACCTACTTGCTAGATACTTTTGACTCAGCTAATGAATGCCTACTTCACCTACACCACCTCCAACATGCCCTCTTCTTGTCTTTAAGAGCGCAAAGACTGCCGGAAATGGTTACCGAAAACTTCAATGAACAGAACAAGACCATATACAATAAAATGGCCTTTAAGAGCGACATCCCTGACTGCATATATGAGAATAATATCAAATTTTGTTGTTTCCCCCAAATATCCATGTTCTAGTATTCTGAATGCACACTGTTTACTGATCTAATACCTGTCAGAAGTCACTTGAGTTATAGCTGAAGAGTTTTGGAGTTCTGGAAATTCACAATGTTTTTGAACTCGAAGTTTGAAGGATCTGGTCAAGGTTCAACTATGAAAACTAGATGGATTCCGGTGATATTCTTGCACGGCAACTTTACCTTCAGATAACCTGGGATGTTTTGACCATTTATTCATGGGGCGACCCAGGGCTTTAATTTGAGCCCCTGGTCATGATATTTCATCCAGTATTGGGTGTGTGGGGTCTAATTTGCGGAGGGCCGACCGTTATTCATCTTGTGATTGGCCGATCAAACACGGTCCGGGCTCCGGCCCGCCGCCAACGCGAAGTGGAAAATGTTTTCAAACATTTATAACCTCTCATTCATATATACAGTCCATGCTTTTGCTTCTGCTTAGCTGGAGCCTCCAACACCTCCTATTCCCCACAAACTTTGAAGGCCTATGTTCAGCTCTGTCAGTGCTATTGTGAAAGCTGAGATCTGATGTTATATTTGTTCCTTTGAAATTGTTGCATCGCTATTTTGAGTCAATAGAGGTGGACCATAAATATGGAATGTTGAACTTCACTCACTACATCCACAGTGAACTCATATCTTGAAACAGGTACATCAGTTGTGCTTGAAATTCAATGACACCACAGAGATGAGAGATATCCATACCACAGAGGTAAGTCGGTATACTACCCAGAAAATGTGGTATAGGTGTTGGAGGTGCGTTGGAGGTGTCGGAGATGTCTGATGTGGAGTCCAATCAACAGCGGGCATCATGCACACAGATGAATGGCGGTCTAGCAGATCAACCCATAGCAACTCACAAGCCAACACAAGTGAAGGTGGTCACACAGATTGAATTTTACTGTGACAGAGGTGACAGAGTTATAAGCACCTCAGGCTACCCTTTTTGGGAACCCTTAGGGTCAATTCTTTTCCTAGAGTTAAATGACCCTAGCGGTACCTAATTTCATGGTCCAGCCCACTGCCGGTGGGGCAGCCCACATTTTGGGTGGGGCAGCCCACTTTTTGCAAAAAGTGGATGTGGGCTTCCCCACACTTCTTTCCAGTGGGGAGCCCCACCCGCCGCAGGCGGAAACGAAAATTTGTGGGGTGCCCCACTGCCCCACTTTTGAGTAGGACCCCTGATACCAGTCCCACTGAAAAAAAGTTTTTTGGGCTCATTTCTGGGCCGTTTTGCACTGTCTGTGGTGATCCTGAAAGCTGCTTTTTGAGGCTATTATTCTAGCCAGAAATCATGTATGCACCCGCACCCATTCCACATGCCCATATGGGCCCCCTTTTATTTGCTGTGCTTGCACCCGCACCCTGCCAACCACCCCCTCACTCCCCCTTTTATTCTCTACACTTACACCTGCTCTACACACTGCCACCCACCCACCTGCATCCATTCCACGTGCCTGCCACCTACACCCATTCCATGTGCCTGCCACCTGCACCCATTCCACGTTCATGCCACCTGCACCCACTCTGTTCCTCCCACCTGTGCCATTCTGCACACCTGCCCACCCACACCCATTCTGCTTACCTGCCACCTGCACCCCTTTTATTCTGCCTGCCTGCACCCACACCTCTTTAATTCAACTGCCTGTACCCACACCCCTTCTATTCTGCACACCTACACCCACTTGCACATTGCAAAACACTTACTCAGATTACAATACACTTTTAAATTGTGGCTACTCCACTTTTCCTGTGGGCTCCCCTACTTTCTTTTTTCTTATGGTGGGGCACCCCACCTACTGTTGTGGGCTGCCCCACTTTTCCTGTGGGCCACCCCACCTACTGTGTATACAGTGGTGGGCTGCCCCCCATAATGGTGGGGAGCCCCACCTTACTTATTCCTACTGGGGGGCTGCCCCTCTCCTATGGTGGGCAGCCCCTCCATTAGTGAGCACCCCACCTTTTGCCAAAAAAGGAAATTTCCTACATCAACTCTGCCCTGGCTTATAATTCAACTGTTTTGGATGATCTAACTATATAGGGGTGCTATTCTAAGTCCTTTGAAGGTGACCAGGCAAAATTAGAGGCTATTATAGTGCATTAATAGGTGAGACTAGCAAACCTTCCCTTTTTGGACACTACCACCTTTCACCCAAAAAGGGAATTTCCTACATCAGTCCTTCACTGGCTCATCATTCAACTGTTTTGGATCATTTAACTGTATAGGAATGTTATTCTAAGTTCCTGGAAGGTGACTGGCCAAATTAGAGCCCAGTATAGTGCAATAATAGCGAGCCTTCCCTTTTTGGACACTAACTCCTTTGGCCCAAAAAGGAAATTTCTTACATCCACCCTTCCCTGGCTCATAATTCAACTGTTTGGGATGATCTAACTATATATATGTTATTCTAGATTCATTGAAGCTGACTGGCCAAATTAGATAATAATATGGTGAAAATTGCGAATTTGATGAATTGTGTTCCTGGCTATAATGCCTTGGGTAAAGATAATAGTTCCTGACTGTATTCCCCTTCAAAAGGCTATAGGAACACCCTGTAAGTAATGGATTATGTTATATCATCAATGTGAGCATATATTTCCCTTTTGGGACACTAACATGCATCACCCAAAAAGGAAATTCTTGACATCAGTGCTTTACTAGCTCATAATTCGACTGTTTTGGATGATCTAACCATATAAGGATGTTATTCCAAGTTCATTGAAGCTGACTGGCTCAAATTAGAGCCTATTATAGTGTAATAATATGGTAAAAATAGCGAATTTGATAAATTATGTCCCCAGTCAGCTTCAAAGAGCTCAGGAAAATGGTCATATACAGTTAAATCATCGAAAACAGTCGAATTATGAGCCAGGGAGGGGCTGATGTAGAGAATTTCCTTTTTGGGCGAAAGGTGTTAGTGTCCAAAAAGGGAAAGTTCGATATTTTCACCCTATTATTGCACTATAATGGGTTGCAACCTCAGCCAATGACCTTCAAGGCCTAGGGAAACAAAGTAGTACACTCAGCAGGTATTTATATTGCTGTATCACCAAGATATTATGGCCAGGAACATAATTTATCAAATTCGCTATTTTTACCATATTATTACACTATAATAGGCTCTAATTTGAGCCAGTAGGGGCGCTCAATTCTTAGTTCGGTTCGTCCGGTTCGCGAAATTAAATAAAATCAATTCATTATTTGTACCGTAAACAACACGCAAATATAATGATTTTTGATAGAATGTGGGAAGGTGAGAAGATATCAAGGCACGGGTGCTCACTGACCTTGATTCGCAGGGGTGTGAGTGTTCAAAACCAAACGGCGGTGGTGGTGGTGAGGGAGTACACAAGACACACATGACTTAATTTGTTCATGTTTACGGTACAAATAATGAATTGATTTTATTTAATTTCGCGAACCGGACGAACCGAACTAAGAATTGAGCGCCCCTAGTCAGCTTCAATGAACTTGGAATAACATCCTTATATGGTTAGATCATCCAAAACAGTCGAATTATGAGCTAGTAAAGCACTGATGTCAAGAATTTCCTTTTTGGGTGATGCATGTTAGTGTCCCAAAAGGGAAATATATGCTCACATTGATGATATAACATAATCCATTACTTACAGGGTGTTCCTATAGCCTTTTGAAGGGGAATACAGTCAGGAACTATTATCTTTACCCAAGGCATTATAGCCAGGAACACAATTCATCAAATTCGCAATTTTCACCATATTATTATCTAATTTGGCCAGTCAGCTTCAATGAATCTAGAATAACATATATATAGTTAGATCATCCCAAACAGTTGAATTATGAGCCAGGGAAGGGTGGATGTAAGAAATTTCCTTTTTGGGCCAAAGGAGTTAGTGTCCAAAAAGGGAAGGCTCGCTATTATTGCACTATACTGGGCTCTAATTTGGCCAGTCACCTTCCAGGAACTTAGAATAACATTCCTATACAGTTAAATGATCCAAAACAGTTGAATGATGAGCCAGTGAAGGACTGATGTAGGAAATTCCCTTTTTGGGTGAAAGGTGGTAGTGTCCAAAAAGGGAAGGTTTGCTAGTCTCACCTATTAATGCACTATAATAGCCTCTAATTTTGCCTGGTCACCTTCAAAGGACTTAGAATAGCACCCCTATATAGTTAGATCATCCAAAACAGTTGAATTATAAGCCAGGGCAGAGTTGATGTAGGAAATTTCCTTTTTTGGCAAAAGGTGGGGTGCTCACTAATGGAGGGGCTGCCCACCATAGGAGAGGGGCAGCCCCCCAGTAGGAATAAGTAAGGTGGGGCTCCCCACCATTATGGGGGGCAGCCCACCACTGTATACACAGTAGGTGGGGTGGCCCACAGGAAAAGTGGGGCAGCCCACAACAGTAGGTGGGGTGCCCCACCATAAGAAAAAAGAAAGTAGGGGAGCCCACAGGAAAAGTGGAGTAGCCACAATTTAAAAGTGTATTGTAATCTGAGTAAGTGTTTTGCAATGTGCAAGTGGGTGTAGGTGTGCAGAATAGAAGGGGTGTGGGTACAGGCAGTTGAATTAAAGAGGTGTGGGTGCAGGCAGGCAGAATAAAAGGGGTGCAGGTGGCAGGTAAGCAGAATGGGTGTGGGTGGGCAGGTGTGCAGAATGGCACAGGTGGGAGGAACAGAGTGGGTGCAGGTGGCATGAACGTGGAATGGGTGCAGGTGGCAGGCACATGGAATGGGTGTAGGTGGCAGGCACGTGGAATGGATGCAGGTGGGTGGGTGGCAGTGTGTAGAGCAGGTGTAAGTGTAGAGAATAAAAGGGGGAGTGAGGGGGTGGTTGGCAGGGTGCGGGTGCAAGCACAGCAAATAAAAGGGGGCCCATATGGGCATGTGGAATGGGTGCGGGTGCATACATGATTTCTGGCTAGAATAATAGCCTCAAAAAGCAGCTTTCAGGATCACCACAGACAGTGCAAAACGGCCCAGAAATGAGCCCAAAAAACTTTTTTTCAGTGGGACTGGTATCAGGGGTCCTACTCAAAAGTGGGGCAGTGGGGCACCCCACAAATTTTTCGTTTCCGCCTGCGGCGGGTGGGGCTCCCCACTGGAAAGAAGTGTGGGGAAGCCCACATCCACTTTTTGCAAAAAGTGGGCTGCCCCACCCAAAATGTGGGCTGGACCATTAAATTAGGTACCGCTAGGGTCATTTAACTCTAGGAAAAGAATTGACCCTAAGGGTTCCCAAAAAGGGTAGCCTGAGGTGTTATAAGGCTGGTAGACAGGCATATGGCTGTGAGTTCCGGAGATGGCACCAGTATTGTTAGACTGAGGTTCAGAAAGATGTTTCAACAGGACCTAGAACCATTGTTGTGACGGAGGTGGTGGTTCATACACATGGACTGTCTATATGCAGGTGAACGCCCGAAAATCAGGAGTATTTGAGCTGGCATACCTCAATGGCCACTGTTTGCATAGAACTGTTCAACTATTGGGTACCTGAGCTAGAAAACAACATTTGAACCTGAGAGAAGGCAGCGGAGGTGTCGGAGGTGGATCGATTTTGCATTGGAGGTGATGCAGGCAGAGAAAGCAGGGAGCTCGAATGGAGTATATATAACAGCAAAGAGGAATAAAACATGGACAAAATTTGTGCTAACCGAGCAGCGTAAGAGCAAGGAAGGTGCAGGAGGATATTGGCCCTGTCATGTATATTACTATTTCTTGGACCTCATAGAATATGACAATGATATTCATTTTGTATATAATGTACCTGAACTGAGTGACCTAGCAACTTTTTAGGCAAATCACAGAACCTCTGACACCTATGATGCGAGTTGTTTCCCATAGTGGATGGAAGATTGGTGCGCTCTGAGCTGTAACCCATACACCTACAATTGTTGTGTTTGTGTGCTCACCCACACACAACTCCTCATCATGATTGAGGGATTGTGATTCCGTGGATAATTTAGATAGTAGAGTGATTGCATGGATCATTTGGGTGGTAAAAGAGTGCAGCTTTTTGAGGGTGGGGGCTGGCAGAGACAATTCCCATGCTGTCTTGTGTTCGAGAGAGACAGCAGCAGGAGCTGCACAGCGGTTCAGAGGTGATTTTCACAGTGAGGGTAGTCCGAGGTAGGTGGGCGAGGCGGGGTAGGCAGGCCATGCCAATGCCGATGTAGCGAAGACCTAAGCAAAGTTAAGCGAGCCCGGCCCATGACATCTACACCACTGATGTGGACCTCATAGGTCATTTCACGTACCACTACCGAAATGACCGAAGAGGTGTTGCCGTAAGCAATAAAGTTGCTCCCTTAGGTTTGATCTGGGCTTGAATTTAGATGATACACATTGTCGACGTCATTCCTCGCATGAAAATCACGAATTGCTAAATTGGGACGTAAATCCGATAAATCCGAGGCCCGAGTACCTCCCATTCAGTAGAAATAAAATACGAATGCTCCGAATTTGTGGAATAGACATTATCCCCTGTGTGCTGGTGTTTTTTGAGGCATTTTGGTGCGGGTTCGCGTGCCTCAGATGGCAAACAGCGGTTGTGGCTATGTTGATGGGGCATCAAACGTGACTTTCACGTGGTGAAATGAGATGAAATGTGTCACTCTCTTTATGAAATTAAGCCTGTCCGTCTGAAGCCTTTTCAAACTCCGCCATCTCCGCAGCCTGTCCATCAGCTTCTAACAGTCTAACCGCTTTCGCTGATCTCTCTCCAGGCTCTCATACTGTGCCTGTCCGGATCCGGCTTCACAGCATATCTATGGAACACTGCAAAGCTCTGTCTTGAATGCTCAGTTCAACACTCGAAGCTCGGAATTTATTTCATTGTGAATTACAGGCTCTTTGACTCATCCAAGTCCTCGATTGGGTCCTCCTCACCTGGGGCAGGTAGAGAAGGCAGCCTAGGGTCCCATCTAGGGAGCAGGTGGTCTAGCCGTGATTCTACAGTTTCTGCACACAAGTGGGGGTTTTGCAAGCCTTTTCTAACCGATCGTCTTGGCATGGGGGGCAGCTACAGTTTGCAGAGGGCCAGTGCTCCTCATCATTTAATCGTAAGGAGACTTGTCGGCCCTCTCCAATTGTGAGGGCGTTGTGGTGAGCCTTAGGCATTTGCAGGCAGTTGTGTTGTTACGTTGGATAAATTCTGGGTCCTGACCAAAGTGGTGGAAGAGGGGAAGCATTTCCCAAATCTCAACTGAGCGATTTAGCGTATTGACACCGGGGGCAACGAGCGAAGCATGTGAACACTGAGTGCATTACACGCTGAAAGGCTTTGCCTCGGTCCGTCTAAAGCTGGAGTACTGCTGATAACATGGACCGACGAGTGGAATGCAGCAGTACAAGCCACAACCACTAACCGAAATCCACATCCTTGTTCCCCCGGTTGCACAAGCTTAGACGTGCCGACGAGTATTCATGCATTTTAGACTTCTTCACGAAACTGTGAAGGAGTAGAAAAGGGACACAGATACTTCAGTTCGACTGGTTGAAGCCCTTAATCAAGCGCTCAGAACAAGAGCACTTGACTAATGGCGTGCAAGACTGTTGTGGTGGGATTAAGACCCTCGCATGGCATAGCCAACCGAGTGCGTCAATCCAACACCATTCCAAAACCAATCCCAAATATAAGCCTTCCAAGGCTGCTGATTGTTTAAGGTCCCTTTCGACCGTATCCCATAATCCCAAATAATAAGCCTTCCAAGGCTGCTGTAGTGGTGCCGTGTTCTCAATCCAAATCCCAAATCCCTTCACACATCTTAATCACGATCCCAAAGTATGTGTTTTACTTCCACCGAAGGCAAGACATATTAATCACATTGTGCAAACAAAGCAAAGCTCTTAATAGAACCAGTCCAGGATCACAAGCGCGGACTACCCATTGTAACACAAGCCCTAGATCCAAGTCTCTTTATTGAGACCAGGACCTAGCTCCTGTGCCACCCCAATGTTAGTGCTACAAGCACTAGATCCAAGTCTCTTTATGAGACTAGGATCTAGCACCTGCGCCACCACCACTGCAGTCGTGCATCCATACTAGAACTGCCCTCCTTATATACTGTACATTTACGCTTACACTACTCTAATTACACTACCTGAGTAAGCTAAAGATCTGCCATTTAACTCCTTGTTTCCGATCGGTTGTCTGACTCGACTGAACTTCCAAGCCAAATAGTGTTGTCCTGCCCTTCGGACCATTGGATTCAGAAAGCGCTGAGTCTCCCATTTCTGTAGACACCCAGAACTCCCTATTCCACCAAGTGGTTCCCGAGATATAGCCTTGTCAATTGCCGATTAAGCCAAGAACCCAAATTGGGACGGTAACAGAGTTGAACCAGTTTAATGGTCAAAGTCCCTTGATTAACACCCTTGGATTCAAGGAGCGTTGGGTATCAGCTTTCTGTAGATACCCTAATCTCCCCGAACCGCCCAGTAGTTGTTGAGATATACACCAATGAAGCCTTGCCCGAGTCAAGAACCCATATTGGGATAGCAACATTGATCGGTGATTAATCATGTGTCCAGACACGTCTCCAGAATAGGCCAAATCAACCACAACAAGGTGCATCAAACCCACAGTTCTACCTCTGCCGATAGACACTGGTTATTCAGAGTGGATATTTAAGTTCCCTGATATTTGTTGGCCCCACAGAGCCTTAATCAAGTGATTATAAGGACTCTATTATTAAACCCGTTGAATCGAACCTTAATCAGTATGGGAAGTTCTGATTAATGTGCTCTCGGGCGGGCTGATTAAACCCTCATGCAGGATGTGCCTGATTAACCATTCGGGACTCATGTTAATCCTGGAGATGTACATCTAACTTGGTAATGCACAGGAATCCCAACATTAGCGAGATTCCAGGCAAGGCCAGATAGCCTGCTTATCAACGCATGTGGCTCACAGTCAGAACAAGGCCCACAAAGCTGCCTTTAACAAGCAAAGGGGGGCTTTGTTGCATGCTTTATTCCCCTGCACCAGAGAACAAAGCATGCAGCAAAGCCGCCCTTAGTCTGGTAAAGGCGGCTTTGTAGCCTTTGTTCCATATGTTAACCACATGCGTGTAATGCATGTGGTGTTCACATGCGTCGTTGGCTGCCCCCAGTGTGAACTCTGTGCCATATTTCTGTGCACATTTGAGCATATCTTTGAGGTGCTTTGGCCACTCTTTTTTATTTGCTGCCCAGAGTTGGAGGAACATGTTGATGTGTGAGAGGGGATTGACCCTGGAGTTTTTTACATCATGTTTTGCAAGCTTGGTGTCCACCAAGTAGCACCAATCGGCCCTCAGGGAGGGGTTAAAGTTCATGGTAGGACTTGAGTTTCATGCAGGAGATAGCTTCGTTTCGTGCTCTCAGATCCAGTACATTCTTTCCGCCCACTAGGATAGGTGCTATCAGCATTTCTTGCCCTACAGGAGAAGACTTCGCTCCACCCCACATAAATTCTCTCTGGGCACGTAGGAGGTGGGTGACAATTTTTTCAGGCATACCATTCATTTGTGTAAGGTATTGTGTCATGGCTGCGACAGTAATCTGGATTATGTTCTTGCAGGCCTCAAGAGTGGGGTGGTGTCTTTCCCATCTCTCCAGCGCAGAATCGATTTTTTCTAGGACCGGTGTCCACAGTGTGAAGGTGTCTATGCCATTTCCGATATGTCCACCCAAAATTCGGACCGATTCTCCTTCTTTGACTATGTGCACAGAGGCTGGTATGGCTGAGTCATTTGCATTTAATTTTCGGGTTTCAATCACTTGAGCCCGGTATTCTGGGGTGCCCACTGGTATGACTTCTGTCTTTTCCACATTGAACTTGGCACTTGAGGCCAGGCACCATTTATTAAAGAGGCATTGGAGTTCGTCGAAGCTGTCCGAGGTGTCCAGATATACTGTTGTGTTGTTGGCAAACATCTTGCAAACCACATTATTTATGAGCCAAGGGACCAAGTAGCCCTTGAGGTTTGACTGGCACAGCATCTCAGCCAGAGGCTCAATTGCGAGGTTGAACAGGAGACATGAGAGTGGGTCACCTTGGCGTACCTCTTGAATAATTTGGAAGGCAGAGCTTATCTCCCCATTTATAATGACATGGGTCTCGGCATCAGCATATAGTGCCTTCACGGTTTTAATAAAGTGTTCGGGGATCCCTTGTTTCTCCATGGCTCTCCACAGATAGCGGTGGGAGGTTTTGTCGTAGGCCTTTTCCTGATCGAGAGCGACTATTGCTCCATTTTTTATGTTGTCCTCCGTGTAGTCCACAACTTCCATGGCTAAATAGATTTAGTCTGCAATCTTCCGGCCTTTCATGAAACCAGCCTGGTCTTTATGTATGAGGTGCAGTGCAATCCGGGTGAGTTTATTAGCAAGGGCTTTTGTGAAGAGTTTATAGTCCGTGTTGAGGACAGTGATTGGGCGGTAGTTTGCTATGTTGGTGGGGTCTTTCTTTTTCCAGATGGGACACATCCAGCCGGTAGCAAAGCCGGTTCCCTTTATGATTCCGTGGGTCTCTATATCATTATAGACTCTAGTGAGAAATCCAACCACATTGAAGATTTTTGCTGGTGGGCCATCTGACAGTTCATTTGCCTTCTTGGTCTCAAGATAGATAGCATGGAGTCTCTTCCACAGTTCAATCGGCAGGACATTTACTCCAGCTGCAGTGCCGGTTGCTGCTTGCTTGAGGGCCACAATTACATCATGTTCTTCGAGCTGTTTGCCTAGGGCGGCCATCTCAGGGTGCTCTGCCTTAGAGGTGATCCCTTCTAGAACTTTGTCTATCACCTTATTTTTACCTTCAGGGTCCAGTTCTGATTCATCAGTCTGGAGGTTGTTATGGTAGTGACAGGCGAGCTCAGCCATTTTGTCTGATTGGGTAGCTTCCTACTCCAGTGTTACATCTGTGCAGCGGAGGAAGGACATTGTGTCCCATGGCTTAGGGTCTTTATTCATGCGGACTGAGAACTTTGTTATTCTGTCAAGTTCTGTGTAGCAGCAAACTTTTGTTGCTGCCCAGTTTCTGTCACGTTGTCTTTCAACCAGCTCATTGATCTCTTTGTAGTTTCCCAGCCCTGCAGGCATCTGAGGTGCCTTCATCTGGTCCATTGAAGGAGCTGCTGTCTCCTACAAGGGAATCGTCTTCTGTGTTACTACTGTCAGCAGTATCATTCTGTGGCAGAGATTCCTGTGAATCTTCACTCATGGTAGAACTTGGGGCTTCCTAGTATGTGGTGGGATTGCCTAGGACCTCTTCACGTTTTCTTTGAAGTTTTCTCTTCTTTTGTTCCAGGGCACCAATAGCTACCTTGGCTCTCTTACGCCCAAATGTGTTTATCTTGTTTGTGAGCTTCTTGTGCAGGACTTGGTGATTTTCCTCATTGGTTCGCATCTCAAAAGTTTGTTCAGCTTTCTGGCCTATTTCGGTGACAAAGTCTAGGAACTTCTGGTCATACATCAGGAAGGCAGGGAGGGTGTAGATTCCATCTCCGATAAAGGGGGAACCTGGAGCAGATATTTGTACTGAGACCATCCGGTGGTCTGTAAGTGTCCCTGTCATATCATCTATGCTCCATTTCCTGCTTCTTGCAAGCAGTTCTGGGGTGGTGTATATTCTGTCAATCCTGGACATTGTCCCCTCCTGGCGGGTGCTCATATATGTATATGCTTTTGTATCTGGGTTTATGGCGCGCCAGCCATCTTTAAGGTTCAGTAGACATTTGAATTTTGCCAGGGCAGCAGTTGCCCCTGGTGCATCTGCTCTGTGTGGGAGCCTGTCAATGAGTTCTTCAACTATGTTGGTGTCTCCACCCACCCAGTCAAGAACTGGAAGATCCTCGGTCATCCAGAGGTTGTGGAGCTCTTCCCAGAAGGCCTTATTGGCCTCCATTGACTCAGCTGGGGCATATGCTCCCGAAGCGGTTATCTTGTGCTTGCCATGCCATGGCAGTACAGCTAGAATCGCCCGCCCTGGGATCAGGTAGTGAATTTGAACACCTTCTGTATTCGTAAGTTCGCGATTTAGAACAATAGCAATTCCTTTCGTGCTTGGGTCATCAGGGAAGGGGGAGTTATAAATGTCCATCCGACAGTCTAGGTGACTTTCCCGAGTCTCCACAGCTTGCTCAGTGGAAAGGTGGGTCTCCCCACTATTAGAACTCCTGTCTTATTATCATGCATGAGTTGGTGGAGTGCATGCCATTTATGCTCGGGGTGTTTGATTCATTTTTTCTTCCACCTGATTATATTAATTGCGCTCAGGTTTAGCCAGGCTGCGGTTTTTCTGTTAATCACAGGGTTATTTAGGTGCCGGCAGGCTCTCTTCCGTTGGAAGAAGGCCGGTGCATGCTCCTCATTCTGAGGGATATCGTCCCCGTGGGCTCTGCGGCGTGCAGATTGTCCTGTGTGGACCTGACCCCTCAGAGGGGAACCCTGGCTTGGGTTTTGAGGTGCTAGGTTTGTACCTTCTGGTGGCATGCCGACAGCCGGCAGAGTGGCGGACGGGTTTGCACCCCTCCTCCCACGTCTGCTGGCCTGTGTGTTTTGATTGAGCTGAGTGCCGTTTGCAGACTCGTTCCCTGAGGGGTTGCCCCCTCGGTTTGCAAGTCGGGCAGATCAGTGAGTTGGCCTGACGTGTGTACTCACGCCGCCACCCTCTACCATTCTATCTCTGTCATCGGGGATATGGCTGATGGCTGGTGCCACATTTCCTCCAGAGACGGAATCTACACCACCATCACTACTCTCGCTTCCTCAACTACCAAAAGATTAAAACAAGAAGGCGTTGAATTACATAGACTGGGTGCCAACTAACACTCCAGGTACGGGGCAGACCATCCTGGTCTCCATGGGGAGCTGTCACGTGCCGTGACTTCACATCCTTTCGGACGCCATCGGACTCCGACTATCTCCAATCCCGATTATATCCGACACTGCCTTTCTGTATTCGCCTTCACTCTATTGGTTCGTACTACATATGATTCCCTCTGACTCCTAGGTTACCCTTATGCTTCTCCGTCACGGAGCCACCGGAGTCCCGATGATATACGAGTCAGCCTGACTTCACTTGACTCATAACGACTCAATCCATCACGGACCCACTCGGACTCCGAAACTCCGGTACTTACATTATATCCCCACTAATACTTTACTCTCGTATAAATACAAGCCATGTCAGTAGTTAGACTTCAGTTTGAATATCGACTTAGTCTGCCCTATACTCTTCCTCTCGGACTCCGTCCCCCTCCGAGTCTCTCTCCGAAATTAGGCACCAGGCGTAGAGAAGGGCGCAGCGCACGAGCTGAAGCCAAGCCTTTCCCTTCTAGTATACGGGTTCGGTTCTCCGTTCGGACTCCGATACTTTCCCTCTACATCTCGACCACTTCGTCTTGCTTATACACACTTCGTCCCTCAGGCTTATCTCGTACCTCCGTCGGATCCCGGTCGGGAACCGGTACTTGACAGGAGCATGCTAACAGTACTAGGACAGGGTTCGCATATGGGCAGATCCCCACCCGTTCCTGATAGTTTCAGCCTCTCGGCGCGGCGAGCTCTCGCCTAAATAGGCCTCCGCATGAGTTTAACCACCAGGCTTTCCCGTTCGAGCATTAAATGTGGGCCTTGGGTTGCTGTGAGAGTGCATAGAGGGACAGCAAGAAAAAGCCCTCATGCGAGTCCCATAACTTGCGGGGTCGGGGCATCACTCTACACACACAGGCTTTTTTTGGTAGGGATCCGGGAGTGGATGAGTTGGGATGGAATTTATTGTGGAAATATATAGATTTGGGTGGCAGCCCATCCATGTTCGACCACATACATATATTGGCATTGCCACCCGGTATGAGGGCAATTTCGAGCCCATATAGGGCCAAGAGCGCCCACCACATAGGGCCAGGTTAATGCATTAAGCTATGGGTCCTTCCCAAGGGCCTAATGCATTAAACCTGGGGAGGGAAGTCACGTGACAATTCAGATATAACACATTAAAAGGTACTACTACACATGGTAACAAGTGGCCGGGCCCGGAGGACAGTAAGTCAGGTGACCTGCCAGCTGGCTGGAAAACATGATTGGTTAATGCCATTCACAAAATAAAAGAAAGGCAGCAGTAAGACTTGAACTCAGAGACCTTTGAGTGATGCCATCTCCAAGAGCGCTAGCAGTTTAGCCACTACGCAAGACCAACCATATAAAACATCGGTTTCTCGAGGCAACATTCATTTGGTTGAAATTTCAGTTGAACTGCTGCAAAATTGGAGGAAACCCAATCATTGGCACGGGCTCAAGCGACCAGAAGAAATAGAAGGGATACACAATTTCTTGAGAATCTCTGGCATTTTCGAAAATTAGCGCGCGGCGGCATGTGAAATTAAACAGGTGTATACTGATACAAGGGATCTGCTTACAGGTCTTTGCAGTCCAACAGCGGTCTGTTTTTTTCTGTTTTGGCAAGTTTTCACAAGAACAGCTGCGCTGAGCTCAATTCTCAACTGTTTCCCCTCAAAATAGGCTCATTCGACTCGTATTGAAAGTCCACAGCGAATGAAGCACCGGTATTTTTGATCCTTTTACATAATGAAATTTCTTCTGGAAAAACTTGGTTTTGAGTTGGACATGTGTAACACTCGGAATATTGCCCCGATTGGCCTAGTTTTTGGATATGCTATACCTCTGATGCAGCCATAGACAACAGCGTGTTTATTTATATTACATGCTGAGTGATTGTGATCTAGCGCACACTTTAGCGAAGTAGATATCCAGACACTGCCATAAGTAGAGCTGTTAATGGCAGTTTGAGTACATTAAGCTCCGTAAACACCCACATTGGCTAGGGCCGCATCAGATGTATAGCATATCCAAAAACTAGGGCAATCGAGGCAGTATTCCAAGTATTACACATGTCCGACTCAAAACCAAGTTTTTCCAGAAGAAATTTCATTATGTAAAAGGATCAAAAATACCGGTATTTCATTCGCTGTGGATTTTCAATACGAATCGAATGAGCCTATTTTGAGGGGAAACAGTTGAGAATTGAGCTCAGGGCAGCTGTTCTTGTGAAAACTTGCCAAAACAGAAAAAAACAGACCGCGCCTGTTGGACTGCAAAGAGCTGTAAGCAGATCCCTCATATCAGTATACACCTGTTTAATTTCACACGCCGCCGCGCGCTAATTTTCGAAGATGCCAGAGATTCTCAAGAAATTGTGTATCCCTTCTATTTCTTCTGGTCGCTTGAGCCCGTGCCAATGATTGGGTTTCCTCCAATTTTGCAGCAGTTCAACTGAAATTTCAACCAAATGAATGTTGCCTCGAGGCATTGCTCAGCTCCGCTGTTGCTGGTGTTCCATGGGCTGTGCGCTCGTGATGCGCACAACGCAATATCTGTGTCATTAACTCAAAAGCCCACTCAAAAGGGCAGGCTGTATAATCTGCTTCGTCTACCTCCTTCTTCCCCCCATCATCTTCCCCGCTATCCAATTGATCACCCCCCTCTTTGATGCCCTGCAACCAACGGAGAACCTCAGGACCAATATCAATCAAATGACTGGCGAGCATCAAAGTTAGTAAGACTTTTTGACTTTGTGCTCAATCTGGCTCTGCACTACTCATGTTCTTCTATGTTGCTGGAAAAATTCAATGCTTGGGGCTCGAGCTCAGTGGTTCGTATTATGCTACTTGGGGTATCAAGATCTTTCTATCCCATCAGTTGCATCCCTGACGTACCCAAGCTCGCAAGCCTCAAACGAATTCAAGCACTGATTTTTTTTTCTTCTGTTCTGCACCCCTTTCAATTTGGATGGACATAATTGAAAGGTTCCACAAAAGCTTTCCACTATCGCATGGTCTGGGCAAATACCTCACTCATACAGCTAGGTGCATGCTCTGTTGATTTAATTCTTCCATTAGAGACCCTAAAACTGCTCACCAGTGGCAGGGACGAGGACCGATGGTACTGGAGGGATTCTATCGACCGGGTTTGCGCAATTAACGCTGGGACCCAGACTGCAGATCCACTGCAGATGGTGATTTTTATATGATGGGTACGTGGTGCGTATCTCCCAATTTAATTTTTATTCTGTTGCACTTCCTGTGAATATTCCTCCCAATGTTCTGCTCACCCGTTTGTTCACTTACTGTCTTTGCACTCTCTCCATTTCTATTTTCCCGCTACCTTGCACAGCTGCCCCAAATTTGTACTCCGTTCTAGTGCATTGTTGTATTGTCCCGGTGAGCGTTGTTTACATTCAAATACCAGGTAATACTACACACTGAGCTTGTGAAGTGGAAGTGCAGGACTGATTCAGAAGTTGGATGTAACCCTGATCAGTTTGCAACTTCATGTGTGTCTCTGCATCAGCCATGATGCATCTGGGGACTAGGATCCATCCATACAGGTTCCTAGTCCCTAACGTCTTCTGTATCCCGTGGCACAGACTACCCTGAGTCTGCAGCTTTAGAATCTGCGGTCGGGTTTCAACTGTGAGAAGGTCGTGTGGTGGCATCATGAGAGTCCTGTGCCACTAAGATGTGTCTGTATCCACACAGACGCCTCACGCAAAAAATAGAACCCGGGTGATTCATGACAGTTTGCAAGACTTTTAAAAAGGGTCTAGTGCATTGCACTTTGGCAGGGTGTGGTAATCTGAGATGAAGTGAGTTGAGAAGATCATCCAAAACCCATTTAACTTGCCATTAACACAAGATCCTCCACACCTGAGAGCAGTGAGAGCAATTCTTCAATGCTGGCATGAGAACTTGCTGGCTCCCACAAGGTCTCAAGTTCGTCTAAAATCAAGAGACTTGGTGGATTGTTTGAGAAGCTGCAGCACTGCTTGGGTAAGGTCTTTGCCAGGCTTGAGTCCCAGATGACTCCCAATTAAGTTTGCCAGTTCGACTTTTGTTGTTGCAGAGTTGCAAGCAACAAAGAACTTATTCTGTACATATCTGGCTGTGATATCTGGGTGATGCAAGACAGCTCTTGCCAGGGAGGTTTTTCCCATACTGCCTACACCCAAAATCGCTATCCTCAGAATTCCAGTGTTAAAAAGGTGAAGGATGTCCGAGAGCTCAGAGTCCTGGCCATGGAAGATTTTCGGCTCTGATGGCAGCATTGAGATTGAGTTAGAGCTTTAAAATCACAGAATAAGTATTATCCAAAGACTTTGCAGGGAAGATGGATACTGTACCTATTGGATGACCAAGAATAATGCCCGCCTATCTATGAAACAGTAGGTATACATCTGGTAACAGCTGAATTACTTACTGTGGATGCCCTTTCTGAAGCAGTTGCTTCAGAGAGTTTTTCAATCATGTCAAGCACTTCTTGGTGTCTCTTTTGTGCATCTTTCTTCATCTCTGCAATGTCCGACAAATCCCTGGTTCTGTTAATCTATGAAAATATGTATCTATGAGTTTTTATTACACAGAATTGACAACAAACCTGAAAGAACTCAAAGCTTTGTTGGAGTCCAGCTTGGCAGTCTTTCAGTAGTGTGCTAATTTCGCCCTACCGGAAGAACCTTTTCACTCTGTTCCCATTTTGTTGGGCCTCTACAAAAGTGTAGATTTTGTGAAGGATCCTAATTTCAGTGGTTACAGCAGTTTCCGAAAAGCTTGACACTGCGTGATTTTCTTGCACACTTTCCAACTTTGATGGAGGGCCAAGCATTACTGGATTTGGGCTCGGGGCCGACGGTCTGTCAGGAAATAACCCATTTTGGCACAGATGGCAACACCTCAAAAAAATACTGTGCCTAGCATTTTCTCTCTCTTTTTTCTATGTCTTTTGTTCCTCGCCGCCCACCTGCGCGGAGTCCGCCTCCTGTCTACGAAATGCCGCCCAGCTACGGTGATCCCGAGTCACAGAGCAGCAGTAGTCCTCCGAGACTGCGCCCGCTAAGCGTCAGCCCGACTATGAGCGAGCTAGAGTTGCAGACATTTGGTAAATTTTTGACTTTCCTGCCGAGACATATCCTCAATTCATTACGAACAGGCCATTGTATCCCGCCTCTTCCCTTTTTGTTTGATCCCCAGGTGGACCCACTGTCACCGTCACTGTCCTTACACCCTTTACGCAACAATTTCTCGCGTGTCCATTCATTTGAGCTTCCGATTCCACCGTCTGACAGCACTGTGTCCGGCAATCTGTCTAATCTGCCTCTGGCCTCGGACATATCTCCCATTTCTACGTCAACCCGGCTCTCCGTCTTCCCCACTGGGCCGAAACCCAAAGGACCGCATACGAAGCCTGCTCCGGCTTCTACCCGGCCCCCGAGCCCCGACGTGGACCTTCCCGATGCTAAAGAATTCGAAATTATGGTGTGGACGTATGGTGCCCCCAAAAAATCGTCTTCTAGCGCTCGGAAATCCAAAAAGGTGGCCAAGGTCGAGCCCATTAGCCATGGGCCTATCACCGCGAACACAGATATGACCTGGGATTACATGGTCGACACTATTGCAAATTTATTGGGAACATCTCCGGAGTTTCTCGTCATTTCCAGCATGGAGTGGCGTTGGCTCAAGCCACAGAATTCTCCGTGGCTTCCTCTTCGGAATGAAAGCGGCTTTGCGTCACTCATCAGACAGCTGCTGTCGCCTCCCAAAGCCGTTTCTGGTGCTTATATCATCGTCAAGATGGATGAGCCGATGAAGGCGCCTCCAACTGTGTCAATGGTACGTCGAATTTATTTTGCATTCAACGCATACTCATAAATTGGAAATTCAGCCTTGGGTGTCTCAACCAGCTGCTGGTCCGAGCTCAGGTCCTGGCTCCTTCGAATCTACGTACCGCGCGGTCATGGGCTTCAACGATGAGCCGTCCGATGATGACGGGGAGCAGGGGAAAATTAAGGTGCGCATCTTCTTGGCCATCACAATTAATTTGACCTGACACCTCTAAGGATGGACACGGGTACACCCGCGGGTACCTTCGGGCTTACCCGTACCCGGACCCGTAAAAACCGTACCCGTGTACGGGTCGGGTCTAAAACCCGTACGGGTTACCCGCGGGTCCTCAACACACCCGCGGGTCCCCAAACCCGTGGGGTATACCCGCAGAACTTCCGGAATAAATAATATTTTATTGTCAAATGCGGTGTAATAGAGTGTAGACTACTCAACAATCTTAACAATTTCATTTCCCGAGCTATCTGCATCGTCCTGGGTCTGAAACGCCTGTGATTTTAGGCGCTGCATGCTGCTATTAAGTCGTTTATTTGAAGCAAGTCGCGGTGTCTTCAAGATCCCAAAAACCCGCGGGTACACGGGTCAGGTACGCGGGCTGAGCACGGGTCCGAACTCGCGACCCGTACCCGTACCCGCCCACACCCGCGGGTACAAACCCGCGGGTGTACCCGCGACCCGTGTCCATCCTTAGACACCTCCTTTCCAGGTTTCGTTTGACGAGGGCTTGGAAGAAGAGATGGAGCGCATCTCTAACAAGTATCCTCCTGGAACGTGCTCCCTTCATCCCGACCTCGAGTGCTATCATTCTCGTGTCACCGATCTTCACTTCAAACTCGACCGCCCGAAAAAGATTGTCTGGGCCGCGGCAATCGTAAGTGACGTGAATTATCCTCAAGCCACCTTAATCGATCATTTTTCTTCTAGAAAAAGGGCACGGCATCCCTCATTACGCCACCGCTCGCATCCAATCACTTCAAAGCAAGTGCGGCACTCAGAAACACTGCCGTGAATGTGACGGCAGCCCCTCCTTCGACACCTGCAGCTCCTCCACCTCCTCCACCTCCTTCGACACCTGCGACACCTGCTGCGCCTCCCACACCGTATCCTACACCATATCCGTATGGTCCGCTTCCCTTTCCACCTTCGATGGGATACCCATCATTCCCGCCCTACCACCTACCGGGACTTTATGGCCACCCGTCGCATATGCTGCCGTGGCAAGATACACCTCGGGCTCATCGACGTCGGCGGTCTTTTGATGGTTCCTCGCCACCCCAGCAGTCTTCCTCGAAACGCAGGCGCGAGGACCGGCTCCCTGATCCCCCTTCATCCCCCGCATTTTCTGGTGGATCCCTCGGCGATTTCCTTTCTCGGTATCCTGATCTTCCCGCTCTCACACGCGCATTCCTTGACGACCTCGGATTCGAGATTGGAGATGACTTGTCTCTGGTCACGGAGGCGCAGTGGAAGGAGGGAGGGCTTACCCTCTTTGGCTGGAATCGGATCATCAAGTCGTACAAGAAGTACAAAACCTTGCTCCGTACATAATTGATAGATTTTGCGCTACCAGTAACATAGTCTTTTTGTATATTTACCTCTGCACTTCTTGCGTATTATTTAGCTTAGGACTGTCTTCCGTATTATACCCCGTATACTCCTTCGTAGATCTGCCTGCTTTTACCCTTTTGTAGTCATTTCTCCGATGCTAATAAATTCGCTTTCTTTGTAAGTGGGTCGCGATAAGATTTCCAAAAAAGGCAAGACCATATTTCATGAAGGTGAGACGAATTGTTATTATACACTTCCTCGGGACCTAGTAGAAGCCGGAATGTTGGAACCAGCCGCGCGCACTCTCCGCTGTTACTGCCCCACATGCCTCCAAAAGATCCACCTCTGGTGTTTCACTGTTCTGCATGCGTCTCCAATGACGGCGTATCCAGGCCTTCACTGAGGCAATTACTGAGTATAATCCGCGGATCTATGACCAAAACTCACCGGCGCTGAAGCTCTCCTCAATCAGATTGAAATCGGGTGAATATGGCGGAAGAAACAGAAGGACGGAACCTATAATATATGAGTAACGTCACGAAAGAGAGAAGTAAAAAAAACCTTGAGCTTCAACAAGCTCGCGAAGATATTCGCTCTTGTGAATGGCGCAGTTATCGAGGATCAAAACACTTTGATCGTTGGGATACCTATTCATCTGCGGCAGCTGGAGACCGTCAGCATATCAAGACATCTGCACAAACCAGGACTTACAATGTCGTTTACGATAAAATCAAAGAATTCATCGCCGTCGACAGATCCTGGGACAATTCGCGTCCCAATGTATCCGTCGACAGTGATTGCAGCCAGGATGCTGTAACGAAGACCGCGCACAAAATCGGCATCACTCTCGCCTCGATGTCCGCTCGGGGCACGACCACGCTTGCGGAAAATTGTGCGCTCATCTTTACTGGATTCGTCGGCTGTGACAATCATCGAAGCGACAAAATTGGTCTGGATGAGCTGTCTCCACTGCTCTCGCGCCTCTTCGTCCCGCTCGGATGCCGCGCGCCGTAAAATCTTGTATGTAAGACCGGCGTCATTGATGAGCATATGGAGGGCGGTGCGCGAGATGGCGGCATCGAGATAAAGGGCCACCCAGTCCATAATTTCATCGAGATACATCTCCGGAGCCTCAGCAAGGAGGGTGAGGAGGTCGTGCGTCTGGTCCGCATTGAGGATTCGGGGGCGGCCCCGGAAAGGATTGGCGGGAGGAATGACGCCGCCATAGTCCGACTGATTGGCCTTCCAGTGGTACAGGCTGCTTCGCGAGACTCCCAGGAGCTCACAGACCTCTTCTGTGATATACCCTTGCTCCAAGAGGTACAATGCACGTACTTTGAGGTCTTCACTAATAGCTCTATACACCATAAGGCAGGGCGGAGATGACAGGGCTGGTTGCCGTGTGTGCCAAATTCGGTTACTTCCTGTCGGACCGTCGGCCCCGAGCCCAAATCCAGTAATGCTTGGCCCTCCATCAAAGTTGGAAAGTGCGCAAGAAAATCACGCAATGTCAAGCTTTTCGGAAACTGCTGTAATGTATAGTGAATTTCCAATAGACAAGGATGGTACTCTGTGAATTTGCCAACATGATCCAGCACTTCTATAGGCATTTCTCCACCTGCATCTGACTTGATGTGAAGAATCATGATTGCATTCAGCAATTTGTGGATTTGCTCCAGAAGCTGAACACAGTCATCTTTGTGTTTGCTAACAGTCTAGGGTGCCACTCAGTTTCAACCTGATAAGAGCCTCTCCAACACAACTCACCTGGATATTTTTCAAGACTGCTTGAGTTGTATTTATTATAGCACCCAAGAAGGGAGTCTTCATGCTATCTGCGATAATTTGCAAACTATTTGTAGTCATAGTCAAGCATACAATCACATTATCCAGTCTATTCTGAGTCACAGTGGGCGGTGGCATGTTGGAGGTGTGGTGTCCTCAGCACAAGTGATGGTCTTTTATCTGTTTGGCCATTGCCAAGAGTATTCATTTTTGGTTCTGATATTCATCAGATTCCGGCTACTCACATTCTTGCCTTATATCAATATGGTTCTGTGTCGGATTTCACTCTCGGAATTGGGCCCAAACTTGGGCAACCAATCACAGTAGGACGGGACTCTGAAGCCGCAAGATATATGATTTGGCTCACTGAAGCTGACCAGCCTTCACTGGCAATCATCTAGAATACACATAGCCACTGTGGCAGCCATTCACGGGCAAACCTACACTGCCATTATAAAATCCATGCAATAACACAACTGACTCAGTGTCTTCACCTTGCTGGAGATCAATCATTGTATAAGCCACCACTCACCAAAACAGGTCTGCCTGAGAGAGTTGGTCCAACCGAGACCAAACCACTAACCCCGATGCTGCACAACAAACAGCCAGATGTGGAAGTTATTATAGCACATATGTAGTGAAACACCATAACAAGAGCACACGGCATCTAGTGCTATTTTGTGATTTCCTAGGACCAGTATTTATACAATGGGAAAGTGCTAGCACTTCTGATGTGTTATTACTAGCACTCAGGACTCTGGCTAGGTGATATAAAGGAGAACTGGAGTGAGCCCAAGCTGCCAGTTGTAGCACCAGATACGACTAGGGTGACGCGCTAGTACAGTCTGGAGGCACAAACCACGGGGAAATAACCATAAGCCTAAACAGTCAAGGTGCTAGCACCTAGGAAGTGAGATATAAAAGAGTAGTACTGTAAGAGTATTAGTAGATGGTGTGAGCAGCAAGTCTGGAATCTGAAGGGTAATAAACCATGCACTAGCAGCCTTCTAACAAGGGTGTTAGTATGCAGTACCCAACTAGTGATTGACCCAAGACCTGAAACACAGATGCAAGCACATGACTGTCACGATGCGGTTGTGAGTCACAAACAGAGACAAGTAGACAGTAGAGAAATAGCTAACAGGCTATTGGTGCGGTGTGAGGTCTCTGAGCGTGCTATGCACCACTCGTTGTCTCACAAAGTCAGACCTAAAACAACACAGGACATCACATTTGACATCTCCTTCAAGCTATATGCTTGAATTGTCCTAGTTATCCTTGTGCTGGCTTTCTTGGAGGTGGTACATCTGGCAGCTCAGATTTGGGTATAGTCTTTCTATACATGTTTTTGAGTCATTTGAGAGTCTAGGCTAAAGGAGACGTCAAATTCAATGTCCTGCATAGATTTAGGTTTGAATTTGGTTCCATATTGAAGAAGTTACAGGGAGTTGAACAATTTTGATCAAAATATTACTTCTGAGCCAATAGTGTCTCAATGGAGAAGAAGATCATTATTCTGGCGACATCACCCTCTTCATATTGCATGTAAGCTTTCTCTCCCAAAAAATTAATGTGTTTGAACAAGTGACCACCCTGCGAAGAGGTGTTGAAGAGAAACTGAGGCCCCAGTGCCAAATGGAGAAATGAAATGCATTTTCGTGTTTCCTTTATATCACTAATTGCACATGAATTATTCTGAAAGAATGGTATATGTTTCGAGGTAATCTGGCCAAAACTCAGGGAGATATGAGGGAATCAGTCAGTGCGACAAAAAAGTTCCCAAAACAGAAATATTTTGTTCATGCCTTCGGTTCCAACATTAGCTGTAAATGAATTGTTTGGATTTCAGGAGGTGTACAGCAGCCAGGAGGAAGTAAATCCCAGGAATAGCAACTGAAACACTGAAACACTAAAACATGCAGAAACCGAGAAAAACTGGTTGAATCAGCAGGTGGCGGATATGTCCGCCACACATTCCCATGGTTACATTACACACTTTTACGACCTGGAGAGCCCAAAACAGCATGAATCTGAACAGCTAACTGGTTGAGCCAAGGTTACACCACCTCTATTCACAGTTTTGATACATGGAAGAATTGCTACATCCATACCAGGATCCGGACTTTGATATTTTCCTTTCTGATTCTATCTCTCTGACCTCCAAAACAATTAGTTGTTACTCTAATATGCACTTATCCATGCAAGAGACTTGTTGGATGTATTTGCGCTACTGGCGGATGTGTCTGCCCACTTTCAACGTAGTGGCAGATGCATCTGCTCACCTTTTATGTAAGCAGCAGATGTGTCTGCACAGGTGGCAGATGCATCCACTAACCTTTATGTAAGCGGTGACAGGAGTTTATCTCACCGGCTCAACCAATCAGAAGCCGTATAAACCTCCATCAATTTTTTTTATTTTTATTGGACTCATTTCTAAGGGATAGAATAGGATTCTGAATCCCGTCTGGTTTCAGTCTGATTTATTTCATAATTTTGTATCATTTATGAAATCTATGCACACTGTTGGTGCACACCGAATACACATCCTTGTTCCCCCTGGTTGCACAAGCTTAGACGTGCCGACAAGTATTCATGCATTTTAGACTGCTTCACAAAACTGTGAAGGAGTAGAAAAGGGACACAGATACATCAGTTCGACTGGTTGAAGCCCTTAATCAAGCGCTCAGAACAAGAGCCCTTGACTAATGACATGCAAGACTGTTGTGGTGGTATCAAGACCCTCTCTTGGCATAGCCAACTGAGTGCGTAAATCCAACAACATTTTAGATACCAAGCTTCACAGCTATCAAATTCTTTAAGGTCCATTCTGACTGATCCATAATCCCAACTATAAGGCTTCCAAGGCTACTGATGTTTAAGGTCCCTTTCAACCATCCCATAATCCCAAATAATAAGCCTTCCAAGGCTGCTGTAGTGGTACCGTGTTCTCAATCTGAATCTCAAATCCCTTCACATCTTAATCACAATCCCAAATTATGTGTTTTACTTCCACCGAAGGCCAGACATATTAATCACATTGTGCAAACGAAGCAAAGCAAAACTCTTAATAGAACCAGTCCAGGATCACAAGCACGGTCTAAGCATTGTAACACAAACCCTAGATCTGAGTCTCTTAATTGAGACCAGGACCTAGCTCCTGTGCCACCCCAATGTTAGTGCCACAAGCACTAGAGCCAAGTTTCTTTATGAGACTGGGACCTAGCATCCATGCCACCACCACTGTAGTGGTGCATCCATGATAGGACTGCCCTCCTTATATACTGTATATTTACGCTTACACTACTCTAATTACACTATGTGAGTAAGCTATAGATCTGTAATTTAACTCCTTGTTTCCAATCAGTTCTCTGACTCGACTGAACTCTCAAGCCAAATAGTGCTGTCCTGCACCTCGAACCATTGGATTCAGAAAGCACTGGTTCTCCTCTTTCTGTGGATACCCAGAACTCCCTGATCCACCAAGTGGTTCCAAGATATAACCTCGTCAATTCTTGATCAACCCAAGAACCCAAATTGGGACAGTAACAGGGCTGAACCAAATTAATGGTCAAAGTCCCTTGATTAACACCTTCAGATTCAAGGAGCATTGGGTATCAGCTTTCTGTCAATACCCTAATCTCCCCGAACCGCCCAGTTGTTGAGATATACACCAATGAAGCCTTGCCCGAGTCAAGAACCCATATTGGGGTAGCAACATTGATCGATGATCATCATATGTCCAGACATGTCTCCGGAATAGGCCAAATCAACCACAACAAGGTGATTAAATCCCACAGATCTATCTCTACTGATAGATACTTGTTCTTCAGAGTGGATGTTTAAGTTCCCTGATATTTGTTGGCCCCACAGAGCCTTAATCAAGTGATTATAAGGACTCTATTATTAAACCCATTGAATCGAGCCCTAATCAGTATGGGAGGTTCTGATTAATGTTGTCTCGGGCAGGCTGATTAAGCCCTCATGCAGGATGTGTCTGATTAACCATTAGGGACTCGTGTTAATCCTGGAGATGTACATCTAACCTGGTAATGCACAGGAATCCCAACATTAGCAAGATTTCAGGCAAGGCCAGATAGCTTGCTTATCAATGTAGATGCACATAGGCAGACATAGACATATGCACATCTCGCTGAAATCCACAGACTCAATTTTTCCGAAAATCAGTATTTATTTTATTGTGAGCCAACGGTACAGAGTAGATATGGTGCAATTTGTACCTACACAGTCCAAATCACTCATATTCCATGGTAGCATTTCATGTTGGGCCATTTGATGCCATCAAGGCTGAGAACAGCTGCGTGCAGAACTTTTCGTCACCACTGTACAGTGAGTGGGTCATTCCATGCATCCTCTCTGTACATGTCCCTGGTGTGCCTTATTTAAGTCATGTTGCAAGCACCTGCCTCTTCTTTTGAATGGCTGCAATGGCAGATTACACCCAACAAGGCAGTGGTTCTATTCCTCCCTTGGTCTTCCTCAGCTGGTAATATTGCAAGCCTAGACTACGGGCATAATCATAAAACTGGGACCAAAAATCACAGTCACTTCACTAAGACCTTCCAATGACAATGTGAATAGCAAGGCAAAAAAAATATGCATGCAGGCAATGAGCAAGACTTTCATTATGGCTTTTGACTGCTTCATTCCCAGCATGCCATCAATACACTCCCATTTTGTGAGCCCTAGCTGCTGTGAAGCCAGACATTGGAAGATGACCATCTGACCTGAAACCAGGCACTACAATGGCCTTGTTTTGTTACTGTCTCAATATGTAGGGGAGCAACGGTGTGATGGGGTGTTCTATGGCATTTCCAAGGCAGAAGCTGTCAGACCTATAGATAAATTACCATATCATGTTCCTATATTGTTACATCATGTAGATCATGTAATATAATCTTAACTTGCCATCTACTATGATATAGTGAGTCCAAGATCACCCCGGCGAACCACCATTACGTGTTAGACCTCCTGCCTGGCTGAGCATCCGTATAACTGCTCCATGGCCCCGGTGTTGCAGGGGCTCCTGTCCAGGGTAACACAACCCCTTGTCAAAGGGTTACAATGGTACTCCTCTGTGAGCTGGCATCTTCATGGCTGCCTACCTCACTTCTATTACGGCTACTACCCACAGTGAAGCCTTCTGAACTATGATGCGCGTCTTCCGACCCGTGCCGCATCACAAACGGCCTAGGGACCGTGACAAACCAGTTGCCTTTTTTTTTTCAGGCAATGGAGCCTAGGGTGACCGTGACCATTGCCTTTGAGCGCAACCAGAAATTCAGTGTCCCTCTTTGGCTCGGTTGGATCGGTCTTTCGCCTGTACTCAGCCTCCAGCCCAATGGTCTCCCGTTCGATTCTGGCCGCCTTCGACCTTTTTTTTTTCATGATTTTTAAGATTTTTTTTCAATGTCACAAATTTTTTGGGCAACCATTTCTACCGTTACAGTGATGAAGGCAAGACAATGGGCGGTCTGTTACCATGACTGTTGCTCCCCTACATATCGAGACAGTACTTGTACACCCCTAGCTTTATGGTTTGCTCTTGGACCTTGTTTGTTCCACTTCACTCAAGGCTAGTCGCTCAAATTCAGCCCTCACCAACTTCTTGGTTCATCTATTTCTGGGCATACAGCCGAAATTCGATTCAAAGCTTCCAATACAATTACGTAGTTGCAAGTATTTCCTATACCCCACAATAACCACACCTCCAGGTTGCTCCTGGATCCCCAGTGCCAATATGTTCTCGTGAAATCTCCATGTTCTCAGCCGACTCTAACAGAAGCAAATGTACCTACTTTATGTCAAGTCTGAAATCTCCTATTTAATATAAAATCAAGGATGGGACTTAGGCCAGGATGAAGGATAAGAAGCAAATGTGTCCTGCTCGCAATTCGGTTGCTGTAAGCCTGATCAATTTCTCCAGTGAAAGCCCAATGCTGGTCTGTCAGCCTATCAACCATGCCCTATCTTCCTGACACAAGGAAAAAATTAACTGTGCTCCCAGTCTGTGGCTTGCTAGCCCAGACACATCCGAGCACTGCAGTTAATTTATTTCAGAATTAATTGATATAATGACGCCTGGCCGGCCTTCATGGTCAGATACAGTGTGCTGCATTCTTTTCATAAATCCATTGAGTCATGCCATAATGAATAAATAAATAAATAGGGGCTATTCAACCAAGTGCACAGCAATTGTAGAGATGGAAAAACTATTTTACCAATACTGCATAGTTCACGGGAATTCTAAACCATCACTACTCCAACCAGATCCTCCTGCAGGTCCTCAATATCAGATATATGATCCTCTGCCCCTCCAACAATGCCGCTAAGTTCATTCAACTTTGTGAGACAAGCTAAATTCACTCTGTGCTGCCCCAGAACATCTTCACCAATGCTTGCTAGCCTTTCATCAATGTCTTCAATCTCTTTTTTCTGTGACGATCTTTCGAAGAGTGGCCTTGCTGCATGCCAAAATTCCACTGCCTTCAACAGGTCACCATGTCCCTTGGAAATGTCCCCGAGTCGGAGCATGCACTTTGCTCTGCTGTGATGAACATCCATGTATTTAAATCCCTCCAGTGCAACTGTGAACAGACTGGTAGCCGTGTCCTCATCCCTCTGATCCAGGAAGATGTCTCCGAGAAATTGTAGAGCCTTGTGGATCCCTAACTTCTCTTTGAATTTGGTAGAATGGGCAAGGTAAACTGTTGCCCAGGTAGACATTGGACCAATTGCACCCCAACGGCTACCATTGCCAAGTCGTTCCAAACAGAAGGAATTAATTTGTGAGTGGCTCAAAGCTACAAGGCATTGCTTGAAAAGTGCCTCTGCTACAGGAATATCTCCCTCTCTCAGGTAGAGATCTGCCATGATGGTATCACACATTGTTATCTCCACATTCTGTTCCAAGGAAAGAAATATTTTTCTGGCTCTCTCAATATCCTGTTGTACTGCAAGTTTGGGAGCATTTGTAGACAAGCTAATTTCTGCGAGATTCAGAAAAGCATAGGGATCCATGTGCACAGAGCATTGTTGAAGAATCCGAGTTTGAATATTGTGCGCCTCACGGTACTCTGACTTCATCAAGTGGATTTCTGCCTGTTGATTCATGGTAGAATGGTCTGTACTGCCACCAGACATACCACAATGAACTAGAAGATCCCTTGCTCTACTGCAGAGAGAGATGCCTTGTTTGTAGTTACCAAGTTGTGTCCAGGCCATTGCTTCTATATGGAGTGCCAGTGCTTCATTATATAAATCGGCAGAAATCCTGGCCAATCTCTGTGCCTGGCTTGCATGTGTTTGACTGGAAGAATAGTCACCAAGACGGCAGTGAATACTTGCAAGTATGTGTAATGCTTGGGAATGTCTTTTTGTGTTTCCAGATGAAGTTGCTAATGTTATAGCCAGGCAACAAAAATCCATGGCCTTAGAGAAAGTGGCACTGCGTGCTAAATAATAATTTGCAACACTGAGATAAAATTTACCTTGAAATCACTGAAGTCAGTCTTCATCTACAAGGTCTAAAAGATGGGCTTACATTTGAGATCAGGATCATCAAAGTACTCAAAGTGTTCTAATGCCTGGGCCACAAGTGTTTCTGGACTATAGCTTGATAAAGAGATGGTTGAGAAAAATAACTCAGCAGTGAGGTAGACCTCGAGTCGATGGTCACAGGGGTGTGGAAGGATCCTATGAAGTTGGCCAAGCAAACAAATTGACCCTCGGCCAGTGAGTCGGCTGAAGAGATTCAGATTCAAGGCACTAAAAATATTATCCGTGAGGTCTGGGTGGTCTTTTTGGAGTCCATTCTGGAGTAAACTTTGGATATTGGCCAGATTTGATGATATTTGGCCAACTGTGGCCGAATTCATTTTAGTTCCAAAGAAGTCCTTGTGCAATTCAAGTAGCTCATGGAAATATTTGGAAAGAGGTTTGACAAGCTCATTTCTAGGTGGGTGAGTTTTCTGCATATATTCCCTGATGGGTACCAATGCTTTTAGTTGCTTTTTGTCATCCAAATATGCTACAGCAGTTCGAATCAATGTTGTTTTGCAATTCTGAATATCCTCGATAGGGATCTTGCTGTGGAGGAGCTCAACATCTGAAAGACCATCTGGAAGTATTGACAAGAGACTTAATAGCTCTTGTGCATGACGGACAGCTTTAATCCTAGGGCTAGACAAAGACAGTGAAATTGACATCTCCAAGTTAGATTTTTTGTCATAGCCCTCTGAAATCACAGCAGTTTTCTCTGCCTCCCAGCGGGACAATACACTGGAGCATCCTTCCACATCCACCAAATGGGCAATAAGATTGATAGCAAGAGGCATGTTCTCTGTCAATGAAAGCACCCGATCTATGTCTTCTGGGTTATGATGGTCCTCAGCAATATCAACAAATGTTTGGTGAGCAGCATCTTGTGTCAGGGGCTGTAGAGGACCCAAAAAGGGGTGTGTCCAGCGTACTTTGGCTGGCCTTTCTGCACCTCTCATTGTAATCTATGCTTCAATAAGAACAGTCCATAACACAGAAGTTACAGACACCTACCACTAATGCCAGCTGCTGCACATTTGTGAGGAGGGATAGAAATTCCTCAATATCCCTACGATATGCCGTGGGTTCCCACACGGTCTCCAGGTTGTCCAGAACCAAGAGACATGGTGGCCCAGATTTGAAGTAGTGAACAACTGCTAGAGTAAGGTCTTTGCCAGGCTTGAGTCCAAGATGAGCTCCAATGCATGCTGCGAGCTCAACCCTGTTGGCTGTAACATCGCAAGCAATAAAATATCGATGTTGTGTATATTTGGCTGTAATTTCTGCATGATGGACAATGGCTCTGGCAAGACTGGTCTTGCCCATTCCACCTGCACCCAAAATTGCAATCCTTGGTGGGCTTTCAACAAATAGTTCTAGAAGATCTGACAGTTCCGATTCTCGGCCATGAAATATCTTGGGCTCAGATGGCAGCATTGAGATTGAGTTGGAACTTTAACCAGTTTGAGTCCCTGCACTGTGAAAAGGGCCAGAATCACGTACCTTGTGTAGGATCCTGAATACATCCAGCTTATCTGAGGAAGAGTTAGCATGGATTAGGAGAAGGAATCAATATTTTTGTACCGTGGATGCCTTGTCAGAGCTAGTCATATCCGTAAATCCTGAAATCATGTCAAGTACTTCTTTGTGATTCTGCTCTGCATCATGTCGCATTTTTATGATGTCTGTGATGAAATTGACCTTGTGAATCTCCACATTTGATTCATCAAAACTGTCGCCCGGTGTCATTGTGACACACCTCAAAAAAGTCAAGGCCTTGTTCAAGTCCTGCTTCGCAATCTTTGAGCAGGGAATTTATCTCCCCTCGGCGAAAGAATTTTTTGACTTTGCTGCCATTTTTCTGGGTCTCAATAAAGGTGTGAATTTTGTGGAGTGTCCTGAAATATGTGGTCACTATCAGAGTGAAAAGTTGCTTTTGAAAGGACTTGCTCTGTGAATCTTCCGATATGCCTTAACACAATCGGCGGCAAGTCTCCTCCTATTCCAGACTTCATATGGACCAGTACAATTGCATTGAGCAACTCGTAAGTTCTTTCCATTAATTGAGTACATGTTTCCTTATTTTGTTTGACTATCTAAAAAACTAACTGAGATACGGTCATCACAAATCTAGCATGAAGATAAACCTGAACACATTCCAAAAGAGACCGTGTGGTGTTGGCTATTGCCTCCAACCACGGTGTATTGAATTTGTTGAGGGTTTCCAATGAATTCAAAGCTATACCCATGCATATCGAGATATTCCTCAAGCGGCTTTGAGTGGCATTCGGAGAAGAGGGCATCTTGATGGGTGTCCATTAACACGGACTTCTGTATTTATGCCGTGTCGGTAGCTCATGACCACCAACATCTTCCATGTTAGCAGTTGCCAACAGTCAGACTGCTTACTGATGGAAGTAAGTATAAATACATCCCCTCTGCTGGGATCCTCGTTTGCCCAGAGTGGTACAGGACATTCTGGCGGTATTTTTTTCTCACAGGACCTTCTATCAGCTGTCCCGCTACATTCTCTGCCAATACACCGGACATGGCAAAAGGTGATAGTGATCGTTGGGCGCTCCCGTCCAACAAGTCGATTGCGTGTTCAATAATGCCAACCAGATCAGAGTTCCTATTTGTGGGCGAGATAGTTCAACGCGCAAACTCGTATCAACCTCACCAAATATGTATCTCTGTTTCCCAGCCCTTCACATCCTGTTACCACGGTAGGTACCTCAAAGCCACCCGGCTGTCGTATGAAGTGGAGAGCAGGCCACGAGATAATGCATAGCCAAGGATTGTGCACGCAGCTCGGCATAGATTTCTTTATGAAAACTCCAAAATTTTACAGATGACAAACACTTCAATGGCAAATGACAGGACACGAGTTACCACAATAATGAGTCAGAGAAAGAGGCATGCGGAATGAGGCATAGAGCGCACACCACAGGATGACCTGCGCTCAAACAGCGGGGTTCGCTTACCACTTGGGAAGGAAATCAGCTCGGGGTCGACTCAAGCCCTCCCATCACCGGGCTAAGAAGGGGTACTCCTGTCATTTTCGTACGGGCACCATGAAGTGAACGCCGCAAGAAAATGTTCGAGGTAGTGGGCAATTGAATACATATCGCAGATGCGTAGGACAGCGAATGATGCCCTGCACGCTCAGGCCGTCAAAACCCATCCGCAGAATCACAGGAAGTTAAGCAGCTGGTCAGAAAGCGACGTGGGTGCGCAGATCAAGGTTCTGAACAGGAGAACGCTGTACGTCGTAGTGGCAAGAAATCACTCACAAAGTACGCCAGAGTGATGTTCTGCAGGAGTGCTGACCAAATAAATTTGATTCACGAAGTAAGTTATGAGAATCTTGATAGATAGATACATCACGAGAAGTGCCTTGGTCAAATGATGATGGATAGATAGCTTGTCGGGCGAGGTCTGATTATCTCCTGACAGGCTGTCAAAGGAATTGACAGGTCGAATGTCGCGCAAGCACCAGGGCAAGTCATGCAGGACCGAATCACCTTGCCTTGCGGACCGAAGCCCTGACCCTGCTTCGAGAAAAGGGTGCAGTCTAGTCGTTCCTTTGTTGGTTTGCAGGGCAGTCTGGGTACGGCCTTCAATTCGAACTTCGGAAACTAACAAACATTTGCCGACCGGTCATGGGTCTCGGGGGAGTCGAACCCCCGCCGTGCACCGTAGAGGTTCAAGCCATAATATGGGTAGTGCGCAGCGGCCTATAGACCTGTTCCTTTGGTGTTTTGAGGTCCGAATATTCGTTTGCTATCGAAGGCAGGCACAAGACGTTAGGCAAGTCGTCCAGTATTAATAAGTATGAGTATTGCGCGGAGTGACTGGCCTTGAAGCTTGAATAATATTCATTTCGGATTTGGGGAGAGTAAAAATAGTTGCCGCAATTCAGTCATGGGTCTTGGGGGAGTCGAACCCCCGCCGCGCACTGGTAGTGTATTAAAGCAGACGCATTGATAGTCCCTCGCAGCCTACAGACTCGTTCCTTTGTTGGTTCATCAGGAAAACCCTCCCCCAGTTATTTCAGGTAATTTCAGATAATTTGCCGAAATTTTCTTGGTTATCATGAGTTCGTGAAATTTTGCCAAATTATCTTCTCAAAATGAAATTTCACATAATTTTAGTAACATTTCACGATTTTGGCTACACTATCTTCCATCATCCGCACCTATTCCTCCTTCTTTGTATTTTGAGACCAAACCACAGAAAATAAAAAATATGACATAGTATTCAGCAAATGTATACTACGAGACACTGTACATATATAGGGACGTAATTAGACATATTAAAGGCAGAAGAATGGAGCAATGGATATTAGGAATGCGGTGATGCTGGCATTCTTGAAGGACAAGGTGGAAGGACAAGCGGAAAAGAGTGTGTATACACATTTTTCCTGCCAACGGATCTTGACAGCAGACAGTGAAGCTGGCATTCTTGAAGGCTAGAATGGAAGGACAAGAGGAGAAGAGCGGGAAGGCACATTTGTCCTGTCAAAAAATCTTGACAGCTGCCAGAGATTCGACGTGAGTCTTGATGAGAGCGAGGGCTTTCGGAATCAACTTTGGACGCCCCAGTCTTGATGAGATTGAGGGTTTGATGATGTGAGACAAGCCACAGGAGAGGTTTGAAGAGCTTGAAGGAAATACAAGCCAAGGGCGGCGAGGTCTGGGCTTGAAACACAAAAGACCCAGCATCCATAACCCAAACAATGAGAGAGTGCTGGTGAGTGCTATCATCTTGAGACTTGCAGCACATAGACGAAAAGAAACAGGGTGTCCAGAGAGGAAGTAGAAGGAGGAGGGAAGGGGCGGAAGGGAAGTGGTGGTGGTGAGAGAGAAAGAGACGAACCGAATTAAAAAACACGCCAGCCGTTAATATCGGCTTTCTGTCAAGTCACTGACAATCTGACTGTAGCGATCAAACAGGCGGAGTTTGAAAGACTTCATCGAAATTCCCCAATTTCACAACCTCCCGTTCATTCTTGGAGCAAACCCAGGCCATCATATACAGTTCCTATGACTGCATGCACTTTATGGTACTTACTTCCGATGATATGAAGCATCCATTTGCTTTTCTGACAGAATGTTGATGAATATTCGAAAAATTATCCCAAATTATCAGAGATGTTCACACATAATATCCCGCGAAAATAATTTCACGAAAATTATGTCAAATAACTCCGGGAGGTTTTTCCTGATGTTAGCGGTTTGGAGAAAACTTGAAGCCGTCTAATAGGAGCGGCGCACGGAAATGAACGCCGTCCAATCCGAAGGGAAGACTAAAAAGAGATTTGTATGAAACAGCGGATGGGTTTTGGGGGAGTCGAACCCCCGCCGTACACTAGCACTTTGGGCAACAAATGCATGGATGGTGCGCGGCGACCCACAAACCCGTTCCTTTGTAGTTTTACGGTTGAATACAGGAGCAAATTTTGCTCCAGTACGAAGTCGCGCGAAATGGGCGGTGATTCAAAGGCACCTGGCAAACAAAACTTTAGCTTGGTACTCGAACATGGGTCTTGAGGGACTCGAACCCCCGCCGTACACTAGCAAAAGGAAGCTGTCACCATTATTGATGGTGCGCGGCAGCCCACGGACCCGTTCCTTTGTCGATCTGCGGTTCCAATATTATACTAAGCCAAAATGAACGGCCTTGAATTCGAGGCCGGAGTAAAAAAAGCTGAACTTTGAGGGATATGGGTCTTGGGGGAGTCGAACCACTGGCGTGCATTTGCAGTACCATCGGATACAACCAGAATTGATGGTGCGCGGTAGCCTACAGACCCGGTCCTTTGTTGGTTTGCAGTCCGAATAATACAGGGCTACTGCAGAGCGAAGTCGTCCAATAAGTACGAATGGTGTGCAGAGATAAAAAGATTGGAAGTCTTCGATGTATGGATCTTGAGGGAGTCGAACCCCCGCCGCGCACTGATATTTGAAGACGACACATTGGTGGTGCGCAGCGGCCCACAGACCCGTTCCTTGGCTGTTTCGAGGTTGAAACAGGCAAAGCAGTCCAGTCGGAGTACGGCCTTCAATTGAAGGGGAGACTAAAAAGAGATATCATGAGCGCATGGGTCTTGGGGGAGTCGAACCCCCGCCGAGCATTTGCAATGCAGGATCTACTAATAGTATCGATGGTGCGCAGCAGCCTACAGACCCATTGCATTGTCGGTGGTTTGAGGTCCAAATATTCGTATTGAACTCGAAGACGTCTAGCACGAGTGGGACTAAAAAATTGTGGAAACGGGTCATGGGTCTTGGGGAGTCGAACCCCCGCCACGCACTGGTAAACGTCACCCTTTGACAGCATATGCATATGGACGGTGTGCGGTAGCCGATAGACCTGTTCCTTTGTTGGTTTGCAGGGCAGTCTGAGTACGGCCTTCAATTCGAAGGGGAAACTAAAAAACATCGCCTTTCGATCATGGGTCTCGGGGGAGTCGAACCCCCGCCGTGCACCGGTAGAGGTGTTGGCCATCCATCATATGGGTAGTGGGCAGCGGCCCATAGACCCGTTCCTTTGTTGTTTTGAGGTCCAGATATTTAATTCGTGTCCTTTCGAAGGCAGGCACAAGGCATTGGGCAAAGTCGCCCAGTAAGTACGAGTATTGCGCGGAGGCGACTGGCCTTGAAGCTTGAATACTCAATTCGGACGTGGGGAGAGTAAAAATAGTTGCCGCAATTCAGTCATGGGTCTTGGGGGAGTCGAACCCCCGCCGCGCACTGGCAGTGTATTGAAGCAGATGCATTGATAGTCCCTGGCAGCCTACAGACCTGTTCCTTTGTTGGTTTGTGGTTCAAATATTGACACAGAGCTATTATGTATTATGGGCAGGTGCAGAGAAGACTTGAAGCGTCTAGTAGGAGTGGGGCGCGGAGATGAACGGCGTCCAATCCAAAGGGAGTCTAAAAAGAGACTTGCAACAGAGAATGTCCATGAGTTTTGAGGGAGTCGAACCCCCACCGTACACTAGCACTTTGGACAACAAATGCATGGATGGTGTGCGGCGACCCACAAACCCGTTCCTTTGTTGTTTTGCGGTCGAATACAGGAGCAAATTTTGCTCCAGTACGAGGTCGCGCGAAATGGATGGTGATTTGAAGGCACCTGGCAAACAAAACTTTAACTTGGCAGTTGAACATGGGTCTTGAGGGACGCGAACCCCCAATGTACACTAGCAGATGAAAGAGGAGCTGGACCATTATTGTATTGATGGTGCGCTGCAGCGTACTACGGTTGGCGGGATGGTCGCGGTTGGTTTTGACATTTGAGTTTTGATTTTTGATCTTTGCTTGTGTACCGAGTTCCGAGATTGATGCGGTAGTACACGAACACGTGAGGTCGGGTAGACTTCCTTCTATTTTTTTTTATTTGTCGTGCCTTTCCTCCCATTTCGGGTCCATTCAAGGCCTTCAAATACTAGTGGGACACTAATTTTGAAGAAATATTGCCAAGAAAGTGAGCAGGGAGTGCTGTGTAATTCGCCATGAAATTGATCTACAATTAAGAATGATTGTAGATCAATTTCACGGGCATTTGAGTGGCTGTGTGACACTTGACATGCAACTACCGATCACCGATAGGGGTTTGCATCCAGAGCCCTTCCACGCAAACATAGAGCATGCAAGTAAGTTTATGCATTTGTTTCATCACTTGAGCATTGCATGGGTACATATACTAGCTAGCCTGCACCGTATTCCTTGTGAAAAACTAAAGGTAGGACTTCTACATGGCATGAGCATTCATTTCCTGGCGAACCAATGGAGCCATCACATTGAATATAGCCCACCCAGAAAGAACCTCCAACTTGGGAGAACCCAAACTTGTATATATGTCATTTGCAACCACTGCAAAGTCTTCTGATACCCAACACAGGGTGTCCTCTCAGGGAGTACCAATCAAGGTTTCGCAGTGACAGTGGGGCTGGTGATCACGGTGACGATGGGATTTAGACATTTGTGGATCAGCATGAGTGTGGCCAAAGATGTAAACAGCTGAGACTAGAGCAGTTGGTCCAGCCTGAGGTTGATAATGATTAGTTGCTTTTCATGTACTCTTGCCGGTCCCTGGACCTCTAGATATGTTTTGTGGTTGGGTCGCGCTCCAAACCGTGCTAGATGGCCCTCACGTGTTCGTGCACTACTGCATCAATCTCGGAACTCGGTACTGTAACATAAGCGGGGATCAAAATCAAAACTCAAATGTCAAGACCATCCGCGACCATCCCGCCGACCGTAAGCGTACAGACCCGTTCCTTTGTTGGTTTGTGGTCTGCATAATGCAGGGCTACTGTAGGCCGGCACAGAGCGAAGTCGTCCAGTAAGTACGAGTGGTGCGCCGAGATGACTGGCCTTGAATATTCAATCCGAACATGGGGAGACTAAAAAGATTGGATACAGACTCCACGTATGGATCTTGAGGGAGTCGAACCCCCGCCGCGCACTGGTAAATATATACCGCATCTCGATTATGAGTGCGCTGCAGCCCACAGACCCATTCCGTGTAGTTTTTGGGTCGAATGTAGAGCTGTCCAAAAGGGAGGCGCAGAGCGAAGGCGTCCAGTAAGTACGAGTGGTGCGCCGAGACGACTAGCCTTCGATATTCAATCCGGACTTCGAGGAGATTAAAAAGATTTGATATACTCGAGTCTAACCCCCGCCATGCATTTGCGGTACCAGAAAGAATTTCATGAATGGATGGTGCGCGGCAGCCCACAGCCCCTTTTCTCGGTTGGTTTGCGGTCCGAATGTTGATACAGGGCTATTGAACAATGAAAGCAGGCACAAAGCAAAGCCGTCCGTATGAGGAGCTCGCGGAGATGAACGGCCAAGGCGGACTAAAAAGGTCTGACGTTTTCGCCGATGGGTCTGGAGGCACTGCCAGCCTCCGAGGCAGTCGAACCCCCGCCGTGCACTGATATTTGAAGACACATAGGTGGTGCGCAGCGGCCCATAGACCCATTCCATGGCTGTTTCGATGTTGAAACAGGTAAAGCATTCCAGACGGAGTACGGCCTTCAATTGAAGGGGAGACCAAAAAGAGACCTGTACGAAATGGCAGATGGATCTTGGGGGAGTCGAACCACCGCCATGCACTGATAGAGGTCGCCGGTATATATGAAGAACGCATGGATGGTGTGTGGCAGCCGATAGACCCGTTCCTTTCTGTGTTTAGGGATCGAAGATATCTGAACACATAGAGGGACATTTGAAAGCCAAAGATGTCTAGTGGTATTTGGGTCGAGCCTTGAGAATAATGTGGGTTCAACGCCGGGGATCGAGGGGAGTCGAACTATCGGATACCATATGAATTGATGGTACGCGGCCGCCCACAGACCCGTTCATTTGTTGGTTTGGGGTCCGAATACCAATACAAGGCTGGAGAGCGAAGTCATCTGGTAAGCCGAAATCCACGGCCTTCAATTCGAGCCCAGAGTAAAAAGAACCTGAACGTCAAGGAACGTTAATGGGTCTTGAGGGAGTCGAACCCCCGCCGCACACCGGCAAAGCATCGCCCCAGTCCCGTATGGATGGTGCGCGGCTGCCGTGGGGGTTCGACTCCCTCAAGATCCATACTTCGACTCAGATCTTTTTAGTCTCTCCAAGTCCGCGTTATATATTGAAGGCCAGCCATCTCGGCGCACCACTCGTGCTTACCGGACACCTTATCTCTGCGCCGGCCTGCGGTAGCCCTGCATTATTCGAACCGCAAACCAACAAAGGAACAGGTCTGTAGGCGGCCGCGCACCATCAATAGTGTCACAGCTTCATTTACTAGTGTACGGCGGGGGTTCGAGTCCCTCAAGACCCATGTTCATTGACAACTCCCAAGTTAAACTTTTGTCTGCCAGGTGCCTCTGAATCACCGTTCATTTCGCGCGACCTCGTACTGGAACAAAATTTGCTCCTGTATTCGACCTCAAAACAACAAAGGAACGGGTTTGTGGGTCGCCGCGCACCATCCATGCCTTTGTTGTCCGACGTGCTAGTCTACGGCGGGGGTTCGACTCCCCCAAAACCCATCCGCCGTTTCATACAAATCTCTTTTTAGTCTTCCCTTCAGATTGGACGGCGTTCATTTCCGCGCGCCACTCCTACTACTTAGACGGCTTCAAGTTTTCTCTGCACCTGCCCATAATGGCCCTGTATCAATATTTGAGCCGCAAACCAACACAAAGGAACGAGTCTGTAGCCTGCCGGGGGACTATCAATGTGTCTGCTTTAATACTCTACCAGTGCACGGCGGGGGCTCGACTCCCATGACTGAATTGCGGCAGCTATTTTTACTCTCCCCAAGTCCGAACTGAATATTCAAGCTTCAAGGCCAGTCGCTTCCGCGCAATACTCGTACTTACCGGGCGACTTTGCCCAATGCCTTGTGCCTGCCTTCCAAAGGACACGAATTAAATATTCGGACCTCAAAACAACAAGGGAACGGGTCTATGGGCCGCTGCGCACTACCAATATGATGGATGGCCAACACCTCTACCGGTGCACGGCGGGGGTTCGACTCCCTCCAGACCCATGATCGAAAGGCGATGTTTTTTAGTTTCCCCTTCGAATTGAAGGCCGTACTCAGACTGCCCTGCAAACCAACAAAGGAACGGGTCTATCGGCTACCACACACCGTCCATATGCATATGCTGTCAAAGGGTGACGTTTGCCAGTGCGTGGCGGGGGTTCGACTCCCCCAAGACCATCCCAGGCTCTGAAAATCTTTTTAGTCCCACTCGTGCTCACTGCTAGATGTCTTCGAGTTCAATATGAATACTTATTTGGACCTCAAATCACTGACAATGCAATAGGTCTGTAGGCTGCCGCGCACCATCGATACTATTAGTAGATCCTGCATTGCAAATGCTCGGCGGGGGTTCAAGACCCATGAATTGATTGTCTCCAAGTATTTTTACTCTCCCCAAGTCCGAATTGAATATTGAGGGCCGGTCATTCCGGCGCACCACTCGTGCTTACTGGACGACTTTATTCTGCGCCGGTCTGCAATAGCCCTGTCTCTATATTCGGACCTCTATGGAAACCCGGAGCACCACGCTGATAAGCGCAGTTGCCGGTGATGTGATGACTGATGGCCTGTCGAGCCTGTTGATCAGGACCCCGGAACAGAGGTAAGTAAGATCGTTTGGGCGAAAAGAATGAACTATGAAAAGGGCATAAATCATAGGCATGTTCATGGTGCATACATCATAGGATATATATGTAATCAGACACAATAGATGACTCTAATTCGGTGTCATGGCCGGGAGTTTGAACCATTTGCAGTATGTGTTGCAAATATGCTGCTCGGGGAACTTCTCAAAGACGTTGCCGACATTACCAGCACCAAAAATATCCCTTCCGTCCGCAATTTTTCTGCCCAATATGTTCAGAAACAGCAGGCGGAAATAGAGAGAAAACTATACAGGGATGTCATGATTTGAGGATCGGTAAGAAGACTTGCAGACCCTGATCAAAGGCAGTGAGTAAGCAGTTTATACCACTCGCAATTTAGACATACCTTGGAGATTTCAAGGTAAGTGGAATGTTCACACAACCGTCCCAACCTTTCTTACCAGCCAAATAGATCAAAGTTCGACAAGATGCTATTGACACAGTTCGCCGCATCTATGCACCGAGAGACCACGAAGTCTTTCAGTTGGTTCCCCCGGATTTTGGTGTGATAATTTCCCAGACGTACAACGAGATTGGACAACCCCCAGTTACACGACAAAGCTGCTGGGATATATATCGGCAGCTCCTCCACTGCTCCCACACCCTTGATGACATCTATCATATACCTGAAGACTTTGATGCAAAATGGGGCTACGCACTCACTATGGCACGTGACGACTATGCGAAAGAGATCAAATTGCTTCCAAACTTGCGCCCATTGCGAAACGGTGACTCTGTGATAGGGCCGGGAGGATTTTATTACATGGGTGGTGTCAATGGGGGGCGAAGGACTGGGTGAGCTGATTCTGTTCTTGCATGTGACATCTCAACTTATTGCTTCTAGACATGGAACAGTCAGCACGCCTGGACGAAATGTTGAACGAAGATGAACCAGCAGTTGCAAACAGGGGGAATGATGATGAGACGGATGAAATTTTTGCTTGGTTCTCAGATGACGAGTTTGCGGGCGTGCCTCAGGCTGATATTGACGAGTGGTAGAGTGATAGTGGTCGCAAATCTATACAGGCCTTCGAAAATACCACATTGGTTTAAAACTTGAACACAGGCTTTCGTCCGTGGTCAAAATATTTGTTCTTGGTCGCAGAAATTGTGTTGTATGGCTGAGATCCCAAATCTTGATTCCAAATTTTGCCAGAGTTTCAACTCATCGCACCACTGTCCGAATTTGATGTCCCGATTTGTACAACTTTTGACATGTCGGATTGCATGAATATTATCACTCACTTTCTTGTAGTAGTGTATATAATATCATGCGGGACTAACATAGGATACCATTTCACACCTCTTATAAATCTGGCTTGATGTGATTTGTATTGGGAAGTGAATGAAGGAGGAGTCAAGTTGATTTCCCGATTTGGACAACTGTTGATATACCGGATTGCATGGATATTATCACTCAGTTTCTTGTAGTAGTGTAAAAAATGGCATGCGAGACTAACACAGAGAACCATTTTACACTTCTTATAAATCTGGCTCGATGTAATCTGCATTAGGAAGTGAATGAAAGAGGAGTCAAGTTGACCTACCCGATTTGGACACCAGAATGCATGGATATTATTACTCAGTTCCTTGCAGTGGCGTACTGAATATCAGGCGGGACTATTTAATGGGACTGTTTTCCACTTGCTATTAATTTGGTCTGATGAAGTCTACTAGATTAAACCTTGCAGTTGGATAATTTTCTGACCTGACATAGAAATCATTAAGTTGGCCAACCACGGAGTAAACAATTTTACATAATAGTTGAGCTCATTTGCTTCTATACATCCCCCAAGATCAAGCCAATCTGCCCGGGGGTTTAACACTAAACAAGGACCAAAAGTTCCTGATGGCGGGACCGCAATCAATTGATGTGATGACCCAAAAAGGAAGCTTGTGGAACGAAACGGCTCGGCAGAATCAGTTTAGTGGTCGGACCTCAGCTGGAGTTGAGGAGGATCAAAATTATATCTCCGCAACAAGTCTCAGCAGGTAAATAAATCAGCGCTTACTTTAGTTTCCACATGAAGTCATCAATTGCTCGAATGCATAGACGCCCCAGACATCATAGGGGAAAAGTGTCATGAAACCCAATATAGTAAAGGGAAGCGCCTGTTGCAATTATCCCACTCAATTACGTAGCAACTACTTGAGTACTTAGGTAGCTTCCGGGGTCCTGATCTACAGGTGCCCCGGCCATCATCAATCAATCATCGGCAATCGCGTAAATCAGCGTGGTGCTCCGGGTTTCCATAGACCTCAAACCAACAATCTATAGGCCGGTCTTCAAATAGCAGTGCACGGTGGGGGTTCGACTCGACCATGGCTTCATCGTCTTTTTACTCTTCCTAAGAGTCCGAACTGAATATTATATTGAAGGCCAGTCATTTCGGCACAATACTCGTACTTACTGGGCGACTTTGCTCTGCGCCGGCCTGTAGTAGCCCTGTATCAATATTCGGACCGCAAGCCAACCAAGAAAAGGGTCTGTGGGCTGCCGGGGCCCCACCGCACACCGGCAAAGCATAACCCCAGTTCCTTATGCATGGTGTGCGGCAGCCCACAGACCCTTTCCTTGGTTGGTTTGTGCCGAAATGACTGGCCTTCATCATTCAGTTCGGACTTGGGAAGAGTAGAAAGACGACGAAATTATGATCGAGTCGAACCCCCCCGCCATGTACTGCTATTTGAAGACCGACACATTGATGGTGCGCGGCAGCTTATAGATTGTTGGTTTGGGGTCCGAATATAGAGACAAGGCTATTGCAGACCGGCATGGAGTAAAGTCATCCAGTAAGCACGAGTGGTGCGCCGCAACCGGCCTCCAATATTCAATTCGGACTTGGGGAGAGTAAAAATACCAATTGATGCTTGAGTAATGGGTCTTGAGGGAGTCGAACCCCCGCCGAGCATTTGCAATGCAGGATCTACTCACAGCATCGATGGTGCGCGGCAGCCTACAGACCCATTATTTTCGGTGGTTTGAAGTCCAAATATTCATATTGAACTCGAAGACATCTAGCACGAGTGGGACTAAAAAGATTTTCAGAGCCTGGGGTGGTGGGTCATGGGTCTTGGGGGATTCGAACCCCCGCCACGCACTGGTAAACGTCACCCTTTGACAGCATATGCATATGGACGGTGTGTGGTAACCGATAGACCTGTTCCTTTGTTGGTTTGCAGGGCAGTCTGAGTACGGCCTTCAATTCGAAGGGGAAACTAAAAAACATCGCCTTTCGATCATGGGTCTCGGGGGAGTCGAACCCCCGCCGTGCACCGGTAGAGGTGTTGGCCATCCATCATATGGGTAGTGGGCAGCGGCCCATAGACCCGTTCCTTTGTTGTTTTGAGGTCCGGATATTTAATTCGTGTCCTTTCGAAGGCAGGCACAAGGCATTGGGCAAAGTCGCCCAGTAAGTACGAGTATTGCGCGGAGGCGACTGGCCTTGAAGCTTGAATATTCAGTTCGGACTTGGGGAGAGTAAAAATAGTTGCCGCAATTCAGTCATGGGTCTTGGGGGAGTCGAACCCCCGCCGCGCACTGGTAGTGTATCCAAATCAGATGCATTGATAGCCCCCGGCAGCCTACAGACTTGTTCCGTTGTTGGTTAGCGGTTTGAATATTGATACCAGAGAAAACTTGAAGCCGTCTAGTAGGAGCGGCGCGCGGAAATGAACGCCATCCAATCTGAAGGGAAGACTAAAAAGATATTTGTACGAAACAGCGGAATGGGTTTTGGGGGAGTCGAAGCCCTGCCGTACACTAGCACCGTGTTGCCGACAAGTGTATGGATGGTGTGCGGCGCCCCACAGACCCATTCCTTTGTTGTTTTGAGGTCGAATACAGGAGCAAATTTTGCTCCAGTACGAGGGGCACCTGGCAAACAAAAATTTAACTTGGCACTTGTCAATGAACATGGGTCTTGAGGGACTCGAACCCCCGCCGTAGACTAGCATTGAATGAAGCTGTGACATTATTGATGGTGCGCGGCAGCCTACAGACCCGGTCCTTTGTTGGTTTGCGGTCCGAATAATACAGGGCACTGCAGAGCGAAGTCGTCCAGTAAGTACGAGTGGTGCGCCGAGATGACTGGCCTTGAATATTCAATCCGGACTTGGGGGAGACTAAAAAGATTGGATACAGAGTCCACAGATGGATCTTGAGGGAGTCGAACCCCCGCCGCGCACTGGTAAGGATGGAATGCATCTCAATTATGAATGGTGCGCGGCAGCCCACAGACCCGTTCCTTGTATACGTAGTTTTTAGGTCGAATACAGAGCTATCCAAAAGGGAGGCACAGTGCGAAGTCGTCCAGTAGGTACGAGTGGTGCGCCGAGATGACTGGCCTTGAATATTCAATCCGGACTTGGGGGAGACTAAAAAGATTGGAGGTACTGGATGTATGAATCTTGAGGGAGTCGAACCCCCGCCGCGCACTGGTAAACATTTCACGCCTCTGATATGAATGGTGCGCGGCAGCCCACAGACCCGTTCCTTGTATACGTAGTTTTTAGGTCAAATACAGAGCTGTCCAAAAGGGAGGCGCAGAGTGAAGGCGTCCAGTAAGTACGAGTGGTGCGCCGAGATGACTGGCCGTCAGTATATTCAATCCGGACTTGGGGGAGACTAAAAAGATCAGAGGCGAAGTATGGATCTTGAGGGAGTCGAAACCCCGCCACGCACTGGTAAGGAGGGAACGCATCCGATATGAATGGTGCGCGGCAGCCCACAGACCCTTTTCTTGGTTGGTTTGCGGTCCGAAGCTGATACAGGGCTATTGAACAATGAAAGCAGGCACAAAGTAAAGCCGTCCGTACGGGACGCTCGCCGAGATGAACGGCCAAGGCGGACTAAAAAAAGCTGAACTACTCGCCAGTGGGTCTGGAGGGAGTCGAACCCCCGCCGTGCACTGATATTTGAAGACGACACACTGGTGGTGCGCAGTAGCCCACAGACCCGTTCCTTGGCTATTTCGAGGTTGAATACAGCCTGCTAAAGCAGCCCAGTCGGAGTACGGCCTTCAATTGAAGGGGAAACTAAAAAAATTGAGCTACCCGACTATGGGTCTTGGGGGAATCGAACCCCCGCCGTACACTGATAGAGGTCGCCGGTATATACGAAGAGCGTATGGATGGTGCGTGGCAGCCGATAGACCCGTTCCTTTCTGTGTTTAGGGAACGAATAGTGTGGTTTCACCGCCGGGAAGCGAACAAGTGCCAGCCGGTGTCGAAGGTCGGGACAACGAGCGGAATAAACGTCTAAAAGTCAAAAGGCCGGATGATTATCACATCAGGATGACACTGGGCGCTGTGCGGCGAGGCAAACACCAAGCACCGCCTTGCCCGACATTACTGCCTCCTCTCACACCCATCTCTTGTTGCCCTAGACTTGTGCTGGCCTACCGGTTCTAGATTGTACTACTTGGGGTCACCATCCCTTCTGTTACCACACCATGCAGCCCCCACCGCCCACAGCATCCACCGCCGCCGTCTCCCAGGACAATGCCACCGCTGACCTTTCCTTCACCCAGGCTCTAAACCAGACCACGCCGGAGGAGGATGTGCGTGCTGTCCCCCTTTTCAACGGTAATAATAACATGACTACCAGACAAACATCTTCGTCGCCGCCCAACGCGGCGACGTCGCCACCCTCCGCGCCCTGCTCGATTCAGGCCGCGCCCGCGCAACCGACCGCGACCCGCAAAACATCACGCCCCTCCACTGGGCCGCAATCAACGCCCAGCTCCCCGCGTGCCGCCTCCTCCTCGACGCCGGCGCCGACGTCGACGCCCTCGGCGGCGACCTCGTCGCCACGCCCCTCCAGTGGGCCGCCCGCGGCGGCTACCTCTACGTCCTCCAGCTCCTCATCGCACACGGCGCGGACCCCACCATCGCCGACTCGCAGGGGTACAACTCCCTCCACCTCGTCACGCACAGCAGCAGCATCATGCCGCTGCTGTACCTGCTGCACCAGCCCGTGGGCGTCGACTCGCGGGACGCGCAGGGGCACACGGCGCTGATGTGGGCCGCGTATCAGGGGGACGCGTTGAGCGTGGATCTGCTGTTAAGGCACGGGGCGAGCCCGACGGTGCAGGACGACGCGGGGCTGACGCCGCTGCATTGGGCAGTGGTGCGCGGGAACCGGGTGGCGATACGCAGGCTGGTCGAAAAGGGCGCCGTGTTGGGGTGCGCTTTTTTCTTTCACTTGGTATGCTGACATGACACGTACCTCGCAGCGCAAAAGACGCAGAGGGCCGCACGCCGCGCGACATGGCCGTCGAGCTCAAGTCCCTCGGTGCGTGGCGCCGCGCGCTTGAGGAGGGCGGGTGGGACGAGGAGGGCGTGAAGAGGAAGACGGTTTTGGGCGAGAGGTGAGTTGAGCGTTTTCCAATTTTGTTTTTGAGGGAGCGCTGGCACACGACTACATAGACGCGCGCGGGGAGGCGCGCGCCTGTAGATTTCCCTCCTTCCTTCCTTCTCTTTCGCCACCTCCAGAGAAGGAGACCGGTGCTCGCTCGCCCCACCCCTTCCTTCCCTTCCTTCCCCCCTTTCCCATCTTCCCCTCACCGTCGCTGACGCCCCCTCTTTCTTTTCTTTTCTTTCCCAGGAACACCCGCCTCGCGATCTTCGCCCTCCCCACGCTCGTCTTCGGCGTCGTCTTCATGACCCTCGCGGGCCTGCCGTGGTACACGGGCGTGCTGCTGGCCGTGGCCGAGTTTTTCGGGATGCATCATGTAAGTGGGGTTTTGGTGCTTTTTTCTTTCTTTTCGGGCGTCGCACGGTGGACTGCCTGCTTTGATTTGGGACGGAGACGGTTCTCTTCTCCTTCCTTCCCCCGTCCTGCCTGTCCTATCCTCATCCGTTCCCTCCCGTCATCCTTCTACTTTCACCGCCTTCCTGCCCTGCATCCCCCCCGCGTCTCCCTTTCCTCGCTCGCCACGCCCTCGACCCCTTCTGTCATCATGCCTTCCATCACTCCCCGTTTCCTCTCTCGCCTTTCTTCCTTCTCATCTCCCCCTCCCTCTTTCCCCTTCCCTTGCCCTTGCACCCTCCTTTCTTTTCTCTAATATTGCATACTGCCGCATAACACTAACTAATAACACACCCAGATCGTGACGCGCGTCCTGCTCAACAAGTCCTCGTACACCGACAGCGTGAACACGACGCCGTACTTTGCGGGCATCATCGCGGGGAGCGTCGTGTGGGTGTGCTATGCGTGGGTCACGCGGCTCGTGGGGCGTGAGTGGTGCTCTCTCTGCTTGCTTGCTTCGGGTTTTGGCCTTTTTCGGGGTTTTTTGGGGGACGGGGAGAATTGGAGCGGCGGGGTTCGCTTGTGGGACGCTGTGTCGACGTGGAGGGCTGGAGCGGGGTTGGGTTGCCGTTGGTGCGAGTTGCGTTGCGTTATGGTGGACCGGGCACGCGCATCGGGTGCGTGCATCGGTGGGGGTTGGTGCGGCTTGCGGGTTTGGTTTTCTGCAATGTGGGGAGGGAGTGGGAGCAGGAGCAAGGTTACTGGGAGGGAGAGGTTGGACGGGGAGAGTGGGTGGTATTGGGAGGGCGTGCAATGGTACGGGGACGGGCCCGGGCGGCGCGCGCGACAGCACAGCCATGGAATGAATGTGCCTCTTCCTCTTCTGCGTCGGTATGGAGCGCGGTCACGCCTAGGGCGTAACGCGCACGGCGCTCGCCCCGCCCCGCCTCGCTTGTCGTTTTCATTCCATTCCGCCTGCTTCCCCGCATTCCGCATTAACTCACCCGTCCCTGGCCCCCCTTTCCGTTATGTTTCGTTTCGTTCCGTGCCATCATTTCATTTTGCGTTCCCAGACGCAGCTCTTCGTTATGCATTTTCAGGCACAGCTCGCTGACGCTCGCTCGCCCCACAGAAACCCAGTCGCACGCGCTCGCGCACCTGCTGTTCGCGCTCTGTGTTGGCCTGTGCGCGTACAACTTCTTCCGCGCGGTGACGCTCGACCCTGGGACGTGTCCCCGGCCGGGGAGCGATGCGGAGCTGAAGAGCGTGAGTGGCGTCTTCTTGCGTCATTCTCCCCTCCCCCACCCCACCCCCTCCCTTCGGTATTTGTGCGGGATCGACGGGAGCTGATAATACTTGCGTTGTGCTAGATCATCGAGGACCTGGCGTCGGAGGGGCGGCTGAATGGGCAGACGTTTTGTATTCAGTGCATGGTGCGTCCTGACCCTCCTTCGTACGCAGGTGCTGACCGGTCCATAGGCACGCAAGCCGCTGCGGTCGAAACATTGCCGGGTGTGCGATAAGTGTGTGGCAAGGAGCGATCAGTGCGTTTCTTCTTTGGTGCCTCTTTCGCCTGTCAAGAGACTGACGGACATTGCAGCCACTGCCCGTGGGTGTGGAACTGCGGTGCGTAGTATTCTTGAAAGGCTTTAATATGGCATGGCTGACACGAAGTACAGTGGGCGCAAACAACCACCGCCAGTTCGTCATCTTCGTGTCGACGCTCGTCCTCGGTGTGGGGCTGTTTGACTACCTTACATATGCTTGTGCGTGTGTCTGTTTCCTCGCAATATCTCGGTTTCTGATCCGTTCCTCGCCCGCAGACTTCTCCACCATCCCGATCCCCGTCCCCGCGGAAGGCTCCGCCCCAGGCCCCTCCTCCTGCCCGCTCCCCGCGGTGCTCTGCGCCCCCACCGTGCACGACGCGTTCCTCATCTCCGTCGCCGCGTGGGCGACGCTGCAGCTCTCGTGGACGTCCGTCCTGCTCGCGAGCCAGCTGTGGCAGATCGCGCGCCAGATGACGACGCTCGAGGTGTCGAACCTCGGGCGGTACGGCTTCATGGTATGTTCTCCCTTCTTCCCCACACTCTTTGGGATGCGCTGACAAGGCGATGCTGTGCAGGGCGGCCGCGGCGGCGCGTCGCTCAACGGGCAGATGGGCGGCCACCGGCCCCACGGACACGCACACGCTGCACCGACGGCGGACGGCGAGCTCGACCCGTCCGCGTCGGGCGCGCCTGCGGGCGCACATGCGCACGCGCACGGCGGCAGCGGGTTCCTCATGAACCTGCTCGGGTTCGACCGCTTCACGCGCGGGCGCGCGGCGTCAGGCCTCGCGCGCGCGTCCAAGGCGTCGAACCCGTTCGATCTGGGGGTGGTGCGCAACTGCCGCGACTTTTGGACGAAAGGACGGGAGCTGGGCGTGGAGTATGAGCGGCTGTATGATGTGCCGACGGAGGGCTTTGAGGAGGCGAGGCGGCGGCGGGAGCGGGAGGAGGATATGGAGGGGGAGGGGCTGGCGGTTGGGGGTGGACGGAAGGGCGGGAAGAAGGGCATTTTGGAGAGTTTGGGGATGTCGATGGGGATGGGGCGGGCAGGGAGCAGCCGTGGTGGGTATGAGCCGATTAGCCAGGTGTAGGCCGGCGAGGCTTGATGCAGAGGTGGATGGGACGACGAAAAAACGAAAACGAATCTTATGGTTAGGAACAATGGTTGAGTTATTTAATGGACTGGATTGTCAGTGTAGCAGTGCCCACTACTACTTCGTATAATGTATTGTCGCTTTGCTTTACTACTCGTACAAAAGGGAACTCGCCGATGTGTGTGTGTGGGAGTCATTTGAGACAGAGACAGAGCAACACCCGGGAGGCGGGAGGCGGGTGTGCTACGTGGTCGGTGTGACTACAGAAAGGCAAGTGATTGTCTTCTATACAATGAAGAAGAGTTTGGGGGAAAAAGGCAAAAACCTGCTTATTCCGAATCGGGGAATCGAACCCCGGACTGCCGCGGGCAGACTACGTTCGGTGTCGCAGTTCCTGCAACTTGAGGCTAAGTTTAGCATTGTGGATGAAAGTACTTACAGTATTTTGCGCCTCTACAATGGAATGATATCAACTAATCAATTTCGAAGAAAAACGTCTAAGAGTTAGGGTTGAGGCCGTTGACGAAGGGATTTTGTGTGTGCGAAATCGCTGTCGTGGCTGAGCAGAAAAGAGGAGACTCACAATGCCATCCCAAAACGGATTCTAACAGGTAGACGAAGATGCCGCTCAGGCTTGTCGTGGCAGCCGCCGTCCGCTGCTGCTCACGGCACCAACAGCTTTTTCTCTGCACTCGGCTATTACCACAGGACGTCTAATCTTCGCAGAGACGGAGGGATCCTGTGGGGCTCATAGGAGGTGACAAACAGGTTGCCCCATGCTGGTGTGAGCGCTGTTGCACCTTGGAGTCAGAGCCTAACGTCGAATGAAGCGACATGGTGATCGGGTGAGGACGGTGTGCTGATCAGCATCTGGTAGACGGTGTCAGTCACAGCGATAGTACTTATGCGATTCGAGGCAAGCCCAAAAGCATCCTAGCCAATTGGCTCGCGTACATCTGTCTCAAAACGAAGTCAGCCGGTGGAGGGAGGATGTGATTGTCGCCGCGCAATAAACAGCCTCAACGAAGTTTTAAGTGGAGGAACCTCACTTGAAAGTAAAATTGAAACAAGTGTCATTCAAGTCCGTCGGTACCGCCTTCGTGGAATCACGTCGATGTTCTATCATCTGTGCCGGAGCAGAGCATAGGCCTGTCCTGCATACTTTATTGAAATTATTCTGGTTTTCTTGTTATGAATATTTATGTTTCGGACAGAGTTAAGACTACACTCTCAACGTCCGCGAATCCGAGAGCACCGCCCTTCGCTCTGTGAGCTCGATGTCTGTGGAAAATAAATTTAAGACATTCAATGTCCGATTACAATGCAGCACTGCACACACCCAAATTGGTGTCAAGCACTGGCGAGCCCCCCGCGAGGGTATCGCCTGCGAACCAGTTGTTGCCCGTAGTTGTCGTGCTCTGCGGCAGTCGCCCGGACATGTGTGGGAGCGCGGGGTCGCGGAGGTTGAGCATGAGCCGGCTTATCATGATCGAAGAGATGCTAGCAGGATGAATAAGGCCTGGGTGACAGTGACCGAGCAAGACAATGTACGTACATGTTCGTAAAGGTTGTAGCAATACCCCGGCTGTAAGGCTGTATTGCGTTTAAAAATTCGCGCCGAAGAACTTCAGAATCAGATACATACGTTCCCGATCTATGGGGCATTGATTAGCAGGTATAGCGAACGCAATAACTGTGCTTTGCACTCACGACAAGCGTTAGAATGTTGGCTAGATTAGACATGACCATGACTCTGTGTTTCATGCTCTCAGAGGGAATGCAACGGCAGAAGAAAATGACATACCCAAAGTAGAGGGAACCTAAGACTAGGGCGTCAGAAGCACCAGTAGAGAAACAGAGACCGGGAGGAAATGGCCACACCGTCACGTAGTAATATGGTGAAGAGATCCCGTCCATTGGCATGATGCCGACCCAATACTTTAAATAACGTGAGGAGAAAGATCATGGAGTCAAATACAGTGACGCCAGCCCAGGCCACGGCGAGGCTGTTCCCTCTTAAATTTCCATTTCAGAGGCATCACACCAAAGATATAATATAGATGCACTCAGAGCGAGATGTTGTGAAGTTGCATCCAAAATGAAGAAGTACGCTGGTATCATCCGATGTGCTTGTGATAACTGCCCACTGCAATGTTTGTCGTCAGTTGTACTGCATATGATAGGCTGACGCCGACGTACAAGCCCAACAGCCAAAGCTCCGACAGCCACACCGAGCATCAACACAAGGGCACGTTTGCTCCGCTCATATAGCGCATAGGTCCGCAGAAAGAGCATTACTAGAAGGGGACATGTTTCAGGATGCGTTGTCAAACAAACGTACATACCTCCGACCAAGAGCTGAGTCCCAACGATGAAATATTGATGGTACGACACCAAATTTTGACATCTAGCCGAAATGCACAGTCGAATTAATCCGCAATCACGAGAAGCAATGATAAGTCGCACGTCTAGTGAGGTTTAGCATGCTGTTGAACCAAAGGAAATTTGAATTGACCGTTATTTTCTCTGCCAAGCTCTGACTGGTCCAAAAATACGGAATGATGACAGGAATGTTGCCTAATAGCGTGCCATATCGGTTGGCAAAGAATAGGACATTGGGCACGGTCAGGGTGAACGCCTCGCTCCAATATCGGGAGATTTCCCAATCGAGTGTCAGGAGGCAATCGTAAACTAGGAGCGCTGAGCGAGGATATGAGCTCTGGATTGAAACGGACTTGAAAAGCTGCGCACCGAAGGGCCAAATGTCAAAAACGCCAACAATCCTGCTTGACGGGGTCGGCATCAATAAGGGAAAGTACGTGCCACGTACAGTTGCCCTTGAATGTCAGCGGCACTCATCGACTGGCGCGCTTCATGGAGGTTCTTTTAAGCACGGGTGTTTGTACAAGTGTCTGATTTGTATGGCAACAGGGACTGGACAGCTTCGTAAATACGCGCCGGAACTTCGGCAGGCGTGATTGGCGGTGAGAAATGGCCCATTAGGGTGATAGGACCCCAGATACACGTCAGATATGTCAGTGGGGGTGTCCTGTAGCTATCTCCCGCCCAGCAGCTGACGGTGTATGTTATTTGGAGTCCAATTTTTTTCTTCGGCTAAAAACCAGATTTATTCTGCGCAACTAGGGTCAAAACCATCATGGCGAGCACAGCTCCCTCCTTTTCAGGCGCAGTTGCATTTTTCGGGTATTGCGTCGCCGCCAGCCCTCACTACAGTCACTCCGAAAAAAAAGATGTATAGGTTCCTCTGAAGACGTTCCTGATACTGTTAGTATACGGGCCAGAATAAGAGCTGCAGAAATTGTACCTTATACACAATGAATAAGTCAGATGGAATTGGTAACTGGTATGACCGATACCGGATGCCGTTTCTGGTGATCCGATATTCTCCGTCTCAGCCGGCGTCTGTGTGTACTTGATATTGCGACTGATACTTGGAGTATCAGTCGCAGTCCCAAGCGGACGTAAACGGAAGGTCTCGGCTGCCCCGAAACGGTCGCCGATAACAATAGAATCAACGACCGATTTGGGGCCTTCAAGACAATAAGTTTCGGCGGCAGTCCCGGGCATCCCGAGACGGTGACTCATACGGATCATTTCAGTTACACTGAGACGCGGCGGCCGATCAGCGGCAGAGCAGCGGTCGCTACGCTGCCGCTGGCAAAACTTCATCGGCAGCAAAGCTGCTCTGGAGTAAAACCGGAAACCGGGGTTACTGCACTTACGACATTCTACATGCCTGGAAATCTTTGATTTGCTGTGTGCAAGTGCCATGCCGGAGGCAGCCTTGAAGCTCTCCTCAAAATCTCACATACACTTGAGAAGACATTTGATATGGCGGTGCAGCGAGCCATCAGCTCCGAGTCATGATGTAACATCATGCCAATCTTCGCGCTCGCTGTCTCTTCCAACTTCGCGTTGGCATGAATCCAATATCCGTATGCCTCAGCCTCCGTCTGCGCCGCCACAAAGTACCATATAGTTTCTCCCTGCACAGCACAAAAAACATCATCGCCATGCTGGGACGCGCCACAACGGTATGCGTACCTTGGAACCATATTCGACAAACCCAGCGGGTTTTCGAAGAGCTTGGACGCGAGATATTCTGCGATGGGTGGGCGCGGGCACGGGCGCGAAGGGCAAGGGTGCCGGGGATGGTTCTGAGGACGAAGATGACGGGGTGTCGTGGACGTCGCGGCGGATTAAGTATTGGCAGTGGAAGTCCGTAAGTCGCATGTTTCGCCCTCCACTTCTGTTTTTGCTGACGGCACTAAGCTGAATTTAAAGTGGGAAAATACCACCCGCTGCACGAACGCGTTCCGCTTCCTGCCCGAGGCGCTCCTGAACCACCTCGTCGAGATGTACTTTGGGTTCCCGCACATGTACCTCATGTCTACCTCGTCCCCGGTCTCCCCCAACTACACAGACTTCGCACTCGCCTGCCCTCAGCGCGCACTCCCTCGGGGGCGTACACAGCAGCCCCGCGCACTCGCCGCTGCAGCACGTCCTCGCACTCGGCGAGGACAAGCGGACTTTTCGCGCTACCCTGCCACCGCCAACGGGAACCACACCAGCAACGTCAACTCGCGCTACTCCCAGTCGCTCGGCACAGGAGTTTGGTGAGACGCGTTTTCTCTTTTCTTCTCCCTCCCGTTTTCCCTTCTGGCGGGGTGCAGTGTTTTTTTTTGTAGGCGGCAGAGGACGCGCAGGCAGCACGGGCTCGAAGGCGCAGGCACGGCTGTACACATGCAAGGTGCTCCGGTGTGGGAAGTGTTTTGCAAGGGGGGAACATCTGAAGAGGCATGTGCAGAGTATACATACATATGAGAAACGTGAGTGCGTCGTCCGTCCGTCCCCCTTCCTTCTTTTCCTCCTTGAACGACACGAGAACGCGCGCTAATATCGACAACGCCTCTTTGCAGCCCACAAGTGCCCGTACCCGGGATGTGGCAAGGATTTCTCGCGGCACGATAATCTGGGGCAGTACATGCTGGTGCAGAAGGATTTTTGATACCATACCCCTCGTACTATCTTCCCTGGGCATGATTGTCGAAATGACCGCGTGCGCGTCTGTTGGTGCGTGCTTCCTCGCCCAATCCGTTCGCAGCACGCCCACCCGCTTCCCGTCGCCCCCGCCCGCCCTGCGCTGCCGCTGCCGTACCTGTGCTCCCGCTGCTGACCGCCGCAGCGCGCCACGCCCGCCGTGCTCGCCGTTCCCTGCCCACCACTTGCTTCCACGCTTACTACTGCTTCCCTACTCGCACCACGGCCTCCGTCCTTTGTCAGGCCTCCTTCTGGCACACTTGTCCTTGTGCAGTTGTGGTGTCCGCATTCGGTTGTCCTTTGGTCTGGCGCCTCTTTTGCCTCACTCGATGCTACCCTCCTCCCTCTTGCTCTTTCTTCTCGGATCTGTTTTTTTCTTCTCCTCGGACAGAAACATTGTACATATACTCGAGAAATACCACCGTTAATATGTTTCAACGTCGAGCTCTTGATTACCACCCTATTTGTGTCTCCTTTTTATGTGGACTGGCACCAATACTATTGTATTTCACATCTGTACTTGTTTTGACTTTTTGAAACCGAAAGAACGCGCAATTTTTCGAGTTTTTGGAGCCGAACAATGCTTTCGGTTTTTCGGGTCCGGTGAATTGACCACTCCGGTTCGTGTGCCGAAGCAGTTCCCACGAGCGTCTCTATCACAGAGTTCAGCTTCGTTAAACGTGTTTGTGCACTTTTAACAAATTCTGAAGAGACAGATCTGTTCTATTTCACTAGCCAAACTCATGGGTGTGCATAATTTAGAAAATCTATAAAATTGTAACAATGTACTACAAATAAACACGTTGATGGCGTCTCTAGCACGAACCATTGCCTCGACCGCAACCTACTTGCCTTTACATTCGTGTTCTAGCATCTTCAATGGAGTCTACTATCCTAGCCAACTCCCAAAGTGTACACGGTTCGAAAAACTGACATCTGTATAAGTTATAACGCATTAAAGCAGACATGCACAGTTGAAACTTGATGACGTCTCTACCACCCGGGAAAACAGCCTCGAGGACAACCAGGAAAGCTTTATATTGGTGTTCTAAGGTCATAAAGGAAGTCCTGGAGGCTAGCCAATTCGTAAAATGACCTTCGTTGAAAGAACTTGATGCAGGATAAGATGTTGCACAAAATGTCCTGCGGGCGGCCCAAAACAGTGCAGCCCGATCTGTGGTTCGGGTTCGAAACTTTTACCCTGGCTTCAGTTTCCCAACCGCACATATTCTCGCATTCGGCTAGCCTCCTAGGCACTTTTTCATGAGGTTAGAACACGAATATAAATCTAAGTAGGTGGTCATCGAGCGATTTTTTGTAAGAGGCACCCAACAAGCGCTCATTTAGCGCCCATGATCCTGTTTTTCTATGGTATGGTGTTGTAATTTGGTAGATTTCTCGAAATATACATATCTACCGGTTTGGATCGTCAATTCCAAGTGATCCCTCTCTTCAGATCGTTCCAAAAATGCCCAAGAGTGGTTAACAAGGGAAAGGATTTTGCTAGAGACGTTCGTGGGAACTGCATCCGGTACCTCGGCATCGTGATCCGGAGTGCCATTCTTGACGCTTTCTGCTCTTTACGACGACCACTTCGTACCGAAGACCTCGCTTCAAGAGTCCCTGTCGCCCGCGTGGTCTTCCAACTTGGTCTATACATTACTAGGCACATATTCCCCGCTTTTTGCTTCTTTTTACTGGACGGGGCCCTCGCTACAGATGCTTTTGCCGACAACTGCATCTTGAGCTTCGAGCTTCCCCTACTGCACTCCAATGTCGCCGAAACTCATCCTCTACCCCTGGAAAACCTAGAACAAACTCCTGCCGACGTTATTTTTGGTCCACCAGCAGTTCCGAGCTCAGAATGAGGCCATTTTGCGCGCAAAGATAATCTGGGCCAAAAGGACACACAGAGAGAGCAGGGGAGTCGGGTTTCCGTGGCTTCAGGTGCGTCTGTGGTAATCTGAAGTCTGCTTAACCCTTACCTTTCCCAAGTTTCCCCCATTCGCGACCTACAAACACTTTTTTCTGCCACGTCACTCGTCACCGCTGCTTCGAGGCTTTGCTGCTTGCTCTAACCGACGACAAGCGGCTCCCAGTGGCTCCCATTCTTCTGGGATCGTTTTCGTCGGTCCGCGTGCCCGTACGACGGCGAGTAAGGCACGACCAGGCAGGGTGAAGCAAGACGCCTGCTGCCCGACCCGCCAGCACCGTGCACGCCACGTGAGGACTGCTAGGCATGCTTCGACAACCCGAGGTGCCCCGCCCCAGGCCGTGGTCGTGCCTGGCAGCGGTAGCGAAGTTGCATCGCATGGGCAGTGGTGGTACCGGACCACGCTATTACTGTGGCGCGCGGATGATGAGGTACGGGGAGCTTGATAGCGCGAGAGCGTCGACCAGCGGCGACTCTTAGGTCACACCCGCTTCCTGCGGTGACGTGCGATGGCGGAAAATACCCGTTCGACACACAGCATGAACACCGGCTCGATCTCCCTACCTGCAGCGTCGCCACAGCACATGCGGTGTCGCCTCCGATGCCCCCTGGCGTGCTCATCCCTTGCGAGCGCAGGCTGAGCCAGCGCGTAGGCCGCGGATTCTACTTTTGTGCCGCGCGCATGGAGCCCCCGCACCCGGCCGCGAATTCTACATTTCTCCCTGGGTCATCGCCGAACACACCCCAACCGCTACCGGCGTTGCCTTGGTCCCGGGCTTCCGCACTGAATCGCGCAGAACGACGGTGCTGCGCGCAGGCGCGACGAGCGAGGAGCACCCCAATTGCTTTTCGCGTGCGCGTGCACCCGCGGTGCAACGGTATCGGGCAATAACTGGAGTGCGGCCTCATCAAGCGCTCACGGCAGCTGCACCGCACAAGCGCCGCCGCCAGCCTGCCCCCGAGCTGACCTGCGGGCCGCGCGCCACGTTCCTTTGGCACAACGTGCACGCTACCTGCGTATTCAGTCGCTGGGTACGCAACGGGGGCCGCGAAGCCGGCCGGTGGTCAGCAGCGTATGCAGCTATCGGTGCGAGCGTGCGCGCTGCATCCAGCCATCTGTCTGTGCCCACGCGTCGCGGCGATCCCTCCAGCGGCGCAGACCGTGACATATGCGTCCAAGGCAGGTCTGCCCTGAGCTTGGTTCGTCGCTGGAACGCGAGTGCGGCCAAGAGCGAGAGGGGCACATTTTCGCTTTAACCGCGTTTTACGTCGTTATCTAGCCTCGTTTAGCTTAGTTACTGTACATCGTGTATGGCATTTAGCGTCCCCGTATTCAGTAATTTTCTTGCGATTTTTTTGTGATTTTTGGGACCGCCCCAGGCAAGTTCGACTCCACTGCTGGCACCGCAGATCATTCATCGTTCTCGTTCCACCCTCCCGATAGGCTGTTTCTAGGCGGGGGCGGAACCCATGTGTGTATCTGGGTTCAATCGCTGACAATTTCATTGTTCTTTAGTTTTAGCTTCATGTTAGTAATGGTGTTACATGCAAAGAGACTACGGCTAGGAAATCGGCATCTTTTTAACGGAACCCACGCCACCGCTCAAATTATCTTGGTGCTTTTTTAGTTTTATTTTTGTGTAAGGTTTCTGATCAAAGCAAAAAAAAAAAAAGCTGCTGCTCAAACGGGCAAAGGGATTTTGCCGCTGAAGTGCCGCTGCCGCATGCAGCGGCAGTTTCAGCAGCAGTCAGCGGCAGTCAGGTTTATAGCACACGTTCAACTCACCTCAAACACGGTGTTCTCGGCATTCTCATCACCCAGAGGCATACTAGGGGACTCAATCCATCCTTGAGCATCGACTCTGGTGTGAATTGACCATCGGGCACGAGGTTAAGACATGAGTTGTAACTTCTTGCAGCGGCAGTCAGCGGCAGTCAGCGGCAGTTGGCGGCAGCCAAACACAGTTAAACATTCTGCAGCGGCACTTAGCGGCACTCTGCAGCAGCAAAACTGGCACTTTGCAGCGGCAGTCGTGGTTGCTGCAGCGGCAGTCCCACTTATGTCTGCGGCAGTCATGCAGCAATCTAGCGCCTGTCTGCGGCACTCATCGGTCAACAGACAGCGGCAACGTCATCCGTCTGCGGCACTTTTCAACTCAAGCAGCGGCAGTCTTACTTTCATTTGCGGTAGCCATGTGTCTATCTGCGGCAGTCTACAACTTACTTCAAGCACAACCATAGGCTGTCCAATAGCTCATAGCAACTTCCTAATCTTTAGCTCAACTCAACTGACCAACAACCTTGTCTCACACCTTGCTCACAACCGAGTCGAACCGACGGCGTGTATTTCACTATGAGTCCACTATATGTTCAAATTCAACAACCTTTTAACCTCCAAAGGGTATAAAACAATGCCTATCTCGTGTTCCATGGCAATTCTGATTATTCCGAGCTGGTGGCCTGGTAAGGTCAGCGTCGTGCACACGTCTGCGGCACTTCTGCGGCAACACAGCCACAATGCAGCGGCACTTTTTCATTGCTGCTGCCTCAACATCCAGGAATATATTTTGGGATTACCGCACTCAACCACTCCAGCCCATGAACTATACTCCTGGGTAAGTTCAAAAACCCAAGTTTCTGCCTTGTGGTCAAGCTATCTGCAAAGTTGTCCGCAATGCAAAAACACTGACCGCCGCACAACAGCCGTAGAACCGGGTCAGTTGCCAAAATTCATGCCCACAGACAATCGAAGTACCCAATTTGATGGTATGGTCACAGAAAATGCCGCTACAAGCATCAATGAGCATGCTTTGTCACTGTTATGAATATGTTCGGACAAGGCAGTGTAGCTTCGAGAAAAACAAATGTTTGAATGTGGAGTCGTTGGCTTCGTTCAATCCGACCAACAACCTGATATGTGAGAGGTTCATGATTCGAGCTTTAACAATGGCAACATAGAGCGAGGATTGGGCAGCGACAGCAGTGTTGGCAGCCACACCCAGTGGAAGGCAAAGACCATGTGTGCCAGCGGCAGCGGCACTGCCATGTAAGAGATTGCTGCAGATTTGCGCGGCAGTTGCATGCTCAAGAACAATTGGTAGCGGCGGTCAGTGGCAGCCTGCGGCAGTGCAAAGCAGTGCAGCAGCAATTGGACTTGTTGCAGCGGCAATTTGCGGCACTTGCAACGGCACAGCGGCACTTTGCCATGCCCTCTCAGACTATTGTTCACGACTTTCTCATTCTTGCCAGATTGACTATCCGCTTGTCATATGTTTGGCTGGGATCTCACGCATGCCATAGCACAGGCAATTCACAGCATGGCCGAGCTGTTATAGTATTTCGGGTGATATCAGATTTGTAAGTAACTTGCACACTACTTCAAGCCTGCTTGTATTGAAGATTCATTTTCACCCATTTACCGTGCAGATTTGACCCTCGAAGGAGGTATCAATTGGCACATCGGCATCTGCTCAAGACTGGCTCCACCCCACTGCTCAAATCGTTCGGTATGCCTTTCTGGTTACAAGCCCCCCCCCCCCCCCCCCCCTTTTTTTTTTTTTTTTTGTACAGGTACAGCACTGGCGGAGGATTACTCGTCATGAGAGCAGCGATTAGTGCAGCGGCACCGTGCTCCAGGCTACTGCGGCTGCTCACTCAAACGACCGCGGCTGATGCTGCAGGATAAATGGATGTACATGTAATGTGAGGACACCCTCCACTATTGTTCTCACGGCCGCGAACTCGGCAGGAATTCTAACATCTTTATACATCCAGTCCAATGGGCCTTCACTGTTGCAACTTGAGCAAGCGGCTCACAGCTTTTATTTGGCTTTTACTGTTTGCAAGAGTCGGATAAGCCATGGTCATAGCCCGAAATAAAGTGTGCAGCCCTATTCGCAAACCTGCATCCTATTTTAGTGCTTTTCCATGATATTGTGTTGCACATACCACCGAATTGTTAGCAGCGGGACAGCATCAAGACAAGCTGTCATATTCTTCTCCATTTCGTCAATGTTGTTGGTTTGCGGGGTGATGCGATACTTGTACTTTGCTGCCCCCCACTACATTTTGATGAAATTCAACTCACAATGGAACTTCGGGTAGAAGTCGCAGAGATGGCCTCGGGAGATAACATACTCTTCAAAGCATGATTTTTGAGCAACGAAATCGGGTTGCGTGAACAGAAGGCAAGTGACACCTATCTTGACCACTGTCCGCTTCGCGCGCTGCACCCTTCCTCATCATCTTCTTCAGCCACGGACTTGTTCATGGCCATCTGGTTCTCGACTCCGCCACTTTACGTTGAAATTTTGCTTTATTTGGTGTGCCAGTCATCGAACTTGGATGAAAGGGGGATCAAATACAGTTCAGGGTCTTCAGAAGCGACCATTATTTTGTCATTGCAGCTCTTGAAGTATGCTGAATCCGGCAATCACATATTGGCAAGGCTACAATGAATGTTGAAATCAAATTGAAGAGCCGCAGATATAACAGTGACAAAGCATGCTCATTGATGCTTGTAGCGGCATTTTCTGTGACCATACCATCAAATTGGGTACTTCGATTGTCTGTGGGCATGAATTTTGGCAACTGACCCGGTTCTACGGCTGTTGTGCGGTGGTCGGTGTTTTTGCATTGCGGACAACTTTGCAGATAGCTTGACTACAAGGTAGAAACTTGGGTTTTTGAACTTACCCAGGAGTGTAGTTCATGGGCTAGAGTCGTTGAGTGCGATAATCCCAAAATACATTCCTGGATGTTGAGGCAGCAGCAATGCGAAAGTGCCGCTGCATTATGGCTGTGTAACCGCAGAAGTGCCGCAGACGTGTGCATGACACTGACCTTACCAAGGAGTGGCAGGCTATCAGCTTGGAATAATCAGAAGTGCCATGGAACACGAGATAGGCATTGTTCTACGCCCTTTGGAGGTTGAAAAGAGCTCTGGTTGTTGAATTTGAACATATAGTGGACTGACAGTGAAATACACACCATCGGACTCAGTTGTGAGCAAGTTGTGAGACAAGGTTATAGGTCAGTTGAGTTGAGCTAAAGATCGGGAAGTTGCTATGAGCTATTGGACAGCCTATGGTTGTGCTTGAAGTAAGTTGTAGACTGCCGCAGATAGACACATGATTACCGCAAACGAAAGTAAGACTGCCGCTGCTTGGGTTGAAAAGTGCCGTGCCAGACGGATGACGTTGCCGCTGTCTGTTGACCGATGAGTGCCGCAGACAGTCGCTAGATTGCCGCATGACTGCCACAGATATAAGTGGGACTGCCGCTGCAGCAACCACAACTGCCACTGCAAAGTGCCAGTTTTGCTGCTGCAGAGTGCCGCTAAGTGCCGCTGCACAATGTTTAACTCAAGTTTAACTGTGTGTGGCTGCTGCCAACTGCCGCTGACTGCCGCTGACTGCCGCTGACTGCTGCTGCAAAAAGTTACAACTCATGTCTTAACCTCGTGCCCGATGGTCACTTCAAACCAGAGTTGATGCTCAAGGATGGATTGAGTCCCCTAGTATGCCTCTGGGTGATCAGAATGCCGAGAACCCCGTGTCTGAGGTGAGTTGACATGTGCTATAAACCTGACTGCCGCTGACTGCTGCTGAAACTGCCGCTGCATGCGGCAGCGGCACTTCAGCGGCAAAATACCTTTGCCCTAAATATTAGATGCCGAATTCACCGAATTCAAATTCATACGGACGTCGGTTATCTTCCGGGCAAAGGGATTTTGCCGCAGCGGTGCTTTTGCCGCATGCAGCGGCAGCGGCAGCAGCACTGCAGCGGCAGTCTGCGGTAGCTGTACTTGCAACACATGTTGACAAGGGGGTGGCACGTGAGAAATTGATGGTATCATGCCGGTCGGTCGGTCCCCCCGAGAGACCCTTAAAAAAAATTTTGGGAAGAAAGTTTGAAGGGCCTCCTAGAACCTCAAGAAGTCTCCAGAATCACTTACTTGCAAGTTTTTGACCTCGCGCGGCCTCTGTTGAGAGTATAGTCCCGAAAAGGAAATGATTGACAGGTGGCAGTGCTCAGCGCGGCGGGCAAAGCAACCGTTTGAACCAAAAATCTGGTGTGTTTGGCAATGAGTCGAGTAAAGTGAGCTATAAACTGTAGGCTGAGACTACATGTAATGAATACACATTCATAAAAGATTCTGTGTGGGGTTTCAAGCTCATAATGCTAACATCTTCTCTAGTTATCTACATCAAATATCCCGCAAACAATGTCTGATGTGTCCAAGCTGTCCCACCAGTCCGAGAAACATATGGTGGCTCAAAGCTCATATATTTGGACTTGAGCCAAGTAAATCACACAAAAGCAATGGAATTTGTGCCCCATACACCAATTGAACCACGTGAGAAATAGCCTTACGGGGAATGATGCCATCACCCGGTGATTGCCGTGGACGGTCGGTCCCCCAGGCCAAAGCTTAAATACAAAATTCAGCATGATATGCTTAATTTTTTTTCTGCTACCCCCTTGCATGTTGAGCTGCTTGGTATCACAGTAATTAGTGGTTTCAAAGGGGTCGGGGCACTCTACTGTACCTAATGTATCCTTTTGCTATTGCCCTGGGTTGAATAAAGTCTTGCCCACGATATTAAGACATGAATTATTTTCGACGCAGCGGCAGTCTGCGGCAGTATGGCGGCACCCAAACACATGCAAACCTTGGGCAGCGGCAGTCGGCAAAGTTGGCACTTTGCAGCGGCAGTAGGGGTATTTTCAGCGGCACTATGCCGTATGCTGCGGCACTCACAAACGGCAACACAGCGGCAATGTAGCTATACAACGGCAGTTCAACAGCACTTCAGCGGCAGTTTTTCTTTGGTCTGCAGCACTTCATCCTCGACATACGGCACTATGTAGCGGCACTTTGGCTTTCTCGGACGCTGCGGCAGTACTCTCTCGCTGGTACACGCGGACTGGCAAGCACTTCCTTCGCTCACCTTGCCAATGTCCTACCAAACCTACACCGACTCACCGAGCGTTGTCCAAAGACTTTAATCTCAACCTGGTAAGAGAGAGAAAAGTTCAGGCGATAGCAACAACTGACCCAGAGCCTAGGAGATTAAGACCGTATATTACACGTCTTTCGAGGTGGGCACGCTGTGAGTACTCCTCTTCCGTCGCAAAATGAATTTGATGAGCCATCTGCAGTCCCCAGACTTTCAACATGCTGTTGGATATAAGTCTCGCCGATGTAATGGTCGCGGGAAAGTCCTGCATTGTCGGGTGCCTCACGGACATTAACTACGACACCAATAAGTCATCGACGGCCATGAACATCTCAACCGGTCCCGCTACGATTACCTTTGGGTTTGGGGGATCCAGTCAAGGGTATACCTTTACAGAAACAATGATGTTGGGGCGGTATACCATTTCAAATGCTGCCTTTCATGCGTACACTATCCTCTACTAAGACACCCTTATGTCAAGCCGTTATCTCAGGAAATGAAGCTGCGTCTCCCGAATTCGGGTTCTGGTTAGCCCGCGGCTCCGGGCTGGTTCAGCCGGAACAATCCATACCTGGAGGTGTATTCGCCTTCTGAGGAACAAACACATCATTTCATTCAGGTGATATCGAATTTCATGAATTGACGGAGGACAATACGGGATTTTAGTCTCTCAATGTTTTGTGTACGCATTCGGTCTCTACTGACAAACGACCCAGAGAAGGATTTATTGCCTTCTATTCCCCGACGTAAGAATCCGCACCGCAAGCCGACTGGTTGGATTACAAAACCGGTTCAAGTCACGAAGTCCAAGGAAAAGTCTAGGTGATCATATCTGTTGTGGTTGAGAGTATAGTCGACTCACCCTTTTCCTCGCAGATATCCCGGTTACATCGAGATTGATTCAGATGATATTATAAAATTAATTTATGCGCTGATTGATTATGTTCTACAATGCCCCGTTGAGGTTTTGTTTCGAACACATGTTGCTTCATGAGGGAAGCAGGTACGCCAGTGGATACACCGACTCCAAGGGGTGAGGTCAAACATGAGGTGCAACCTGCGGGATGCGGCGTACTCTGTGTCAGTTAGAACAAGGTTGAACCACAGTGATAAATTGTGGTGTCCCGCCGTGGCAGTGGAATAACAATTTAGATTGGTAGCAGATGAAGTTACAACGACTCCAGAGTGGTTGGGTCCCAGCGAGGCGAGGCAGCAGCGAGAACGAAGTTAATTGAACAGCAGTGATGTCCATCACGCTGTCCCGTAGTGGTGAGCGAAGTTCATTCAAGCATGGTGGGAAAGATAATGTTTAGTAGAAGATAGAGTGCATGGTAGCATGCAGCGGCACCTAGAGGTAATGGCAAACTTGCTGCGGTGCTGCAGGGGTAGCACAGCGGCAGTATGAAAGGGTGCGGCAGTGAAGCGGCAAAGATCAAAGCGGTGCTGCGGCAATCCCACGGTAACAGCGGCAATTTGCAGCAGCGGCAACGGCAAAGCGGCACTTTCACCGTGCCCCTTATCTTCCCCGCTGCCAATCCTGCCTCAAATTCAGGTACAGATGCCACGACTAAACTAACATTTTTTCAACGTCCACCGCTGAAACTGCGCATAATCTCTCCGCTGTACGCTGAGACTTGCAAAATTCTTCCCCACAAAAAGAGCCGCGCTCACCCAGCCGGTCGCGAGGCGGCTTTATCCATCAAGTTGTAAATGAAAATGTGAAATTCAACCCAAGCGATAACAGTAACACCATTCATCATGATTGACATGTCGTGTCGTTCGAGCCGCTGATTTGCAGTCCGATGAGACGCCGCTGTAGCGGAATATTAATGCTAGCGGAATGGTGTGGCCATGAGTATGGCACGAAGATTGATTAATCGACTAATATTCTTCTTCTTCAGTGCAACGCGTCAGAGCTTCGCACAAAGCTGCTCGCACAGATTCATTGTTCGAGTTGCAATATTATGATTAGATTATGCCAAAAGAAGATTGCATCCGCTAACTTGAAGATCTCGAGGCACTTCTCGCTTGCCCTCTTCTTCAATAAAGTTAATACCGCTTATGAGGATCAGAACAGAACCGACCCACCAGCTTTCTCGTTATTATAAATGCACATGTTGACTAGGGCGCGGAGTCGAAGTCGAAGTTTCCGCTCGACCGTTGGAATGGAACACGCCCCAAAAACCGCTTCGAAGGAGATGTATGTACGCGCGGATCCGTTGAATGCAAAACATCTTCCCACCGGCCTCGCGACCTGCGTGTGCTCGTGCGACTGGGAGATCCGGCACGGAACTGAGATATACGAGTCCGACCGCGTTTCTACGTCCAACGCGAACAATATTCGAATACTACTAGCACGCTGAGACCGCCACGGCGCCAGGTTCGGGCAAGGGTGAAATGAGAATTGGATTGGTCTCACATCACCTGGTCTCCGAAAGGTATTCCTCCCCGAACGATTCACGATAAATGCGGCTGTTGGGTTCCCGAGTCCCGTTAAAACGCCACTACTCGAATGACGCAGAGTCGAACAACTTTTTATTATTGTCCCAATTGACACTTCGGTCAGGCATTATGAATAGACCGGTTGAAAATCCGGAGTGCAGCACCCATAACAGTGCCGCGGCCGTCATGCGAACGAAGTCCGAAATTAAAACCTGACCCTTCAATTGTCAGCGAAAGTGGCTTCTGAGGCGCGTTAAAAATTCTAGTGGAATGAAGGAAGGCAGGTTGGGGCAAAGGAATTTTGCCGCTGCAGTGCCGCTGCCGCATGCAGCAGCAGTTTATGCGGCAGTCAGCGGCAGTCAGGTTTGTGGTGCATGTTCAACTCGTGTCAAACACAGTGTTCTTGGCATCCTAATCACCCAGATGCATCCTCGGGCACTTAATACATCCTGCAGTATTGAGTCTTGTGCAAATCGGTCATCGTGCACGACGTTAAGACATGAGTTGTGACTTCTTGCAGCGGCAGTCAGCGGCAGTTTGGCGGCAGCCAAACACAGGTAAACATTCTGCAGCGGCACTAGCGGCACTCTGCAGCGGCAAAGTTGGCATTTTGCAGCGGCAGTAGTACTTGTTGCAGCGGCACTTCTTCTTATGTCTGCGGCAATACAGCGGCAATCTAGCGCCTGTCTGCGGCACTCGTACGTCAACAGACAGCGGCAATGTCGTCTGTCCGCGGCACTTTTCAACCCAAACAACGGCACTCTTGCTTTCATCTGCGGCAGTCCACAATTTGCTTCAAGCGCTACTACTGTACTATTTCGACCGTAGGTTCAGCCTATGTGACCTGTGACCACTTAGGTTCAACTTTTTGATGGTTCAGGTCAGCCAGGACCTGTGACCTCTATTTTTATAGTTCAATTGTCGAAACATTCATCTCAGATCTTCTTTCAGAGGGAGGACTTTGACTTGATTCATTGATTGAGTAGCTACTGAACAAAAGTGATCAATATACTTCATCTGCTGTGTTGTAGAGAGTAGCGACTCAGCGAGGGAGTGGAACACAGTTCCTTGCCTCGCACAAACGCGGGGAAGGAAGAAAAAATTTGATTTTTTACATCCTGCGTGACCCAAATGTGTGCTAGTTCAGACCCTCTAGTGACTAGTGACCAAAATTAAATAGGTTCAGTTTATGGGTGCCTGTGACCTGTGACCTGAACCTACGGTCGAAATAGTACAGTATCAGACCACCTGTTCAATACATCTCTTTTCTCCAGACACCGTCACTGCTATTCTCCCAATATACCGTTGCAGTACTGCCTTGACATTGTTTCGATATCGCCTCTGTTCAATTGCCATCCCGGCCTAGCTTGTTATCGCCATGAAGGCAAGTTTTCGTTCTCGACAAAGCTAAGCCCAATTTAGTATTGTACCATTACTCGGGGTTCCAACAGCTCTCCATCTTGCGACTTTCACTCCAACACAACCAAGTCGAGCCGACCATTTGTATTCCAGCGTCAGTCCACCATATGTTCAAGTTCAACAACCTGCTGTCTTCTCCACCTTCAATCAAAGGGCATAAAATGATGCTACTTTTGTGCTTAATCGCAATCCTGATTATTCTGAGACAAAGTCACCACTCCTTGGTAATGTCTGTGTCGTGCACATGTCTGCGGCACTTCTGCGGCAACACAGCCACAATGCAGCGGCACTTTTGCATTGCCGCTGCCTCACTATCCAATAATTGATTTTGGGATCATTGCACCCAATGCTTCTGGTCTATTAATTATACTCCCAGGTAAGTCCAAAAACTCCAATTTCTACCTTGTAATTAAGGTATCAGCAAAGTTGTCCGCGAGACAGAATCACTGACCGCGGCACAACAATTGTAGAACTGCGGCAGTCACAAAATTTCTTGCCCACACAGAGTCTAAATGCTCGATTCTATCGTATGGTAACAGAAAATACCAATAAGAGCATCGATGAGCGTGGGTTTTCGCTTTCCTATTTGCGGCTGTTCAGCTATAATTTCAACATTTGTTGTAGGCTTGCTAATGTGTATTTGTCGCACTCAGTATAGTTTGAGAGGCACATTGGCAGATCCATGGTTGTTTCCCATGTCCCTGAACTGTATTTCACTCGAACCACACGGCTGGTTCAAACACAGATTCTATTCCAGCTGCATGCCATTTCTTACCTCTTACTCTGACTAAAAATTTAAATGGCAGCTTGCATTCTGATAGCTGTTTTGTGTTACACTTCAGTCTAATAATAATTGCTGCTATCCATCAGCGCGTAAGGTTGGTAGCACATTTTTTCGGTAGCACAACAACTCAGCGGCAAGCGGCATGGGATTATTACGACTGCGCCAACTATCCCAATTGTATGCGCAGACTTCTGGAGCCGGCTGCTATGGCATGAGTGTCAGAGCGCGCGATTTTGGATGAAGACTTCAGGCCACCAAGCTTTCGCTGCGATGAGGCCTCCTGATCCGCACCCACTGCACCGATACCAGTAGTTGTAAAGCGGAATAACAACAAGGAGATCGAGGGTGAACCACCGATGAAGCGCGCGAAGGAAGATGTCGCAAAAAAGCGGCGAGGGCAAAGCTCAAGTCTACGCGGAAGGCGGCGCCGAAGTCTCCTTCTCCACGACGCCTACGTCCAAACAAGGCAGTGGAGTTTCTGTTGGTAAATCTGGATGTTTATCAATGCAGCAAAATAGATATAACTTCTCTCTGATCAATTGTCGAACATCGAGTAAAGCTTAATTCAATACTAACCAACCACCCGCTATCCGAGATGTTCTTGGAAGCATTTTGGGTTGTAACAATGAAGCGCCGGCGGTTTGACAATTCTGCGGCGGTTGGCGGCCGCCGGCAGTGCAGTGGTAGTTGATAGGAGCCTCTGAATCTCAACGGCGACTTGCTTAGGGATCTGAAGGACAAACGAGTCATCTCGTACATCTACGACGGCAGTGAAACTCTCGAGACGATGTTTGGAGAATTGCAGTCAGTGGGGAATGACGATCGCGACATAAGAGCCGGTGTTGCCAAGGCTGAAGAAATGTGGAGCAGGAATGGGCGGCGACGGTAGCCATACACCGTGGAAAATGAAGGACGGTGCGTGGCAGCGGCAACGGCACCAGTAAAGCATTGCCGCAGGTTTGCGCGGCAGTTGTATGCTCAAGAACGATCGGTAGCGGCAGTCAGCGGCAGTCAGCGGCAGTGCAAAGCAGTGCCGCGGCAGTTGGACTTGTTGCAGCGGCAGTTTGCGGCACTTGCATAGGCAAAGCGGCACTTTCCCCATGCCCGGCAGGTTGTAGTCTGCTCCAAGTCGTTGGTAGCGGTATGATAGACCACCCCATGGTGGGATTTCACCTCGATTTTGTGCCTCGTGCCTCGGGGAAGGAGTCTTCCTCTTTCATTCACCCAACTTCAAATCCCGCACTGCGGCACAGAATCACTATCTATCATTCCAATTTGAATCCAATGCATCCATCCATTTAACCAAAAAAAATCCTAAGCTATTTATCGGTCCCGCCTTCAGAAGGGCAGGCGGACCCGGTGTATGTATGTATCGTAGTTATCCGAGTTGTATCATATGTCTGTATGAGATATCGATGTGATGTATCCATGCGTGCGTCGTGCGGGGGTGTGTACAGTGTAACAGTATGTGGCAAGTGAAGATGGTACAGTGTGGTGTGGTAGGTATGTGCAAGGGTGGGAAAGATGGGGGATAAGGATGAAGGTGGCGCCGTCCCGAGTGGAAAAACGGAGAAGTTTTGGATAAAGAAAAATGGGTAAGGAAAATGTAAACAAGAGAGAGGGAGGAATCCGAATCTGTCGGTCCGAGATCCAGTGTATCAACGTATGCATCCAATCCGATCCAATCCACGACAAGAGTAAAATAGAATAGAGAAATCGAGAGACGAGAGAACCAAGACCCAGAGTTGTTATGGAAGTGGTATACCGTACGACGTACGGGTGGGTTTTTTTTGGTGCGTGCGTGCGATGCGGCGCGAGTGGGGTGGGGTCGGCGTTGAGCGACGCGAGACGGAGGCAGGCGGAGTCGGCGAAGGGAACAGAGTCGAGAGGCATACGCCGGCAGAATATTAAACCCTCACAAAATCCTTCTGCACCCGCATGTACTGCCCCAGATTATCGTGCCGCGAGAAATCCTTGCCACATCCCGGGTACGGGCACTTGTAGGCTGCAAAGAGGCGTTGTCGAGATTAGCGCGCGTTCTCGTGTCGTTCAAGGAGGAAAAGAAGGAAGGGGGACGGACGGCGCACTCACGTTTCTCATATGTATGTATACTCCGCACATGCCTCTTCAGATGTTCCCCCCTTGCAAAACACTTCCCGCACCCGAGCACCTTGCACGTGTACAGCCGTGCCTGCGCCTTCGAGCCCGTGCTGCCTGCGCGTCCTCTGCCGCCTACAAAAAAAAACACCGCACCCCGTCAGAAGGGAAAATGGGAGGGAGAAGAAAAGAGAAAACACGTCTCACCAAACTCCTGCGCCCCATACAAACTCTGCACAGTCGGCACCCTCCTTCACCGGCTCTTTTTCGTCAAATTCGGCACGGGCACAGGCACCGGCAGCGCCGCCGTCGGCCGCATCCGCGTCCTTCTCCCTCCTGCCCCGCCTCCTCCCCCTCCTCCACCGCCGGCGTCCCCAAGGAACTCCGCGTCGAGATACCCATGCCCGTGAGGGGGCACCATCCCTTCGTACGCATACCCGTCGTACCCGTAGCTCCCGCTTGTGCCCGTGCTGGTGCTCGGGCTCGGGCTGTACACGTACGGTGCGTACCGTGAGCTACGGCCTTGGGGCGCGTGGCGCCGGGCGCCGGGCGGGAGTCCCCGTCCGAGTCGCTTCCGCCTGCGTCGTCGTGGTACTCTGAGTCGCTCCCGTCGGCAGAAGGAGAGCCCGCATCGGGCGACTGGGAGTAGTGGGAGTAGTGCGAGTTGACGTTGCTGGTGTGGTTCCCGTTGGCGGTGGCAGGGTAGCGCGAAAAGTCCGCTTGTCCTCGCCGAGTGCGAGGACGTGCTGCAGCGGCGAGTGCGCGCGGCTGCTGCGTACGCTCGCGAGGGAGTGCGCGCTGAGGGCGGGCGAGTGCGCAGGCGAGTGCCCGTACGACGCGGGGGAGTGCGGCCGGGTGGAAGAGGTGGTGTGGTGCGTGGGGGAGAAGAGCACGCAGCGCGGGTCGACGGGCTGGACCTGTTGCTGCGCCTGGGTGTTGAGCGCGAACGAGTGCGACTGCGAGTGGGCGAGCGGGTGGGCGTGCGTGTGGGGCGAGTGCGGGTGCTGCTGAGAGTGTGAGTGCGAGTGCACACTGGACATGGAGGTGAAGTGCGAGAGCGCGGGAGCCGGGGCGTGCGCCGCATGCAAGAGTGACGAGGCGGCGGAGGCGTTCGAGGCCGTGTACCAGGTGCCCTGTGTCTGCGTCGGGGAAGGTGTGTGCTCGTACTGTAAAATAAATTAGGGATGGGTGAAACACGGATGACGGAAGGCGCCCACCTGCTGCGACTGCTGGTACCCATACGCGGTGTTGGCGCTGTAGCTGCGCTGCAAACCGCCACCGCCGCTCCCGCTGTAGAGCTGGTTGTGCACATGATCTGATGGGCACTGGTAGCGGGGTAGTCGGACTTTGGTGCTGGCCGGTACGCCTGCTGGGCGCGCCAGTCGTCTGCGGCGGCTGCCAGGTCGTGCGACGGCAGCGGTGCGTGGATCTGCTGCTGCTGCTGCTGCTGTGAGGATATAGTAAGTGGGTGAGGGTGACATAGTGGAGACGCTTACCTGCGAGACGTAGACACTCACGGCCGGTGCATAGTAACCCTGGGTCGAGTACAAGGCCTTCTTTGGCTCGACAGGACTGCTCCAGGGAAGATGGTGGTAGGCAAAGAACTCTTCGCGGGGGTAGTTCTGGCGAAAGTCAAAGGCGTTGTCGAGCGGGGAGCGGATAGAATCTGCGGTGAACTCTGAGCTGCTTGCGCTAAAGTCTGTGTAGTTGGGGGAGACCGGGGACGAGGTAGACATGAGGTACATGTGCGGGAACCCAAAGTACATCTCGACGAGGTGGTTCAGGAGCGCCTCGGGCAGGAAGCGGAACGCGTTCGTGCAGCGGGTGGTATTTTCCCACTTTAAATTCAGCTTAGTGCCGTCAGCAAAAACAGAAGTGGAGGGCGAAACATGCGACTTACGGACTTCCACTGCCAATACTTAATCCGCCGCGACGTCCACGACACCCCGTCATCTTCGTCCTCAGAACCATCCCCGGCACCCTTGCCCTTCGCGCCCGTGCCCGCGCCCACCCATCGCAGAATATCTCGCGTCCAAGCTCTTCGAAAACCCGCTGGGTTTGTCGAATATGGTTCCAAGGTACGCATACCGTTGTGGCGCGTCCCAGCATGGCGATGATGTTTTTTGTGCTGTGCAGGGAGAAACTATATGGTACTTTGTGGCGGCGCAGACGGAGGCTGAGGCATACGGATATTGGATTCATGCCAACGCGAAGTTGGAAGAGACAGCGAGCGCGAAGATTGGCATGATGTTACATCATGACTCGGAGCTGATGGCTCGCTGCACCGCCATATCAAATGTCTTCTCAAGTGTATGTGAGATTTTGAGGAGAGCTTCAAGGCTGCCTCCGGCATGGCACTTGCACACAGCAAATCAAAGATTTCCAGGCATGTAGAATGTCGTAAGTGCAGTAACCCCGGTTTCCGGTTTTACTCCAGAGCAGCTTTGCTGCCGATGAAGTTTTGCCAGCGGCAGCGTAGCGACCGCTGCTCTGCCGCTGATCGGCCGCCGCGTCTCAGTGTAACTGAAATGATCCATATGAGTCACCGTCTCGGGATGCCCGGGACTGCCGCCGAAACTTATTGTCTTGAAGGCCCCAAATCGGTCGTTGATTCTATTGTTATCGGCGACCGTTTCGGGGCAGCCGAGACCTTCCGTTTACGTCCGCTTGGGACTGCGACTGATACTCCAAGTATCAGTCGCAATATCAAGTACATACAGACGCCGGCTGAGACGGAGAATATCGGATCACCAGAAACGGCATCCGGTATCGGTCATACCAGTTACCAATTCCGTCTGACTTATTCATTGTGTATAAGGTACAATTTCTGCAGCTCTTATTCTGGCCCGTATACTAACAGTATCAGGAACGTCTTCAGAGGAACCTATACATCTTTTTTTTCGGAGTGAGTGTGTGACCCATCTCATCAAATTCTTCGTAAATCAGTTAAAAGTTTGCAGGTAACGACATTTTTTTCAACACACTCCATAGCCCAAAAAAATTTTAGGGCTCCTGGCTGTAACTGTATATGATAGGTATACGACTCCGTAATTCGGCTGCCGACTGTACCGTTGAGCCCTCTTGTACACTTTCTGATGGTACAGTGTGTGCCGTCCCGTACACCGTCTTTGCTGTCGAAAATCCGGCCGTCTCGCCGTCTGTACGGCCGTATCATTATTTGATCTCATTCCGCGAGGTTTTCTTGGGATCAAGGTGCGAAGATGATGATTTTATGAATATGGATCTGGATGTATCATAGTTTCACCTTCGGTTTCATTTTTCTGTCTCAATAGCAGGCCCTGACATCAATTTTCCTGGAGCTGTGGACCCCTGTAGCCGGGGCTCAAGTATCAACAATCGATCAGAACTCAACACTTGATCTGGAATAACTCGAGCGTCAATGCTGAGTGCTTGAGTGAGCGTCCATTTTTTTTTTTTTTGGATTGGCCTTTTGTGGAATGATTAATGAGCCTTCGTGGTGTTCGCAACTTTTATAGGTCTCGCTTACCACTGGCACTCGTATTATGAGTGCAAAGTTTCAAAGTATGCACTGCTGCAGTTTTGGCTGCATGACACAAACTCAGGGAAAGAAGACTGACTTTTCTGTTCAAACAGCTGTAAAACACAGCAAACTTCAACAAAATCAACAATACGTCGTAATGCCATATCGGCCATACTTCAACCCGTACCGTACCGTTGGACCATTGGAAGTCGAATTGGTGAGATGGTATACGGTACGGTGATGGAGAAATATGGCCGTCCCCGTATACAGTACCGCCTGGAGCTCTAAGAACTTTTCGTCAGGCATTATTGTTCTTCTTTGGCTTCAACATTTGAATTCCGTTTTTCAAGTGTTATTCAAAACAGATTCATGCCTGAAACTCCGTCCCAGAACCGTTGAACCTAAGTACCGGCTCTGTTTTGACCAAAGGATGATAGGATCGTGAATAGACCGCTGGCTGAGTTACATTAAATTGTCCACTAACAGGCCTCTGTTAAACCCTCTTTACGGGTCTGTGTAGCGCAAAATTCCGTTCGCAGTTGAGAGAACAGCAAGCGTTAGATATCCAGAGATCACGTCTGTTGGGTATAACATTGTGAGGCTAGTCCAGTCTCACGTTACCTGTTTTATACATTTTACTGCAACCCACTCCAACCCCAGCTCCGCACTCTCCACATCCACAGTTCCGCCGTCGCGCGCCACCCTTGTAACCCAAACACTGGACCTGAATAATGAAGTCTAACAGTCTGCTGGAATTTGATCACTTTGCATTAGCTTGAAAGCATCCCTCATCCGTCCCATCCTGTATAGATTTTTTCTGCCGTTGCAAAGGGAACAGGACGTGATCAAAGTTCGCCGTTAGTCTCACATCTAGATGATCGCCTGTCCGCACACAGACTTATCAATTCGAGCTTCATGGGTGGCTGCTCTCGTGTCAAGATCTTTTCTGGGCTACTTCCCGCCGCCAGAGCATGTACGGAAATGTTTTCACTTTCTTATTCCGGCAGAATACCTTTTGAATCTTTCGGAAATTATTCGAGTTGTCTTTACGTCCCGGTACATTTCTTCAATATAACCTAATACCAACAAACATTTAACCTCCTGGCCCAACTCGAAGCTCTTCTCTTGACATCAAAGGGATCTAGACATACAATAGATTACAACAACACTTCACTTTTACGTGCTTTGGTATACCCGCCATCTTATTCTAATTTGTGTGCACAAAAGCTCTACAAAGTATTTTTCTAATATTTCATGCGTGTACATCAAGGACAGTTATTCGTGAGAAAGACTTCAAAAATTTGGAGCCAGAGAGTGCTGATGAGGCCACCCAAGGACATTTTGAAGTGCCAGTACTCGCTGTCCACATCCTTCGTTATGATAATGGGGAGACGGTTGGAGACGATGATGAGATGGCCGCCATTGGCGAAGATGTTGGCATCAGGGTCCTGGGAGGGGGAATGGGGCGAAGGCGGTGGCATTTCGGGAAACGTATAGGTTCAAGAATAAAGTATTCGCTGGGCCTATGGGGTACTATCGGATCGATTGTAGATGAACGTTGGAAGAAGAGAACAGGGCACTCATAGGGCAGTATGTATCACCTTTGCCGGTAAAGTAATCATCATTCTCTCATCGCAGGCTGCTTTGGATTTCTTGGGCAATCAATGACCATGCTTCACACAGGACTGAGATAATTTTCGCGCAACAGTTATTCATTACTAGCATGACATCTACTACGGGTCAAACCACGTCTCAATCGAACAGAACAAATACCGAAGAGACCATCAGACGAGAAGAAAGGTAAAAAACACAAGTCAGCACATACCATGTCTTCGTCAGACTCCCCTGCAGGCTCCTCCGCCTTCTCCTCCTTCTCCGCCGCCGGAGCAGGGGCAGCAGCCACAGGCACAGCAGCAACGGCAAACACCTCGGGGTTGGCAAGGTACTCCTTGACCTGGAGGCATAATCAGTATCAGATAAAAAAATGAATGCGAAATGTAGTCTATCATATGTTGACAGAATCATCAGCAAAGTGTTGAGGACACTCAGGATTTTCAGTGTGTGTGTGTATAGTAATCATGTGGTGTACATATGCTCACCTTCTCGGAACCCTCAAAGGTGTATTCAGTCGCAAGCGAGACGGCAAGGAGGTTCTAGTACACATTGATGAGCGAGTGTGACACCGACACGAGGGTGGGATACTTGAGTGCGAGTGACAGGGCCGCAATTGTCTTGATACCGGACATGAAGCGGTCAATGAGCATCTGCTCATCGAAATCGAGCACGTCCGGCGCGAATGTGTTCCCGTTGTCAAAGATCTGCACAACACTCATTCCGTATGTGAACGGTGAGATGTTGAGCATGTTCAGGAACATGGCCTCGGACTTCCCGAAATGCGTGCCTGCGATGACCTTGACATCCGACACAATTTCAATAGTACCATGGGCGATCTTGGTCGGGATACCGAGCACACTGTCATCGCGGTGCACTAAAGAGGATGGAAAAGGTTCATTCAATGGTGGCCGCCTGAAAAGAAATTAGTGTCATGTACCGTGACTTTCATGCCCCTTTTTCGGCTCCTTCGGACTCCGATCATCTCCGACACACAGCCTTTCCGCAAACTTATGCCTATGCTATGTTTTTGACTCATTTCATCACGGAGTCTCGGATTTCCAATGATCCCCGAGTCATGCTGATTTACCTTGATTCATTATGACTCAATCGATCACGGAACTCTCGGACCTCCGACTATTCCGACTCTTACCTTATATCCCCGATAATATCATACTTACTATAAATACGAGCCATGTCTGTAGTTAAACTTCAGTTTGAATATCGACTTAGTTCCGCCCTATACTCTTCCTCTCGGATTTCCATCCTCCTCTGAGTCTCTCTCTGAAATCGGGCACTAGGCATAGAGAAAGGCGCAGCACACGAGCTGAAGCCAAGCCCCTTCCACTTCCAGTATACGGGTTTGGTACTCCGTTCGGACTCCGACATTCCCTCTGTATCTTGGCCTTTTCGTCTTGCTTATACGCACTTCATTCCTCAGGCGTATCTCGGACCTCCGTCAGATCCCGATCGGGAACCAGTACTTGACAATTAGTTGATGATTTGGTTATGTCAGGTAGCCTGGATGGGTCAGATGAGAGCATGGTGATCAAGACGATGAATACAGCAGGAGGCAAAAACTCCACTATTTACACCCCAAAGTGATTGGCACTGCCACTCGGCTAGCGTCGCTCCTAAGCGAAATACTCAAGTCGCTGACATGCTTTGGACATGTCTCTGGGGTCCGAGAACCCCAATGGGTGAACTTCAATCGCTAATCACGACTGCCTGACTGCCGAGGCGCAAAACGTAAGCTGTCCAGTCCCTGTTGCCATAGATTTGCACGTGACAGTGCTGATGGAAACCGCGGCGCCAGTCAAAGTTTCATGAAAGGGGTTGGCCGGCAAGCGGCAGGGCACAAACAGAATTCAGAACATCAGATTTGCCTGTACATGTGAGCCTTTTATTTTCTGGACTACTCTGTAGAACTCGAAAGGTGAAATTGATGCAAAGTTGATGTAAACACTTGAATGAAAGTCTGATGAAAGTGAGTGGCCGGCAAGTGGCAGGCTGCCCACAAATAAAAAGGACAGGGATTTTAGACAGCTTTTCAGACACCTCAATGTTCGATCGGTCGACACTTGTGCGCTGACCAGCTCACATTGACTGTGTGAACTTCAGACTGCCAACGGGTGTGTGCATTTGTTGAATGATCCAATAGTGACAGTCAAAGTAAACACTTTGACGTCGCTTCAGAAAATACTTCCCGAAATGCTTCAGATTTATTGAGGTGTGATAAAATCACTTAAATCCTGAAGTGTTTTCGAGCATTGAAGTGTTTTTTAAAGTCCCTCCAGAGCCGCTTCACGTGCTCCAAAAAGTGCTTCAAAAAGTGCTTCAGAACTTTAGCAGTTAAAAGTTTGTCTTCATGGGATGATTCCGTCGATAGCTGACTAAGAAACATCAATCTATTTTATTTTATTTTGCCAATTCCCTTGATCGTTGTCTCTCTTGCCTCCTTGCCATCTTCATGAGCACCAGAAAACCCAGGGTAGCCACCATGACCACCAAGGCCATCAGGGCTGCTGCCATCACCAAAGCCGAGGGTGAAGAGGCTCCTGATGAGAAACCAGCCAAGAAGAAGCACAGCTGCCCACCTGAGAACAAAGCAGCTCCAGAGCTTTCCACACCGGCGCCCTCATCAGAACCCAAGCCCGCAGAGGAGGATGTAGATTGTGGAGCCAGATATCAATGATATAGAGTTTGTTAACCGTTCATAGCATACCGGATGGACACTGACTACTCTCCAGCTGGAAAGATGAAGAAGGGATCAAGCTCACCTGGAAATTAATCATGGCCATCGAGGAGGGCAACAAAATACGTGCCAGTCTCTTTCTACCTGTTGGTGCCAACAAGCTTTCCAGCGGGAAGAAGAAGAGCGAGTATCAGTACCAGCTTGCCAAGATTCTTTTCACGGTGCATCTGAAGTTCAAGGAAGCCTTTGCTCAGGCTACAACTGTCAAGGAGAAAAAGCCCTGGTACCTCAAGATTAAGCATCACATTGACACGTAAGTGCCTTCCTTCTCATACGTCTAGGCATGCTGTTATAAGATCAGAACTTCCAGCTTGATCAAGAAGGCAAGGGGTCAGATAGAGGAGATGGGGCAGACGGGGGTGGAGATAGGATGCAAGGAGGACATCTAGCCTGGGACTGTGTTCATAACCAAGTGGGGTGAGTCTGGCTGCATGTTTCTCGTTCTTGTACCCTCCAGCTCACGCCGCAAAAGATTTGATCAAGAAGGACTCCCCTTGGTTCTTCCATGCAATCCTTGGTTGGGGAGTGTCCCAACCTGGTGCACACAGGCCTTGGGAACGACAGTGAGGTCGACATGTCAATTCTTCTTGGCAGAGATCGTGACACAGATGACAGCTCAAGCCTTGCCCCCGATGACACTGCAGACCTCCCGGGCCAACTGACATGCTCGCTGTCAGCCACGGTGATCAATCTCGACGATGGCAGTGACTCCAACCTACCTCTGGCACCCATCCGTGTGTCTGTTACCACAGGGGTCATTAAGTCAAGCAGCCGTTTGCCATTAACTCGTCCAAGTCTTTGGACACGAAACCTCCGTTGAAGAAGACTCACCTGCAACTAGCTATCTCCCGGCCCGCAGAGGGGAAGACTGCAATCACGAAGCCCGTCACTGTCAAGGACAAGTTTGGAGCAGCAGTTTTGGCAGAGGAGGAGACGGCTCAGGAGTGCCTGAGGCACAAGCAGGCTAAGAACACGGGCCACAAGGAGGTTCAGCTGGAGAAGCTCCGGCTGCAGGCGGAGGCAAAGTTGGAGAAGAATAAAGCGCAGCTGGAGATTTTGCAGATGAAGATGGTGCAGGAGCACAAGTATCACCTGGCTCAGCTGCATACAGGGCCAAGCCAGCCCCAGGCAGGTCCCAGCTGGCATTCTGGAGCATACACAGGCCATTCGCAAAGCCAGTTCAGGGAATATACATCGCTGGGAAGTGGTGGAGGCAGCTTGGGCTTTGATTTTTCATCAGATGCCTTGGATTCTTTTGATTTGTGGTTTGGATACTCGTACGGAGACAGTAGTGTAGAGTAGCTGAGTAGTAGTCCTGCTCATGTAGGCCTCTGATCTTGACCGTATACAAATGGTGTGCAAAGGTCATGAAGAGGAGAAGGAACACCCGATTTGGAAGTCTGAGTAGCTGTATGCCCAGCTGCGCAAAAATCCGTTGATTCAATCCCCAAATTGACTGGAGGTTCAAGGAAGCTTCTTGTGCACAGAGGATAATTAATACACTGTATTTTCATTCAAGTGCACTAAGATTAATTATAATGCAGCTCTTCAGCACGTCTGGCCATTCTACAATGAAAACACCTTTCCTTTGATTGGAAAAGCTTTGCCTTCAATACCTCACACAACTCCTTTCCGTTACTCAGCCTGTCCCCTGCGACTCCACATTGCCTATAGTTGAGTTCTTCTCCAGACAACCTGCTGTCGCTTGAGTGTCCCTCGGCGATGAATGGGTCCAGATTATCTGAGTCCAAGTCGTCACCTCCTCGTTCCTCCTTGCACTGGATAGCAAACATGTGAATCCCAACACATGCTGCAACCCAGTACATTGCGATTTTATGCATGTCCTTGCTGTGGATATTGACCCAAAGATGTTTCAATGAATGGAATTGTCCCTTGAGAAACCCAATCACATGCTCGGAGTGAATGTGCCACCTTGAGATGTGCTTGTTAAACACCTCGTTGTCAGGCAGCTCACATGTGGGCATTTTATATGGTGCTGTCACCCAAGCGTCAATCCATTTAAACAGCATTGATGATGATGATGAATGGTAAGATACTATCTTACCGGGTAGGCCGAATCAGCCCAAATCCATTTGCCTTCCTCAAAAACTTTCTCATGCTCCTGGGCAGTCTTGGACCCTTGGTACCGTTCCAGGCCACTGAATCGTGTGTGCTACCAGTATGCCTGTAGCTGAAATCGATAATTTGGAGGTTTGGAAGGTTAACAACCTGGAAACAAGTCAGATGAATGCACAAACAGAGTGGGGTATGACATGCCTGAATATTTGAAGAATGATTACACTTCCTATTGAAATAGCTTGGTCCATACCACGTTGGTTGCTCATCATGAGGAACCAAGGTACCATCCACAAAACACCAGCTGTTCCTCCAGGCTTTGCATGAGTGGGTGTGGACCCAGTGTTTTGCCTTCTCTTTCTCAGCAGCAGTGGGCATTCAGACAGTATTTTGCATGAACGAGGGACACAGGACCGCGGTCATAACACGGTGCATATATAAGTGGACCATTCCCTTCCCAAGGCCAGCCCAATTTGCAACTGACTGCATGCTCGCAGCATTACCGTTGTGCCCAAAGCGATAGAGTGCGACAGCAACCTGCAACTCTACCGGAAGCTGCAGTTGGTTCAAATTGTTGAAGAATATGGGATCCGTCTCGAGGTGGGCGACAAGAGTATTGAAGGTTTGGGGGCTGACTCGGAGTGCCTGACAGAAATGGTCCTCTCATCTGACTTTGAGAGCAGTGAGGACATGGTGGAGGTGTGAGGGCCTGCAGGGCAGGGTGTTCCGAGGGTTTTCATAACGAGTTTTGTACATGGTTCTGACTTCATCGATGATAAATCGCCGCAAGAACGATGGGCAGAGAAGATCATCTTCACTGTCATTGTCCGATGTCTCATCATTGCCCTCAGCCCCAGAAAAAGAGTCCCCAGACCAGTCTCAGTCCGAAGATGAACTAGAACTAGAATCTACAGAGTGGAGATCAGTCATTAGGTTGTCCTCGCTTGAGGGCTCCGAAGTGAAGCCGGTGACATCAGAGATTGAGTCATTGAGGAAGTCGCTGGCGAGACGCTAGTCTGCGCCAAGATTTTCCAACCAACTATCCGAGTCCCCACTGGAGCTGTCGTCCGAGTCCAAGTCAAGGCTTTCACTGGAGAACATGGAGGAAGAGCCAGGTCGTGGTTTTCATGTGGTATACAGTTTTCTCAGCATGCTCAAGCTGCGGCGCACTGGCACAGAAGATTTCGAAGTTGGCAGCCCTTGTTGTTGCATACATAGGCCTTGAAAAGTGCCTTCTCCCGAGCAATGTGTCGAGCCAGTGGTGCTATCACAGAGGAAGTGGAGGTGCCGTGGAAGTGGACACAGATACATCACTATTATCGTAAGCACAGATAGTAAGCTGAAACATTTTCTGGAGTGAAATTCAAAAAGTGATGGTCAAAGTGAAATTTGCTTATCCCACGCTTCTGATAGTAATTTAATTTTTGAAGTGTTTCTGAAGCACTTGGCGAAGCGTCTCTGAAGTGATGTCGAAGTGTTTACTTTGACCGCCACTAATGATGCCCCTAGTCACATGCTAATTTTACGACATTTTTGGTACTCAAGAGCACAATCAGAACTAAAGTTCTGTTTGTGAACATGGCTGTTGTAAATTATTTCAGTGTTGGCCCTAAGGGCTAAGACCTTAACAGCTCTAAGGCTTAGAGGCACCTTAGAGTAAGCCTTATTATCGAAGTTTCTGGGTGATTTTGGGTACCCTTATGTAGAGGCCTTAGAGCAGTGCTTGAGCAGTGCATCTCAGAGTTGAGAGGGACATTGTTGCTTATGATGAGGTGATGGAAATTGTGCAATGGCTCTGTCTCTGGCGACTCGGAGGTGGTTGCAGGTTTTGGCAAAGCTCTGCACTGCCAGCACAATTGAGCCATTGTTGAAGTGAAAAAGGAAGTAGGATTTTTATCCAAGTTCTTTGCACGGAGAATGTGTCTATGCTGCAATGAAAATGAGGTCAGGATCCAACAAATGACAAAAAACTTGCTCACATCCCTATTAGCTTAGTCTTGTAGCAATCACGGTCTGATTGTTGGGCAACCAGCTGATTATGCAATCCAGTGGCTGTTCCCACAGGCACTCTTTACTTTGTACCACAATGAATACAACACAAACATATCTAAGAATATTTGTGCAGGCTCATGGAATGACTTGGGTGATATCTTCCTGCAAGAATTAAGTGTTTCACATGGCCAATGCTTCAATCTATTGATCAACCTAAAAACTGATTAGCTAATCTATGGCTCACAAACTCATCTGATATTGTCTCGATAGCTGCACCAATTGCTTAGTTGTGGTCTTTCTCATTAGAGGATTTTCTATATGCTCAAATATTTGCAGAATTATTGCCTGAGAAGGTGTCCAAGAGCAAGGCCACAAAATATTGATTGGTCAGCCAACAAGATGGTTGTGTTTACTAACAGACTCTATATTGATACTTACTTATTCATCATCAATATAGAGTATCTGTCACAGAGACTACTATTAGCTCACTGGAACACAAAGCCTCATGAGGCATTGAGCTGAGTTGATGTCATGCCACAAGTGGGGGCTCCGGCAGTGATGCGAACGAACACACAGCCACCTGTCAACATTCTTGAATCAAACATCAAACTCAATTGCCTCTAACTGCCTCCAGGCGCCTCCTCCCCAACAAATCGGGAAAAAGAGCAGCGGGCACTTGCATACAAAAAGGATTCTGAATCGGGGAATCGAACCCCGGGCTGCCGCGATTCATCACGTGATGACTGGATTACGTATTGAATCAAATGCTACAGTATGGTGATCATGGAACTTTCATACTTTGACTACGGCCCATCGGCTTTAAACTACTAGCACTGCAGAAACTCTTGAAAACGGCTCAAATCGATGCACCATCCAGGTCATGGCAAAGTTGTTAGCTTCCAGACCGGTGCGGAAGTAGAGAGCGAGATGTGTCGGGCCGTGCGCCTCCACAGCCAACGGCTCCACCAGAGCCTCTCGCTCGACGACGTTATACAGATCTTCAAGAATGGAATTGAAGGTTTCTTCCAGATCTATGGCTCCCGCGTCGACATCAAAGGGGCCAAAGCGCACGGTTGTCTTCGCTTGAAATGTGACTCGTTTCTTGCCCTTGTTGGCTTGCGGTTGGGAAACTATCTTTTCGTCAAGCGGTGCATTTTTCAGCGGTCTACTGGAGGAAGCTTGAGTGTGGGAACCACTGCCAAGCTCTTCCGTGGCCGTAAATCCATTGCCTAACGCAGGCCCAATCATTACTGCAATCAGCTCGCAAAGCAGCCGTATCTCTGGCCGATCGGCGGGGTTGCGCTTCCAGCATCGGTGCGCAACCACCCACAGCGGCTCCGGTATCAGATTTCCTGCGCTATCATGGGGTATGTCTGTATATGGAGTGGCTGGGATTTCATCTGTGTCACCGGTGAAAGCGAGAATAACGCCGGCATCTGTACCGAGATGGCTGAAAGGAGGAACGCCTTCCGACCAGATCTTTCGCAGGAGGTTAGATATGAGCATATAATGAGGTGAATTTTTGAACTAACCTCACAGCAGACGCACCCAAAAGCCCAGACATCCGATGCTGGCGTGCCTTTTGAAACCGCATTTGGAGGAGGGAGGAGAAGCTCTGGCGCCATCCACCGCGTCGAGCCACCTCGCGTGGACGACTTGATTGACGTATCCCACCCCACAAACGATGCAAGTCCAAAATCTGTTAAACACGCTCGCCCTTCGTTGTTTATGAGGATGTTTCTCTGCAAAGTCCAGCTTGATAAAGTTGAATAAGTTCAGAGGAGAGTTCTTACACCGCACAAGTCACCGTGGACGATGTTCATGGAGTGAAGGTACTTCATGCCATGTATGACATCGCTGATCTACCTCAGATGTGGGTCAGATAAAACTTTTAACCAAAGGCAAAGTGTCAGACACACCAAGTCCGGCGCATATGGCGATGACGGTGAATTTTCTTTCATGTATTTTAGTACGTTTCCCAAAGGTAACCAGGGCGAGACCAAAGCTCTAGCAGGTGCTGGAAACGTTGTGAAATCGACTCCGAGGAAAGGAACGATGTTTTTGTCTTGAGAGGCAGTCAATTTCTAGTTGCTGTTGTGTCCAATTTGAACTTACGCTTGAGATAAGACCAAAGGAGTACCTCCTTCGCAAATTTCTCATCCAGGCGACGACGGCTTTCATCCGATTGATCCTCGAATATTTTTAGAACTTTGAGCGCGACTTCTATTCGCTCGCCATTTGGATTTGTATAAATCCCGTGGTAAATATTGGAGAAGCCGCCGTGTCTGATGGGGTGGCCACCGATCAAAACAACATTGTTGATTTCGATCTCCTCGGGTAAGAGATTCAGAAATTTGGCTAAGCGGTTGAGGAGCAAGTGGGCATGGCGCGCAAAATCATCATAGTTACCAATGGCCTCGTTTTCAGGGAACCCACTGTCGAGAATCTATTGGCGCAATAAGCGGAAAGTTCGTGTTGAAGTCATGTGGCGACTTTCGTACGTAGTGGATTAAATTAAGCGCGGCTAGCGCATGTTCTTTTGGTAGATTTGGGACATCCTTTTTGTATGATCGCCTGTTCGATAGGAGCTGGAGGATTTTCCCAACTTTGATGTTATCTTCCACAAGTGCTGTCATAATGCGCAAGCGCGGGACCACTTTGAGCTCATTAAAGCCCTGAAACGTGCTAGTTAACAACTCTGTGTCACGGTCACTTTCGTTGAAATTACCTCCATAATTTTCTTCCGCGTCTCCGAGGCCGTGTATAGCATCGAAAAGTAAGACAGCGTTGAATGATTTGGATCATCCTCAGCAATAGAACGAGCGTCATAACTGGTTGGGACGGAGAAATCGGGCAGTTTACGCCAGAATCTAGGCTTATAAGGACAAAGTTCTGACGTGAACGAGACTCTCGTACCTCTCCGCTTCCGGACCTCCGACCCGATGGATCCCCTCTATTAGTAGCTTGAATATGGTCTTCAGAGAGAAGAGTGTCAATATAAATCGTCATCTCAAGTCCAGCTGTATGGGACACACCTCATAAAACTTCGGCAGCGTAGGAACTCGTCCCGAATAGAAAGTACTCGTGTCTGATGCGCGCAACGTGCAGACACGCTGCATCACTTCTCCATTTGCGTCCTTCAGCGCTTGGAACAGCACAGGGGCGCTGATGACAACGAAGCCGATATCCTTGGGCGGATTACCCTTTGAAGCCAACTCCTCGATGATAGCGTACATCTCGTTCGCTTGCGCCTGAGTTCGCATGCCCCGCACGACGAGAACAAGACGCGAAGGCCCAGGTTGCTTGTGTATGTGATTCACTCGCTTCGCGAGGGGCTCGGAAATTAAAGCCCGGACGATCTCCTGTTGAATGCTGAGCGTTGATGGCGGGAGAACCGATACAATGTCTTTCACATACGGTTAAGCTATGTTGCTCGTCGAGGGAGTTGTATGGACTTGTAGTTGAAGATGGCGGGACGTCCCAGACTCGCTGGCCTAAATTCTCTGCAAACCACCAAGGTGGGTGCTTCCCAATTTCTTCTCTGAACGCGGGCAGGGCTCCAGTAAGCGCGCCAACCAGGGGCCAAAACACGGAGTGAGTTTTGCTGACGTCGACTTCGAGAGCTAAACCGTCGTGTAAGGCAGAGTCGAGAACATCCGACATGTTGCGAGTGATCAAATCACATCGTTCTTCCGTGTCCGCCATGATCCAGAGAAGTTTATTAGTTGGCCAACTTAGGTCTGCTCCCATACGGGAATAATGCAAGACCTGTTCATTCACCTGGGCAAGGATGTTCCAGGAAGATTGATGTTGCGGAGCTTGGGAAGATGCTCTTAGACGGATCCTGTGAAAATAGGGTGAGTCGAGGGTGGGGTCCATCGAGTTGAATCTGAAACGCCAGAAGATTCCACGAAGGGTTCTCCGCCATACCCATAGCAGTTTTACCGCTCCTCTTCTCTGTTGAAGGGTCTCTTCAAACGAGAGCAGGTCCCCTTCCAGAAGAACATCCGCGCATCGCAGGACTGAGCGAACACGGCTACATTCAGTACCATGCAGCAAAGACGAGTAAAATTTGAGTTCACGAACCTATCATATCCCGCAGGTACAATCGGAATTTATCGCCTAACCGGATCTCCACAACGCAGAACCCGATGTTAAGGGCGACGATGGGCTGCGCGCAACAAACCGCATTCATTGAGCTTACACGATAAATTGCACACTAAGAATTGTACTGACTGCAGATGGGAGACTTTGCTCAACCAAGCTGGGGTTTGGGAAGATCATCTTATATTCGTTAAGCTAGCGGAATTCACTCACAGAGCTATGGCTGCAGCACCTGTTAAGACCTTCAGAGACGGGATGTATATATCAGATCAGTACAGGTACAATTCATCGAGGCACACACCGATGAGATGACGCAGGCGTCATGATATGGTTTCTTCTTGAAAAACACCCACACTCCCCACCCTACTGCTAGTAGTGAAAGTATCCGGCCTACACAAGTGAGAACTAATAATTTGCGTGAGGAAACCATTGTAAGCGTATCTCGAACACACCGCACGGACACATTGTCGCGGCCGAAAGATATTGTCCAAAGGCCATACTACAGACAGCAGTGACGAAGTTGCAGCCTACCAACAGCTGCATAGCGGGCAACCAAAAGCGGCGGATGCGAGAATTTTGTTCCATTGTGCGACGGAAGCCGAATCGACCTGAGAGGTGGGAGTCAGCAAGGGTGAGTGCTATCCATGGGCGTGTCTTTATCCTGTTTTGACTCGAAGCTGATGGCAGTGTCATCGAAGAGCCGGAAATTGCGGCTCGTGCCGTAAAGTTCGCTGTAAGTGAAGCATTCGGCAGAAAATCAGGCTCCACTGGAATTAATAATAAATTTGTCGATGACCGATGAAATTACAGCACACATGTAGTGCATTTTTATAGGATAACACTAAGATTCACTTTGATGTATTCCGGGGCTGTTTTCGGCATACCTCGTATATTAAGCAGATGCCTCGAATCATGCACCTGTTTGTATCCTTCCATATTTGCAAATTTTTTCTCATCAACAGCTCTTTGGGCTTCCCATTTCCTTTTTTATCTTGGAGTTCGCCGGCTGATCAAGATTTGCGACAGATTAGCGCTTTACCAGTAATATGCCCGCAGGAACCGCGGTCAGTCGGGCCGCCGGCCCGCGTCGGCCGACGCTGGCCGACAGCATGAGATCAACGGTTGCCTTTCTCGGCCTTTCACAAGTGCTGAATACCATTCTATGTTTTCAAAATTGCCAAGGACTGTCGGTCTTCAACAATCTGCTGTGATGTTAAAGATCGCTGGGAACCGACGGTCTCCAATGATCCTAAGTGTGCCAGTCCTCCTATCTGAACACTCAGTCACCCATGCTTGGCAAAACCGCCCGAGACCGGCGGTCCTTGACGGTCCCACCCCCTTGCAAAAACCACCGGAGACCGGCGGTCCTCAACGGTCCGACCCCTCGCAAAAACCGCCAGAGACCGGCGATCACCAATGGTCAAGTGCATTGAGAAAATTTGCCGGAGACCACCGGTTCTCAACGGTCAATGCAACTCTCAAAAACCGCCAGAGACCGGTGGCCTCTGTCGGTCAAGTGAAGTCCAAAAAACCGCCCAAGACCGGCGGTCCTCAACGGTCAAGTCCATAGAGTTGCCTGTGCTTGAAGGTGGGAAGAAAGAGCGCCAAACAAACGCTGCCACATAAGAAGGATCGTCGCTTGGATTCCGCAATCTATCCGCAAATTTATGATGCCAATTTTCAAAACGCGGTGTTTGATGCACTGTGTGCTCAGTCAACTTTCACTAGCTGGGCACAGCCACACACCGGGATCCGGTGTCCTCTTTGGTGATCGAGAGACTAACTATGGTGCCGGTCACCTAGCTGCCGCACCCTTGTGTTTGAAATTTTGTGGTCTCAAATTTAATCCAATTTCTTATCCCTCTTGCAAATGTGCTCCATTTGAAGATAGAAGAACAACTGCAAGAGGAATTTTCATTTACTTCAAAACTGAGCGAGCAAAAAAAAAAGTTATTCGCCAAATTGGCCACATGTGCGTAATATATTCAAAAACCGTCCGTTAAAGCTGTAAATAGGCGCAAAATGACGGTACAGAGTTTTACTAGTCGAGCCTCTGTCCCATAGTCTCAGAAACACGACGATGAGATTTGTATGTAGTTGAACTGAATGCCCGAACGAACTGCTGAGCCTCTTTCGGACCCAAGTCACTGCGATAAGCGTCCATCCACCGAATCATACGGTGTTCCCACTTGCGAATTATTGTGTGTGAGACAGAGGCAAGAGCGGCCGGCATGTTTGCTTTGAGGCCTTCGAAAGTGTAATCACAGTGATCCCGCAAGTATTTTTTTGACGGTACCCCAGAAAAACTCTATGAAGTTCAGCTCGCAGTGGTATTTTGGGCAGAATATCACCAGATGTCTGGCATCTTCAATTGTTTCAGCAACCATGGAACGTTGCGCAAGGAAGTCGGGTTGCAGTTCGAGCACCCAAGCTGCACAACAACCACGCGCGGCAGTGTGAATGCCCTTCTTGCACTCCTTAACCAATTTACTCTGTGGCCACAGGCCACGCTCCTGAAGGACAACCTTCATTCCCTTCGGCTGGCCTGGATGCTCGGGATGATCGGCAGCGAAAACCATTTTTTGGACCCGCCGAACATTCCCATCCATCCGCCATCCATCACGCATAAGGGCTTGTTTGCCACCAGGATTGAGGTTCATACGGCTGACAAGTAGAGCATCCAGTCGATACATTCAATGTCCTTGGGAGTGGTCAACCATAAGGAGCATTTGGTACCCCGGTCCATGAGCGGCTTTGAATGCAGGAATGATTTTATTCTTGAGCTGGAAATAATACAGTTATTCAAGGCTATTGAGTGAATGAAATGATGACGAGCCTGCACCATGAATTTTGTACCATCCCAGTACCCCTCATAGCTTTTTCCGTACTCCAACTCCTCCCCTGCATCTGTGATATATCCAACGGTGGAACAGATGACATCGCTACGATGCAATCCTCGGCCAACACCTTTCTTGCGAAGGGGCTGCTCACCCTCGAGCACCCAGCTTTTTGTCGGGCCGTCATTACATTGGGCGGTCATTTCATCATGGGGAGCGAGAACAAGTCGCCGGAGCACATACTTCCCGTCGTACATCTTGTCGAGCTCCACCTCGACATTGCCAACCTTGTATTCAACCAGTCGATAGCGGTGTCCTGCCATGGCGGGCAAGAAGCGGTTCTGGCGGTCGTCAACAACATCCGGACGCTCGTGCCCATCGTAATAGAGGCCCTTCTTGTGCTCTGTGTATAAGAAGCCCTCGCGTTGAAGCAAGCGACGTGCAGTGCGAAGAGAAACCCCACGGCCAACTTTGAAAGAAATGCGAGGGAAAAGCTCGACCTCCATGTATTTCTTGAGGCCTGCGGGCATCTCTTCTTCGGTAATTTTCCGCAAATATTTATCCGCGGCCGCAGGGACCATCTTCTGCTGGCTGAATTCGACAAGCTTCTCTGGATCCATCGCCCACTTCTCGCTCCGAACATACGAGCGGAGCTCAGCATGGATTATGGGGTCATCGTAAAGTGAGTATGACTTGCCGTGTTTCCCGATCTTCGACTCAGGGATGACACGATCTGATATCCAATTCCGCGTCCATTTGCGAACCATGCGCCCACCCCATTTCGTTGCAAATCCCTGCGCCTCGGCAGCGGCTTCGGACGCCAGCTTCCACAGCTTTTGATTCTTCACCACCATGCAAAGATGGCTTTGAATGGAGCGCGCACGGTATGACTGCAGGCTGGCATTTCCAGCATGGAAAACAGTTTTCTTTGATGCGATGACCTTGTCAATTGCGGTAAGTGCCGACGCGAGGATGTTTGCACGAGCGGCGGCTGCCTGAGCTGTATGAATGCGACGATGTTCCGCTTGAGGAACCGCAAATTTGGTCCGTCTGAGAGGGGGAACTGGTTGGACCCGGTGGTACCTTGGCTCTTCCGCAGAGCCAGTGGATGGCGGGGATGTAAGCGTCTCTGCATCCTGAACAGGGATACTTTCATCTGTATTGCCCACACCAGGCGCTTCACCGGGATCCTCTTTCCCGCTGTCCCCCGACTCTCCAGAGCAAATGTCCGAAATGTAGCCTGTGAAGATTTCACCCGCAGGAGCTGACACGGCTGTCGCATTGATCTGAGGCGCAGGCGACACGATTTCACGAACAGGGAGACTCGTGTGAGCTGGTGTGGTCGCTGGTACAGCACTGTCTGGCACCGAAACAACAGGGGTGTTCGATATGACGGTCCGAGGCAGGACAACAAACATCTTTTTGAAAGCAGCGGCGGAGGCACTTGAAGATGATCAGAAATTGTGAGGTTGGGCCGTGAAGTACTGATACCTATCTCTGGAAATCATATCCAGTTCCTCCTTATCCCGCAATTTCTTGTCCTTTCTCCGCTGCGTCCGCTCAGAGCCACCAGTGTAAGGGTCATTCAGCTTCTTTTCTGCCGCTTTCCAGTCTTTTTTTGACTTGTATTCGATGATGGCCTCGTAAGCAGTTGCGATGGAAGCATCATCGTTGTTGCCAGCAAGTGCGAAACTCCTTAATAAATTCTGGCCCACCAGATCCTCGTCAGATTCACTGGACTCGTCGTCCGAAGGGAGAGGTCCATCTTCGCACTGCCATTCTGTGTCGCTTCCAGGATCGGGGACACCGTGGTGTATAAATGGCTCAAAGAATTGAGGGACTTTGTCGCCCTCTGTGCCATCCCAATGACAGTTGTCAGATTCCGATGAATCTGGGTCCGAGGAGCTGAAAATCGTGGCCTGGCGGGCTGCACGAGCAAGGGCAGCCTGGGCTTTCAGGTAAGCAGGCACCATGAGGGTTCGGAGCGACGGATTCGTGGAGTTTACGAGTGTCGGTGACGCGTCTCTTGAAAAAAATGTCGTGTATGCGCGTATGTACGCGACACATGATTTACGTTAGAGATCAAAGTCTCAGTTTGGGCTGATTTCGCTTCTCGAAGCTTCAATAATTTGTTTCGAGCGCACAAGTGAATAAAGTAACCTAAAAATTGCTTCAGAGGTACACTTAATTTATTTATTTTTTCTCAGACCAAATTGGCCACTAATTTTTGGTAGCGGCAGCTAGGTGACCGGCACCATAGCGCTCGGCGGGTTAGAATCGAACCGTTGGAAAAGAACATTGCCGGTACGAAAATGCTACGACTGTCCAATTGCAAGCTTAAGAATCTTGCGCCTCACAACTCCATTGCGCTCGCCGGGACACTGTCACGGTGTCCAACAGACCCTTTATGGTCTTCAATCGGAAGTGAATGGTTATCATGACACAAAAAGAGAGGGGCACGAGCAGGGAAAAAAGTGCCTTGGAGACATACTCGAACGGGTCTTGGGTGATTCGAACACCCGCCGAGCATTGTGATAGATTTATTTAATATACGGACGAGCTCGGTGACCAACAAACTCGGTGTAAGGATTCTCTGGATTATGAATAAAGAGAGGGGCTTGTTAGCACTGAAAAATCCTCACGAGTGACTTCCAGCTCGAAACCCGATCCGATTCGACACTGAGAATCGCGCGCACACCGGAGCCTGTGCGTCACAGTGTGAAGATGATTCGTTGACTTCGCAGCTGAATATTTTAGTGGACCAGGAGTGAGGTGCGAAATGAATAAAATATGCTCACAGATCTGAGATTACGGGCCTTAGGGGACTCGAACCCCGCCGAACACTGGTAAAGCTTAAAACAATCCCTCAGTCAAATTGATGGTGTACGGCACCCTACAGACCCTTTCCAATATCATCTTGAGCGCTGAATAAAAGACCGTTTGTGAGCCGACAATCCGGAGTTGAAGTTGAATCCCGAGCTCGGGCCGAACCTCGAGAGAAAAGAACTGACACGAGGCGGTTGGAACCAGGTAAGAACTTGAGTGTTCCGTGTGTAGAACGAATTTGAATCTATCTAGTTGGCTGATCTAAAAATAACGCGGATTGAGCAAAGAGAAAAAAATGGATGCAAAATGTACTTATATAATTGCTCGGCGGGTACTAATTCACTGCATTCCGGCTCCGTCTAGCCGACGTCCGGCTAGCAGTTGTCAATGCTATGTTTGGCCACCGGGCTGGACAACCTTCGTCAGAGTCGCTAGCCAGAGCTAGCTCAGGCTAGCCCCAGACCTAGCCGTAGCTAGCCGGCGTTAGCTGCTAGCCGTAAGATCGGCTAGTTGGGTCCGGAATGCAGTGATTCATCCGCCTGAAGCTTGAGGTGTCGATGCTGACACTGACGCTCAGTGGACGTCGACTGTAGGTAGCCAGGAAATCGATGAATTCGAGAGCTGGGATATCTTTGGGTCTTTCAGTTGAGGACTGCGATGGATGTCAAAAATCTGTCCGTGGGCAGGATGAAAAATCGACTTTGGACACGGAGACAGGTCTTGGAACACCTGCAGCGTCACTTGCAGCTTCCACAATTTGATATGTCGATGCGCGGCGGCTAACAGAACCGGTGGAGGATTTGTTTGAATCTTGGATACAGGCTGGTGGGCCAAAGCTGTTGAAAGGAGTTACATAGCAATATAGTTTTTCATCCCGAATGACTGTAGTGCATCCTTGCTGGTCTCATTTAACCGAGGATCTGGATGTAGCAACAGCATGATCCTCGAAAATTGGGTGAATTGCTACACGTACATTACAAAGCTCGGAAACGGCTGTGTGGAAATAAACCACAGTCCGCTTGTTTGTACGAACCCAGAAGCTACATGAACCCTTCGCCAAAGTTGAATCGAACCGTGCGAATCCATCACGTGTTGTCCAAAATGTGCCGCAATTCAATCCAGTGCGGTGGAAGTACTACCGACGCGGACTTGATGGCTCTGTCAACATTGAAGGCTAGATAAAATACAGACCTCTTGGTTGTCTGATACAGGGTGCCGAAGATTTTCGACGAAGAAAGTAGTATTTGCCATTGAATTATTGGTTGTCTTCAAGTTGGTGCTTCTTCTCTCACTAGGTGCAAGCCATCATTTCCACAGTATTTCTGTGCTGCAGAAAATTTTAATTTCCGCAACATTTCCGTGGCACGGAAATTCAGTGGAAATTTTGTATTTCTGCATCATTCTTCTACTCCACTCAAGGGATCTAACTGACACGGTCGCTTGTTACTCTAGGTGGTCACTGAAACGACGCCGATGTATTAGCCTGTTTGCGATGCAGCCATTCGAGCCATCTGATGGCTGTTTGGTGTTGCGAAAACTGATGGCTAATGGCCCGATGGATGGCTGATAAGATAAAGTCAGTGTATGCTCTTTTCTGCTATAAAGAGTGTCAATGAGTGTGTTATCACGCGTGGACATTAAGGAATGCCCCTAGACTGCACGAGACCTCTAAATTCAGCAACATTAATGATTTTGGGCCTACAATCTGACTGTTTGACTCGTGAACAGAACTGATCACCCATGCATGAGCTGAAAAACTTGGAGGCAACTCTATGACTCCAAAAATATGGATGAGCATTGAAGCCATTCGAGCCATTAGCCATCAATTTGCGCAACGCCAAACAGCCATCAGATGGCTTGAATGGCTGCATCACAAACTCTCTATTAAATATAACCACTCTGGACACTCTGAGAACTCGCCGAGTTGCCTACAGTTGAGATGATTCTGAGGTTCACCTGCATTTGGAACAATCTGTTACTCCTTATCCCTACTGATTCTGTATTCTCGATGCCCTGAATCAATGTTGGATGGTCGCCAAACCGGAACATCGTCAAGATTATTTGTTTGAGTTCTCTCATCTCCTCCCAGCAGCTTAGTCCTTCTCGTTCAGTTGCCTGCCAAATACTCATCCCGCTAGTGATTTGGTCCTGACATTCAACTCCTAGAACCACACAAGTTGAGAACCACGCAGCGTAACTGGCTTTTACCCACACCGCCGGCGATGCGCCAGAATCGGAGGGTGGGGTTTACACTGGTCGAGATCGAGTGTACGATCTCTCCGGTAAGTGCTAACTTACTAACTGAGGAACTAACAATACCACCCAGGCCCTTTGCTGCCACTTGATTCTGTCCTTCTCGGATTTTGGACCATTGAAGACCTGGACGAAACGAAATTTATGTTCACGAAAGTAATATATGAGGTTCAATCCAGTAACATACACGGAGCTAGCAAGTAAGGTGAGACCAGATATACGTGTGTGTGGAATTCACTGTGTGATGCAATACAACAATAATCTGTTAGCAGATAGAAGGCTCGGTATGTGCAAGTTCAACCGGTTCCTGGTTCCGCCACAAATGAAGTACAGTTATTACTTGATGTACGATATCTCAGACTAGGTGGTAGCTGATAGCTTTTCATTTCATCTCTTGTAGTTATATTCAGGCACTCGGCCTCTCGTATATATTCTCTGTATGCGAGCCGCCTCCCCTCAGACTTTGTATCACTCTTGTGTGCGAAGACTGAGGCGAGCGACTCCTTTTACTTACTTAGGTTATCTTTCTGACTTGTACTTTAGTTGTCATTGTCTAGGTGAATGTTATCAGACTTTGTATCACTCTTGTGTGCGAAGACTGAGTTGTCATTGTCTAGCTGTCGCGCACTTTATAGTCTCACTCTTACATAATCAGTGAGAAGGACCACAGACGGTAGCCTAAAACGAAATCGTCATTTACCATGCGATACATCTCATTCATCTCCCTCTCCTCCGCACTGATGTGGACGGCCTATGCGAACTTGATTCCACAGGTGCATGGTCAATGGGAAAGTGTTCGCTCATGGCTAACCAGTCTGTTCCATATCCAGGACAAGGAAACTGGCGGCCTCTTGCAGTCTGTGAGTGGGATTACTCGTGCCATGTCGCCCCAGAGCATTGACCATTGTATGCCTTTCCCCACCAGCGCTCGGAGGGGGCCAGGGACATCATCACCGAACTTGATTTGGTTGTGGCACGTGAGCAGCTGCAGGATCTCGATGCCCGTGAAACAGTCAAAGGTGACGCTGAGGGCGAAGACCTCGAGGTAGTGATGGCAAGGTTCGGTTCGGTTCAGGTTCAGGGCCTTCCGTCCTGAACGCCGAACCTGAACCTGGCGTTCGGTTCAGGCAGTTACCGAACCTTGAACCTGAACCCGCGTTCGGGTTCGGTTCGGCGTTCGAACGCGTTCGAACCGAAATTTTTTGATGATGCAGAGGTAAGTAAACTTCCGGCCAGAAGAAAATCCCTGGATTTATGACACGGTCATAAAAGGTGTAGGATTGGCGCGCAAGACATCCTGAGCGGGATTATGAGTCAATAAGAGGTTGGTATAATTTTGCTATATCACCGGCGTGACACATATTGATGTGTCATAGGTCTCAAGCCAGAAACAACGACGTGCTCCCGGATAGTGGTTCAGAGGCAGGGAACAACCGTGCATGTTGAGTATTGATGGTATACACTGCACTTCCTCACCAGAAAGGACTCATATTTGCAGTCTAAATGACAGAAATTGTGACTTCGGGTTCAATTTTGCGTTCGGCGTTCGAACGCGCCTGGTTCCTCCCGAACGCTGAACCGAACCTCGCGTTGAGGTTCGGGAATTCGCTGAACCTGAACGCCGAACGCGCGTTCGTTTCAGGTTCGGTTCAGGTTCGGACCGATTTCTGAACCGAACCTTGCCATCACTACCTCGAGGTAAATTTTGATCCGCATTGGGTCGTGAATTGAAATTTGAATTTCCGCACTCAGGCTCGTGGGGGCGGGGATACCAGCGGCGGCGGGGGATGTGTCATTGGTTGACTAAGTCATTGCACACCTCCGATGGCAGAATATCTCGAGAATAGCGAGTCGTATTGTTAAGTTTCCGGGAGATGGATCAGGTTGAATATAGATATATGTGCTCGTATTTTAGGAAGGGCTATTCCGGTTTATTTACTGGGCACACGTTCAGGTCTCGACTCTACAGTAGAATTCATCGGTCATTTAAAAGCTAGTGTCTGTCAAGAGACCAGTTGGGGGTGAGTTCCGGTGGAGGAGTTTGTTACATAAGAGAGCTTGTGCCCAAGCGGTATGCCGCTTTTGTGCATTGTGCAAAAGCGGCATGCAGCTTTTCACAAATTCTGCCTGGTACTACCAGGTAGTCAAATTCCGACACCCCGATGCTATTACACAGTCTTAATGGCCTTGGGAGGAAAAAAAAGCTGCATGCCACTGTTTGCACAATCAAAAAGCGGCATGCAGCATGGGCTCAAGCTCTCTATTGTTGTTACAAAATATTCATATTTGTGGGGATATTGAGAGCAGTACAGTTGGTGATTCGAATTTCATCTCCAGCTCCGCCGAGCTCGAGAGGAAGGAAACCTGAGCCGATTCTGAATGAATGTTCCCAATTTCGCTTTGAATCGCTTCACTGCAAATGATTTTTCGTTCGCAGGTACCCCTTTATACCATTCTTGTAGCAAGTACCTGCTCGGACGATAATGAGGCCCAAAAATTGCTGCAAATAAACAGGGAGGAAATAATAGTTCAGATAGCAGCTTTTTATAAATATTCTCCGGCTTTCTGTTGCTGTTGTCTCGGGCTGCCACTGTATTGCACGGGAGAGCTTGGAACTTGCGGCCTTTATTCGGCCAGAATGCGTCAAAGTGGTACTTGTTTCAGACACGTTCAAATTAATCTGTACTGTAGAATTGTAAGCTTCCCAGACTGGAACACTGGCGCGTTTACCCTTGTCGGGTTTGTTTCTATCATTTTGATCATTGGTTTGACTTGCACCGCCACCCGTTCCCAGTCTTGGAACCATACAGATCGCCGTGGAGACGAATGAGGAATTATGTCGGCATCAAGTTCAGGCAAACAAACACTGAAACATGTTCTCAGAGCACTATACAGCCGAAGCACGCACTACCTATTTTTGTGAACACGATGGCAATAGAGATGATTGAAAAATTAACCTTCAAAGAATCGAACTGCGTACATAGCTTGTGTCCATTTTCACTTGGTCTGTGGAGGTAACATCTCGCCGGACAGTGAATTTGAAGACCTGCATGCACATCAGGCATTTCAGTTCATGGCACTTTCATCTCAATCTCCACCCATGTTCAATGACACCTGTATTCACGGAGACTGGGATACTGCCTCTGCGGGTCTGTCACCTCTTGCTCAATTTCAGCCACCTGGCAATATTCTTGGCCTACAGCTCCGGACAATCAAAGTCCACCAATTTGATCGACCATTTATATGACATCCGATACCTATCAGAATCGAAAGGAAACAACAAGAGCAGGCTCCCGGAATTTTTTCACCAGATTTCGTCGAGCGGCTGGTGACATAATGGCTGTTTTTCATCAGGGGACCGCAAAATTTTGGCCGGACCCCTAAAATTGCATGTAAAATCACGAAAGTATTCATTTGAGCTCTTCTCATCCATCTAAGTTTGATTCTGGTCTAAAGAACCATATTCAATGAACGGTCATGCACAGAAAACCCTGGGAAAGTACAGTGTTACTGTGACAAAAGTCACATTTTGTGGCGAGTTCCAACTTAACTGCTGTTGCTGCACCTCAGAAACCTTGAATAAGCTCTGTAGTAGAGGCAGAAGCTTGGAGCAACATTCCTGTTGACTTAGGAATGCCTTTCAGAGCCATCAGACTCAGAACACCTGGAGAGGTACCCACAATTTTGTTGAGATGGCCGAAAATTTTGGCCGGACCCATATTCTCGTGAAAAAAATTAGGAAAAATCGGTTTTATGCGGATTCAGGGGTGAATCTGATTCTGAAATCAGACAAGTCCAGAAAATAGTATTTGGGCTCCCAGAAAATTTGTGGACTTTGATTGTCCAGAGCTGTACCTCTGTCTGCACCATTTTCATTTATCCAAATGAAAAGCATAAAGTACATTGGCTAAGATTCAACTAGTGCTGCATCAAGATGGTCATTCCACTGCCCGGAGCTGATCCCTACACATCGGCCTTATGCTAAAGATGTTTAGGATTATGCAAGACAGATGTAGAAAGGAATGGCCAATAGACAGGTTGCGCAAAAGCCGCACAAGCCGCATGCGGCTTTTGTGCATTGCGCAAAGCCGCACGGAAATTTTTTAATTGGGGAGGTTTTCCGTAACAGTTTCAGTGGAAGGCTACGATAGGCGAAGGAGAGGTGCTGCGAGGAGAGGGAGTGTCGCCGGCTTTGCTTCTGCTGCGTTCTAGCTGTCAGAGTGTGAGAAAGAAAAGTGGAGCCGCTTCATGCGGCAATGAGTGATGGCTTGTTGATCAAATATACGGATTCCCACGGTTGCACAAGCCAACACATATCCCTCTTACGAGGGTAATGCTAGGTTTAAGAGCCATTACATAATACTCAGCACGATAAGAACTGAGAGAAAGGAAGAAAAACCCTGCGGCTTTGCGCAATGCACAAAAGCCGCATGCGGCTCATGCGGCTTTTGCGCAACCTGTCTAATGGGTGAATTGGACTTGTTCAACAAGCTCTACACTGCATGGCCGTCGTGAATCCACAAGTTCAAACGACCAGACTAAGTGACTTTTTTTGTGATAGGTGAAGCTCAGAAAACATTGCGAGGCTATTACCTCCATGTTGCTGGTCAAAGCCCTTCTCAATCTCTAAGTCCGGTGCTGCTTTTGAGGTCTTGGCGGAATTCTATGCCGTTCCCGTGTTCAATTTAGATGCTTGAGTGAGGATAGCCTGTGTTTTGCTGTGCTAACTTATTTTTCGTCAGGAAGTGGGCGAAGAGACGAAAGAAGGAGTGTGAGACGGTCGCTCAGGGCCAAAGAACCTGAAACCTGGGACCAATTCCACCAGTTCATAAACTTGACACAAATATCTTGTGGATCCATGTGATGGTCCTCCTATCATTCCCATCAGTGCAGGGTCCAGATTTCATGGAAGAATCCAGAGTGCAGATGCAGTGCATTGAACAGCGAATAGGAAATACACAACCCAAAATGGCAAAGAATACATTCAGCCTTCCACGCAGATTATTTGTTGGGGTGGATTCACAGATAGACACTTGTGTTGTATTAACTGTTCAAGTTGAAATGCAAATGCTACTGTTCGCGTAAGTCCTTTGGGCACCTTCAGATTTCAACCAGTGTTGATGATTGTTTGCAGTCAATCAAATATGAATGATGCAAGGGATTTCTGTTGGGTGAAATGGAACCGTGGGAATTCATCACGCTTTCAACTCTTCCCTCGGAGACAGACACTTCAAACAAAACTGATCTCATACCTCAATTGTTTGATTGTCTGATCCGATTCGACATAGAGGATCGCACACACACCATCCTCTGTGCATCACGGCTTGGAGAAGATCCGTTGAATTCTCACCTGAATATTGTCAAAGAATCAGGAGTGAAGTGCAAACTAAAAACATAATTGGTCGCACCACACACAGTTCTGGAGGGACTTGAACCCACACCGAACATTGGCAGTTTACCAGGCCCCTTATTGGTGGTGGACAACAACCTACAGACCCTTTCCAACACTGTTTTGTGCTCTGAATGAAAAGGTTGTTCAATGGGGAGCTAACAATCCGGGGAGTTGAACCCACCTAATGGCACATACTGTCGTAACTCATGGTGGTGCTGTGCACTGTACCAACAGACCTCTTCTAGTATCCATCTGAGCCTTTGGGTTAATTGAGGGATTGCTGTCAAAAAAAATGTGTCTGCAGGCAGGAAGAAAATTCGTTTCAAGCCGAATCCAAGTAGAGAGTCTGATTCAAGGATTGTTGGCATCCGGCAGTGTTGTAACACCTTACATTACCTACTTGTTTGTCTTTGGTAAACTCGTAAAGCAGGTTGTGGTTCATGCGATAAATATAACCCCCAATCAATCATGAATTCCAATATAACACGACCCTTTGTACCTGCTTATTATCCCTCTGTATTCTTATATCTCCGAATTGGTGTAGGGGTTAACATTGCCGCCTCTCGGGAAATTTTGCAATATATCCGCCCCTACACGATTGCATTAGTTAGGTTTACATCATATGTCTCTCGTTAGTTTCGTCATCGTTTTACGTCGGCCGCCACCTATCACTTGCACACAAGTCACAACTGCAGTCATTCCGCCATCTATCACTCGATTCAACCGCACAACTGTAGTCATCCTGCCACCCAATCGAGCCGCAATTAATTCTTGACTGCAACATATTCACACGCCCAACCTCCACCGCATCAACTCACATCGTCCATCTGTATTCCATTCGTATCTCCTTGTCACGATCACAAAGACGAGTAACCAGTCAATCCATCAACTCGAATTTTCCTCCACACAATCGCACTTTGCTTTTTGAGAAAGTTAGTTAGGTTCCGTCATTCTGTCTTGTTAGTCCCTCGATGACACGCCGGATCCCCGGTGTGTGGCTGTGCCCAGCTAGTGAAAGCCGACTGAGCACACACCGCGTTTTAAAATCATTTGCAGATAGATTGCGGAATCCAAGCGACGATCCCACCTACATATGGCGGCATTTGTTTGGTGCTTGTGTGTCTCTTTCTTCCCACCTTCAAGCACAGGTGACTCGAGTCCCGCCCACTCGCTCCGAAGCTATGGACGAAGCTATGGAGAGAAGGCGGGTAGATGGATACACTGGGTGGGCAGGTGTGTCGCAGGTACTCTTTCCTCTTGCTTTCCTCTGTGGTTCTCTCCGGCTTCCACATTGACTCTCACTCCAATACTCGCACGGTTCCACTGCTCAGCCCATGCCGAGGCCGTCACCGACTCACTCGACCGAGGATAGCACACATCTACAACGATCAAAAAATTTCCGACTCGAGATACATGTCTGCTGTTGTCTCGGATGATGAAGGTGACATCGAGGAGGGCGTCGAATCGGATTCATCGCGCTTTCTTGACGAGCTTCGCGCCGACCCTTTGGAATGCACATTCGCGATAAGCTGGTTAGCGGGCTTAGTTGGTCAGATTGATACCCTGTCCGTGGATAACCCAACCACCGACTCGGATGAAGCACACGAGAGTCTGCTCGACAAGGCTACCCTCCTCGCTAAATTCTCGCATCAAGAAGAGGACGAGGACTTCGACATTACCGGGTCTTTCTCGTTTCCCTTGAGCAGAAAGACTGTTCATATCGAGTTGAACGATGCACGGCTGTCAACCTCTGACCACACCTCTGTTGGGCTACAGAGCTGGGGCAGCGCGATCATTCTTGTAGAATGTCTCTGTACAGACCCTGTGTCCTTCAACCTCTTGGCCCTTATGTGTCCTTGAGCTCGGCGCAGGGACGGGCTTGCTAAGTATCGCCGTTTCAAAGCTCATCCCTCTCCTCGCGAACCTCGCAGTCAACCTGCACACAAACTTCTACGTGCCCAACCAGAGCGGTGTGCGCATCTCCGCAGTAGAGCTCAACTGGGCACGCCCCGTGCCCGGCGTACCTTTCGACGCTGTTTGATGTTGTGCTCGCAGCAGACATTGTCTACTGTCAGCAACGGCCTCTGGGTCGGCTAAACAATGAGTAACCCGACAAGAACCCCAACCAGGATAAACCTGAAGACACTAGTAGCTTGTGTGTTCCCTGAGCAGTAGGACCAGTCGTACGGCATCCTCCCTAGGAGGCCGTATGTCATAGGTCGGGATGCGAGGTGGAACCCGGAATGAGTTGAAGAGGGTGTGATATCCACTCAGGTATACAACCCGGGGCACGGATATAACCCGTAGTACGATGTGGAGGAAGCAGGGCAGGGTGGAGACAATGCCTATGTCAAGCCAAGGTAGAAGCCTGAGATTAGACGAGGTAGAATCTACTATAAGTACAGGGAGATTCTACCATGCTTATATAGGCTTCTAATAAATTAAAACGATCGCAGTCAATCGCGATCAGTTCCTGTACCGCAGCATTAAGGAGTGTTAATGCTGATACTCCTGTACTCCTCTGTGTTGGTTTCCGTGGCGTCGGAGAACCTAGGAGACCCAACATCTGGGTTTCCTAGTCCTGAGTGTCATTGTATCCAGTGGTTCAAACCCTGATCGGTTTGCAACCACTCATGTACTTTGTGTACACTTCTGTGTCATCCGTGGTGCCTCCGGGGACTAGGGTCTCTTGGTATGGGTTCCTAGTCCCTAACATCTTCTGTATCCCGTGGTGCAGACTCCCCAAGTCTGCGGCTTTTAGAATCCGAGGCTGGGTTTCAACCATGAGAAGGTCATGTGGTGGCGTCATGAGAGTCCCGTGCCGCTAAGACACGTCTGTATCCATACAGACGCATCGCGCGAAAAAAGTAGAACCCGGGTGATTTATGACATCTACCACCCGGACCACTCGCACTGGATCCGCGGCTGCATCGCACGCAAACCCTGGACCTAAGATTGCTCGCACGGGGCTCTCGTGCCGGCCCCAGCCACCTTCATCTATTTCTCTCCCTCGCTTCCTCGCTCCCTTGCTGCCTCCTCCCTCGTTCATTACCCCTTCTTACTCCCTCCCCCCTTGCCCCAGCTCCGTTTCGAATACTCCTAGATTTGTACCACCAGCCAGTAACTCCGGTGAAGGATGACAATATATACTCTTCTTACCTCCACTTGTGGATGGGATGCGAGTCGGCATTGGCTTCGAAGCAATTCACTTTGAATATGTACCGTGTCGTGTATCTTCCTCCAGCAACTCGAATCTTTCTGAACGCGACAGCTTGCTTCAGAATGTAGCAAATGTCACTTCAAAGATGCCGCATCCGAACTTGCAAGGAACTGCGATTGGCAGACAACCTGCCCTCCGTCAGGATGCCATCACATCAAGTGCTAAACATGTCCAGCATGGTGCAGCGGTAATATCAGTCCATTTCACGGAGTAGTAGGTGGTAGTCCCCACCAAAGACCTAGTACTTTCTGCAGAGCAGTGGGTTGTCACCGCCAAGACCCAGTATTTTCCGCGAAGTGGTGGCTGGGTACTGACAATCCAGCACCGAGTATCTCCCACGGAGCGGTGCCTGGGTCGGGCTAGGGTTTGTCTCCCTTCTGATTTTCGCAAAAAAGTACTAAGTCGAGCTGGAATTTAGACTTAGAAAAAATCCAGAGTTTCTTCGCCACTGGGCAACGAACGGCAAAAAAATACCGACTCGAGCTGAGATTTAGATTTGGACTTGGCGGCAAAAAACCCATGAGTTTCTGTGCTACTAAAGTCGAGCTGAGATTTGGCGTTTCAGGTCATTCCAGTGCCCGTGTCACGTGGCGTCAAATGTGACATGGCTTCTTCCTGTCATGACTGCCCATTGTTTCATAGGCTTCTTGTAGAGACACCACCGATGTCGCTTCCCCAACACACCATTGAGCCCCGAGTCTTTCTACAATTCAAACATCACATTTTTATGACCACTTTTTGATTGACTCAGCAATTTCAGAACCTGGTACAGAAAATAAAGAAGGAATTTAGACTGGAAGATTCAGCCGTCACAATCGAACATGTCCAGTATGGTGTAGCGGTAAAATTGGTGCCTCTCACGCACTAGCCTGGGGCTCGATTCCCCGTACTGGAAATTCCAACTCCTCGCTGGAGAATTTTTTGCAGGGTTCTTGTGCTGATCCATCAACATCTCTGTACCAGTCCCACACCAGGTTGCAGTTGTTTTCTCGCCCCTCCTGCACTCGATTCCCCTCTGTGTTCCCATTTTGTCGCCAGTGTATTATCTGGTCTCGGTGCCGGAATATGAGAGAAATGAGGCTAAGAGCCAATGCACATGACAAAAAATTTGCCAGCTACTGTCGCCCTAAGAATCTCGGGTTTTTTTTCAGTGAAGTTTTTTATTTAGCTTCTTGGAAAAGTTAGTACATCATTCAGTCATCGGAAATCAGTTAGCTGGTCATTTCGAGCTGTTGGGCGGGTTTGGGGCTAAGGTCCAGGGTAAAGCAAATTTGGTACCGGCAAGGCCGACTTAGGAAATGAGTTGAAATTCCTTGGTGCCAAACCTGTCCGCACAAAGACGATGTGTCCCTTCCCTGCATTCAACCTAATATGCCCTGCTTGGAGCAGCTGGATGTCACCTTGCTACTGACATCCCATCAAGTCTTCAATTCCTTATCATGGCATTATTTTATGGACTGTGCCTTTTTGTGTCAATTCTCCTCTGTTCTGTGTCAAGTGGAGGACTTCATGATTAGCCTTTGCTCCACAGTTTGATATTCAAGCGGTTCTCCGATTGTTCCACTGGGTCCTCGGACGAGGAAAAACGCGAAAAAGAATCCCAAAAAGGAAAGATTGAAAGAAGATCGTAGAAACTCCCAAGTACTCAACAGATACATTATTCCGGCACATCCCAAGCACTCTTCTTCAGCTTATCCTTATCCTAAGTACATTTTTTCCCCTTGTCGACTCCCAGACACCCCGTGAAGTTCCCACGGTGTTTGCATGGTACTGTACAGATGACTCGACAGTTGAGTATTCCACCCGACCCTGGACAGTTGGAGCTTTGACAATGTCGGCATGTGCACACGATCTCATGCTTTTGAACCCGCTTGCACGGTGGTTCGTTGCGGATTGGATCAACCATTGGGGGGCATAATTGATCAATATAAGCATGCTTCAGGTGTCTCGAGATGTACATTGGCAACATTGCATTGTATCTGTTCAAAATATTAAGCACAGATTCAATGCTGGCGAAGAATTACTAACCTGTTTTGGAAATCAGCTGCTACTTCTCTCCACAAAAACTGACTAGGAATATAGTCCGGATGGCGGTAGGCGGGAATGCACGAAGATGATGGCTGAGCAAACCCTGCCTCAGGAGGGTCTGGTTCAAACATAAGTATCCGAGGGTCACAATATTGCAAGGTCGGTGGTGATTGACTGAGGAATGGCGTCATTGTCCGAGAGTTCCAGTAGGCCATGGGGGGACTGAATGGCCTCTGCAGTTTCAGTGTTTCCTTTTTGGAAAAGTTAGTTAGGGTTATGTCATTCCATCATGGAGATCTTCTCAACACTATGGTGCCGGTCACCTAGCTGCCGCTACCAAAAATTAGTGGCCAATTTGGTCTGAGAAAAAATAAATAAATAAAGTGTACCTCTGAAGCAATTTTTAGGTTACTTTATTCACTTGTGCGCTCGAAACAAATTATTGAAGCTTCGAGAAGCGAAATCAGCCCAAACTGAGACTTTGATCTCTAACGTAAATCATGTGTCACGTACATACGCGCATACACAACATTTTTTTCAAGAGACGCGTCACCGACACTCGTAAACTCCACGAATCCGTCGCTCCGAACCCTCATGGTGCCTGCTTACCTGAAAGCCCAGGCTGCCCTTGCTCGTGCAGCCCGCCAGGCCACGATTGTCAGCTCCTCGGACCCAGATTCATCGGAATCTGACAACTGTCATTGGGATGGCACAGAGGGCGACAAAGTCCCTCAATTCTTTGAGCCATTTATACACCACGGTGTCCCCGATCCTGGAAGCGACACAGAATGGCAGTGCGAAGATGGACCTCTCCCTTCGGACGACGAGTCCAGTGAATCTGACGAGGATCTGGTGGGCCAGAATTTATTAAGGAGTTTCGCACTTGCTGGCAACAACGATGATGCTTCCATCGCAACTGCTTACGAGGCCATCATCGAATACAAGTCAAAAAAAGACTGGAAAGCGGCAGAAAAGAAGCTGAATGACCCTTACACTGGTGGCTCTGAGCGGACGCAGCGGAGAAAGGACAAGAAATTGCGGGATAAGGAGGAACTGGATATGATTTCCAGAGATAGGTATCAGTACTTCACGGCCCAACCTCACAATTTCTGATCATCTTCAAGTGCCTCCGCCGCTGCTTTCAAAAAGATGTTTGTTGTCCTGCCTCGGACCGTCATATCGAACACCCCTGTTGTTTCGGTGCCAGACAGTGCTGTACCAGCGACCACACCAGCTCACACGAGTCTCCCTGTTCGTGAAATCGTGTCGCCTGCGCCTCAGATCAATGCGACAGCCGTGTCAGCTCCTGCGGGTGAAATCTTCACAGGCTACATTTCGGACATTTGCTCTGGAGAGTCGGGGGACAGCGGGAAAGAGGATCCCGGTGAAGCGCCTGGTGTGGGCAATACAGATGAAAGTATCCCTGTTCAGGATGCAGAGACGCTTACATCCCCGCCATCCACTGGCTCTGCGGAAGAGCCAAGTTACCACCGGGTCCAACCAGTTCCCCCTCTCAGACGGACCAAATTTGCGGTTCCTCAAGCGGAACATCGTCGCATTCATACAGCTCAGGCAGCCGCCGCTCGTGCAAACATCCTCGCGTCGGCACTTACCGCAATTGACAAGGTCATCGCATCAAAGAAAACTGTTTTCCATGCTGGAAATGCCAGCCTGCAGTCATACCGTGCGCGCTCCATTCAAAGCCATCTTTGCATGGTGGTGAAGAATCAAAAGCTGTGGAAGCTGGCGTCCGAAGCCGCTGCCGAGGCGCAGGGATTTGCAACGAAATGGGGTGGGCGCATGGTTCGCAAATGGACGCGGAATTGGATATCAGATCGTGTCATCCCTGAGTCGAAGATCGGGAAACACGGCAAGTCATACTCACTTTACGATGACCCCATAATCCATGCTGAGCTCCGCTCGTATGTTCGGAGCGAGAAGTGGGCGATGGATCCAGAGAAGCTTGTCGAATTCAGCCAGCAGAAGATGGTCCCTGCGGCCGCGGATAAATATTTGCGGAAAATTACCGAAGAAGAGATGCCCGCAGGCCTCAAGAAATACATGGAGGTCGAGCTTTTCCCTCGCATTTCTTTCAAAGTTGGCCGTGGGGTTTCTCTTCGCACTGCACGTCGCTTGCTTCAACGCGAGGGCTTCTTATACACAGAGCACAAGAAGGGCCTCTATTACGATGGGCACGAGCGTCCGGATGTTGTTGACGACCGCCAGAACCGCTTCTTGCCCGCCATGGCAGGACACCGCTATCGACTGGTTGAATACAAGGTTGGCAATGTCGAGGTGGAGCTCGACAAGATGTACGACGGGAAGTATGTGCTCCGGCGACTTGTTCTCGCTCCCCATGATGAAATGACCGCCCAATGTAATGACGGCCCGACAAAAAGCTGGGTGCTCGAGGGTGAGCAGCCCCTTCGCAAGAAAGGTGTTGGCCGAGGATTGCATCGTAGCGATGTCATCTGTTCCACCGTTGGATATATCACAGATGCAGGGGAGGAGTTGGAGTACGGAAAAAGCTATGAGGGGTACTGGGATGGTACAAAATTCATGGTGCAGGCTCGTCATCATTTCATTCACTCAATAGCCTTGAATAACTGTATTATTTCCAGCTCAAGAATAAAATCATTCCTGCATTCAAAGCCGCTCATGGACCGGGGTACCAAATGCTCCTTATGGTTGACCACTCCCAAGGACATTGAATGTATCGACTGGATGCTCTACTTGTCAGCCGTATGAACCTCAATCCTGGTGGCAAACAAGCCCTTATGCGTGATGGATGGCGGATGGATGGGAATGTTCGGCGGGTCCAAAAAATGGTTTTCGCTGCCGATCATCCCGAGCATCCAGGCCAGCCGAAGGGAATGAAGGTTGTCCTTCAGGAGCGTGGCCTGTGGCCACAGAGTAAATTGGTTAAGGAGTGCAAGAAGGGCATTCACACTGCCGCGCGTGGTTGTTGTGCAGCTCGGGTGCTCGAACTGCAACCCGACTTCCTTGCGCAACGTTCCATGGTTGCTGAAACAATTGAAGATGCCAGACATCTGGTGATATTCTGCCCAAAATACCACTGCGAGCTGAACTTCATAGAGTTTTTCTGGGGTACCGTCAAAAAAATACTTGCGGGATCACTGTGATTACACTTTCGAAGGCCTCAAAGCAAACATGCCGGCCGCTCTTGCCTCTGTCTCACACACAATAATTCGCAAGTGGGAACACCGTATGATTCGGTGGATGGACGCTTATCGCAGTGACTTGGGTCCGAAAGAGGCTCAGCAGTTCGTTCGGGCATTCAGTTCAACTACATACAAATCTCATCGTCGTGTTTCTGAGACTATGGGACAGAGGCTCGACTAGTAAAACTCTGTACCGTCATTTTGCGCCTATTTACAGCTTTAACGGACAGTTTTTGAATATATTACGCACATGTGGCCAATTTGGCGAATAACTTTTTTTTTTGCTCGCTCAGTTTTGAAGTAAATGAAAATTCCTCTTGCAGTTGTTCTTCTATCTTCAAACGGAGCACATTTGCAAGAGGGATAAGAAATTGGATTAAATTTGAGATCACAAAATTTCAAACACAAGGGTGCGGCAGCTAGGTGACCGGTACCATAGGCAGCCTTTCCACTTGATAATCGCACCCTCAGTGTCGTATTTGAGCGCGTAGACCCATTTAGAGTCCACAACGTTCACACCGGGGGGTTGATCAACAAGAACCCAGGTTTCCCACCACACAAGCATCGCGTACTCCCTCTGCATCGGCTCCGACCAGACTTCTGAGTGCTCCATAGCCTCTCGGTAGTTCTGGGGAACAGATGTGGAGGAAGTAGTAAATGCGACATTCGCGATTTCTTCTTGGGTTTGGGCGGTAGACCTATAGCCCATTTCTCGCGTGCAGCATTAGCAGCAGCCTCATCAGCCGCTGATGCACGCGAGTCCTGGAGCGCCTTGGATGGGGTGTGTGTGCATCTGGAACGGCGAGGCTCTCCCGTCACAGCCAACTCTGGTTCTGGGACTGCGCCGCCTTCATCGGGTTCATCTGTATCAGGAGAAGAATCAGTCACGTCCGGATTAAGGGTAATTGGAGCGTGTGAATCGGGAGTGTCTCCAGCCTCTATCTCATCTCCCCCTGCTGGAGTGCGTGACCAGTGTCCAACACCCTCCTCGAACACAACGTCGCACGCGAAGAAGAAACACCAGGCTTGTGGGTCCCACAAGTGATAGCCGGTGGAACCATTATAGCTGACCATCACGGCTTTCACGGTCCGCGATTCGAGCTTTGGGGGAGCGGGGATCAATTTGCGTAGGCGACACTAAACGCTATTCACCCAACGCCGTAGCGCATTCCGTAAGGCAACATAAGGCAACGTAAGGCGGTGATGCCCGTGATGTGGCAGTTCTGAGTGATCTGAGCTGCCTTTGCGAGCGCTACAAGAGCCCCAAAGAACGATCTTCACCTCTACAAGTGCTACGGTCGGTCAAAAACAAATTTTGATTTTATGTCTTGACCAATATTTTGGGTTCTCATGGATTTCAGCAAAATTTTAGCCTCAGCCGGACATGTAAGTTGCTCTTGCAAAATATTGATGCCTTGCTGAAGTTCAGTGATGCGCTTCTTGATAAATTCTTGAGTGTCCTAGGTAAGTGATGAGAAAGGCTTGAGGGAAACGACACTTTGCTGTGAGCTCCAGCCCTGTCCCAGTTAGCCTCACCTTCCATGTCTGGGAGGATACGTTCTTCCATTTATGATCCTTGCTGCATTTGCGGCCGTCTTCCATGTCTGCGGGCTGACGTCTGCTGGCGTCGAAGACTGATGATGAGAAAAGGGCTGGGCCCGTTCAACTTCAAAAGGCACACCTAGTCACGATCACCTGGGGGTGATGGCAAGGTGATGGCATGACGCGGTGGGTCAGTAAAATTTTGCATTCTTCTTGGTCATTTAATTTTTTTCATGAAGCCACACTACTTCAGGCATTATAAACATGACTACCTACTACTATACCTACGGAGGTTGGCTCGATGTTCGCAAAGACTGCACCAAGCACTCCAGAAGCGCCCTGACAACTGCCACATCATGGGCATCACCGCCTTACGTTGCCTTACGGAATGTGCCACGGCGTTGGGTGAATAGCGTTTAGTGTAGGCGACAGAACCAAAAATGCGCAGGTGAGCAACATTTGGTTTCTTCCCGGTGTACATTTCGTGGGGGGTGAGACCGCCTGATCGCGTCTTGGGATGGAACCATTGCAGGTACACCGCACACTTGAACGCCAGTGGCTGGCGGACTTAGGCAACCCAGAGTCAGCAAGGAGACAGCGCCCAAGTTCAACAGTTGTGCGGATGCCGCACTTGCCGGGTTCGCTCTGCGCTGAGGAGTAAGGGGTGGTGCTCTCAAGCACAATGCCGGTGTTCCTGAGGTAAGCTTTCCACTTCTCATTCATCCACGTTGTCAACGCGCATGCACTTGATCGTCTGCCCAGTCTGGGTCTCGAACTCCGACTTGTATGTATCAAAGGCAACGAGGGTCTCGTCCGCGGATTTGTGCATCAGGAAGTCCACACGTGGACCTGTGATATGACCGTCCAACAAATGGAATAGCTAGTTCTTGTTCCCAACGCCTGTTACCTGCGCCAGGCCCCAGAGATCCATGTACCCTCGATCTCCAGCCTCCTCCTCCGGCTCGTGAATACCATCAAACGGGCAGCGAGTCTGCTTGCCCGCCAAGCAGTCCTCGCAAAACCCCTCGTTGTTGGTGCCAGCCATGGCAAGTCCTTCCACGCGCTCTCCCACCACAATTACATCCAGCCCTGTCATTCCAACATGCCCAAGCGGTGCCAGGTCTTTCTGCTCACTGGCATATTACGGGATCGCACAGCCCACGCGCTCACCGCCGTGTCCTCGAATTCAAGGATGTACATCCCCAAAATTAAATGTGCCTCCATTATCGTCTGTCCCGCCTTCATCTGGATCAGTGCCTTGCTGCCGTGGAATGTCACGACAAAACCCTTCTCGTCGAGCTTGGCAATGGATAGAAGGTTTTAGGTCCCAGGTGTGTGAAGGGCATCAAACGAGACCTCGCATTTGACTCCATCGCAGTTGTAGAGTTTGCGTACGATGCTGGCGCCGGCAATGCGGAATTTCGAGCTGTCGACACCGGTCCCTTCACAGTTCTCAAATGCGTGGTATTCTGCAAAATTATCATGCTCGGAGAAGCAATTGTCCATTGCGCCGGAATCGACAAATACAATTGTGCTTCCTGCAGTTCCCGACTGGAAGGCGCTAACCATGGTGCGAGCTCAGGCAGCGAGCTTGCGAGCTGCCTGAGTGGAAGGCAAGGAAGGGTGGATGAGTTAGCGTACATCGAGCCTCGTGATTAGATTGTAGTACAATCTAATCTAGATGCTCCAGGCACAGCCCCAAGTCTCTCTTCCGCAAACTCGACATCAAGTCCTGCAAAGTTCTTTCTGCTCGGTCCCGTCCACCTAGACGCGTTTTTCGAGCGCCCAAGCCCTCCTCTGGCTGGATCTATGTGCCTATCAAGTCCCCAGCTATCCGGTTCCACTGGATACCTGTTCTTCACCACCGTCTTCCCCACATTACTCCCTGTCCTATTTCGACCCAGACAGCATGCCGGCGACCGAACAGACATCTCGAACTTACACCTGTGCTCCCCCTCCCCACTGATTTCGTCTTTGGCGCCTACCGCAAGACGCCGACAAAGCCCGTCGCGAGAATGAACGCAGTCAATTGCCTTGAGGAACGCGCCATCGAGACGAGTTTACAACTCACCAGAGCGTACGGGGCGGCACCTGGATCCTCTGCTGGATCGCCAACACCATCCGCCCGTGTGCTGACCACCCGTCCATGGACGAATAGACTCGGTGTCGCATATCAAGTAGCGCCCGTCGTCCCGCGCAACAACGGCAGCTATGGCAGCTGAACGGCAGCCGGCAGAGCATAGTTGAGGACGATCCGAACACCGAGTCCCGCGTGATGATTCTTTCTTCCGCACTCACGTCGCCCGTCCAGATCCGTTCTCTCCCTTCATCGCCGCGGCGCCGCACCTCACCACCATCCTCCACACCGACACTTCCGACGCAGAATCCGTGTCCGTCAAGTCGCGCCGGACGCCGTCGACTCTGTGGACGCGGGACGACGTACTCGAGCTGCCTGCGCTGCCCCTCATCTAGGGCGCGTCCCTCTGCAAAATATGCAAAGCCGCGCGGGTGATGACCTCCGACTCCGCTGGCGTCCTCGCGGACCAGGGGAACGAAACAGGCACGCTGATCGCGCGGCTGGCGCTCGCTCGTGCGGAACGCGCACGTCATGGGGTGGGGTTCCGCGAGCCGATGAGGGAAAGTGGCGGGCGGCGGAATATCTCATCTCGAATCTTCAAGAAGTATTTCCATTTGGTTGCATGCCAGCACTTACCAGCACTAGCATCCTGCCAAACCATTGGACCCGCCGACGTGGAGCACGACATGACACTCGAGTACCTGAAGACGGAAACCGACGCCGGACGAATGTCCGGTCCCTTTACCCACGACCACCCAAGAAACGAGTCTGTCGCAACTTACCCAAAGCCAAGGCGCATTTGGGTACACCGGCTGTTATGGACTTTATCTTCGAAACAAGACGTCCTACAAGATTTTGACATGGCCCCGGCCATGGCAGAGCTGGTGAGTCTCAATCTGGATCGTGCTATCCCTCCCCGCCTTAGATGGCATTCCCCCTCGTTTATTTTTTGCTCCTCGTTGTCGCGCAGTCTGGATCCTGCATACAGGGTCCAGCTGCACCTCGTGAGCCGATGTTTGCCCCTGGGCAACACAGCTTCCTTTTCCTCGTCTTGGCTTGAGGGGCAGGTAATATTTGGTGCTACAGTCCCCTAGCCTGCTTGTTGGTCGCACAGCTCCTCGTTGTCTCACTGGTCAGGCGCCTTTGCGGCGTCGCAGTCATTGTTCGAGGCTCAGTCGTAGCCTGCTGGTTGATTGCTTCACGCGACGCAGCTCTTCGTGCTGGTCGGTCGCTTCATGCGACGCAGCTCCTCGTGCTGGTCGGTTGCTTCACACGACGCAGCTCCTCGTGCTGGTCGGTCGCTTCACGCGACGCAGCTCCTTGTTGCTTCACTGGTCAGGCGCCTTTGCGGTGTCGCAGTTGTAGCCTGCTGGTCGGTCGCTTCACGCGATGCAGCTCTTCATGCTGGTCAGTCGCTTCACGCGACGCAGCTCCTCGTTGCTTCACTGGTCAGGCGCCTTTGCGGCATCGCAGTTGTAGCCTGCTGGTCGGTCGCTTCACGCGACGCAGCTCTTCGTGCTGGTCGGTCGCTTCACGCGACGCAGCTCCTCGTGCTGGTCGGTCGCTTCACGCGACGCAGCTCCTCGTTGCTTCACTGGTCAAGTGCCTTTGCGGCGTCGCAGTTGTAGCCTGCTGCTTGGTCGCTTCATGCGACGCAGCTCCTCTTTGCTTCACTAGCCTGCTGTTCAGTCGATTCATGTGATGCAGCTTGTCGTTGCCGTACTGGTCAGGTGCCTTTATGGCATCACAGTCATTGTTCAAGGCTCAGTCGTAGCCAGCTGGTCGATCGTTTTATGCGACGCAGCTCCTTGTTGTCACTGGTCAGGTGTCTCTGAGTAAGTCCTCTTTTGGATCGTGCTACCTCTCCCCGCCTTTGATGGCATTCCCCCTCGTTTTCGTCTCTCCTCATCTTCGTACTCGTGCAGTCTGTTCTCTGTTTACGGAGAACAGCTGTTTCTCGTCAGCTGGTAATCGTCATTGGCGATTTCAGTCTCTTCGCTTAACATCGAGCTAGGGACGGGCGTCTTCAGCGCTGCTGTCTCCTAGCAGGCTGTTTGTTGCTTCACACAACGCAGCTCTTCGTCACTGGTCAGGTGTCCTAGCGGCGTCGTACTTTCTTCTTTCCCGTGGTGTCTGTTCCCTGTATACAGGTAACACATGCTCTTTGTGGGTGGTCATCGCCATTCAGCGATGCATCCCTTTCTTCTCGTCGTGGCTCAGCAAGTTGCTCGTCTGCTTCACGCGGCGCAGCTTCATTGATATCTTCGCTGGTCGGGCACATCTACAGCCGCAGTTATCGCTCTAGGTCAAGTCGTCCTCTGGATGCAGACTCTCTTCATTTCTCCTTTGCGGCTGTTCAGCACGCATCAATTGTCTCGTCCGTCCGCAGATCCCGGTCTTTGACTAGGACTCTGCCTCTCGCCTCTCATTCTCGTCCTCATCCTCTCCTCCTCGTCATTGCTCACTATCACTTCGCTTCAGGTCGCGAACGCCCCGCCCGGCACACAGGCCTGCGCGTTCGACATCAAAGCTTTCCATCGGATGTGTCCGGGGCTGCCAGAACACAAACCTTCCCTTGTCGTACATTTCGACGGCGTGTTCTATCTGGACCACTGCCATCCCTTCGGGACATTGTCTGCCGGCAGCAACGCTGGCCAAACATGCAACACCCTGGTTGACATCTGGAAGGCAGAGATCGGTAAAGATGGGGACGTCAAGAAGTATGAAGACAACCTCCCGATAATACGATACCCTGGCTTGCCGCGTCCATCGACCCGATCAACACTCCGTGGCATCCGACAAAGACTGGTTCAATGTTTGCCGACTGGATCGTCTTCCTGGGCTTGGACTGGAATTTCCCCGAGAGCTGTGTCTCCCTTCCCACCGACAAGCGCCTGAAACATCTCGCACGCATCCAAAGTAGGAAGGCGGGCATCGAGTCCCACCAACCCTTCGTCCTCCTCGATCTGCAAGAACTCCATGGAGCCCTATGCTACATCTGCTTCGTCTACTGGTTTCCGTGCGAATCAATTCATGCAACATCATTTCTCGTCCTCGATGCTCGACACTCTCATCTGGTGGAAAAGGCTGCTGCTACAGCCCTCCTTTGTCCGTACACTGCTCCCGCTAGGCAAGCTTTGTGACTTCGGCATCTATGCTGATGCAAGCACGTCCTGGGGAGTAGGGATTTTCATCAGCGAGTGCTGGTACGCAATTCAGCTACGAAAAAATGGAAACACGCAGGTATCGACATCTGCTGGCTCGAGGCTGCTGCCCTCGAGTTATGTTTTCTCTTCCTCAAACAGCTCGCTTTCAAGGACATTTACGTCCTCGTTCAATCAGACAACAAGGGCGTGATCGGTGCTCTCACTAAAGGGCGATCCCCTAACTTCGACATCAACCTCTGCGCTCGTCGTGTGTTTGCAGTCAAGGTGGACTACGGCCTCACTTCCAAGATCGTCTACGTCGCGTCAGCCGATAACATCGCCGACGCGCCCTCGCATGGTCTCCCCTCACACCTCGTCGACAGAAACCGCCTCAAACGAGGCTTCCATCTTCCTCACGGCCTCCGAAGTCCGAAGCGTTTTCATTGACGTGGATGGACCCCCGAGAACGGATTGAGCGCACATCGCGCCCGCCGGTTGACCATCTTGCTATAGTTCGCGGATTTGCTGCTCCTCTGGATCTTCCCTCGCTACGGCGCGTCGTCCCGCCTTCCGAACACTCTATTTGTCATGACGTCACGACGACGTCTTCCTCTTTCTCACTCGCTTCGATCGACTCTCTTGCACACTACGTGTCTGGTTTACATTCCATCTCTTCAACGGTGCAGGGAGGGACATCCCGACCGCCATCATCATTGCATCACAGCTCCTCAGCCCCACTCGTTCGTTCATCATCGCGTCAGGCACTTGGCCCCAATTACAGTCTCTTTAGACCTCTGGCCTCACCATCGGCAAAAACTTCTTTCATTCGCGCCAGAGACTCTGGCTCCTCTCTCGCGTCTGCAGTCACGAACTCCACTATTCTCCCACCTCTCTTCCCAGCCCTCTCCTCGTCGCATTCACATGCACCGTCTGTCCAGCGCCACTGCACCCGCGTCGCGGGTTGATCCTCATTCGCCATCGGCCGTCGCGGCGAGAAGTTCGTCAGCTCATCAGCTGTCCTTCCACCCAAGGTGGCTCGCTGCGCCGGGCAAAGAACCGCGTCTCGGAGAACACCTATTGGCCACATGTACCGGCCGCTATCGCATTCTTCTATGGACGATGTCTTCTCCCTCTGCTGAAAAAGTCGGCCGACAAGGCGGACATTGCCTTCAAGTGCCCTCTGCGCGGTTCTATCACTCGGGCACACCTTCGCGCCTACCGTCGCTCGACCTCAATTTGTCGTACGGCGCCGCCGCCTGTTCCAACGCCCTCACACCTTATCACGGTTGTCGGTGTCTCGGAGAGGTGACGGTTCGCAGCGTCGCTAAGTTCTCCACGCTGCGGGACACATGCCGGTCCACTCGTATATCGGAGACGCTCACGGCAGGTTGTCGGGTCCTCAGCATTCACCTCGTCTAGACGAAGACCACTGTTCCCCTCCGGATGCTCCCCTTTCGCGCATCGCACACCATCTGGCTGGCGTATGATCACCAAGGATGCATTCATTAAATCTTCGACCCAAGTGTTCAAAGCGGCTGGTCTCAAGCTTGTCTTCGGACATAGCTATCGTATAGGCGGCTCCCTCGACCTCCTTCTCACCGGCGTCGCGCCCGAGATCATCATGAAATGGGGTGGATGGACCTCTTTGTGTTTCTTGATATATTGGCGTCGCCTCGAGCGCGTCATTCCTCTCGCTACTGCTCGTGCTTGGGATAAGCCTATTGCGGAATTCGCTCAAACTCATGGTCTCGCCTCTGACGCTACGTCTCTGAATTTCGATTAACTGTTCTCCCCTCGTTTACATTTGTAACACTCGTCTTCTTTTTCAATCACCTACTTCTTGATAATTTCGGTGATCTGTAAGTTCCACAATCTGGTTTTCTCTTCCTTCGCTTTGCCGTGGTGTGGGGCCCTCGGGCCCTCCTTCTGTTGCCCTCGCACGCGCCTTTGGCGCTTGGTTGCTGCGCTCCGTTTGGGTGGCTTCGGGTCTCCTTCATCAGACCCGGGGTTGCCTTTGCGTACGGGTTCGGCCTGTTCCGCGTTCCGTTTCCCTCCGACGCGCTTTCCCACAGAGCTCCCTCTGCGTTGCAAAGCCCCTCGGCCGGAACGGCCGATCCCCCCGCAAACCACACACACTCTTCCCTCTCACGCTCATCAGGTCCGCATAGCGGACACGCAGCACTCAGTGCTGCTCTCTCCCTTCTTCTCATCCTCTACGCGGCTTTGAAGACACACCTACCTTGCCTAAACCCGTAGTGTTGACAGTGTACGCATGTTCGCCGTTGCTGTCACCTGTAAGGCCATCACTTGGTTCCCTATCAGACGGCGAGTCTGAGTCATCCCCCATGTTGTATGACGATGTGCGCGATGTCGACGAGTCGATGATCTCGAAGGAGGTATCGCTAGCTGATGTTGATCCTCCCAAAGCGGAAATGCCGTTGTGCGAGTCCAGGCGAGTGGGCACATCAATGTCGGCCACGGCCTTGTTCATCTCAGCCCATTCCATCAGAGCTTCTGGGGACGCAACAACCTCCTCGCCACCGAACCAAATCTGCTGCGCACCATCGGGATCGTACATGGAGACATCAGCTGCAGGGACCATCCACGCGGCGAACACATACGTCTGCGCTATATTCGCTCCGGCCACACCACGCTTCCCCTTCCACCAAGCAGGCCACTGACCGGCCTTCCCGCCGCCCGGCCAGAAGCACTCCTCAATGGTATGGCCGCGCTTCCCGTCTGCACCGCAAGTGGGGTTGGTACAGACAAGGTTCTTGCGAGCCGCGCGGTGAGCTTTGCGCAGGTTGTTCTGGGTGTTCGTATTAAGGGCAGTAGTGGGGATGGGAGGATTGGAGTGGTTCATCGTCTCCTCCTGCTCGAGGACGAAGGTGATAACCTCCCCAGATGTGAGGAAAGTGCAGAGAACCGGTACAACGTAGCTCCATCCTTTGTTCAAGGAATTGATAAAAATCGTCCTCGACTTTACCACCCATGTTGTTGGCGGCGACTCTGAGTGTACGCATGGTGGACACATGCTCGGCCATCGGTGTACCGGCAGTATGGTACGTGGTGTTGAGCTCGCGGACAGCACAGCTGAGAGCCAGGTCGGACACTCGACCATACACACTCTCGAGGGAAAGCCAGGCCTCACGCGTGGTACCGTCCGTCCTCAGACCAATACCGACAGGGTCCTTTACGTTGAGGGTGAGCAAGCTCATCGCGAGACCGTCACGGTGGTGCCATTCGTCGAATGACGGGTTCCTCGAGTACATGGGAGTGGGATCCGGAGGAAGAGGGATGGTGGTGGGAGCCAGGGCAGGTGGTGCGGTCGTACCATCAACCGTTCCACTCGGTGCAGTGGGATTAGGTGGGCAAGGTATGGATCCATCGTGGTATCCGAATAACCCACGCAGTTTCGATGAAGCGGTATACTTCGGCTTGAAGCTTGCCCACTTTGTGCCGTCAAACTTGTCGGCATCGGCAAGCATTGGCACGTTGGGTAAGTTGGCAGCCATATCGGGTTAGCACAATATATGCTGATATTTGAGTCACAGTATGATGTTTATGCAAAACTGAGTCGTGTAATTCAGGTGCAGGCGGGGCCCATAACCTGTGAAGATACGAGATGAGAATAAATAAGTAAGGGAAAGATAAAGTAGGAATAAGAGATGCACCTCAGTCAGGCACGTCAAGGTGAACGACTGAGGTACAAATCCTAGCAACTAGGACTTTATAAGTGATCGGTAGTGATGTAAATCAGGAGGTGAATATAAGTGATCGGTAGGTAGGATATGAAACGGGGGAATAACGGTGCTGAAGGGTGCACAAATGTGCCCCGACTGTATAGCCAGCCGAGCCATGTTCAACAAGAACCACTACATTGAGACTCTGCTGGTGAAGTATGGGCTCACCGACGCCAAGCCGCTGGCAACTCCGATGGATCCCAATGTTACGCTACGCAAAGTTCCAGCGGACGTACCTCCAGCGCCAGCAGACCTGTGTGGACAGTACCAATCTATGATTGGCGGACTTGTGTATGCCACCATTTGCACGCAACCCAATATCGTGTATGCCGTGACTGCTCTTAGCCAGTACTCGTCGAACCCGGGACCGGAACATTGGAGCGCCTGTAAATGCGTATTGCGCTATCTATCCGGGACCCGGAACTACGGCATTGTCTACGGTGGCGACAGGGCTGACTGAGTTGTATCTATGGGTTATAGCGACACGGACTACGCCGCCAACCCAGATGACCGCAAGTCTATCTCAGGGTACGTGTTTATGCTCGGAGGAGCCACTTACGCATGGAGTTTGAAGAAGCAGACCACCGTTGCTACTTCGTCAACCGAGGCCGAATACACGGCACTCGTGCACGCAACACGGTTCGCCGTCTGGAGCTGTTACCTATTGGAGGAGATGGGTCACACTCAGGAGAGTCCAACCGTGATATACGAGGACAATCAAGCAGCGCTGGCGCTCGCTCGAGACCCTCAATTTCACGCTCAATCTAAACACTTTGATGTTCAGAACCATTTCATCCGGGAGAAGATCGAGACCGGGACGGTCGACCCTGTATACTGTGGAACGGAGGACCAGATTGCTGACATCCTCACCAAACCACTTGCGAAACCGAAGCACGAGAATTTCATGCGCGGACTTGGGCTCTTGCCGGTCTGAGGGGGAGTGTTGTGATTCAGCCTGTCAAGGCCATGTAGGTGGACGACGTGGAAGACGCATGGCACTGACGCGTCGAATGCATAGCCATAGAACTGGACTCATGGAAACGCGTTGAGACGTGTCAGAGCGTAGCAACCACGCATCCAACTTACACTGGGGACAAAGACCAAGGCATCTGAAAACTAGGTGCATTACATGCATGTGGCCGGCGACTAGGGCTTCAACCCGTCCGTTAAACGGGACGGCGGTCAAAAAAAACGGCTGTTTTTCTCGACGGGACGGGTATACCCGTCCCGTCAGAAGATAGCTGAGGGCCCGAGACAGGCGGGTCCCACCCGTCCCGTCCGTAACGGCCGTTTTGACAGGTGCTGGAGGACTATATGTGTAAGTTTAATAAATTATCAACAGTCTGAGACCAAACTGGGAACTTACTAGGACCTCTAAAGTATCATAAAAGATCTCAAGTGCCCTGATATAAGACCAGACAAGTGTTTGTGAACGGTTAATCGCTCGGTTAATCGGAATTTGATCGCAGATCAAATATCGGCAAGTCCCGGCAATGCCATCCAGGTGCTTGTGGCGGGCAAGAATTGATGTTTCAGCAAAGGAGTTTCCATATGGGTAAGTTCCACCTCAATTCCCGGAAATTGTATGAAATTCATCTAAATTTGATGCATATGTTCATCTAGGAAGGGTGACCTGTCAAACCCGTTAAACGGGCGGGAACAGGTACCCTGTCGACGGGTAAACCCGTCCTGTACCCGTCCCATCCTGGCGCTGGCTCGAGGGCCCAGACGGGCGGGTAAAGACCCGCCCGTCCCGTCCGTCGACCCGTCAAAAACGGCGACGGGTTGAAGCCCTACCGGCGACTGGGATCAGTGAAGAACAAAGGTGTCAATCACCTCTTTGGCACCTTTGTTTTGGGCTTTGAATCTGCCCCAGAAACAAAGGTGCCATAAAGATGATTGAGACCTTTGTTCCATGTGTCGACCACATGTGGAACACATGTGTGTAACGCACTCGGGTTCCACATGCGTCGTTCTTTGCCTGCAGTGTTACCAACCATCGTTACATTGAGTCAGGGAGTTCGAACTCCTCATTATTATTTATTTGTTGTGCTCAAGTTGTGCTACCTACCCATTGTTCTCTGGAAAGGTATAAATACCGCTGTAGACTTCAGTGGAATATACAATCTTTTACCCCTCCATTTACAATATCTTCCACCAGAACCGATAATAAGGCCAAGGACTCGGGTTTTCGCAAATGCTGGACATTGACGAGAGATAAGGAAGGAGCCCCTCCTGCTATCTGAATGCCACCCACCTTCTCAGGATCGTCCATGTGTAACGCGGGTCAGTTGCTGCTGACGATCAATACAACAATGAAGTAATCTACGACATTTCGGGGGTTCCGAGGGCGTAAGGGCGCACAACGCCTTAAAACAGAGGTCCTGTACTGTCGAGGCCACGATGGTATCGAGCTCTGCCTCAAATTCTTCGTCATTCATCTCCTGGCCTCGCCGTTCCAGCTGTTTCTCCAGTTTTTCCCCTGATCCTCGCGAAGGACATCAAGCTTTGTGAAAACGACAATAATCGACACTATGGAATCGAAATGAGGAGTGAAACGATGATAGATTGAAGACGCACAGTTTCCCCGATATCCCAACAAAATTATTTCTACATCTTTCTCGAAGAGCCGGCCGCCCGCGAAAGGTATTGCGGCGCAAACCCTGAGGAACGAGTGTGGGAACTGAAACAGCAAAGATGATGTTCCGCTGACCAGATTGCGTGCAATTGATCAGCAAGCGCCCCCATTATACCGGAAAGCAGGAATGCGTGGCCGCAGTCCCGAAGACAGTGCATTGCTGTGCTAGGGTGTGAAAGATCTGCCGGAATAGGACGTTTTCGACAGCACTTGAAGGCGGTGGACTCGCGAGATATATCCAGGATATATCTGCTACACAGAGTGGGCCCAATTGGGAATAGCCAGTTATTCACGGCACGCATTCGTCAACGGTCCCAACCGGCTTGGCTTTGAACACATTTTGGGAAATTCCTCACAGCCTTTGAGGAGCTTCGAGGCTGTCCATCGTGGATACTACGTGGATACCCGTTTCGTTGACTGCGATCTGCTTCTGACGCCACAGATTGGATAATTCTATTGAGAAACCCCGGTTGCAGGCAGAAACCCCACACCTAAAAATAGATTTCATGCAGAAGCCCGGGTTGTTGACTGGCCCGGACTCCGGTGCGACGGCGGCCAAACAATGATGTAATTCCATTTTTAATGTCTTGCCGGCAAGTCGCCGTCGTCTTTCTTTTTGTTCCTCCATGTCTGGCTGCCCCCGGCATTCGTGCCTGGCCACGGAATGGGGAAGACATGGGCTCTAGACCACACCTCGGTGTTGGCCGATCATGTTGCCTGCAATTTAAACAGCGCACCTGCGGTTCCCCCAGTCCGTTTGCAATCAATTTTACAGCGGAAGCCATCATGATATCCCATCACCCACCATCTCGTCCCGCAGCCGCCACAGCGACCGTGGGCGAGAGCGCGATCTTGAACGGTTCCCGCCTTCGCACCGCAACTCATTCTCTTCCACCCCGCCAACCCCCCTCTGCCCCTCAACCCGAAGGAGGACACGTCCGATAACAAGTGCTTGTGCATGATGTTAAACCGCCGTAATCCGTCCGCAGGCCGCCGCACACTCGCCCCTTCCCTCTGCATGCAGCCTGAGTCACACTCTCCTGAGATGCCCAGCCCACCATGCGAGCTCTGATCATAAAAGCAGTAGTAGATACTCGAAGACCCGAAGTTGAAGGCCAACTTACCAAATCGGGTTTTATTTGGCAATGCCCTGTCGGCCGGAAGGCCGGCCGCAGAAACCCTCCCCTCAAAATATCTTTGCGGTAGGGTTCCAAATAAGAGGGGGGTTTCTGCCTGCAACCGGGGTTTCTCAATAGAATTATCCCCACGGATCTGCGGAGACTGTGGGAGTAACTGAGTAAGTTGAGATTAACTGGCCTGAAATGCCATTTCAAGCCAGTTAAGTAATCTCAACAGTGGGACTATGATGGGAAAAGCTGAGAATTCCAAGGACGAGAGCAGAGAGAGCGTAACAGGGTAGACTCGAAGGGCGTAGGCCTATAGGGCCAAATAGTTCCCAACGAATCGAGCAGTAAATATTAATAGAACAGATAATCTGACAGGGAAGTACTCTGCCCTGATATATCATATCCACCTCTAACTTAGCGGTTTTGATATATTATAGGCCTCCGAAGATTAGCAATCGCTGATATATCACAGCACCATACTAAGGTAGTTTGCAGTTATGGTTACACGGGCACCCGTAACCGTAATATTTACGGCCGTAAACGTATACGGTACGATACGGTGGGTAGGTATACTGAATTATTTCATTCAAATTGACAGGGGGGGTGACGCGTGACCCGATTTCCCTATTCGACATTTCGGCAACGGCCGAATTTTTGCGTGACACCCTCCAAAATTTCGACAATCTTACGGAAATTTTGCGCTCTAGGGGGGGGGGGGGAGGAGGAGGATACTTGTGACGGCTTGGAGGTTCGACAAAAGCCTTCGTGACGCGTGACAACGACCAATATTCGACATCGACAGAGGGGTCTGTGACGCGTGACTGTCGATTTGAATGAAGTAATTCAGTAGGTAGGTAGGTATGATTAAGTACACGGCACGGTCCAAATCACGAGCACCGGTTTCCAGGGGTTATCCCAGTGTACAAAGCAAGCTAAATTACACCTTCGCCCCTGTGGGAATCCCCAGGGACTCCGCAGCAACTCCAGCGCGGTGGCGGGGGACCTGCGAGAATCTTCGCGTGGTGAATTGATACTGAGTGCTGCGGAAAAGCGCTGGTATTTTGGTACACAAAAACGTCAGCTTTATTAACAACCATCTAGCGCTAACTTCTTCCCTCACTATTCCCCACTCCCATGTCATTGACTTGGGAGACTCTCTTTAAGACGCGAAGCTCGCGCAGCGCGTTCGTACATGGCGCCGTGCTACTCTTGAAAACAAACGTCCCTCCGTACCATTTTTCCCTGACAGTGATGGATGCATTGCAAGCGGTGCGCAACCATTTGTTCGATTCCAGACTTCAACTCAAGACGCATGCAGGAGCTCGATCGACTTGAGGGGAATGACAGATACCGCTCGGCGTGCATGAAGGCGCTTCGGTATCTGGGTGATCAACATGACATCCTCCCGAGTTCCTTCTGTTGTCGAGGCGTCGTCCGTGAAGGAAAAGGGTCTGTCTGGGGTGGTGGATTTGCGGTGAGTGGTGGCTCCTATCTGAAGAAATGCAACCGAACGTTTCTGCTCAGGATATATGGAAGGGCAGCCTCTCGGAAAAGCCGGTATGCCTGAAGGTTCTGAGGTTTTTCGCAACCGAAACTGATCGAGAGCGACTGAAGAAGGTGCGGACCTTCTGTACAAGTTGATTGATGTTTTCTGAACGGTCTCCAGGAGTTCTTCCATGAAGCACTCATTTGGAGGCAGCTTCGACATCCCAATATCCTTCCGTTTCTGGGTATCGCCGATGAACTATTTGCGCCTAGTCTTTGCATGGTATCTCCCTGGATGGCAAACGGAAACCTGATACGGTTCCTAGAGGGCAACCCGCTTCATGATCGCTTCCAATCGGTATGTTCTCTGCTCACCTACATATCGTGCCGTGGATGGTTCGCGCTAATTCTCCGCTCAGATATTAGAGGTCGTAGAAGGAATAAACTATCTGCATGAGTTTGATCCACCAATCGTACACGCTGATTTACGGGGTGTATGTATTGTCCAGTATCAACGTAACTGCTTATCGAAATCATACCTTCCAGGCGAACATTCTCGTAACCGATAATCTAACATGCTGCTTGGCCGACTTCGGTCTAAGTCGTGTAATTGAAACACAGGTCCCCGGAAGCTCGATGATGCTCAAGGGATCGCTTCGTTGGCTGCCACCAGAGATCATGGACTATTCTCTTTTCAAACATGCCTACTTCACCGCAATAGATATCTACTCGTTCGGCTGCACAATAATTGAGGTGCGGCGTCCTTCAACCCGAACCTTTAATAGTTCATACAAGGCTCAAGGGCCGCATTGACAGATCTACAGCGGTCAACCGCCATTCTCGCATGTCAAGAACGAAGTAGCCATGCTCAACGAGGTCTTGACGGTAAAGAGAGAGCATGCACGCCCTCACGTATTTGATGATGATGATCTATGGTCTTTGGTGATAACGTGCCTCGCCTTTGAACCTGATGTTCGTCCCTCGGCTGGTGAATTGCGTCAATCACTGTATGCGCTTCGCGCTGCACGGGACGCAAACAGCACGGCTGACCGAAGCTCAGACTCTGAGCAGATTGCGGTTCCGAGTCTGATCGGTGCGTACCAGGCAACGACTGTGCAAACATTTCTCCTTCGCGGTCAAAAGGTTGCATTGGTACTCTTTTGGATAGGATGCGTGTTATTACCGACTAGTTTAATCCTTTACCTCAGATTGAAATACTTACCGCATGCATAAGCAGTACAGGACACCTACATGGGCATTCCACGTCGTTCAGAATTTCTAAAAGAAAATATATCTTACATGACCTTGGATTCGCAGAACTCGGACAAACATGTATAAGCGTGGCTGAAAACCACCTTAGTATGGCGCTGTGATATATCAGCGACCAATCAGCGACTGCTAATCTTCGGAGGCCCATAATATATCAAAACCGCTAAGTTAGAGGTGGATATGATATATCTACTTCCCTGTCAGATTATCCGTTCTATTACTAAGATTTACTGCTCGGTTCGTTGGGAACTATTTGGCCCTATAGGCCTACGCCCTTCAAGTCTACCCTGTTACGCTCTCTCTGCTCTCGTCCTTGGAATTCTCAGCTTTTCCCATCATAGTCCCACTGTTGAGATTAACCGGCTTGAAATGCCATTTCAAGCCGGTTAATCTCAACTTACTCAGTTACTCCCGCAGTCTCCGCAGATCCGTGGCGTCAGAAGCAGATCACAGTCAACGAAACGGGTATCCACGGCGTGGTTGTGCCCCTTAAAAGTCTCCCATGATCAATCTTTTCTGGGTTTCCTTCACTTACTTCTAACGCCAGTACTGCAAATTTTCGTCAAGTCTTTGCCCGAGAATATGGGAGATTGCGTCAACAACTATTATTGAAATTCTTGGACCAGTGTGAGTTCCGGTGCCTCGAACTGGCTCAAAATCTTGAAGGCGCCAACTTCAACACTCTGGATTCTGCATCTCCTTCAACTGGTTTTGATAAATCCCCACATTTACAGTCGAGCAAGCAGTGCCAGGGGGTCGGTGTGTTGCAGAGATTGGTTGAGCAGGCGGTTATAATACCCCAGGACATCGAGCAGCGGCATTAGTAACCAGAATCGAAGCGGTGATAAATTCTCCTTGATCGAACTTCTTTTTTTTTTTGCAGCGTTTGAGGTAATGGAACATTCTTGCAGAGGAATTTTCAATTTGCCGCCGGTTGAAGAGGATAACGGCGCAAAACTGGGGTGACCAGTTTATAATGGCGCCCGCTTCAACCCAGAAAGCAATGCCGAAGGGTACGTGACCGCAGTGCGAAAGATGTGCCAGATTTGGATGTTTTCAACAGCACTTGCACCCCGTCTTGCGGTTGCTATGCACGATCCGTCCGAGTTAGACTAATTTCGGGGCTCTTGGTTCAATATAAGAACCACGGCACGCATTCGTTACCTCGCCTAATTTAATTTGACGGCTCTTGCATCGGTGAAATCTGGAATGGAAGAAGGAATGACAATGTTGTGGGAAAGACAACAGCAAAAGGGTGACCTGAAGAGCAGAAGCAACAAAGTGGAGGTAGTAGAAGAGGATAGTGCCAATGAATTGGGTACTAAATCTCAACATGGTTAATCCCGGACATAATTCCATGTGAACCAGTGTCGGGGGTCCATGTTCTTGTTTTCCGAAATAGATCACTGACACACTGTGGAGCAACGGTTGCGAGGTTCCACTAGGCTCTACTGCTATTAAATTGACAGCACCCGCAGTCCTGCGGAGAAGATTCCAAATCGCAGAGTCTGCTAGTTAAAAGCGAAACTTACTAAATTCATCTGCATAGTACTCCCCTTTTCACACCAATACCTTGAATCGCCAACGATGCCAGTCAATGTATATTTCCTCCTTCAAGTTCTCGTGATTGTAGCCCTGTCGCCTGCAATGGCGGGAGCCATAGCACTTCCGTTTGGGGGCGTTCTAGTACGGTTTCGAGCCAATTACACACCAAAGCGTGTACAGCTTGAGACAGAACAATCAGCTGTGGAATATGGTGAGGGCTTACCCCACATTCCACCTTGGATGCCAGTTCCTATTCATCATGAATCCAGGTTATTGGAACTACACGTATTTCAAGATGGTCAAGCGCGTGTTCCGGCTCGAGGTGAGTTTTGTTCCACTCGTGCTTCACCTCAATTTTCTACATTTTCTTGTCTACAGGGGATTGCAGGGTTTTTCAAGGGGTTCTGTAAGCCATCCGTTTTATTTGAAGAACGTGACTGATACAATAAACAGGGCTGGCCTATATAGCGGCCACTGCTTGGCTTGTGCTGCTCGGAGGTTACGCAATAATCACCCAAATCTGGGGCTTCAATAGATGGGACAACCGAGTCGCACAAATTATGGTTGTGATGTCTGATGCCCTCTTCATTCCTGTTAGAGTCATGTTATATCGGTGTGTGACTCGCCTGCTAGCACTTCGAAGTTCGAACCTCATCGTACCATAGAGCGATGGTAGCACCTTACAACCCCTTCAGTCGCCGGAGGCTCTCATATCCGGCTCTCTATCCATCCGGGATCATCCAAGCCGAGCTGTTGGGCGCTCTCATTGCCAAGTTCATCAATGGGCCTTTCTCTTGGCTTGTGCTGCAGACGTTACCGTCTCCTCTTAGCACCGCTTTCTTCCCTTATTATATCCGTCTCCTCACGTACTGCATCGTCTTCAACCCACTCGGAGTTGTTATTGTTCGCCTGGCTGTCCAGGGTAGTCATAATGTTGACGCCACAGAGATCGAGATGCCAGCGCCTGAGGCCGTAGTCAAGCTGCGAGACGCGCAGGAGGAAGAGTGTTATAGAGGTGCCATGGACTGCCTTCAGAAGATTTGCAGGGAGGAAGGATGGCTCGTCCTCTATCGCGGCTGGTGGATCACGTTTGCGGTGGGTTCATACTATATTTATTAGATTACATGGAGTTCTGAAAAATCGTGTATTTACCCGTAGTATGTGACTATTTCCTAGAAAACTCATAATTTCACACGGCTGGGTCTGCGCGTACATCGATTTTGGTTGAAAATTGACTGAGTTGACAATCCTTTTATCTTTTTACGGTTTTCAACCACAGCACCCACAGCTTTCCCACGGTAACTAACAGACTTCAACATACGAGGTAGACGGGCGTAAGAAGTACGCCCGTAACCGTAAAGAAAATTGGTTGAGACGGGACGGGTGATTTTGACCCGTACCCGTACCGTAACCGTCCATTACGGGCGTATGTTGAGATCCCTGGACAGTTTGGCCATTGGAAGCATATTCGTTCAAGCTCGAAATTGATTATCTTAGCAAAATAGACTCCCCAGAGTATGCCAGATTGGTCCAGCGAGGCGCTGAACTGAACCCGTAAAAACCCTTCTCAAAACGGGCGTAATTTCTGCCGAAAATTTGGTACGAGTTTTATTGTCGAATCGTCTGTCAGCGAGAGTTTAGAATTGGATTAGGCGTGACTGTATCATGTCAAACGTGATCCGCATCGACTAGACCCACTCCAGATCGTAGTCAGCGAAGAAGTGACACAGAGGCGCTGAGGCTGGGAGCGCAAACCTGGTATCCTCGTAATACGACAAGGGTAACGGGCCCCGCGAAGAAAAGGTTGGAGCATTCAACGGCTGTTCACACGTGCGACGTATCATCCGTCCTTCGCGGCCGCGGGCAGCAACGCCGATAACCATCCCGCGGTGCGCATTACTCTAAGTCCTCACGGTATGAACTGATTTCTCACATATTCATTTCATGTCTACTATGTTCGACCACTTAGCTGGCTACCTAAGCATTTGTCCCTCTCCCGTCGTCGTTTCAGGGGGTCAATCAAAGCACGACTACATCAGAACGAAATTATGCATCCTGGGAAGAATCAAAGACCCTAAGCTCTCAAATATCCCAACATTTGAGCTGGCAGTGAATTTATTTTGCACGGCAGTACAACAGGGCCGAATAACAGGCTAGTTAGCCACCCCGCTAAATGGTTGGCTGAGCTCTCAAACGGCAGCTAATTGTACTAAATCATGGAGGTAAATCAAATTGACTATATTACATAGTTTTGCTGTATATGTGACACTGGGGGCAATCACTGATGCATATGAAGATCATATGTGTCAAACACATATGGTCTGCACTTGATGCCCAATGCACAAGGCCGCCTTTGACTTTCAAAGGCTGCCTTTGGCACATGCTTTGTTCCCCCACACAGGAGCACAAAGCATGCAACAAAGCTGCCCTTTGTCTGTCAAAGGCAGCTTTGTGACATTTGTTCTACCTGCCGACCATATGCATTTGACACATATGGTTTTCATATATGTTCCTTTTTGCCCCCAGTGTGAGGCGTACAAAGCGTCAGAAAATCTGCATCCGATGAAACGGTGCACTTCTTATATGACTAGGAATAGCTAATTGATAGGTATTGCAAACAAACACCCAAAACAACCAACCACAACCAATCTACCTCCAAAGATCTAAGTGCTTCTCTTTGTGAGTTTGGGTCCGGGCCGTAGTATGCAACCAGCAGGTTTGAACAAACACAAGTTTGATTTATAGGCTTCCAACAACACACTCTACAACGTACTAGCAATATGCAACCGCCAACAACAACACTGCTAGGAACCTAGGGATGGTCCGAGGTGTGTTTATATGGGGTGGATACAAGATAGCTGGACCGCTAGGTCAAGAACACCAGGGCAGAGTATGTAGGTTTGTGAAAATCCTTGCTAAGGGCAACCCCAAAGACTACTGAGGCTAACAACAAGGGACTTCAATCCTCAAACGGCAAGACTCTCCTTGACCGCCGACCGATTCCTTAACCAAGAACAGGAACCTTTCCGCTTTTATTGGCACTAGTTCACTACAAGCGTCCAGCTAGCGACCCAACACACTACGACAGAGCTTCTGTCTATATCGGGGTGAAGGCGAAGTAACTGACAAGTTATAGCCAAACTAGAGGTGGGGGCACCTAGTCTGTCTTCTTCTTAGTGGGCTCAAGTCAACACACAATCCACCTAGCAAGCGATCCAACACACTACAACAGAGCTTCTGTCTTGTCGGGGTGAAGGCAAAGTCACTAGCGCAAACTGCAGCTGGGTCTCGAAGATAACACCCTTGTTTTATATGTGGAGGTCTAGGACCAACAACACAAAATCCTCAACTCAGTCACTCGATGTTTCCAGAGTCCACAGTTTACTGATTCCAATATAAAGACTACTACAAGTGAAGTTCGGTATCAACCTCCACTAGCAGCCTGAGTCCACTAGCACCAGCTTCGTCCAAAGTCTGGGGCGTAATGTTCTTAGACCCTAGTCTGTCCTGCACTCCCTTTTATACTACTAGGTGTGAGTTACATGTGAAAGCGAGCTGAATAATACAATAAGCAATATTAGATGATAAGAAATACGGTCAGCCAATGAGATGACTGCCGTTTAGTTTTGGGACTGGTTTAGTATATGCCAGGTCAGCCTTGCTGACCAGCTAGTGTTCAACCGTGGGTATATCAATGGATCCTCAGCCCTCCGTCTATGCTGAGTACCACTTCTGGACCAACCGGCGATGTAGCCGGTGATCTAGGTTATCTCTACTCTGTCAGAGCGTCAATCTATTACATCTAGGCAACGCAGTGTTGCGACTGACATCAAATGGTCATAGCTCGTTGGTCAGAACGTCGATCCGCCCTCTGGTCATCGGTACAGGCTTTACGATTGTCCCTAGCTCCGTTCCAATAGCCTGCTGGCTATTCCCCTTCGCCCTAGCTGCCCAGATCGGGCACTAGCCGCATGCTGCCTCATCTCGTATGTTGTGGTATGTCTTTGTCAAAGCCTTAGCCGGTCACTAGTCAGGTTATTCCGCCTAGCGCCATCTAGTCACTTATCTAGAGATTAGATAGTACCACCGGTTACCGCACCGAGCTTCCTAGCTCAAGGCATAGTTCCCTAGCTGTACTTCCATCGTAGATATCCGTCTGCTAGATCCTCGCTAGCGCCGTCCCAAGTCATCTCTGGACTACTAGAGTCTCCTAGGTCATGTCTCATGAATGTATAGGCAGTGGTTTAATCCCTGGTTGTTTGTACACTCAGCTAGCAGCTAGCGCGTCACACTAGTGCAGCCTCTTGCTACAGTCAGCAGTTAGGGCTCTCTCTGACTCTCCTTTATATCACCTAACAAGTGGTCTGCGCACTAGCTAGGATGCTAGTAACAACAGAAGTGCTAGTTGCTTCCTGTTGTATAAATACTGGTCATAGGAAATCGCAAAATTAGCCCTAGATGCTGCGCATTTATGTTACGCCGTTTCACCGAGAACCCCAAAATCAGGGGAATGAACAAGTGTCCTACAAGTAGAAAAAATGCCGAGATGAGCCAAATTATGATCCAGGTTGCTTAATGGAAAGTGTCAGGATGTACCTGAGGACCCAACTCTATTCCAAGATGCTGGCAGCTTCTCCAAAAAATCCGACTATTAGTGATGGTCAGAGTGGACCATTCTGGGCGATTCTCACGTTGATTCTGACAACTATTCTGATGTTGATTCTGGATTTTTTAAAATCAGAATTGTGAGAATCACTCAGAATTGTCCTCTACTCTCTGACTGCCAACTTTCTGCAACAATTCTGGCAACAATTCTTCTCCATAAAACTACAGGGCTTTAATTTTTTTTTTTTTTTCCTATCTGGTGGCTATGCTTTGCATGCCTTCCTTTTTGCTACAACGTGTGCAGCTTGCAGATATGCTTACATCTGCTACCACAAAAGCCGCCAGCGATGAGCTCTGTTACGTTGACATGCTGTGGCCCGTGCCCCCCAAGCCCACCCAGCTGATCCACCACTGACCTAGTCTCTAACAGCCAGACACTTCAATATACCCTGATCTCATACCTCAATATATTGAAGTCTGTTATTAAGCGCGGGGGTCCGATCAGGGTAAAAGCTTGTTACATAATCTGCACTGCCACATGTACAATTTCGATGTTTTGTGCCTATAGCAACAATATTGTGACTCGATTTTTGTGTAGATACATTCATTAAGGTGCTCTGAACGTCCCTATGTGCTCAAATTTTTTTAATACACTGCAGAACTGGGTGGTAGAAGTGCTCCAAGATCCCACATGACTGCGCGCTCTGTTGAAGCGCCGAGCCCTGAACAGTGCTATAAAATGCTGAATAAATTTCAGAGGGTTTTGAGTGGCAATTAAGTCATTTATATGGTTGAGATGGGAAGACATTGTTTATGGCAGTTCCGTGGTTGGAGGTTCAAGGGCGTGGTGGCTGTGTACATTATATGACAAGTGCTTACCCTGATCGGACCCTGCCGGTTAACAACAGACTACCACCGACCATTCTGGAGATGGACATCGACTCACCATCAAGCGACCCATCAGACTCCATGGCGAGGACAACCGAGTACAACAATGAAGGGTGTGGACTTGTGGTGGAATGAAAAAAAGTGATGGTTTGTCAGCCAACTCAGCCACAAAAACTTTGTCGTAATCAAGGCTTCAAATTGAATGAGAATCAGAATTGCTCAGACCCCTGAATAAACTTTCACTGATCCCACTATAAGGAGTTGCCCGATTGGGCCCATTTTTTGGGAGCACCTTCCTATGGATGATAGGTCCATGTGCGCAAAGTTGCTTGTGACTGTCATGTCACAGAAATTTCCTAATTTGGAATGGATAAGATTGGTTATGAAATGGATTAAATGAGGCTGGATGCTTGGAACAAGTTAAGTTGCTTTTTAGATTGGTTTTTTATTCTCTGTGAGACCCCCCAGCTTGAGGTTTGGATAGTGTAGGAATGCTTACAACCTAATGAAACCAACATGCAGGTATTAAGCTGTGAGTTATGTGATATGATGTTCACTTTGCACATTTATTATTGCATCATACTGTTCGTGAGTGCAACACTTTTTTTCGAGCGGCGCAACACTTTTCCGGCTTTACTGTTCGCCTCTTTTCCATAGCTGAGCCTGCCGAGGTAAGTGGCTTTGTTTGCCTCCACCATTCAGCGCATTTGCTAGCTCCCAAAGTTCGCTGCTGTACTTATGCTGTTCAGCTCAGTTAGTGAAGACGTCAATCGCCAGAAACACGCCTTTATACTTGAGTGCATCATCTCCTGAGACTTCAGACCAGCAGACATTCGACGCCATCACGTGATTGCATCCACAGCTGACGTGTTCGCGTCACGCCGGATTTCAGATGCCACTCTTCATGAAGCATTCCGAATGGTGTCTCTGTTATGGAATCTCATGGCAAACAAAGGAATGTTATTGATGTCAAAACAGTGTCCAGTACTTCTGTTGAATAACCATGAGAATCGCGACACGGGGGAGGCACTTAGCAGGGAGGGAGAAAGAACGGAACACAGCTCGCAAAGTCACGCAATTGGCTCTGCTAACTTGTGCTTTCCCATTTGGCCATTCACCTCTCACCAGATGACAGATACCATGGTGAGTTTATCCACTTTCTGTTCTGGGCCGAGTTCAGTTGGGCCCTTCAATGACATCGGTAACCTGGTCCAACCATCCGAGGCCTTACCTGGCGGCTACCAGAATGTTTGCTGCCAAAAAAAAGTGTTGCGCATATGAAAAAGTGTTGCACACATCGAAAAGTGTGGTGCCATTATTAATGTGCAAAGTGAATGTCATAATGCGAGGATAGATGCCCACACCAGTGAGATTTCTTTGGAGATCAGTTTATTACATACAAGACCACTTCGGCTGAGATGAGTGTCTAGGTCCATCGGATCTGTGCCTATCCACGCTACACACATTGCACCTGTCTGCCTGGCCACTCGGCATACACTGTTTGCCTTGTGCACTCTGGCTGTGGCGTCCACCACGGCCTCGCACACGTCCCTTGCTATGTACTCCTTCTACCTCTCTGTGCATCGAGTCCTCCACACTTCTTCGTCCCACCTTGCTCCATGTTCTTCCTCACCCTTGTGCACCTCGCTGCCATCAGCTTGCACTGGCAGCACCCCCACCTCTTCTCTCCATCCCATGTCATATCCTCCCCAGGAACACAAAGAGAGATGAGAGCAGAGCCTCCCCCCTCCCATTCACTGATGGCCAACCACCGATCGACGATTCCACGCAGTCATGATCGAATAGAGAGCGCTCCTCGAGTGTCAGCGCACTGGGGGTGAACACATCCCATGCAGCCGCAAGAGGCCGGGAGGACGAGAAGGATGGATTCGTCCGGTGGAGGTGCAGCTTATTGGTGTACGTAGGGAGGGAAAGGGTGCAAGGGAATGGAAGCCCGGGTGGGCAATGATGCCAGCAGCGCACGCGGTCGAGTTCGAGGAGCGGCAGGAGGGGATGGAGAGTAAGAGGGATCACAAACACCAACAGCGATGAGCATGAAGGGGAGGCAGAGGACAACAGCAGGCACAGTGCAAGGGCGCATATGTTCAAAATGTATGTGCGGTCAGTCTTTTGTGTGACTTCCTCCAATCCCGACTTACGCCTCCGCAGTGCGGGTGATCTTGGTTGTGCCTGCCTAGACAGATTGTATAGAAACCTTCACCTCCGTGTCTAAGCAGGACGACCCCAATACCTGTACCCGCTGCGTTGCAGACCAAGGGAAACTCGCAAATGCGCCAGGGACAAAGAAAGCCAGGAGGGGCTGGAAGACTGTGATGTGGGGTGGGCTGTTCTTTGTATTGTGTTGTTGCTTCTCTTCGTCTCTTTATATGCACTTCTTTTTGCTTCCGCTGTTTCATCTGGGATGTGCTTCCAGAATGATGACCCAATGTACTACTACAGCATGCATGGGGTAGTGGTAGCCTGGGTCGTTGCCATTCCAAGGCTTGGTATTTACGTTGCAGACCCGCCGAGGGGCTTCGATTCCTCTTAATGCATGGTCAGGATTTTTAGCCCTTTTTGCCACCGCCAGAGAAAGCATGCGACTACCTTGTTGTCATTCCCTCAAAGCAATGATTAATTGTCCCGCCTGAATGAGGCTCCTTTCTCATTTTTCACCGAGACCAACTTCTTGATTTTCGTCCTGTTTCACCCCATCGGCTGTCTCCGCAGTTCATATTCTGACTTGAGCAGGCACTCGGTGGAAAATCGAAGCTAAGAGAATATATGTATGGCTGATAGATGGTCTTCGACAGTCCATTGGAATATTGATAAATTTGGTTCGTCCCCAAACACTAGATTTTGTTTCCGCCCATATCCACCCTTGTAATAAGTACTGTTAGACTTGTGTGCCAGTTGACGTCCACTCGGTTACAAGACAGAGTAGGCGAGCAACAAATTAGGAAGGAGAACAAACACATACAATATCAGAGTAAATAATTATGGGAACGTCAACACAGGGTAACCTCGTGGACGGACTGGGCCGGCACGTCGTGTGTTTCAGTGATGAGTGTTTCTTCAGCCATTTGAGAGGTAGGGACTTATGAAAACAACAAAACCAGTAAAAATTGGCTTTTAGGTCTCTTAATGTAAGTGGGATAACTTCCAATTCTCTTTCAAATGAGCTTAACATGTTTTTGGGGAGGCAGAAAAAAAAAGTGGGACTCAATCAATAGAGAATCAAAAACTATCCATCCTCAACTCAAACTTCCGGAGACTTGAATTTCAAGGTTTTGGCGGTTTTGCATCGTTTTTCAGAGTCGTACCCTCTCATTTGGCGGGGAGATCACCCATCTGCCAAACATGCAATGAGGGAGCCCAGCCGGTCCCGGTTCTTGTCTGAGTGTTGTGATGGCATCAATCTCACCGGGCCAGCCGGTCCACGAGCCTAAAGTACTGTATATTCTTTCTTGGTGATGCCGAATTGATGGGGTTGATGCAACAATCTTCTTTGCTACCACCATGTCCCTTTTTTTCGGCTTTACGCTGCGCTCAAGGGATTCTTCACCAGGCTGAAATGTCGGGCTTGCGGCATGCTCCCAACTCAATGGTCGACCACTACTGCGGATGCCCTTCACTACTGCGAGATTTTGTCTAAGTGTTCTGATGAATCAATTCTGCGGGAGGTGCCTGAAAAGAAAACCGTGCTTGAGGTGCAAAAACTTGGCCAATAACTGAACAGGCTCCCCGTAGTTCAAGTTTATATGCTTCCCCTTGTCTTTTGATTATCTCTGGAGTCTGATTGTTCTTAGAATGTAGCACATGACTTCGCCCCCAAATGTCGTGAGATTGGATCCAAACTTGATGCCGCCACTCAACCACTCGAGGAACGAGGTCAACCTCTGTTGCCCACTATTTCTTCACCTTCCTTTGAACAGTGTCCGTCTAACCTCAATCCATCCTCCATCAATCTATTGCCTGCATAACAGCACGATCTTCAGGGGGAATTCCAAGACAGTTCTAGCGCTCAAATTACCCAACAGTTCTGTGATCGCAATCTCGTAGCTCGCAGATGGTCTTATCTCTGGCACTGCCTTCCTGGGACTCAGAACTTTTATGACAAAGCTTTTCTGCTGTTTTTTTTCGCTCGTGCGCGCCACACCAATGCCTATCATCCCCAGAAGCTCTGTCGGATTCAACTATATACAGTGTGGCGAACTGGTGCCACATCGACATCTGGCTCTCAGACCCCACACCAGCGGTCTCAATTGCGGCCGGACAGAAGTGATCTGGACAGAAGTTCCCCAAAAATAACTTCCCATTTGCAGCCGCTGTGCAATAATTTGCCAGCTGTCGCAATATATATCAGCACAGATTGTGGCTCCGATGCACTATGTTCCGACCCCCCCTAGAAATAGACTGAGGCCAGGGACCTGCCCACAGCTGCACAGAGGGGTCTTTCTAGGTGACTAGAAGCAGTCTGTGTAGGTCAGCCTAGGTCTGGGTAGGTCAGTGCAACTGTTTGTATCTTAAGGGAGGTCAGTTCAGCTCAGGGTAGGTCAGTCAAGGTGTTGCTGGCCACCTAACCAGAGGTAAACATACCTGATTTGCAGCGGAGAACGACTTGTAGTATTGCCGCTTCGTTGCCGCGGCTGGGTTCAGCTCAGAGAGCCAGCCAATAAAGCCGAGCCAAAACTTTGTTGTAAGCCGGCTGAGGCTCGGGATAGACCAGATGCGGCAGTACGACACACCTTAAATTTGACACACCTGAAATCAGATGCAACACACTACAGCAATGTTCGACACACCACGGCAAAGTACGACACACCAAGTTCGACACACCTAGGCGGCAAATGTAAGGGCGACAGACTTCAATTTAGTGAACAAGTCATTATTATTGAACGCAAGAAATTTATTCTTCAAGAGGTAAATAGAGAACTCACGAACTCTAATGCACGGAACAATTATTCCGTCACCTTGATCCCTTCATAGATTGTGTAGTGGGTCTAAATCAATTGCATTGTATCAATGTACATCCAATAGTTGTACTACGTAGTTCAATGGCTGCGCCGCTGCCTCGCCATGCCTGCCTGCATTCCCTGCGGAGATCGTACGCACTTGGAGCACGCCGCGCATGCATTCTGCCACATCTGCGCAAGGCTGCATGCAACACGTTTGAGCAGCGCGAGTAACGGAACAAGGTACGTGGAGGATCTCGGGGCGGCGGGTGCGAAATGTGCGGGATCGAAGTGGCAAGTGGGGCGGGGACTTGTACTCATATTTACTGTGCAGGCACGAGCAATGAGGCCAGACGAGTGTGAACAGCAAATTTCATTCGCAAGAGGTGTGGACACGCACCTTGGCTATCCTCCCTGACCTCCCCCTCCCTTGAAAAACAGCCTCTCTGGTCCCCCCATCGAAACTCATTGTCCATGGTGACGCTGAACAGTCACTGGTCAGGGTCCAAGGCGCCCACTGTACGGTGGTGTTGTGGAATGTGTTGGAAAATGGCTGAACCCGGAATCGAACCGGGGACCTCTAAGTGATTGCACCACTAGTGCTCTTTCCAACTGAGCTATTCTGCTGATAGTGTGCAAGGAACAAATCCGTACTGCAACACTCCCCCGGTTACTAAGCACTATTGGCTTATGTAACTCGTAAAGGGGGACACCATTTTCCTAGGTACTCTCAGGCTGCAAAGAGACTGTTTCACTCTTTGACTTATAACCTGTGAGTTGCTGCTACCATGTTGGAAAATGGCTGAACCCAGAATCAAACTGGGGACCTCTAAGTGATTGCGCCACTAGTGCTCTTTCCAACTGAGCTATTCTGCCGATAGTGTGCAAGGAACAAATCCGTACTGCAACAGAATGAGGGTGGGAATGTTTTCAGCGGAGGCGACGGCACGGTGGATGGTGGGGGAAATAAAGCGGCAGGACAAATATTTCGCAGTTTGGCCCATGTTTGCAGCCCCGATCAATGATAACTGGACACATTTTCAACACACCGTCCTCTGTGGGAAGTGTGTCGAACTTTCCAGGTGTGTTGCTTCTGATTCCGGTGTGTCAAATCTAAGGTGTGTCGTACTGCCACATCTGGTACGTCCTCGCTGAGGCTTGCTGGAACTGAGAGAGATTCTTTGTCTAATGGCTGTGAGGATGCACAGAATGCTCATTACCTGGCATTGGATACAATACAGAGTCAGTGCAGCCCAGGTCAAGGTCAAGCTAGGTGCCGAAACTGAGACAGACGCACCTACACACACCTACACTGATCTACACTGATCTGCATGATGTCCGTGTAGCCCGCCAGCCATGGGCTACCCGAACCTATGTGAAAGCTGTGTGTAGTCAGCTGCACAGAGCCAGTGTGGTCGGCTAGCCAGACCTTGCCAGACCCAGACTCACCTTGCCGAACCTTGACTAAGTGAGTCTAGCCGACCCCGGAACGTAGTGATGGTGACTCTTGCACCCACAGCTCATGGGTGAAACTCAATTCCACAGATTTCAGACTGCCCCGAAGGCACGCAAAAATGTTCACAGACGCAGGTAGGTTGGCCACACTTATCCCGGGAACTGCACAAAATTAGCGTCATAGAATCATTCGTGACTTCAATCGCTTCTGATGCAGGACTCAGGCACGCGTGGCTAACATGAGGCCTGTGTGCCCTTCCACTTCTCTTTGCTTTCTTCTGACCACTGAATGTCTTCTACCAGTGAAGCCGTCCTCGTGCTGTACACAGATATCCTCCGCCAGGAATGCCCGTGGTGCACATCCACACTCTCCTCCGCATTCCCCGACTAACGCATCGCAGCCTTCGCATTCTCGTTGTGGGAAAGGCATGTTGCATGGATACGGGAATTGCGACTCATCGCTAACCATAGCTGCCAGTCCGGCACAGGAAAGCCTGCATTGATCCATGCTGTGTTCAGCGTTGAGGGGGGGACAGTGAGTGCTCTCTGTTTCTGTGCGCCTCTGAGAATGTAATTGTGTTGCTCCAAGCCTGTGTTGCACAGGACTCTCGGAGTGCACAATATCGATAAGCCCTTCAGCTTCCCGCAACTCAAGGCTTCAAGCCAGGGGAGGAAGGAGATATTCAGACGGTCTCCGACTTTATTGACCGTCGATCCAAGATGCCAGCAGCCTCGAAGGCTGTGAGGAATTTCCCAAAATAGGGTTGTTCACGGTTGGCCTTTTTGGTGCCCTTTTTGCGTCCTTTTTGCTCCCTTTTTGCTCCCTTTTTCATGTTTGGTAGATAGTGAGCTATAAAATCCAGAAAAATTCACCACAGTCCTTTTTGAACATTCAAGTTAGTATCTGACCTTTGAGGAACAATAGGAGCACCCAGGCTGCATGAAATGAAAAAAGAGTGGAAAAAGGGTGGAAAAAGCGAGCTTCAGACTAAGGGTTTCACAGTAGCCCTTTTTCACAGTAGCCCTTTTTCGCACCCTTTTTTTCCATTTCTTCCAGAATTGCATGTAGGACACCGTTTTTTCGGTCTTCTACCCTTTTAAAAGTAGGAGAAGATCCGAAAAATGCACGAAGTTCTTTAGGTATGTTATTTCCAACTATGAAGATAGGATACTGGCACGCACATTTACCCGGAACTAGGGCATACAAGCATCCCATAAAATTACGGAACGACGGGCCGTAAAAATGGTTACGCCCCCATACCGTTAGTGAGACTGGTCCAACCTCCAACGGCACGGGTGAACCCGTATACAGGTCCCCGTAACCGGCTGTTTACGCGTAAAGTATGCAAAATCAATCGGAAAACTCACCATGCCAACAATGCCGACAGCCTGCCTGGGTGCCATCACTTCTTAGTAACACCACAAGTTGCAGGTTGCACCTCGGCAGCAGCTCGGACTTGTTGCCGGCAGGCTCTATCAGTGATTTCAACCCGGGCCGGTGTTCCATTTGGTTCAGGTTATGGCTGGTTTGCTATTTCTCTCAAAGTTTTTCACATTGGATGCCAGTAGCACTTGTATTCACTTCTCACAACCTTCTCAAGGTAAAAAATACAACGAATTTAGGCTCAACTCATGGGGAAATCTATATGAACTAGCAAAGCCGTAAATACGGCGTAAACGGACGGTATGCACGGGACCCATGCCGTTTGGCTCAACAGATCGGACCTCGACGGCCGGCTTCGGCCATGGCGTAAGAAAAGTACAGTGTATTTCTTGCGCCCGTGGGCGTAAAACGGACGGTTTGATGCCCTACCTGGAACTGGCAAAAATCCAATAATCCTTTTCAAGTTCCGACTGTTTGGTGTACTCTCCTCCTCCTTGAATTCTTACAGCAGTCCTGGTGGAACATGACGGCTACGGAAAAAATTGTCGACATGTGGGCCTTATTTGAAAGTGGTATCGCAAGACCGACGACTCGGGTGTATATTTCATCTGCTTAGGTACGCCAGTATCGCTGATGTTCAACATATGAGCCCCTTTTTGGTATGAGCCTTGCCGTCGAGGTTGAACTGACCGGTCGGGTAGAACGAAAAAATCAAGTCTTCATCCGCATCTTGTGCCTGTTATGGCTCGTTGCTCTCTGCAGCGGAAGAGGGTCTGTCGGCTATTGAGTATTCGCTTCAAGTTCTGTCGGAAGTACGTGCTCGCCGTGAGTTCGATTCCCTAAGCCCTGTTCTGAAAGCGAATCAATCCTTTTGTTTTGCTGGTCCCGCGGAGGATCTCATGCGCCCATGATGCTGTTGGATCTATAAGCCGCCGAGTGCCAACCGTTCGGGTTGGGCCAGGATTCGAAGTGCACGGTGTGGGTTCGATTCCCGCGAGATCCGTACGTTCGACACGCCGTTTTTTTGTTCGCCCAGACTCGTCTATCGTACTCGCAGCTTCAAACGACTTGATTCATTTGAACCAGGGACTTGATGCCTGCCCACAATGGACCGTTCGTACCGCCTTTTGTTCGGAGATTTACCGTTCCGAGTTACGTTTGCAAGTTTGGTGCTTCGTGGGCAGGAGGGGCCGAGGGGGCGGTGGCATGAACAAGGAGGTCGTAGTTACGACAAAAACAATTATCCTTTTTAAATCTAACTGGAGACAAAAAGATACACGAACGAGGATATGAAAAACGAACTTGTCTCAGTCAAGGCCAGAGTTCGCGAAGTAGTGAAATCCATATCCAGAATCGACTTGTTTGAACTATGGCCCAAACCCGAGTTCCCAGGTCGCGCCACTCGAATCATGTTGGATCTATGCCTCATGGAGAAGCCGAGCCAGCATCCGAGCCTCCGGCTTGTGGCATGAATCGTGGCGTGGATAGTGCAACTTGAAGCAAGGTAAATACGAAACCCCCCCGAAATCGAGAGTCAGGGAAGACCGGTTGACTTCGCTCTTGAGGTCTTGGGGATCGCGGCGACGAAGGAGGAGTTTTATACTTCAGCTACAGAAAAGCAACACCCGGTCGAAAGAAGAAAGAAGTACGTGTTGGTTGGGTGTAGCTGATACATTTGCGCTACGAAAAGTACAGGAGCTGAGAGAAAGATAAAGTCAGGTAAGAAAGATCGAACTAAGAAACCACGCACAATACGCCCGTCGCCTACCACGACTGGATCATGTTGCTGCGGATAGCCTTCCCCACGTCCGCGTCCCTCTTCCCCTCGACGACATCGCGAATGAACTCACCCCCAACACTCGGGTCTCGCGCCCCCATCTTGAGCAGCGTCTCCTTCCCGATACCTGCCAGGCCCGTCGCCAAAAAGCCGGGGCTAATCGCCCACACCTTCACCCCGTCCTCCTTCAAAATCCGCACCCACTCGCGCATGAGCATGTTCAACCCGACCTTCGTCGAGCGATAGCTCGTAAGCGGGTTCACCTCCTTCGGCTTCGGCCATCCCTTCGCCGGCGACGCGTTGATGCGCGCGAGGGCGGGGAAGGCACCCCAAATGGCGGGGTCGGTCTCAGTAATAGAGCTCGTGCCGGAGGTGAGGAAAAGCAGGCGCGGGTTCGCGCTTTTGAGTAGGAGGGGGACGGCGAGCGTGGTGAGGACGTGCGTGCCGGTGACGTTGGTGTCCCAGCTCGCATTGAAGGCTTCGCGGATGGACATGGCGCCGTCGCGGATCTCGCCGTCAAAGCCTGCGCCGGCGTTGTTGATTAGGACGTCGAGGCGGCCGTGCGTCGATGAGATAGATGCAACGGCGGCTTCAAGAGAGGCGTCGGAGGAGAGGTCGACTTGAAGTACGCTGAGGGTGGAGGGGGAGGAGGGGACTTCGGATTTGAGGGATTTGATTGCGTCCTCGCCTTTCGAGAGGGTGCGCGACCCAACGATGAGCTCGTAGGGCGTGGAAGTCGCGTAGAGGGCTTTGACGACTTCGTAGCCTAGGCCGGCGTTGGCTGTCAAAGTCTCACTTAGAGAGAAGATCCGCGAGTTTGAACGTGGACTTACCGCCAGTGATAAGAACGACTTGTTTGTTGGATGCCATTGAGGTAGAAGTTATTGTGGGAGTTCTGAGTGAGACTGTAGATGCGACGCGCCTTAAATTCGATTGCTTCGTCAGCGTTCCGCGTAAGCAATGATCTCGGCATGTCCAAATCGATGAGCTCGGCAACGCGAAGACCATAATTCTGCTGACGTTCGGAAAGATTGGAAGCCAAACACAACCACATTTTGAGTATATTACCTCGCGATTTTTCACTTACCCATTTGGACTGTTAAAATCGACTCCTTTAGACAAACAAACTCGGCTTGGGGTGTTTTTTTGCTTGGGTTCGACCAACTTCCCAAGGTTCAACACAAGTTCAATTCGTCGAAAATGCCGCATGCGTGGCCCGAGACTAGTCACTCACGCACAAGGTTCAAGTTCAGAATTTGGACGTCTTCTTCATCAGACTTTTGACATTTTGATTGTGAGGTTGTACAACCCCGAAAAACCTCGGAAAACCTGCAAAAACCTCGCAACCTCACAACGTCAAAACCCTATGTTCCGAATCCACAACCTTGACCGTTCGAGCCCCTGTTGGGGCATTATTTCCCCTTTTCTCACAAATCCCTTTGGGGACCAGGTGCATTCCACTTCTTAAAAATTTGGCAGACACCCCTTTCACGACTTTGGAGCTATTTTTTTGCTTCTTTTGCGGTCATGTTGAGGTTGTGAGGTTGTCGGCTAATCCGGCAACCTGAAAACCCCGAAAAACCCGCAATCAAAATGTCAAAAGGCTGATGTTGGAAGAAGAGTCCCCGCCCGACCTTTCAGGCTCCTTAGTCCAGTCGTTGAAGTACTACTCTACGGACGCTCTGCGTCGCATGCTTGAGCGGCAGACGGCAGACTGTTTTTACTTGTGCCAAGTCATCCGAGTCAAGCGCTTCCACGACATTTGCTGCCTGCTGCGGTCGACATGAACCGGTGGATTTGATGCGGAGGACGGTGCCCTCGCCTGCGTATTAGGTGCAAGGGGTCGTTGAATTTCCCGACTCGCATGAGAGTGTCCTGATATATGAGTAATCTGACCTTCCTTCAAAGTAGCGCGTTCAATCTCCCTCGAAGGTATTGCTTTAAGACACGGCTTTCCATCCAAGGTCCTAGAAAGGGTCTTCAGGATGCCGTGCACCGCTCATAGAGATACTGTCGATCAGCCAGTGCGCGGCGGGGGTTCGAATCCCCCAAACCCGATACACTCGGGACAAATTCCTTTTTTTATGTAGTTAGCCGACCTTAGATCTGGATACAAGGGAAGGAAGGCTCCAGAGGCCGTGCGGGTACAGGTTCATTCTTTTTTTCCCTTGGTACCCCCGACTAAGTCTGACTTTTTGACAGTGTAACGACTCGAGCTCAAAGCCGGAAGTAAGTTGTGCACATTTCCCCCCTTTATCATTACTGATGCTCGTATGCAACACCCCAAGAAACACTACAGCGGGTTTATTGGCCACCGAGCAGCTACCATACTTTGTCCATCCCCCAGAGTTGCAACTGCACGGCGGGGGTTCGAATCCCCCAATCCCATAAGGCGATGTTTCGTATCTTTTTCTTTCTAAGCCCTACTTGTCCTATTTGAACCAGGCAGGGGAACCCAGGATCCAGGTACCACTCGAAGTTGTAAAGTATTCGGGACTCGGCTGCGGACATCTGCCTGACAAGGACTAGGGAGACACGAGTCTGTTGGACACCGCCGTGCTGTGTGGGGGGAATTGCTCGGCATGGGTTCGATTCCGGTAAGATCCTTGATTGGTTCACAGCGGTCTTTTTCTTTTTTCCATCCTCTTTCTTTCTTTCCAGGGAACTGATGATTCCCAGCTCGTCGGTCCTACAATATTCAGCGGCGAGGTGAGCATTAAGAAAAAACAGCAAAACTTCAGAGCAAAAAGGTCGGTCCCACGCGTGTCTGTGAGTGCGAGTGAATTGTCTCCGTTCCATTCGAGAGTACAGTACATCCCCGTGCAAAATTCACAGCACTAGAAGGGATCTGCTGCCGGCGGGCATCAACTGTAATCGGCAGAACTGAGGCCCGAGAGTTCCAAATGCCCGTGGGGAATGTCGAACCCACTCATCAATGTTCATTAACTAAGCTCAACGCCCATGGACACTAGGGGGATAGATCTGCTGGGCACCGAGCACCACTCACGCAGAAAGACGGTGTATGCGCTCGGGCGTGGGTTCAATTCCCGCAAGTTCTTTAGAATGGTGATGTTGGAAGTCTTTTTATTCTTAGTTCTATAAATAAATCTGAATCGCATTAATGATTCAACTGGAGGGAATAAAATCCTTCCCTCCACCGTTACTTGATTATGTTGAATTCCAATGGTGCGGCGGGAATAGAGCCCGTTACCAAATAGATTATTCATCAACTTCAGACAGATAATAGCGAACTGGTCAAGACATTCCGGAATGGAGGCTCTCTCGCACGACCTCGATGGATTTGAACCAATGGGAATTATGCAGGCAACGGTACAACTAGTTTAAGATTGAACGGCAGGAGCACCGTGAATGTGGGAAGCGAGAGCGCACGAACGGTATAAGTCGTAGGCACGGGCAATGCGAATATTAAGCATGTTGCATTTGTGTTCCGCTTGCAGAGTTTCATATAAGTATTCAACCTGAGCTTGGACACTGACTGGGATGTATTGAAGTCTACTATATCATTCCGAGAAGAGGCGCAATGTTTTCTTCAATAGTCCTCTATGCTCCGATTTGGTTCGTGTTTTTCATGGCGGACCAAGATGGAACCGCATGCCGGAACGACCCGCATGGCCGTGCGTCGGCCGTTGCCGCTGATGGCAAAATCCTTGCTCTTTCCCATGTCCCCCGTCTTTTGTGGGTCGTCTCTTAGTTCATACTGTGGAGCTTTTCTTGCTGGGGATCTTCAGGGTTATATTGTCTCTCTGCCTCTTTCCTAACGGAATTCGGTCGCGATTGCTCGTCGTATTCCTTCCACTTGGACTTTCTGTTGGTCCTTCGGAGTCGGAGCCTGGAGATCACTCGACATCACTCGAGCAGTTAACTCGGCTCGCTACTCTGACCTTTGTTATCCCCCACCGTGAAACTCGGTAGCTCCAGAAAGCTTCTCTCCACTGTCCGTAACCTCTGATGTCTTGTGACATGTCGTTGATTCGTTACGGCTCGTTACTATCCTTCCTGATTGAGGTGCTGGAGCCTGGGTACTATCAGTGGAGGTGAACTGGCAACAAAGACGCTCAGAGGCGTCTATCATGAACTTATCAGTCGCCTAGGGTTCGCGCTGTAAACCTTTGGTGATGTCTAGTACATCAGAACCTGATGAAAATCACGTTGGTTTAAAAGTTTCACATTGGCGCGCGCTATTGGTTACCTCCAACGTACTTTCATTTCCCTTCCACCATGGTCTTTTTTCTCGCCGCTGCCCTTGTGGCCTCGATTTGGACGCTATCCGCCGCCGCTTTTCCCTCTCAGGGCTCAGTCGTCTGGAGCGCGCCTGCACCACCAGCCGTCGTCGCTGAGTGCTATCCACTCTCTATCCAGTTCACCAGCTCCATCGCCCCGCGCAACATCTCATTCTTTTACTACGTCGGATCGCAGAGCTACGCCGGGCAGACGATCGTACCAATCACTACCTGGCCGCAATCTCAGTGGGTCGACGCCACGACCGTCTTCACCGCCTTCTCGCCGTCTGTTCCCGTCGCCGCGGGAACAATGATAGCGCTGCGCGTGATGGCCTACGACGACTCGCCGTCGTATTTGCTCCAGATCGTGATCCAGCCCAACACAGATACATCGTGCATAACAAGCGCGTACCAGCGCGGCACGGCGGATTACAACAGGTACCCACAGCAACCTGCGACGACGACTGTATCGCCGACGACGCTGGCTTCGCCGGCGGGCACCCCGATCCATTCCTCCACCGTGTCGCCGGACCCGAAACCTCCTGGGTCTACGGAGAATACAGCGCCCACCATCGCGCCCGCTTCGCCCTCTTCGGCCGGAAAGGCCTCCGCCGGCAGCGCCTCCGCAAGTGCGCTAATATCTCCGACTACCCTCGCCGCCAACACCCTCCCAATTGCCGGCTCCAGCTCCAACTCCATCTTCAGCTCCAGCCCTGACACCCTCCCCCTCCCCAGCGGATCTTCCTCTGCATCCACTCTCGATTCCGCCTCGAAGTCCAAACACTCCTCCACGGGACTCATCGTCGGCGCCATCATCGGCGCCATTCTCTCCCTCGTGCTCACCACGGCGTGCATCCTGTTCTTCGTCCGGCGGCGCAATCGGCGACTGCGGATTAGGGAAAGGGAAAGGGCGACGACGGCTTACGACGTCGCGCCGCCCCCGATCCAGGAGGTCGATGCGGGGCGAGTGGTCCTCAGCGCGGCGCAGGAGCGGCTGCCGCCGCAGTATGAGGCGATCACTGGTCATGGGGGCCCCGGGACCAGCTCGGAGGCGGAGTTTCTTTCGCCTCCAGGCAACGGCAAAGGGGGGCGGACGTTTACTGTTCGGTAATGCAGTCAGTCTATGTGCTGAACCTACTCTAGTTAGATAGACCTCGCCACCGCCGCAGACACGCAGACATGCAACCACTCGCACCATCGGTCCACATTCGTTCACCATCTCTTGTACTTGCATGTACCAGGTCTATTTATTAATCAGGCTACATCACACGCAACCTCTGCAGGTTTCAGTCTTCGGCACAATACGCGAGAAAGTTTAACTCAGCACAGGATGTATTTCTCAGTTTAGTTCAGGTCAGCTTCAATCTACAGCGGCGGCGGCAGTGTTTCTTTCCGATAATTCAACAACTCGACACCAACCGCATGGTGATAGATGAAAAGGGACGTGTAGGGTCATGCCCGTCTTCTCGACCTCCATCGACCCAGGTACTATCCCTCCCACCCTCCACAGTTCTTGCGGGGGACCCCGTCACACCTGAGCGATTGCTCGCGATCCCTCTTCAATTCTCGGTTGGTCTGTGTCATGCCTTGTGTATTTTGTGAGTACTTACAAGTATTGGGATTTCCGGGGCGGGCTTCTAAGTTCTAACTGGCAGTGTCAACCACTGGCAGTGAGCCTGTATTATTTCGGGAGGGCTGAGGCCGGGAAGGCACGGGCATTCCAGGTAGCCATAGACAGAGCCGACATCTGGAAAAAGGCCGGTGCGGTCCACCGTGTAGAGAGCTGTACCAAAACAACCGAAAGTTGAACCGACGTCGGATGTCGGCCCTGCTGTCTCATCATTCAGTCACGATCACTGATCAGCGCTCGGCGATCGGGGGAGAAAAGGCCGTTGATCGACTCGCCGCAGGGATCAAAAAAAATGTAGGTTGAACTTGAACTTCCAAGTTACCTCCACCCAACCTAGGTCTAGCCTTCTCAGTACCTGGCAAATCCAATTCAACAAGCGCCGAGCATTTGCCTCTCTCGGATTGTTCTGGGCGGCGCTGGCGTTATGAGGCTTCAGATAAGTATTCTGGACATCTTGCAAATCCTTTTAGCCAAAATCCTGGTGATCCCACGACCCGACAGCGCGCCTGAAGGCGCCTGACTTTTTTTAAATGCATCATCTGATGTTGTTACATAAGATATTTACGTGTTGTCGGCTTCTCAGCACAATAAACAGCTCGCTCCGGCTGGGCGGTTTTTTCCTCCTTGCCCCCGCCCTCTGTCAACGATGTCGTCCACGCCTACGGACCTTGAGAAAGAGAAATCGGAAGTGGATTACAGAGAGGTTGGAAGATTACCCTAACCACCTCCCTCCCCGATCTTGACCTGTTTTGTAGGACTCGGAGTCGCAAACGAACTCTTATGTATACGACGAGGCTGCGGAAAAGGCCCTCCTCCGCAAACAGGACATCCGGATCATACCCTTGTCGGCCGCGATCTACCTGCTAGCTTATCTGGATAGGTCCAATATCGGTGAGCGGCATCCTTCGATCCCCGAAATCGAATCGGTGTTTGAGGTATGTATATCCTAGGGAACGCCAAAATTTTGAACTCAGAGACACACAACGACCTGCTCTCGGAAACTCATATGACGGCGTTTCAATATACGTAGGTGGACCTTGCGTTCTGAAGTGCAGTTGGCCCACGCTTGATCCTAGGATTGCTCTGATGGTTTTTCTGATCGCCTACGCCCTCTTCGAGGTCCCGTCAAACTATTTGCTCAAGAGACTGAGTCCGAGCGTAAGAGGCTCCGTCGGATTCTGGCTCTGAAGCTAAACGTTCGCATTGACCTTCAGCGCTGGATTGCCTTCCTGATGTTAGCTTGGGGGGCTTTGACGATGGGGCTTGGTGGTACACACACGTATGCTGAGCTCACTGTTATACGTTTTCTGCTTGGTGTCTTTGAAGCCGGTGAGTCGATGGGCTCATGAAGAAGCCTGGATTAACCTTGGAGATACTATAGGATTATTTCCCGGTTTGGTCTATTTCTTAACGTTCTGGTACCGGTGCGTCAACACAGTGCTACTCTTACCGTCTTGGAGCTTATCCCCGTTCAGGACGGAGGAGCGTTCGATGCGAGTGACATTCATCCTTGCCTCCGCAACCTTGGCCGGGGCATTCGGCGGCGCAATCGCTTTCGGTGTAGGACATATGAATCAAACCAGTGGTTTATCTGCTTGGCGCTGGCTTTTCATTCTGGGTATGTATTCATTTTTTCTTGAAGATGGAAGATACTGACGAGCCTGCCCATATTTCAGAGGGTCTCCCTTCGTGCTTGTCTTCTGTCCTCATTTTCTTCATCCTCCCGGACTATCCAGAGACTGCACACTGGTTGACGGAGGACGAAAAGAAACTGGCAGCATACCGACTCAAAGACCAAGGCTCCAAGGGCAGTAGCAAACCGATGACATGGGGGGAGGCGAAGGAGACTCTGACCGACTGGCGGTTGTACGCCCACTACGCCGTGTGTCCCAATTTTCTTCATATATCCGAACTTGGCAATGTTCATTGCAAATTCAGATCTACTTTGGAGTATCTCCCCCATTTTCGAGCTTGTCATTGTTCACGCCGTCAATCGTTGCTGGATTAGGCTTCAAATCGCTCAAGGCTAATCTCATGACAGTGCCGCCGTACGCAGTGGCTTATGTTGTCACTGTCGCTACCTCCTGGTCGGCCGATCGGTATAATGCGTGAGTTTTTATTTCAGGAAGCTAATGAATGATATTGACGTGCTGTCGCAGTCGCGGGCTTCATGCTGGCATTGCCTGTATCGTCGGAGCGGCGGGTTTCATGGCGTCGGCCCTTCTCCCTGCGGATGCTTATGCGGTAAATAGTTTCCTGTCCCAACCATAAACATGCGTTAACACGAGCCCTTGCCCAGCACCGGTACGGCTGCCTCATAGTCGGCGCCGCCGGTTCCTTCGCCGCTATCCCTCCCCTTCTCGGCTGGATCACTTCCAACGTCTTCACAACCTCTGCTGCAGGTTTTGTCATCGCGCTGAACATCTCCTTCGGCGCTCCGGGGCAGATCGTCGGGGTCTGGATCTACAAGGCCCCCGAGGCGACGAAAGGCTACCCCACGGGCCACTGGACCAACTCCGCTCTGTTACTGTTCTCCGCCGCCGGCTGTTTTGCGCTGACGGTTTATTATCGGAGACTGAACCATATGTTGGCGAAGCAAGGAGGGGAGCAGCGGTTGTATAGGTATTGAATGAGTGTTGATGATCATGACTGCCTATGTAATCCCAGATTTAAACGATTTCTTTTCATGAAATAGCTCGAGCTCTGATTCCGGAGATGTAATCCTCAATACAGGCTGTATTTGCGGGCAGGCATATCGCTAGCTTGCCAAAGGTGCAGAAAGGGCCGCAGTGCAGGTTGTTTGTAGTTGTTAGCAAACTGTTGAATCCCTGGATCCGCAAAGTAAAATTGAAATAAAACGGTGATAAAGAACCTCAATCAAACTTCTCAGCCAACCATGGCATTCTAAGTTAAAAATGTGCTCCCAGCTCAACTTAATATTTTTCCGTCTTCTGTTAACGCTCGATGTTACAGCCGTACCATGTTCGTTCGCAAAGGTTCATTACGACGGTAACTACATATACTGAACGTAATTACGTCGCTTCATCCGCAGAGTAGCCATGAGTAAGTAGGTCGAGTGCCTCTGGCGACCGGCACTTGATATTACAATCGAAAGCGGAAGGAAATCTATAGGGGTCATGAGTGCCCGGAATTCTGACCAAATAACTGAACTCACATAATAGTCCTAGATTACGAAATATTGGGGATAACGGCCTTTCCTTCAGTATTCATGACTGGGAGGATTTCGCATATTGCCAAGACCGTTGATACGATCGCAAAAAAGGTTGCTTCCGCAAAGTCTTTTCCCAGCTGCCAAACGCGAACATTGTGTCTGTGACTGATCCCGATGTGCCTAAACTATTCAGCGGGACCAAGTAACAGAGACGAAAAGGACTTGCCAAATATTATGTATAACCAGTGAGCCCTTGGGCAGGTGCATGCCGTTATATGTATCGTCCTGGCGAAGTTCATGCGGGAGACCTAGACACAGTAAGTTTACAGCGTCGGTAAGAAGAACGGATTACCGAGCGGAGCGGCCGGCTGCCATCGTAAAACCTCCGCCATTATACTTCTAACATGGGGCAGCGAGGCCCGGTCTTGTATGCCAATCACTCTGTCGAGTTCTTCCCGAGCTTTGACTTGGATTGATGGATGCAACATCATCAGAAGGAAGAATATCAGAGCCGTTGAGGTATTCTGCCAAGACCGATTAATTGGTCTCGGACGCCTCTGTGCCAATAGCAAGCCACTTACGGTGTCCATTCCGGCACCCATCACGGAAGATGCAGCCCAAACGAGTCTTTCTTCCTGCTCTTCCGACAGTTTTCCGTTCAAGGATTCAATGTTATTGGCACACATTGGGAAGCAAAATCATGCCCGAAGTCTAGATCTCAAACTCGTCAACACTCCATGGCTCAATGTTCGTTAGACGCCTCACCAGATTTTCCCACAACCACAGGTACGGGGTCCAGCTTGTGTCCATGACAAGTTCTCGCCATCTCTTTGCGACTTGAGGAAATCCTGGCAGCCAGCTAGGAATAATTTCCACTGGTTGCACATTCGGTCAGACTGCCTCATCAATGTTGTTCTGAAAGACTCCGCTCACGAATCGGTAACAAATCGACATCCCAAGTTTCAGGCGCTGTCGCTTGACTGAAGTTTTTCATGCCGCTACTCGAGTACCGGCGAGGTTAGAAATGGATCGTGTTCGCCGGTGAGGTAGTGGACGTAGGTAACACGGGTGATAATCGTTCCAATTCTGACATCGACTCGGAGCAGATGCCATGGGCGTGGGTTCATGGCAGAGGACCAACACTTGCCATGGCACTTGCCACGGCACTCACCATACTTAGCCGATCTGTCCTAAGTTCGGTGATGGCAGTGCCGGAGATATCCGATACATCAGTGAGTAATTGATCTTGGTTTCAACCGTTCGTCCGATTCTCACCCCAGTTCCTCGACACCAAACCGAATCATGGCAGGCCACTACTTCTTCAAGTGAGGAATCCAGGCTGTTCCCAGTGTATTACAATACACTCCGACTACAAATCACCACAACATTTAAGCCCGACCACATTTCTGCGCATTTAAAATGTACGGCGGGGCCGGGCTAGTGCTGGCCAAAAATACGATACGAAAAAATTATTTTTGGATATATTCAAATACACATGAATATGATACGGCCTTGGACCCTCCTGAACATGAATACAGATGGATATGAATATGAATATGATATGGATATAATATGATATGGTTGTCAACATATCCAGATATATTTGGATACACTCAGCCCCGCTTTTGGCCACCTCGGACTTCAATCGGCACAGGTCTGATGATTCACACTGAACAGCATGGTCAGAAGCTAGCTCGGGTCTCTCCCAAGCGGCCAAGCCGCGCTCCGGCTCAGAAACTCTTACCCACAAGCGACTTGATGCAATCAAAAAATGTTTGCGACGTTGAAGGCGAGGCTTGCCAGGCACCTGGGTTCAGCATTTTGCCTCAGAACTGGGCCTCTGAAGGCTTGTTTGTACTGAGTCCATAGGGAACCTCTTTTCAAGTAAGCTGGCCAGATTTTGACATGTTGTTTGGGGGCAAAAATTGGACCAGAATATATTTGAATATATTCATATCATATTCATATTTACTCTCAGGGATATAAATATGATATGCTACAGATACAATACGGACAGGCAGAGGTGAGTATGATATGGATATGAATACATTATGTACTAGGGAATGGATCAGAATGGTATAATTGTACGCACGAGGAGGAAATGAGACAGAATATGAAGCGACCAAAATGAAGAAAAGGAGAACAAAGTTGAATCCAGGTCCCCTTGTCTCGAACCTCAGCGCGTCCTCCGGAGGCATACCGGAGCCCGTCATCGAACCGTCGTAGGACGGCGTCGTCTCTGCGAAGTCGTGGTACCCCAGCGGTGTAGGCAGGTAGCCAAGCGAGTTCGGCTAAACCGGGGGAGAGCGCCTCGTGGCGCGTCGGCTCGGGATAAGGCTGGTGTTGTCGGTATTTCATTGTACCGAATGCGCACGCAGTGAGAGGTTTGGTGGTTTTGCTTCTCGGGGTTCCTACGATTCATTTCCCGAGTATGTTGATCAAGTATCCACCTACTTGTGGAGGCATCTTTTTCGCTCCACAAAAAAGAAAAAACTCGAGAAGGCAAGGACATGTATTACACATGCACGCGGCCATGCGGGTTATCGATTCGTCCCCTGGGCAGCCATGCGGATTGCTGCTGGCGAAGTTCAACGTCCGCACATGGGGGAGGTGTGAGAATTAGATCGACCGAAGCAGCGAAAGGACACTTTATCAGAGATCAAACACATCAAACAATCAACCGGATTTCTTGTTCAACTCTTACTAGCCAAGTTCGACAACAGAACTTAATCCAAACTACACCCAACAAAAACTCGAATCGCCTCGATGCGCACAGCGGGAGCTGGAAGGGCGCCCTGGTGCCGGTGATAACCCTTATAGTATGCGCTGGAGTCCCGGGGAGATAGCTTTCGGATAACGGCCAAATCGGTAAGCAGGGGCAGATCCTGTACAATTAGTGGGCCAATATATCAGGAGAAAGTACCACCACTTACCTGCGCAGAAGGTTCCTTGCCATCGAGGAATGGTACGGGCTCAAAGGGCCTCCCGCTGCCGTTTCCGCATCGAAGATTGTGACTCTGTGTAGCACGTTATTAAGAAAGGCCACCTAGAAGGCTTGGAATCACGGACCTTGGCAGCGAGGATCTGGGTCTTGACGCTATGCTCCTTCAGCAAGCAAACATCGTCCTTCAGAGTGTCAACATTTTTCTTTATGTCCTCGATCCCGTCCTTAATGTCCCTGATGTCCAGTTTGATGTCTCTGAGGTCATCCTTAAGCTCCTTGAGACTATCCTTGAGGGCCTCCTTGACAGCATCGGCAAACCAGGCAGGCGCAGCGTCTAACGGGAGATGAAGACGTGCCTCGATAGTGCAAAACTAACCAAACACACCTACGCCGCGGTAAGCCCCCATTAAAGAGTGTTGATATGCTAGGGAAGCAGCCACATGCGATACATCGGTGATCCTCCCGCTGCCTGACGGTGTCCTGTTATAGAGTGCACACATGGACGATTCGTAGTCCACTCACCAAAGGCAATATCGACATTCTTGACATATTGCTGAGCGGCACGAACATCTCGGGCGGTAGGAGGGTCCTGAGGGGCATTGGGAAGGTTTACGATGTTGTTAGGGGCAGGAAGCTGAACAGGCATGGTTGTTATCAAAGACAGCGAACCATGACAGTGTTACGTCACAAACACGCGAGCGCATCACGCCCGTTCTCTTCATGTCTTTGCGATTCTGAGCACTCTGGGGCATCTACTGTAGCGGACAGTCTGGGGCTTTTTGTGTGGTTTCGGCTACGGCGCGGACCTGACGCCGCGCACACAGTGCTCCGGCGTCGCAGTGCGCAACCCTGGTCGCCTACGGCCACCCTGCGAGCAAGAAGAGCACGCGCCGCGTCACGCTTCCCATCCCCCAACGTGCACATCTCACTCCACTCAGACGGCGTGTACTGCTTTCTGCCACGGTTAGCCGCCTGGCGACGATGGATACGGCCTGACGCGGCCTCAAACGCACCACAATACGCACCGTGCTTCGTGCCTCGATGGGGGCACGACCGGAAGCCCGTACACCCGCACGACCAGGTCGCAAACGGGACGGGTCTACCTCCACGCATTCGCCTGCGTCTTCGCCTTCGCCGCAGGCCTCATCTCGACGACACTGCCGTATTCCTTGTACGAAGCTCCTTGCCCATCTCCTCCCACTTCTGCTACACGTTCTCGTTGCGCAGTGTCTTCCCTGCGGCACGCGTATTGCGCGGCGGCGTGGCTTCTCCGCGCTCCACTCTTCCCCGCGTCGGTATACGCACTGCGCTTGGGTCTTTTACGACCCACTGCACTCCTGCACCTGCGTGCGCCGCTCACGTCCACCTGCGCGTCTGCATGCTTGGCGGCGGGCGTCCGCGCGCCCCGACACCGCCCTCTTCCTCCCCGCCCTTCCGACCCATGTCCCACCTTTCATTTCGCGGGGCGGCGTACTTCCGCGCCGACGGGAATCATGTATTTTTGTGCGCCGATGACGGACTGCGCGGACATGGTGACGGACTCCGACAGTGAGGAGTGGCGGAGAGGGGTGCCGGGGAGCGTGGGCTGGAGACGGAGGTGAGGAGGATTTATGTGCGAATGCGGGTGCGGGTGCGGGTGTACATGCCGTGGTATGAAAGGAATGCACGAGAACGGAGGATGGGGGAAGAGATGGAATAAGGAGGACGCGGCCCCCCGCCGTGCGGGCGGTCTGCGAGGGGATGGGATGATGCGATTGCGAGACACCCCGCGCGTGGAGAGTCGCCGCCCGGGCAGCTGTTCCATTCCTCCCTTCATAGAAGGTCCATATACTTGCACACTCCTCGTTTGTGGCCCTAACTGACGCAATTTGCTAGCGGGAGCTTGGTCGAGGAGGCACCCTCGCCACCCGCATGCGGCCCGGCTACTTGCGGGCAGTACCCGTCCTTAATGTTTTGGAGAATATGCGTACTCTCGCAGTAAGTGGGAGTCCGCACTCCGCCTTCGCCCCGATCGCCTCCGATGCGTCCCACTCTGCGCGAACGCGATCCTCCCCATTCAGCGGAATGACCGCCGGGAGCCTTATCCTCCCCTGCGGACCGCAAGGCGTTCCAACACTGATTCGTCGAGGATGAGTCGGGAGGCTCGATTTCCTTTTGGGGATATCCCCCAGAGTGCGAAATTCGGAATCTGCGTTTAGTCCTCTGGCGCAACGAGCTGCCCACGGTCGCGGGTTGCGAGCTGGGTCTCTGCACCGACCGCCTCCGCCGGGCGGGATCCTCTTCCCTTCCGCGCCATCGGCGAAGCTTGCGCTGGGTTTCCCCACTTCCCCACCGCGTGCCCCAATTTCACTTTGGCGGGCTCCCCATCTGTGAGGCGTCGCGAGCATGTATCCGGCGCGCCTGAGACTTTTTCCTCGTCTGTGTATCGATGATACGTGGACTGGTGGGATCCTCGCGGGACGAGGCGGGAGGGACGGATGCACACCAGGAATATGGAGGGTTTGCGGCAGGATGGCGTTTGCGTGTGAAGACGCTGGAGCCTCCGGCGCAGCTCGTCGCCGGTATGCGCGCGCCGTATCCGTGTGCTGCGCATGGGCGGTGTGCGCACCGCTCATTCTTTGGACTGTCCCAATATCGATCTCGCAAGCGGGAGCGGGGGAGAGGGGACGTCGTTGCCGATCATACTGTGCTTTTCTTTTCTTTTACATCGTCTGCGTCGCCTGTGCCGCCAGCGCTGTTAGGATAGGGAGTAGGGTCGTCTTGCCCCTGGCATCTAGTTCGGCACCTATCTTCCCTGGGCTGAAGCTCGGTCTCTTGGAGCACCACGATGTCCTCCGCGTCTTTCATCCATTGTGTCCCTACCCGGCGCTAGGTTGTGCTCCTCGGCTTCCGGTGCGGTATGTGCGTTGCATCGTCTGCGGCAAGCGGGAAATGAGCCGAGGCTGGGCGGTGCTCAACTGCAATATTGTGTGGGAGACCGTCCTTTGAGTGTTGGAAGTTGGCAAATCGGCGTTCACGCCATACATAGGTGGGAGAACGCTGTACGGACGATAGGTAATACATATTCGCTGTCCTAATATTCGTATTGGGAGTGCTGTAGGCGGTGGAAATATTTGAGCATTAATAGATGCATTCCTGGCGTTGCAGTTGTCCTCGCCTCTCTCATACGAGAACACTCGACGCTCCGCCTCCAGGTCCAGCACTCACTTCATATCATTCCCAAGTTTTTGCTTTCGTCTCAATTCCTCCCTCTACATGGGACTTGGAATAATAGAACGAAGACATCGTATCCCAATTCATTTATCTACCGCTAAATTCGCTGTGGTATGACTGACTGGTGTATGTATAAATGGACGAATTCGAAGACACGAAATGAAATGGACCAACATACGAATAAGGAACGCAAACGAATGCAAAGGGAAACAATTCCGTCAAGTCTCCGCTCGACCTCGTTCGCCGCCGGACTGAATCCTCCTCATAAATAGGATTGATCCCGATGTAACCTGGGTCATCGCGTCCAACAAAAAAGAAACCTCGTTTCAGAAAACCGGCGTATATCTATGTCCCAGCATTCTTCTCTTGAGACTTGAGACGTGTTACGAGTACTTTACGTAGCAAAGTGATCGTTCTTTTCATCGATCGGATCCAGGTTTTGAGTTGGCGATTTATCAGTGCGTTTTGACGATGCTAATAAAAATAGTGACTATGTTCATTAGCTTTTTGAAGTCTTTTTAAGGCCTCGATCTAATGAATTTAGTGGTGACGTAAACAAGGCGGACAGTGCTGGTTCGAATCTGTCGGGTCAAACCTTTCTTACTTTTTTTTTCTTTCATATCCTTCGCCAGGCAGTCGTCGCTGGGTGGTCAGTGTTTATATAAGAGCCATTAACTCTATTATCTTATCCCTTACCCAGCAAGTGAGTAGCAATGACCTCCTCCCTCGATCCCCGCATCTCTTGATGCAATACGGATACCCCTATCTCCTTTTGCAAGATAACACCCCTGAATCCTTTTCAGTTATACAGTCTTGACGATTGATTCTCTATTGTCTTCCCGGTTGTGTTTCCCAGTACACAGTTCTACGTCCTTCAGACGTTTCCCACCGGTCCGATGGTACCTAGTCCTCTTGAAACTCCATTCTGACTGAGATCTGACCTGAACTAGGTAATGCGAAGGTTGCAGGGCTCACAGATGATCTCAAAATGGTGGGATTGCAGTACAACATATGTGCTGCGGTCTTCTTCGTGCCGTACTGCTTTTTCGAGGTCCCAAGCAATATGGTGCTCAAGAAAGTCCGCCTGAATCTTTGTCGTACATCTCAATCACGGGGGCCCCTATGATATATTGACAATCTGTCCTCCAGTCGCATTCCTCATGTTCGTTTGGGGGTCTACCATGAGTGCGTCAAAATATTCACCGCTCAACTCTGAAATCTGATTGTCAACTGCAGTGTCCATGGCGGCTGTGAAGCGCTATGAGCATCTGGTAGTCGCGCGGTTCTTCCTCGGTGTTGTGGAGGCTGGGCTACTTCTGGTGCGAATTTAATGTCTGAATATTTTTCCTTTGAATACCGAGACTTTTTAGGGGGCTACATTCTCCCTTTCGCAGTGGTACCCCCGCCGATTCTACGCTCAACACATGGGACTCTTCATCGGCGCAAACACATTGGCCGGCGCCTTCGGGGGGCTTCTCTTTTGCGATTCAAAAGATGGACGGGTGCGTTCAGCACTACATATGCCCTCGCACACGTGGTTGAACTATGTGATTTCAGAATCAGAAACCTGCAAGGGTGAAGTTGGATCTTCCTCTTAGGTATTTGTGCCCGTAACTCGCTCTCAATATATTATTAATGCATTCTTAGAGGGGCTCGGTATGTATCCGCCCGACTGATCTAACCGCGATTGAACCTCAACTCAACCGTATCCAGTTGCGGTATTCATTGCTGTCTTTGGTTTCCTGTTCCTGCCCGATGTGCGTGTGCTCAAACATACCTCTCTATGCCACTGTGACTGCGACTGCGACTGCGATACTGATGAATATTCACCCACAGTATTCGGAAAAGGCCAAATTCCTGACTTCTGCCAAGCGCGCATATCTGGTCGACCTCCTCGCGAAGGATTCCGCAGGTCTCTCGAAGAAATTCGAGATCAAATTCTTCTGGCAGGCGGTGGGGGATTACAACTCATACCTATATGCTCTGGTGTTTTTGATGTACGCTGCCGCCCTTTATCTTTGGTCCTCTCCTTGTTGTGCTGACGATCCCGCTCGTATAATATGTACATAAATTCGTGATCCCAGGGTACTGTTTTGGGCTGTTCGTCCCCTCCATCATCAAAGGGCTCAGTTACTCTGCCGCGAACGCGCAGTTGATGTCGACCCCGTCATACATCTTTGCGTGTCTCGTCACCGTCGCTCTCTCACGTATTTCCGACAAGACCAAGATACGGTAAGCATCAATCGATCTGAATTTGGCCGCGGAATTGTTTTCTAGATACATGAACGCAGTGGGCTGTACATTCTTGGGGTCGCCATCATGGGGATCATTGGGTACACAATCTGGTTCGTCGGCTCACTCTTGATTTTTCCGCTTGGTTATCTATACCTCGGTGCAGGTTCAGCACACAATCCGCCGCTGCAGGCTACATCACGGTGTTTTCCGTGTGCGCAGGGACGTTTCCCAACATCGCGCTCGTCCTTTCGTGGGTAGGCAACAATGCCGGAGGAGATCTGAAACGTTCAGGTACGCATGTATCACCTTTGAATGTTGTTTTGTTGAAATCTGACCCTTGGTAGTGGTGTTGGCGATGGTGATCGGCCTTGGGAATCTGGGTGGGTGTGTTTCTTTCGTGATCCAGGCTGCAACGACTACTTGAACTGACCGATCAATCCGTCTAGTGTATGCTCATCGTTTGTATATCACCCCCAAGACAAGCCAACGTACCGGCCCGGCCACGGAACCGCCATTGGCTGCCTCTGTCTCTTGTACGCCGACCTTTCGCCTTTTGGGAGCTGGAGAGCAGCTCGCTGAAATCACTCCAGATTTACAACAGCGCTCTTTATTAGCTGGAACTATCGCCGGTTGAGTGCGCTCAAGGCGGCGCAAATTGAGGAGAGCAAAGGTGAGATGGACGTGTTCGCAGACATGGGGGACATGTCTCCACATTATCGGTAAGTCCCTTCGTAATCTCTTCACTCGCTTTGGGTCTGATTGCTCGATAGGTATCTAATTTAGAATGGAACGATCATGTACCAGGGTTTATGGGAGGATTTCGGAGGATAAACATAATTTCATTTCATTCAAGTTGGACACACAACTGTGGGTGAATCCGATGTCCCTATTGAGAGATCCAAGTTGGTTCCTGTGAACCCGGAGAAGATGTTTCCAGACAGATCGTCTGTATCCATATGTGTTGATACCCAGTCAGAGACTCTGCTTCTCTGCCCTCACTTCTGCCTCTATCGTCACCAACCGACTTGAACAAAACACGTCAGCCTGCCATTCTGGCTCATGTTCAACAGTTGACCGGCGATCAAGCCGAACATCAAATCCTCGGTATTATCTGAAGTCTTGCGTACGCAGGACAAGCACAGCCACAACAGAACAAGCAGGCGGACGGTGATCCCCAAGAACAAAAAACAAAAGTAAAGTACGAGTTATGCCATGCACAGCATCGGCCTCCCCCCAAGTGAAAAACATATGAAATACAGTGTCCGGTCACTTTTTGTGATAACGAGTATATAACGGACTTCTAGTAGAGGTTTATCCAATTTGCATAAATCCCTGGCATTAGAGATGTCTGTGATTATTTATATGAGAGAGCTGCATGTGTATGATGGTGATCGCAGCAAAGCAAGGGACAATGAGGTCTCAAGCAGGATGTGGTCAATGGCGTCAAAGAAGCTGCTGAATCTTCCCATTGGAAAGACAGTGACAGCAACATCTCAATGTTGTCTGTCACGACATCGAGACTAAAATACACATTGCTGATCCACAGCACATACCACAAGGTAAATAAGACACATGAGATCCAGTAAGATCGGAAAATATGATTCAGTAAAAAATGTACACCTGTGCATCTACATACCCGCCCATCTGCTCCACTTCAATCAACTAGTACTGTTGTTGGGGGCCTGTTTTACATCTGCGTGGCAATCTGCTCCCTCCCTACGGCTCCCATCCTCCCATCCTCATCCCTGTCCTTGCTTGCTGCTTTGTTCCTTCAGCACATGAGCTGTGTTCCAGCGTGGCCCCAACTCGAGGCATTCACGAGCGGGTTGTAGACGAAGGGGAAAACATGGCTATTCATACACTCGCCTGTGCCCCCAAATGCGTCCCGGGGTCGACAGTTCCCCTACTGGACCTGCAGGTGGCTCCCTCCATCACCATGGCGAGAACAGAAGAATACGAGCTGTGCTACATCACTCGATTTTGCTCATGCATGCCGCCTGCGCACTTGCAACAGCGGGTCGAATGCCGCCACTGATTGACGTAGAATTGGACCATCAATTTCGGAAGGAAAACAGAAATCTTGTTCATCAAGCACTTGCACCATCATTTCAGCGATTCTGAAGAGGCAGATTTAAAAGAATAGCATTCCACACCTCCGAATGTGCACAGACTGACAAATTGGGCAAGGTTTAATAGCAGACCGGTTATACTCGGTACCATGATGTTGGGGGCTGAGAAACCATTTCAACACACTAAACTTTGTTCTTTGCAGGACCATTGAGTAATGGGAAGTGGGATGCGTGGTTTCCTCATGCCCGAATACAATAGCTAATTTATTCAGTGTGTGGTCAACAGAATAGGTAAATTCACATTTCGCTATAATGCCAGCTCATACATGAGACTGAGTGTGAGGTGTTCGGGAAGGGAGTTATTGCATGTGTCCTTAACTACTTTCTGTGATATATTTGCCCACCCAATCATATGGTAGCTCTGAATTGAGTAACAAACCTTAAGAATGTCGGTACTCATTCTGGATGGATTCTGGGCCGGGGAGCTGTGGAAAATGAGATTTGAGGTTGTCATCGGTGTCCCGTCCGCACAGCATATTTCAAATTCAGAATATATTTGTTTTGGCCATTTTTTTGACATGTTTTGGGATTTCCGGGGCATGTACATGGTCTGAGTGCATATTGGAGCTCCGCTGGGGTAGATGTAGCTTGCCTAATCATCCATAAATTCGTCACTTTGTTACTTTGGTTAAATTCGTGTAAGTTCGTCAGTTTGATGGCATTCAATGAATGTTCGTGAGTTCAGCCAAATTCCAGCCTAAGTTCGTCACTTCTCGCTAGCCCACTGAAATTTATTCACTTTATGTATGTTGAACCTTCTCTTACCACTGTACTGCAAACTACCAGTGTGGGAGTGGGATAGAAGTTATAGTTTTCATTGGGAATACACAAGGAATACAATGGTCTAAAGGATATGCAATTACAGTGCTGAAATACATGTAGGTGCGAGAATATGTAAGGTAGGTGAGGACATGATTATGATTACTTAGTACAGATGCTGCGATGGCCATTTATCAACCACTGTGCTGAAGAGCAAGCACCCTTGCACAGACCAGAAGACAGCTCTCCGATGTGCGTCGTTGCTCAGTCGCTGCAGTGCGACGGAGTCTGTCAGGGGAACCCCCGCCCTTCCGGCCTTTCCGGCTATCCTTCTGGCTTCCGGTCCGGTTTCCGGTCCAGTTTCCGGTCCAGCCTCCACTCCGGCTAATGCCCCCGACTTTCTGCCTGCCCGTACTCGTTGGCACGTGCTATGCGACCAAGCCCGTGATCATTGTAGATACCTCCGGACACGTGCTACTGGGTAGTTACTGATTCGTATATAAGGTTTCGCCTAGCGTGGGAATCCTCATCCTTTCTTCTCTTCGGATTCCACCGCTAGGTGCGTAGTATTCCCGCTCCTGTATTTAGTACCCATATTTATACTTCGGATTCCCCCGCTAGTTTCCGCGCCCTGCGCCGAGCTTAAGGTTGCCCTTACAGCAGAAGAAAGGATCTAAGGGATCAACTGATCAAGATTGGGAAGTTTGGTGCAGGTACGGATTCGGACCACTACTCCAGTGCTCCATCCTCCCCCACTTCCAATCTCGACCCCTCCTCCGTTCCGATGGACCAGTCGCCCGTTCCCCTCTCCACGCAACCCGCGATCCCGAGTGTTCACACTCCGGATCCGGCTTCCAGAATTGCGGATCGGCTGGCCGCCGTCGAAGGCTCTCTTGATGCCATCAAAGATGCGCTCCGGCAGCTATTGCCGGGCAACCAAAATCCGCTGCCTGCCCCCGCCCCTGCCGCTCCGGCTCCGGCGCCGGGTCCAGACTTCTCGGCCCCCCACCCAGCACCCAAAACGGTCCTCCGACCGAATCCCCCGGCCGTTTTCGACGGCAATCGGACGCAAGGACGGATGTTCCTTTACTCCGTCCTCACTTATTACCGGCTGGTTCCGGAAGCTTTCATGGCGGACGGGTTCGTCTCGCAGGAAAAACTCGTCCGGTTCGCCATGTCCTTCATGTCGAAGGACGCGGCTGCCCGATGGGCGGAGCGTCGTGCGTCTGCCGTACCGTTCCCGTTCCCCACTTGGGCCCAGTTCGAGGCCGAGTTCCGGCTCCGGTTCGTCGAGGAGAACGAACAGGACCAAGCCCTCACCAAGCTTGAGTCCCACTTGTACTTCCAGGGCTCCCGCGACATCTACCGGTACACGGACAACTTCGAGGAACTGGCCGTAACGGCCGGTTACTCGGACGCTCTCGTCCGGGTCACCAAGTACCGCTCCGGTCTCGACCCGCGGATCAACGTCGCGATCACGACGTCCAGTACGGCCCCCGACCTCACCGACTACGCCGGATGGCGCTTGCGCGCTTTCCGGCAGTACGAGGCATTTGGCCGCGCGCGAACCGGAAACCCTCTGGCGCGGCTTCCGGCCGCTTTCCCACGGTCGCATGCAGCGGGGGTGTTTCTGGCTCCGGTTCCGGTTCCGGCTCCCGTGCGCGCTCCGGTTACGTTCGCCCCGCTTGCGGCACCTGTCCTTCCGGCAGCTGTCCCAATGGATGTCGATCGAGCCCGGGCCCGCCCGTTCCCATGTACCTGTTTCCGGTGCGGTGCAGCCGGACACCTCGCCCGCGAATGCCCCGTCCCTTCGGACGTTCGGCATGCGGACGTTCTCGACGAGGTCATTCGTCAACTCGGAGACGACCTCCTCGAGGAGCTGTTCGCCCGGCTCTCCACCTCTGCCTCGCTTCCGGCCGAGTCGGTGGACGGAGATGAGATGGAACCGGCGGGTTTTCCCTGCCCAGCCGAGTGAGCAGTGCGCCCTCGGTCGCGTCCCCTAATCGCTACGCCCTCCTGTATTCAGATAATGCCAATACATCGGAGTCCGAGGTAGTAACGAGAGGCGCACCCCCCGTCCCTGTCTCTGTCCGAGTGACTGAGACTCCTCCTTCCGTCCTGGAGACGGAAGCCTGCACTGCCCCCGAGCCGGGAGCAAGGGCAGTAGCGGAGGCCCCTGTCCCCGAGCCGGGAACGAGGACAGGCTCGCTTCGGCGCGTTCATCGCCCGAAGTGGGAACAGCGACTTCCCCGGCAGTACGTCATTGACTCTGTCGAAGGCCGAAACTCCTTGCACATCCCGTTGGACCTGCAGTCTGTCGAGACGGCCGCCCGGATGTCGGTGAAGGCTCTGGTCGACTGGAGCGACCGGAGACTTCATCGACTCGGAGTACGTCATCTCCCGCAACCTTCCGGTCCGGCCTCTCTGGCAGCCTATCCCAGTTCTCAACGTGGACGGCAGCCCGAACCAAGCGGGCGGCATCACCGGTGTAGTCGATATGGTGGTCGATTACAAGGGGCACTCCGAGCGTATCCAGCTCGCCGTAACCCGACTCGGGAAGCAACACGTCATCCTCGGTTAATCCTGGCTCCAGAAACACAATCCGGAGATCGACTGGGAGACCAAAGAGGTTCGAATGACGCGCTGCCCGACCGGGTGCCGCACCTGCCGAGACGAATTGCGGGCCGTCCGGAGGAACGAGAAGCTCGCCGCCTAGATCCTCCGGCAGCTGCGCGAAGGTCCGACTCCGTCTATCTGTGCTGTCGACTCTGAGGAGTGGCATGGAGATGATGGGTACGATCCGGCCGACGACGACTTGCCGGAGCTGTGTCCGGACTCGGAGGATGATGATGGTGAGGAGGGCGACCTCGAGGAGGGTGATCGCATTCTGTACACTGTGTTCGCCCCTATCGAGGAGATTCGTGCCGGCAGAACTGTCTCGCAACACCTTGTGGAGGCCTACGCCCGGAACTCTGCGCCCGCCGGAACTGATGTTCCGTCCTGGGCTGCGGATTTCTCGGACGTCTTCAACAAGGAGTCCTTTGACTCCTTGCCGGAGAAACGAGATTGGGACCACACCATTGAACTCGTCCCGGATGCGAAGCCGGCCAACTGCAAGGTCTACCCGATCTCCCCGCTCGAACAGAAGGAGCTCGATGCCTTCATTGCGGAGGGGTTGAGCACCGGCCGCATCCGTCCATCCAAGTCGCCGATGGCGTCTCCGGTCTTCTTCATTAAGAAGAAGGACGGAGCCCTCCGGTTTGTCCAGGACTACCGGGCACTCAACGCGATGACCGTGAAGAACCGGTACCCACTCCCTTTGATCAACGATCTTATTAACCGTTTGAAGGGAGCCCGGTTCTTCACGAAAATCGACGTCCGGTGGGGCTTCAACAACGTCCGGATCCGGGAAGGTGACGAATGGAAGGCTGCGTTCCGTACGAACCGGGGGCTCTTTGAGCCCCTGGTGATGTACTTTGGCCTTACCAACTCCCCGGCTACGTTCCAGACGATGATGAACGACATTTTCCAGGACCTCATCCTTTCCGGGGACGTTATGGTCTACCTGGACGACATCCTCATCGCGCACTCCGACCTTGCTCGTCACCGTGAAATCGTTCGGGAGGTGCTCCGGCGGCTTCGTGAACACCGTCTTTTCCTCCGACCGGAGAAGTGCGAGTTCGAGAAGTCGACAATCGAGTACCTCGGTGTCATCATCTCGCACAACCACGTGGAGATGGACCCCGTCAAGGTCGCCGGCGTTGCCTCGTGGCCGACGCCCGAGAACAAGAAGGACGTGCAGCAGTTCCTCGGCTTCACGAACTTCTACCGGAGGTTTATCCGGGCGTTCTCGGACGTCGCCCGGCCGCTTTTCGACCTAACGAAGAAGGGTGTGGCCTGGACCTGGACCGCTGCCGCGGCCGCTGCGTTCCAAGCCCTCAAGGATGCTGTGACCGCGGAGCCCGTCCTAGTCCTTCCGGATGAGTCCCGGCCGTACCGGCTTGAGGCGGACAGCTCCGACCGGGCGACCGGAGCGGTTCTGTCTCAGCAGGGAACCGATGGGAAGTGGTGCCCTGTTGCCTTCTACTCCAAGAGCTTGAACGACGTCCAACGGAATTATGTGATCCACGACAAGGAGATGCTGGCGATCGTCCGAGCCCTAGAGGAGTGGCGACACTTCCTCGAAGGCGCGCAGCACCCGGTCAAGATCTGGACGGACCACAAGAACTTGGAGTACTTCCAGAAGTCGCAGAAGCTGAACCGGCGGCAAGCCAGGTGGTCCCTGTACCTGTCCCGGTTTGACTTTGCCCTGTTCCATCAGCCTGGACGCCTCATGGGACGTCCGGACGTGCTCTCGCGTCGTCCGGACCACGGAGCCGGTTCGGAGAACTCGGACGTTACGCTCCTTCGGCCGGAGCTCTTCCGGATCCGTGCCACGGAGGGGATTGCGGTTGACGGACCCGAAATTCCTCTCCTGCGCGATGTCTGGAAGGCGTTCGCGACCGAGCCGGAGCTTGAGGACCCCGTGGCGCTTGTCGCCCGGCAACTCCTCAAGAACCGGAAGGCTCCTTCCCCCCGCTCGGCCGAGTGGCACATCTCGGACGGACTCCTCCTGTTCCGCGGCAAGATCGTTGTGCCGCGGAATAAGGACCTCCGTCGCCGGATTATGGAGCAGCACCATGACACGCGCGTCGCCGGACACGCTGGCCGCTTCAAGACATTGGAGTTGATCTCCCGGAACTACTGGTGGCCCCAGTTGTCCCGACACGTCGGCCAGTACGTTGGAGCCTGTGATGCGTGCAACCGGACGAAGGCGCTCCGGCGACTTCCCCACGGTGAGCTTCATCCGACCGAGATTCCGGACGAGCGCTGGGACACTGTCTCAGTGGACTTCATTGTCGAGCTTCCAGAGGCCCACGGGTTCGATGCGGTCATGGTTGTGGTCGACGTCCTTGGTAAGCGAGCCCACTTCAACGAGTGCCACACCGGCCTCGGTGCTGTCGGAGCTGCCCGGTTGTATTACCGGAACGTCTGGAGGCACCATGGAACCCCCCGGAAATACATTTCGGATCGTGGTCTGCAGTTCATCGCCGAGTTCACTCGCGAACTGTGGTGCCTCATCGGTATCGAACCTGCCACCTCCACCGCTTACCATCTGCAGACTGACGGTCAGACCGAACGCGTCAACCAGGAGCTCGAACAGTTCGTCCGTATCTTCACGAGCTACAAACAGGACGACTGGGATGAGCTCCTGCCGGCAGCCGAGTTCGCCTACAACAACCACGTCCACTCCTTGACACAGCAGGTACCGTTCATGACGGACACCGGCCGCCTTCCTCAGATGGGTTTCGAGCCAAGCGGTAGGCGCTCCGCCGACGAGTCCGTCAACGAGTTCCGCGACTGGATTGCCGCCGGAGTCTCCGAAGCCAAAGCTGCCCTCGTCAAAGCCAAGGACGAGTTCAAGCTGTACTACGACCGCCGACGCGTACCCGCGCCGGAGATCAAAGTAGGCGACCGGGTCTGGGTGGATGCCTCCGACATCAAAACGACGCGTCCATCGCCCAAGTTCTCGGACAAACGGCTTGGACCCTTCGAGGTCATGAAGGTTGTGGGCAATGGTGCGTACAAGCTCGAGCTGCCGCCGCGTTACTCCCAGCTCCACCCGGTCTTCCCGGTCGTGAAGCTCGAGCTTGCGAAGCCAGACCCGTTCCCCGGACGCCCCCGGCACGATGAACCACCACCCGTCCTCCAGCCGGACGGAGACGAGAGGTGGGAGGTTGACGAGATCCTAGAAGCGCGAGTCCGATACGGCAGCCTCTGGTACATGGTGCGCTGGAAGGGTTACGGTCCGGAGCACGATAAGTGGGTAAAGCACTCTGACGTCTTCGCCCAAGACGCCATTGACGCCTACTACCGCCGCTACCCTAACGCCCCCCGCCGGATCACCTCGGCCGCCTTCGACTCGCTGTCCTTCCGAAGGCGCGATAGGACCATCCGCTTCATACGTCGGGACGCCGTATTCCAAGGGGGGGGTGATGTCAGGGGAACCCCCGCCCTTCCAGCCTTTCCGGCTATCCTTCTGGCTTCCGCTCCGGTTTCCGGTCCGGCCTCCACTCCGGCTAATGCCCCCGACTTTCTGCCTGCCCGTACTCGTTGGCACGTGCTATGCGACCAAGCCCGTGATCATTGTAGATACCTCCGGACACGTGCTACTGGGTAGTTACTGATTCGTATATAAGGTTTCGCCTAGCATGGGAATCCTCATCCTTTCTTCTCTTCGGATTCCCCCGCTAGGTGCGTAGTATTCCCGCTCCTGTATTTAGTACCCATATTTATACTTCGGATTCCCCCGCTAGTTTCCGCGCCCCGCGCCGAGCTTAAGGTTGCCCTTACAGAGTCTCCAGCCACAATGTGGCGCGATGCAATGGGCAGAAGCTATTGATTCAAGTGCAACACCGGCGCCTGCGATGTTCCACATATACAGTTCCAGCGCTCTGCGCCTTGGGCTGTGTTTTCCTGGGGCCGTGCATCATGCAAGCCATGGAATACCAAAACAACTTACTGAAGAAGTAGCCTTGTCATACTGAATAGAAAATCACCCGCCCTATTCCTGCATGATTCTAGGTGGAGGTGTCGATGCTGGTCTTGTCGTGGTGTGAGTTTTGTGTCCATTGCGGGTATGCAGCATGGAGGGGAGTGCCATACATGCACCATAGTGTCCTGGATGTTGGCGCACGTTGCCGCCGATCCCACGGATTCCTTGCACAGGGGTGATGGTTGTGGTAGTGGTAGAAGAAAAAGGTCGGACGTGCCACGTGATGTCACTTGCCCAAGGCGAGTTAAGCATCAACATGAGTCAGAGCAGTGTACTGCAGCATGTTTGATCCTAATTTGCAGCCACAAGCCCAGTGCTAAACCTTGCAGAGAAGGAGTGGACTGCTTCAAAATGGATGGACTCCTTTGCCGGATTGGCCCAACACCTGCCAAGGCAAGTTACGTGTCAGAATGAGTCAAGGCAGTGTACCTGACCATGTTTAGTCCTAATTTGAGCCTGCAAGCACAGTGCTGAACCTTGCAAAGAGGGAGTGGACTGCTTGAAAATTGGTGGACTGCTTCGAAGTTTGAAATGGACGGACTCCTTTGCCTGATTGGCCCGACACTTGCCCCAGGTGAGTTGCACATCAAAATGAGTCAGAGTAGTGTACTAGAGCATGTTTGATCCCAATTAAGGCCCGTGAGCCCAGTGCTCAACCTAGTAAAGAAGGAGTGAGAACAGGTGGACTGCTTCAAAATGGATGGACTCCTTTGCCGGATCAGCCAGACACTTGCCCATGGCAAGTTACACATCAAAATGAGTCAGAGCAGTGTACCAGAGCATGTTTGATCCCATTTCAAGCCCGCTAGCCCAGTGCTGAACCTTGCAAGGAAGGAGTGGACTGCTTGAAAATTGATGGACTGCTTCGAAGTTTGAAATGGACAGACTCCTTTGCAGGATTGGCCCGACCCTTGCCCAAGGCAAGTCACACATCAAAATGAGTCAGAGCCGTGTACTAGAGCATGTCTGAGACTAATCTGGGGCTGCGAGTCTAGTGCTGAACCTTCTGCTTTGAAATGGATGGACTCCTTTGCCGGATCGGCCAGCCACTTGCCCAAGGCAAGTTACGCGTCCAAATGAGTCAGAACAATGTACTAGAACATGTTTGATACCAATTCAAGCCCACGAGCCCAGTGCTGAACCTTGAACAGAAGGAGTGGACTGCTTCGAAGTTCGCAAGGTTCAGCACTGGGCTCTCGGGCTCGAATTGGGATCACACATGCGCTAGTACACTTGTCTGACTCATTATGACACGCAACTCGCCGATCCGGCACAGGAGTCCATCCATTTCGAAGCAGTCCACCGATTCTCAAGCAGTCCACTCCCTCTTTGCAAGGTTCAGCACTGGGCTAGCGGACTTGAAATGGGATCAAACATGCTCTGGTACACTGCTCTGACTCATTTTGATGTGTAACTTGCCATGGGCAAGTGTCTGGCTGATCCGGCAAAGGAGTCCATCCATTTTGAAGCCCACCTGTTCACTCCTTCTTTACTAGGTTGAGCACTGGGCTCACGGGCCTTAATTGGGATCAAACATGCTCTAGTACACTGCTCTGACTCATTTTGATGTGCAACTCACCTGGGGCAAGTGTCGGGCCAATCCGGCAAAGGAGTCTGGCTCGAATTGGGATCAAACATGCTCTAGTACACTGCTCTGACTCATTTTGATGCATAACTTGCCTTTGGCAAGTGTCAGGCCAATCTGGCAAAGGAGTCCGTCCATTTCAAACTCGAAAGCAGTCCACTGATTTTCAAGCAGTCCACTCCTTCTTTGCAAGGTTCAGCACTGGGCTCGCGGGCTTGGATTGGGATCAAACATGCTCTATTACACTTCTCTGACTCTTTTTTATGTGTAACTTGCCTTGAGCAAGTGTCTGGCCAATCCGGCAAAGGAGTCCATCCATTTCAAAGCAGTCCACCAATTTCCAAGCAGTCCACTCCTTCTTTGCAAGGTTTAACACTAAACTCATGACCTCAGATTAGGATCAAACATGCTCTAGTACACTGCTTTGACTCATTTTGGCACGTAACTTGCCTTGGGAAAGTGTCTGGTCAAATGAAACGGCAAGAAAGGTCCCAGGGCGGAGCAATTGCAAGCAACTTGAGGAGGTTCAGAATTGAGATGGAAAGTTATCATGGGCCAGAAAGCAGGAGACACAACACAGCTAGCACGAGATTCAGCATTGAGAGCAGTAGGAATTGCAGTTGTAGACATATGGATTTTGAGGATGGTCAAGCGGATGCCTAGGGTTGAAGTAATAGTTTGAGTGGAATCCAAGTAGAGGACTATTCCCCGCAGCAGCAGTTCCTGAGATCAGCCCAAAAATGAAAAGAAGTTTGAGGAGGAAAGTGGGTGAAGGTGTTCTATCCACGCCGTTTTTATATGTTAAAAATCATCTGCCGGGGGGGTATGTGGCTCCCCGGCCTGATGAATAGAACCATGAGTAACGACTGCGATCGACTGCATCCTGTCAAGAAAAAGCTGCACCTGGGTCAGCTGTTTGGCCGCAAAGAGCAGAGAAGGTCGAAGACAGAAGGGGTTAATTGAAGACCAAGAGCAGAGGAAAAACAAAAGGAGAACGGTTACATGGGGATATAGCACAGCCGAACGAGCAAAATCTTAAAGAACGGTTAATGTGCAAAGTGAACGTCATAGTTTTCCCTACAGAGTCGTCACTCACCACTGCTCACCGCCGCTTGCCGCTGCTGCTCATGTCGCCGTCGCCGTCACCTTCTACCAAATTCAACTAAGTCATCTCGTTTTCATCTATGCGGATTGCCAGAGCGAAGTGGCTGCACATCTTGTGTGATTTTTCTTTCTGTGCTGCCACGATAGTAAGTTGGGTTTGATCTCAGTTGAATTCTTCTTGTTACTGGGCTCTGCCGCTTGTCGGCCTTACCTGCTTTATTTGTTATACAGAACTCAGAGCCTTCGAACACAGCTTGCAGTTGGTGAATGAAGGAGCTGGTTCTGCGGGCAGATATCTAAGGTGGAGAGACTGATATCATGCTGAGGGGAATCGAGGCGGAGGTATATGAGCTCCAGACAGATTATGCCAATGCACGACTTTTTCGCAGCACAATCCTGGGCCAAATTTTGGGCCTTGGCTGCACTCCGCATAAGAGGGGCGGTGATACGGGAGGCGGGAGTAGAGAGGGCGCAATACATTACATAAGATAGGCGGTGATACAGGGAAAGCCAGAACTACCCGAAGTTGAGGCAACAAGTTAAGGCGGGAAGTTGAGGCCAAAGTTGGGGTTACAAGTTGTGCCCTTGTTGCAAGTCGTGCCCCTGTGCACGACTTGCAAGAAAACTCCGATTTCCTGCCACAATTTAACTTTGAAACACCCTATTTACCCCTCGACCCTAAACTTGGTTTCTAAGCTTCAAGGGAGGGTGTCTGGGCCCACGGTCACGGAGTTAAGATTTCAACTCAATCCTACCACAAACTACTTCGAGGCAGAGGGATTCAAACCAACGTTGAACCACACAAATCCCCCGACGGACGAACTGTAAAATGAATTCAGATTTCCATTAGGGTTGGACGCAAAGTGAAACTAGACCTCGCGAACGCCGTGATTCCAGCCAGCGGCTTCCACCAGTTTTGGATATCTTCCTGCGTAAAATACATTACAGTGTAGGCTCGATGGCCCAGGGAACTGTTACACCAGCAGTTTTCGTAGACACCGGCAAACTGGGCCACGCAGGCGGATACAATCCATATTGCGTTCATGCAGGCTAATATCTTGGCTGCCCTCCGCAGGAGTATTGCAATGTTGGCGGAGTATGGAAACCGCCTGTGGCCAGTTTTGCCCTCCAAAGAGACAATTGAGTGGGTCAAGTGATTGGCAGTCATGAGCAAGGCCCAAACGAGAACGGAGTTGAGCGAATAGATGATGTAACCCCCGGATCGGCACGATAAGCCTACCTTGGTCAGTGCTACGCTCAATTTTATTATGACCTCTCACCTATTGTAGGGGTGTACCAGTCCATCAGCGTCGCTGACCCAAGTGTGCCACTAGTAAGCAACAGCGCCATTAATGAGGCGTGCAAGGATCGGAATCCACCACCAGAAATTTCCCCATGTTGGTCACTGGGCCGTTGGATATACGCCGCCACCTGGTCCAGACATCCGCGACGGTTTGCTGGGTTAACCCCATGACCAGTACCTTTCTCCCAAGGAATTTCTGCACTGACGGGTATATTGTGTTCTGCCCGGTAGGAGGCGGCACTGAATGCAGCGTACATTCGACCTACAGACAGACTCCATGGCACCATGCGCGCATAGTTGTAAATTGGAGCCGTTCTTCTCTCGTCCGAGGTGAGAGACCCTCCTCCATCAGGTTCGATCGATATCGCTGGCTGCTGGACGGTCAAGTCCAGAGATTCAGGCTGGCCGATGTATTTCGCTAGAGAGAGTTTTTGGTTGGCACGCTCGATCGCATTACCCAGAAGAGTTATGTCACATCTGGGAGCAGCGTTTAGGGAACAGGTCACAATGGCTAGGAGCCAGAGCCAGGCAAATCCCACTGCGATGCCATTCGAATCGATACTCCCCTCGCCATCTGGACCACTTCAGTTGTCTGACGGTAAACAGGACCCGAAAGCTCACCTACAAACGTATGAATCACGGTCAATAAGAATGCCACGGCAACCCATATGATTGAGGCAATATTGGAGAAAGACCATGTATATGAGTGCTTGACGTCCAGGAAAATCAACAACTCCGCCCAGTATTGGTCGTTTTCGGGCAAAACTATGAGTGACGACAGAACGTAGTCGTCTCCTGTAACTTCTAATCGAGACTGCTGGAGATTGTCAAGGACCCTCGCCGCACTTTGAGCGCTTGGATAGGAAATTCGAGAGAACCGGCGATGAATCCAGCGACTGTTCAATGTAGTCAAAGTTACAGAGTACGCCGCCAGTGTCGGAGACCCCACGTTCAGTAAGATTGACATCACATTCTCGAACTGGGTGCCGTCAGATGAAGAATGGTAACGTTTCCGCGGCTCACCGGAGTATCTCCACCGAATGGAAGCTGAGAGACCAGCGCCAGGAACGGCAAGAGCCATGTGCTACGGGATTAGCCTCCAGTAGAAATGGCCATGTTATATAGTCGTACCTGAACCTCTCAGAAAAATCTAGCCATCGCGCTGCCTTATCCCAAATCCCAGGCCCGCAGGTTTGGAGACACAAATCCAAAGTCATGGCAGTAGCGACGCCGATGGATGTGACAGCATTTCCATCATTATCCGTCCCTCCTGCGAGGACCCAAGACGACCCCTTAAGTTTATCGAATCTTGAGTAGCAGTTCACAGACGCCACACCGCGCACAAAAAACGCGGTGATAAAACCAAGCATATGCCTGTGACCTGATTGGTATTCAGTCAATGCAACCACGCGTGTAAGGAAATCTACGCACTCATTGATATTTGCAAGCGTCGAATTGGAGCGGAAAAGAGATGATTGTCTGGCCATGGCTTCGCTTTTTTATGGCCGGGTGACAGGTATCATATCACCCGCGATAAGGCCCTCAACAGCTTTCGGCGCGGGAGAACATCAAAAATTGACTCTGGCTGCAGTCTAGGAGTGGTCTAGTCAAGCGGGTTGCTCTGGACAGCTGTCGCTTAGCCGCTTGGGGAAACGGTTGCATTCCAAAATATGTACATGAGCTGCGCACCAGCCATTCGAGCCATTTTTGTCTGCGCAACTGAATGGCTGGTGATTTGAATGGCTTGATAGCGGACTTCATTCTGGGTGCAATCGAGTCAATTTCAAATGATACAGATCGACCCAATCCCAAACTGACGGGCCAGGGCGTTAAATAACTCTATGTGAGGTGCATCGGTGATACGCTTACGACACGTCTGAGAGCGCGAGCTGAACTAATCAAACTCAGCACTCCGAGTGCAGTCGCAATACGAAATATGTGCCAGTGGGTCCAACCATGTCCAGTGCTCAGGATGGAATTATAGTTGAGGTGAGGGTGAGGGTGAGATGGGGTGAGATTCGCCACATGGAGCGATACAGCGGAGACGATAAGCGACACGAGAACGACGAGGGACGAGGTGAGAGCGAGGACGAGGGTAAATATGGACGACAAAGGACTATAACGGCGGCATATGAAATCTAAGACGGAGTCGAGACGAATGTGGGGCAAAACGATGTTATTTTAATGGTGTCTCTGATGTTTATCAATGTCTTTTTCATGAGAAGGCAGGCGACTGCAGACGAGCGCAACTTGGACATACACGGAAGTTGAACCATAGCGATGATCGGGTATTACCGTATCGCGGTGGCGTGGCTCGGCCCGAGTAAGTCGCATCAAACCTTCCAATCGCGATTTCTGTGGGAGAACTTGTTTGAGCGAGGCGCGACGCGTCTATATACTCCTATAACTCGCATGTTGAGCGAAAACATTTCATTCGAGAATTTACTGGGACCCCTCAACTCGGAATCTCCAACTTGAAGAGAGCGGCCGCTAGCGCCCGTCGTCATATTACCGCTGTCACGATGAGTCTTGGCGATTGGATCTATCATTCCGAGCTCTTGGCCGTGATACATACCTAGTGAACTTTTTCTTTTAACCGCTTTGTTTCACTCCACCTATACTTTAGCTTCACCCTCCTTCTTGCGCGGAGTCGACCTGCGCGTTCTATAATTGCAGGCTCAGCATACACGAGGCTCTTGGCAACCCTCCTACCATGTCCGCTACCAACACGGTCGTCCAACGGACCTTGTTTGGACGCATTGCCGACGAAGAGCAAGGTTTTCCAGACACCCGGTCCAACACCAGGAGTTCCGAACCCCGGCCGAAGATGGAGCCGGATTCTGAGGCTGGTGGTACAGTGTACAAGATGGCCGCCCGCTTTATGCGCAAAGGCAAGCGGAAAATCGGGGTTGTCGAATCTCTAAAGGCAACTACGTTTTCTTCATGTGCGTTTGGATGCCTCCTACCTCGATTCTCGGCCTGAATGACCTCCAGGGCTGAATCTTTTACTGTTATTCGTACGCCCTTGTTCGCTTCAACCCTAATGATCAATTTCTTGCCATGTATAGATCCTCATTGCATCGGTGACACGACGCGAAGGAGGCCGACCCGCAGAAGAATTGAAATTTCCAGGATACCTTTGTTCTGTGTTTCCTGGCCATCATACGGCTGGAAAAGCTTTTCGATTACGGTATGTTCCACCTCACATCCCGAAATACTGAAACCAATGAACGGTGTGGCATAGGTGGAGAGCAGATGGCTTTTTATCTCGGAGAGGACCTCGGAGATCTCTCGGTAGTCACACTGAACAAGTCAGTCAAACTACGTGTTCTTCTTTCCGTCGACTGAACACACATCAGTACTGTTGAGGCTAGCTTGGCTATTATTCTTGTGAAAAAATGTGAACTCAAGGTGTGCGCATATTCCTTTCCCTGTTCAATTTCTCATGGTTCCATCCAGTTGTTGCAATCGACTGTAGTGGGTTCGCTCTGCAGCTCTTTCGAAAATAATTGGTGCTCCAATTTACAATCATAGACGTGGTTCTTCTCCATCTCCTCATTCCGGGAGTTGCATTCGTGACCAGTTGGTATTCCTTCCCCTTTCCTTTCAGCCCGCCTGATACCGAAATCTAGGTGGCGCCAGGGTCTTGGAACAGGATTTACACCCTCATTTAACACAACTGAACCACATACTGCCCACGATCGGGTAAGTAACATCTTCACATCAACTTTTCCTCAGTTAGTTCCTTTTTTTCTTCACAGCGTCATGACGCTCCTCCTCCCAGCCGGATTTTTCGCTGCGCTGAATCATGGATCAAGTGCTGCCCCTGAAGCGGACTCGTTTATTAATCCCACGAATCGCCATGTCTTCCTACAGATGAGTCGTGAATTGGCCGTTATCCTCCTCCCTGTGTTGGTCGCGTAAATCTTGTGTCAGGCCTAATATTGACCCAGCATTACAGATACATCTGCCATTTCATCATTATCAGCCAACAGCACTCGAGCTCGATGAGGACACTCACATGGGACCAATCGCAAGTGGAAGCGGACACGGCAGTCCGCCAGTGACCCCGACTTTGCGACGCGTGCGCGATCCAAAAATTGATCCCGCACTCTATACACCGTCGAAGCGGATGCGCATGATGACGAGCGTACTGGCGGGGACGGCGTCGGGGAGCTTCCTGGTCTCCAATAACCCTGTCACATCTCAGTCCTCTGTGCCCAGTGCTCGAGCACGTACCGGTCCTTCCATCACCTGATTGGGGGCTCATCCAGGCAAATCGGCCTGAACGAATTGAGCACTTGTCAGCGAAGGAGCTTCGGGATCGGGTTGCACAACTCACTGAATCTCTCGGGCCTGGACAGCGGCAGATCCTCGTTCACAACAGCATCCTCGAGGCCTCAAATGCCCAGCTCATGATCCAAAACATATTTGTGCGCAAACAGTCGACAGCCCTGCACGCGAAGGAGGACAAGAAGTCAAAAAAGGGCCCTAAGGCCTACATCGACAGCAAAGGGTGGCACCTTACCTCCACGGAATACATTGAAGCACTGGAGGCAGCAGAGCAACAAAAGATCGAGGAGGAGGAGGCCAAGGCTGACCGCACTCGTGCCAAAGAAAAGAAGAAAGGTGCTAGAGCTGCATTAGCAACAGAATGGGAGCGCATAAAAGCTGCGCACCTGGTTTCCGTACAGCAATGGGAGGAAAAATGCGCTGAGTTGACCGGGATGGGGAAACAAAAGAAAGATCTCCCACGCAAGCCGAAACAGGCAAAAAAGCCGGAGTTGCCGAAGGACGACGACGACGACGATGAGTCAGATGGTGGGTCAGATGGGGGTTCCGGTAGTGAATAGAGCTTGTAGTGGCCTCCAGTTGGCTGTGTAGACGCAGAGAGATGTAAATGATGAATGTGTCACATCGTGTTGCAAGGACTGATTTGTGTGACATTTGACCTGTCGTCAAACGTCGCATCGCAAATATTCAAAACACACTCCGTAAATATACCGCCTTGCAGGATTACATTCAAGTAGTATAAGAAACTTTCTATCAACTCAGATTTAGAAGGAAGGGCTCATAATCCGAGGAATTCAAGTTGGTGTCGCAAGGAGTGGGGGTACACTGTAACAAATTGACAGTCTAAGTGACTGGAGTTTTTCATGCCGCTAAAGGCGAGAAATGGATCATGTTCACTGGTGAGGTAGTGGCCGTAGGTAACAGGGGTGATGATCGCTCCAATTCTCTTATATAAACCCACAGTTGAGATTGAATGAAAGTATCGAACACCGACACTTACAGCTGGATCTGGTGGGCCAAAGCACTTGAATCATCCACAATGCCGTGGATCAGCTTGCGAGCTTCTGCCTCTTGAATGAATGAATAATGGTGAATTGCAACTGGTTGAAAATCTTGGACAACTATCTTCCTCTGTTGCCACCAGCTCTCGTTATATGATTGGAGAACGCAAAGGCTCCCGTATCCACAACCATGCGGTCATCAGAATTTCATCACTCAAGGCGAGATATCACCCATGGGGAGCAAATTTTGTCTCCTACAAGGAGAAGATGGCGGAGTTTCTGGTTGGCCAACCAGGCTTCCGCAAGCACTTGATGGGTCGTGTAAAACAGCCTACCAAGCCTGCTGACCTCAAGGACGACATTATGAAAGTTCAGACAGAGGCACATGAAGCAGCAATGGACACGTAGAAGGAGGAGATGGATGAGTATCTGCAGAAGCAAGTGGCTATTGCAATCATACTCACCAATTCTTGGCCCGACGACATCCACCAGCAATTGCTCGGTATTTTTCCTGACCACAAACTCTGGTCCTCATTCTGTGCACTCTTCGAGAACAAGAGCGCCCTCAGTATGGTCGACATTCTGGTCGATCTCCTCCGCATCGAGTGCACCGGCAACGAGGACAAAGATGTGCTCGCCGTCATTGACCATTTCATCAAGAAGCGAAATGAGTACATTAGTGCTGGTGGGCAGCTCTCCGACGATGTCTACGCCACATTTCTCATCAAGGCCATGCCCTCTACGTATCACTCCACTATCCTGACCACCGTTACCACAGCTGCGATGATGGGTGTCACACTCAACTTCGATGTAGTGTGTGCAGAGCTCAAGGAGGCCATCCAGTTTGACATTGTGCAGGCAAATTGCAAGCACGAGGAGGCAAAGGCCATGGCAGCAAAATTTGAGCGCCACAAGCAGCAGCAGCAGCAGCAGAAACAACTGCCGAAAAAGAAGAGATGTGCCAGCTGTTCATATACTGGCCACACCAAAGAGGGGTGCCGGAAACCGGGCGGCGACATGGAAGGCATCCTGCTTCCGGAAGGACAAGGGATCCACGAAGGGGAAAGGCAAGGCAGCAGCAGCAGAGGAGAAGTCATCTGATGCGAGTGAACACTACACATACGTCGTCGCAGCCATCCCCGACAGAGCACTTCGCGCATTCGGTGGGAAATCCATCCGTCTCCTCAACACCGGTGGCTTGCAGCACTGCGATGGAAACACAGCGTCAATATCCGGCCGCGTGAGCTGTATCGATACCGTGTCCGGAATCGAATACGCCACGCAGGTTGGTACAATCGAGTTCAAATACAATGACGGCAACGTTGAGAAGACGACCACACTCTCAAACACAGAGTATCTCGAGTCCTGTACCACTGGCCTCATTTCCCGCGAAAGCACAGACTCGTATTCAGCAACGCCGAAGATGGGTATGGCATACTCACTGACTCAAAGACAGGAAAGGTGATCCTTCGTGTCGTAGAGTGTGACGGTGTCTACCGAGTTGTATAGTACTTCGTCACTTCGTTGGATGAAGATCTTCGTCACTTGATGGGGGGGATCTTCGTCAGTTGATGGCGCAGGTTTGTGAGCAATTCGTGAGATTAAAATTGAGCGAAGGCAAGTTCGTCAGAAACCGGTGCATGTATGAAAAACCATGCAAGTTTGTCAGCTGCCTGAATTCGGCCAGGATTCCATCATCCATCCTCGCCTGGGGAGTGCACCGGCTGCTTCTTGTTTCCTCCCACCACCATTTCGCCCCACCGCTCGCATTCTTGTGCCATCCCCAATGTCTTCATTCGCTGACAACAGAAGCTCAGTAAACCCCCATTCCTGTGCCATGCGGGATGATGCTGATACAGACGGCCATGGACATCGCGGGCGAGCCGACAGCGACCGCGAACTTCAACAAAATGTGCTCGATTCATTTGCAGAGGTGCGCACTGTAGTGATTCATCTGAAGATTTTTGAATACATCTTCAATGCTTCAGATCCATCCACCGCTTCTGAGTCCAAGACCGACGCTTAAAGACAGATACTAGAGCCTCTGTAGTGCACAAAAACTCGTAGTTATCCTTATTTTACGTACTATGTACTTCTTCGAATGTACTTCTTCGACCGTATTATCGGGATACTTATGGGGAACACTCTATGTTATACAAGGTTGTGCGGATCAACCCAAACACTTGAACGAGATGGAATTTCCCGGATAAAGCAGCTAGCAAGGAGGCTCGTTAGGAAATATACTGAGGTGTTCCTTGCAGATTATCTTCTCTTATGAGTGCTGCGGCGCTCCGATTCCGGGTCCTGATTTATGAATATTGTTGGGCCGCCATTTGAATCGAGTATGGGGAGATGGTGCTTGACTCCATGCTACGAGCACGGCTTCAAAAGGCGTAATGTCCCCAGAATCTTGGCATTCTGCCCATGCGTCCGATGAACCGGTTCAACCATGGTAACGTTCAATTTTTGAAGTTGACTCGTGCGTAACTTAAATCGCCTTGTAGTGCCACTTTGTTCCACTTGGCATCTCTCAAGCCGACGTTGGAGTTTGGAATATGTTCGTGAGCTGAGAAAAAGGGTCAGACATGCGTAACAGAAAGGGCAAGATAAGTACCTTTTCGTAGCACGCGTTTCTTTGCTTTCATGTTGTGCTCGAGATCGGCGGCAGCCATCCATATTTTCACACTTTGGCCGACGTGCTACACCGCACTTGCAAGAATTACTTTCGCGTCGTCGTTGCTCTGAGACTTGGTTAGAGGAACGGCAGAGAAAAGAGGTGAACCCTTACATGTAGTCTAGCTGCCTCCAACCAAACGTCCTCGCTCTTCGAGCACTGCTTGCAGCCGGCCTTGATGATTTTCCTAACAGCAACCATTCTGTTAACATGTCCCTCTAAGTAAGCAGCGGCGATCCACCCTGGAGAGTGTATCGGATTCGACTTGACGAGAGAGTCGAACAGCATGCGAGCACGTTTGATGTCACCAATTTCTGCACCGGATTTGAGAACACTGTTCAGCTATGTGAGGTAGCCCCCGGACCCACAGAAGTGCCCGCGCCCGAGACGGCCGCCCCGGAAACCCGGAACGGCGTCTTTAGCGAGAGGAAGATGAAGAAGAATGAGCAAAAATACCTGATCAAGCTTGAGAGACAAAAATTTGTCGCGAGCTTGTCCAATTTCGACAAAGTTGGTGAGTGTACCCGAGTCAGCAGGGGTTTCAAAGCCACCGTTCTTCGAAAACAAATTATTTCAAATAGGACATCAGAAGCGCATGCGGCAGGACGCATCTGTTGTTGTCGGTCATCCAGAGAATTCTCATATTAGGGACGTTGCGCAAAAGCCGCATAGGCCGCATGCGGCTTTTGGGCATTGCGCAAAGCCGTTGTATCGGCTTTTTAAAAATCTTTTTTCCTTACTATTTTTGTAATGTAAACATGGTATTTAGGGCCTGAATTTCAAGTTCTGTGGTGCGCTGCGGTAGTGAGTGTGGGAAGCCGCGTATTGATGGCATCAACCGCTGTCTCCACACCGCTTGCCTTGCAAACAAGTTGAACAACATGTGCAAGGATGAGAGGAAGGCTTCTTGATGCATTTTTTCTTGTGCCATCGCAAAAAAAAACCCGAGTGGTGTTGTATGAAAGAAAGACAGCAGTTCATGCCATCAATGTGTGGCTTTCCCACACTCACTACCACAACGCACCACAGAACATGAAATTCAGGCCCTAAATACCATGTTTACATTACAAAGATAGGATCAAAAGGATTTGAAAAAGCCGATACAACGGCTTTGCGCAATGCCCAAAAGCCGCATGCGGCTTATGCGGCTTTTGCGCAACGTCCCTATTCACTCTTGGACCAATCGCCGACAAGAATACTATCGGGGACCGCTCCATTTTTCGCCCTTTCTTGCGAGTTAAATTGCCGACTTCGGGAAGAGTCTCCCATTCCTCGTCAGTTACAGCGCTGAGTCCCTCGCTGCCATTTTAACTGTACAGAAATCCCTTCCAAAATTAATACAAGAAATGACCTTCCCCTGCCGAAATCTACCTTGCGTGCCCGTTCCTTATCCCTGTACGCGCATATTATTCAAAAGTGTTAAGAAAGTGATCGGTTGCGCGCCGCTTTCCCCGAATTCCATATTCATTGCCTTGATACTGCCTGCCTACCCCCCCTTTCTGTCTCTCCACCACCTACTTATATTCTGTATGTATCGCCACATTACTTAGCTTTCCTACATCCCCCGGCGCCCTCTTGTTCGGCCTCAAATATATCTGGTTGGCTCAAACTACTGAGTGACCTGATTTCCCACAGGTTATGGGCCTCCGCGCCGCATCCTCTGCTTCTCTATAAACCTCGCTCTCCCCTTTATAAATATCTGGCCTGTTTATTCCTTGCCACCCCCGAGGCACCTGTGTTGCTTGCTGCCCATTGAACTGTAACTGTAACTGCACGACGCGCCTGTGTTTTTTGCCGCCGACTGAACCGTAACTGTAACTGCACGAGGCGCCTGTGTTGCTTGCCGCCGACTGAACTGTAACTGACCGAGGAGCCTGTGCTGCTTGCTGCCGCCCGAACCGTAACCGATGGACGACTCGAGACTGACAGAAGATTCGAAGGGACGAAGCTGTCCGACCATGTGCCGTATGATGAATGGGAGTTTGAGGCCAGGGCCGAATTGCGCAGGAAAGGTGTGTTGCCTATTGTCTTGGGCGACGAACCACGGCCGCTGGGCAGCAGTGGGAGTAAGGCCGTGAAGGCCTGGGTTTTGAAGCGCGATGTCGCGACGGCGACGATCATTGGGAGGCTGGATCCCTCCCAGTTTGCACATGTTCGCGAGTTCGAGGAGGACCCCGCAGGCATGTGGCAGAGGTTGAAGGAGACGCACGAGGGCATTGTGGGCGGGGTTGTGGTCGTGTGGAAGAAGTTTTATATGTTGCGCAAGTCTAGCGATCCAGGGACCATGCGCGCTCACATCGCGGCTGTCCGCGGCCTTGCGGAGAAGCTCGGACACCTCTACAACGACAAACCCTCGGACGCGCAGATTATCGCGACGCTCATGTCCCTTCCCCCATCTTACGACACCCTCATCATTTCTCTCGACTCGCACGCACAGAAGGACGATCTCGACTTTGTCATTGGTCATTTGTTGAACGAAGAAGCTCGCCAGGCAGATTCACTCTCCCTGCCCGGCGCCGTTGACACCCCCTCCGCCGCCTTCGCTGCTCGCACGATGTGAGACAAGTCGCATATCACTTGTTACAAGTGCCGGAAGTTGGGACATTTCCAAAATGAATGCACTGAGCCTGATGCTCCCAACACCACCACCAATATTGCACAGACCTACGCATTTTAATGCGTGTTCCGCTCCAGTGGGAGCTTTGGACTATTTCTTTATTTTTCTGCACTCTGTTTCATCCCACATCGCTAATTACTGTACAGCGGCGCACAATGCTCAGTGGGAGTGTTGAGAAAGTGATCGGTTGCGCGCTGCTTTCCCCGAATTCCATATCCATCGCCTTGATACTGCCTGCCTACCCCCCCCTTTCTGTCTCTCCACCATCTACTTATATTCCGCATGTATCGACACATTACTCAGCTTTCCTACATCCCCCGGCGCCCTCTCGTTCAGCCTCGAATATATCTGGTTGGCTCAAACTACTGCGTGACCTGATTTCCCACAAAAAGCAATACCGGTACGCCAGTGCCCGCCGGGATTCCAGGATTCGCCACCAAGAGTGATGCCCTACGGAAAGTCGAGGACCTGCTGACTGATATGATAGGCATGACTTTGCGTGACGTCGTCGGGGAGCCTGAATTCGACGCATGCTTTCCCCCCGACAAGCCGTTCAGTTTCCACTGGCAGACTTTCGCCAGTGCCAGGCTATCAATAAAGTGGGGTACTCGAGGTATAGCAGATGGTGGCCACCCGCACCTGCAGTGCACCCGCACCCGCCGATGCAAAGGCTGCAAAGCCAGATCGTTTTACAACCATACGCGCCCAAGTGAAGCGCAAGAGAGGGGACATAAAGACCGGAGTAGAGGACCTGATCACGAAACTTCGTTAACTCTCAATCGTCACATGTACCAGACTATGCCGTCTCTCAACAGCATTCACGGTCTGTCCTTGCCCCCTTTTTTTTTCAACGGTCAAAATGATGCAGAAATGAATTCACACTAAGAAGGGAACTGATGCACGCCGAACCGTTGTGCAATACTTTGTCGCCTTCGGAATGTGTCTGCAAGGACAATATTTTTTGTAGCGCACAGCATAGAGAAAATAACGGCAAGGTTCAGACAAGAACGGATGGCATTGAGCGAGAGGCGAACATTATGTACTAGGGAATAGATTAGAATGGTATAATTGTATGCGCAAGGAGGAGATGAGACAGAATATGAAGCGACCAAAATGAAGAAAACGAGAACAAAGTTGAATCCAGGTCCCCTTGTCTCCAAGGACCAACTTCAGCGCGTCCTCCGGAGGCATACCGGAGCCCGTCATCGAACCGTCGTAGGACGGCATCGTCTCTGCGAAGTCGCGGTACCCCAGCGGCGTAGGCAGATAGCCAAGCGAGTTCGGCTAAACCGGGGGAGAGCGCCTCGTGGCGCGTCGGCTCGGGATAAGGCTGGTATTGTCGGTATTTCATTGTACCGAATGCGCACACAGTGAGAGGTTTGGTGATTTTGCTTCTCGGGGTTCCTACGATTCATTTCCCGAGTATGTTGATCAAGTATCCACCTACTTGTGGGGACATCTTTTTCGCTCCACAAAAAAAAAAACTCGAGAAGGCAGGGACATGTATTACACATGCACGCAGCCATGTGGATTATCGATTCGTCCCCTGGGCAGCCATGCGGATTGCTGCTGGCGAAGTTCAACGTCCGCGCATGGGGGAAAGTGGGGAGGTGTGAGAATTAGATCGACCGTAGCAGCGAAAGGACACTTTGTCAGAGATCAAACACATCAAACAATCAACCGGATTTCTTGTTCAACTCTTACTAGCCAAGTTCGACAACAGAACTTAATCCACACTACACCCAACAAAAACTCGAATCGCCTCGATGCGCTCAGCGGCAAATGGAAAGCCGCCCTGGTGCTGGTGATAACCCTTGTAGTACGCGCTGGCGTGCCGCGTAGAAAGCTTTCGGATCACGTCCAAATTGGTAAGCGCAGGAAGTCCCTGTACAATTAGTGAGCCAATATATTAGGAGAAAGCACCACCACTTACCTGTGCAGACGGCTCCTTGCCATCGAGGAATGGAACGGGCTCAAAGGGCCTCTTGCTGCCGTCTCCGCATTGAAGATTATAGCTCTATAAACACGTTATTAAGAAAGGCCACCTAGAAGGCTTGGGACCACGGACCTTGGAAACGAGGATCTGGGTTTTGACGCTATGCTCCTTCAGCAAGCAAACGTCGTCCTGCATAGTATCGACATTTTTCTTTATGCCCTTGATCTCGTCCTTCATGTCCCTGATCTCCAGTTCGACGTCTCTGAGGCCATCCTTAAGCTCCTTGAGACTATCCTTGAGGGCCTCTTCGAGACTATCCTTGAGGGCCTCCTTGAGACTATCCTTGAGGGCCTTCTTGACACCATCGGCGAACCAAGCAGGCGCAGCGTCTAACGGGAGATGAAGACGTGCGTCGATAGTGCAAAACTAACCAAACACACCTGGATCGCAGTCAGCCGCCGCCGAAGAGTGTTGCATCGGGAAGGTTTACAATGCTGTTGAGGGCAGGAAGCTGAACAGGCATGACGGTTGTTATCAAAGAGACAACAAACCATGACAGTGTTACGTCACAAACACGCGAGCGAATCACGCAAGGACCTGCCCGTTCTCTTCATGTCTTTGCGATTCTGAGCACTCTGGCGCATCTAGCGGACAGTCTGGGGCTTTTTGTGTGGTTTCTGCCACGGCGCGGACCTGACGCCGCGCACACAGTGCTCCGGTGTCGCAGTGCGCAACCCAGGTCGCCTACGGCTACCCTGCGAGCAAGAAGAGCACGCGCCGCGTCACGCTTCCTATCCCCCAACGTGCGCATCGTGCTGGACTGCTGTCTGCCACGGTTAGCAGCCTGACGATGATGGATACGGCCTGACGCGGCCTCAAACGCACCACAATACGCACCGTGCTTCGTGCCTCGATGGGGGTACGACCGGACGCCCGTATACCCGCACGACCAGGTCGCAAGCGGTGCGGGTCTACCTCCACGCATTCGCCTGCGTCTTCGTTTTCGCCGCAGGCCCCATCTCGACGACACTGCCGTATTCCTTGTGCGAAGCTCCTTGCCCACCTCCTCCCACTTCTGCTACACGTTCTCGTTGCGCACAATAATGTCTTCCCTGCGGCGCGCGTATTGCGCGGCGGCGTGGCTTCTCCGCGTTCCACTCTTCCCCGCGTCGGTGTACGCACTGCGCTTGGGTCTTTGACGCCCCGCTGCACTCCTGCGCCTGCGTGCGCCGCTCCCGTCCACCTGCGCGTCTGCATGCTTGGCGGCGGGCGTCCGCGCGCGCCCACGCCGCCCTCTTCCTGCCCGCCCTTCTGACCCATGTCCCACCTTTCATTTCGCGGTGCGGCGTACTTCCGCGCCGACGGGAATCATGTATTTTTGTGCGCCGATGACGGACTGCGCCGGCATGGTGACGGACTCTGACAGTGACGAGTGGCGGAGAGAGGTGCCGGGGAGCGTGGGGCTGAAGACGGAGGTGAGGTGGATGTATGTACGGGTGCGGGTGCGGGTGCGGGTGCGGGTATACATACCGTGGTATGAAAGGAATGCACGAGAACGGAGGATGGGGGAAGAGATGGAATAAGGAGGACGCGGCCCCCCGCCGTGCGGGCGGTCTGCGAGGGGATGGGATGATGCGATTGCGAGACACCCCGCGCGTGGAGAGTCGCCGCCCGGGCAGCTGTTCCATTCCTCCCTTTATAGAAGGTCCATATGCTTGCACACTAACTGACGCAATTTGCTAGTGCTCGTTCGAGCCCGGGAGCTTGGTCGAAGAGGCACCCTCGCCACCCGCCTGCGGCCCGGCTACTCGCGGACAGTACCCGTCCTTAATGTTTTGGAGAATATGCGTACTCTTGCAGTAAGCGAGCGTCCGCACGGCGCACACCGCCTTCTCTCCGATCGCCACCGATGCGTCCCACTCTGCGCGAACGCGATCCTCCCCACTCAGCGGAATGACCACCGGGAGCCTTATCCTCCCCTCCGGACCGCAGGGCGTTCCTACACTCATTCGTCGAGGATGGGTCGGGAGGCTCGATTTCCTTTTGGGGATATCCCCCAAAGTGCGAAATTCGGCATCCGCGTTTAGTCCTCCGGCGCAACGAGCTGTCCACGGTCGCGGGTTGCGAGCGGAGTCTCTGCGCCGACCGCCTCCGCCTGGCGGGATCCTCTTCCCTTCCGCGCCATCGGCGAAGCTTGCGCTGGGTTTCCCCACTTCCCCACCTCGTGCTCCAATTTCACTTCGGCGGGCTCCCCATCTGTGAGGCGTCGCGAGCATGTATCCGGCGCGCCTGAGACTTTTATCCCCGTTGGTTTATCGATGATATGTGGACTGGTGGGATCCTCGCGAGACGAGGCGGGAGGGACGGATGCACACCAGGAATATGGAGGGTTTGCGGCAGGATGGCGTTCGCGTGTGAAGACGCTGGAGGCTCCGGCGCAGCTCGTCGCCGGTATGCGCCCGCCGTATCCGCGTGCTGCGCATGGGCGGTGTGCGCACCACTCATCCTTTGGACTGTCCCAATATCGATCTCGCAAGCGGGAGCGGGGGAGAGGGGACGTCGTTGTTGATCATACCGTGCCTTTCTTTTCCATCGTCTGCGTCGCCTGTGCCGCCGGCGCTGTTAGGATAGCGCTTAGGGTCGTCTTTGCCCCTGGCATCTACTTTGGCACCTATCTTCCCTGGGCTGAAGCTCGGTCTCTTGGAGCACCACGATGTCCTGCTCGTCTTTCATCCATTGTGTCCCTACCCGGCGCTCGGTTGTGCTCCTCGGCTTCCGGTGCGGTATGTGCGTTGCATCGTCTGTGGCAAGCGGGAAATGAGCCGAAGCTGGGCGGTGCTCAACTGCAATATTGTGATGCGGGAGACCGTCCTATGAGTGTTGGAAGTTGGCAAATCGGCTTTCACGCCATACATAGGTAGGAGAACGCTGTACGGACGATAGGTTATACATATTCGCTGTCCTAATATTCGTATTCGGAGTGCAGTAGGCGGTGGAAATATTTGCGCACCAGTAGATGCATTCCTAACGTTGCAGTTGTCCTCGCCTCTCATACGAGAGCACTCGACGCTCCGCCTCCAGGTCCAGCACTCACTTCAAATCATTCCCAAGTTTTCGCTTTCGTCTCGATTGACCCCAACTCTACATGGCACTTGTAATAATAGAACGAAGACATCGTATCCTAATTCACCTATCTACCGCTAAATTGGTCATTCCTCTTTGCTCTGCCTTGGTGCTCGCTGTGGTATGACTGACTGGTGTATGTATAAATGGACGAATTCGAAGACACGAAATGAAATGGACGAACATACGAACAAGGAACGCAAACGAATGCAAAGGGAAACAATTCCGGCAAGTCTCCGCTCGACCTCGTTCGCCGCCGGACTGAATCCTCTTCATAAATAGGATTGATCCCGATGTGACCTGGGTCATCGCGTCCAACAAAAAAGAAACCCCGTTTCAGAAAACCGGCGTATATGATAATCTATGTCCCAGCATTCTTCTCTTGAGACTTGAGACGTGTATTCGTCTTGGGCCGCTCCAGAACCTCGCGCTGCGTGGAGTCCAAGGACTCCAAGCCGGGGGCACCATAACTGAACCCACATTGTGGATATCAAGACTATTGCAAAGGCGTATGTACTCTGAGGCGACACAGGTAAATACAATGACCGTGAGCTGCGATTCAGACTTTGTCCCGCCACATAATTCCCCAAAGCCAGCCCCTAGGTACGCATGCTTCGTTATTTTGCCTGCAGAGGCAAAGTCATCGGGATCCAAGAGTCCTACAATACGGCTTTGCTGATGAAGATACACCAGACGAGTCCGCTTTCGAATCGATGTAAGTATGTATACGTAGTTGTCAACGCGTGACGTGAGGAATGCTGTTCATAAGGTCGGACTCGTTAGTCGACCTTGGACACTTAAATGGTCAAGTTATATGATTCAGCACACTCCACATCCACAACGAGAGAAGGCGCAGATTGTTTACAGTTATTAGCGATCCGTTGAATTAATGGGCCCGCACAATTCAACCGTTCGGCGGTGATCAAGAACCTAACGCTCGAGTACTACCGTAATTTTCTCGTTTTCCGTATTCCGCGAGTTTAAAGGGAACGACCAACTCAACTCTGCATATTCCCGCTCGTTAACCTTCATTATGATGATGGTATCGGATGCATACACTGAAAGATAATTACGTCGCTTCATCCGCAGAGTAGCCCTGTGCGAGCAGATCGTATGCTTCTGGAGACCTGCATTTCACGTCACATTTGAATGGCGACGGAAATCTATCAGCGTCGAATGAGTACACCAAATGCCAGGAGAAAGTGAGACTTACGAGATAGTGCCGGACGAGTACGAAACATGGGGAACAACGGTGTGCCCTTCAGAGTCCCGAACTGGGAGGATTTCGCATGTTGCCAAGACTGTTGATACAAGTGCGAAAAATGTCGCTTCCGCGAAATTCTTTCCGGGACAAGCTCTTCTACCAAACCCGAACATCACATTGGTGATTTTGTCCATTTCCGAATCGAGACCCTGGTATCGGTCAGGGTTGAATTCCATCGGGTTCGGAAATACCGTTGGATCATGGAGCATGTGCCTAATTTTCAATGAGCCGCCTGGTCAGTGGATGTTGATGAAAAAAGAAAGACTTAACCAAATATTTGGTATAACGAGTGAGCCCTTGGGCAAGTGCATGCCGTCATATATATCATCCTGGCGCAGTGCATGCGGAATACCTAGGTTCAAATTGGTACGTTCAAGATTGAAGATCGAATTAAGAGATTACCCAGCGGAGCAGCAGGCCGCCATCGAAAAACTTCTATCATTATACTTCTGACATAAGGTAGAGAGGGTCGATCTTGTAGGACAGGCAATCGGTCGGAGCCAATCACCCTGTCAATTTCTTCCCGCGCCTTGGCTTGCATTGAAGGATTCAACATCATGGCAAGAAAGAACGTCAAGACCGATGACTCGTTCTGCGAACACATGGATCAGTAAACGTGGAGACCTATGTATAGCACTTGCAGTATCCAGTCCGCCACCCAGTACAGTAGATGCGGCCCAAATAAGTCTGTCTTCCTGCTCTTCAGACAGTTTCCCGTCTGAAGCTTCGATGGTATTGGCACAAAGATTGGGAAGGAGCACCGTTCCCAACGCCTAAGTATGTGCAGGGCGATCATTGACGGACTCGACGAATAGTTGGTCGGCAAACACCGCACCAGATTTTTCTTGGACCACAGATACGGGTTCCAAGTTGCCGCCATCACGATTTTTCGCCATCGCTTTGCAGTTTGGAGAAATACAGTCCCAGGCATCCAGGTCGGCAGATATTTCACTGGTCGCATCTCTAGCCAGACAATTGTTTTGGGAAACAACCGACTCACACATGGGTAGTAGATCAACAGCCCACACTCCAGGCGCAGTAGCTTGACTGAAATTCTCCATTGCGGTTAAAGGCACGGTTAGAAAGGGATCGTTCTCATCGGTGATATAGTGACCATAGGTGGCCCGGACAATAATCGTTCCAATTCTCCTACATGGACCAAATATTAATGTCGGCTGAAGCATCGGAATACCGACACTCACAGCTGGGTTTGACGGGGCAATGTAGTTGGATCATCCACAAGTCCGTGGACCAGCTTCCGAGCCTCGGCCTCTTGAAAAGGGTGATAGTGGCGAACTGCACTTGAGCCAAATTCCTGGGAAACCAGCTTGCGTTGTTGTCTCCAGTTGTCGTTGTATGGCTGGAGGGCAAACGTGTTTCCGTACCCACACCTGTATGGCCATGATAATTACATCGCCGAAGTGGACGCAGGCTCACAGATTTGCCATCGCCTGAAACCGGATGAGAGAAGATAAGTACATTACCGGCCGAGCTCACCAAGTTGGGGCGGTCCGAATAGATGGAGGAACGGCGATCCAAAAGGTCATTCGCAACCTTTGCGGAGTTGATGACAATAATGGGTTGACCCAAGGCATCTAGATATACAATGTCCCCTTTTGCGTCGGATAATCAGGTGTTGTGTTTGGGGGAATCGAACTGTAATTCACCGTAGGTTTTGGACCATTTGGAGAACGTCACCCATTGGTGTTTCTGTGGTATTTCGAGCACACTTCCGATGAGAGGCCATCGACGGGGGCCTGGTGGAAGGCCGTTCTTCAGACAAGTTAATGACCGCGATATGAGATATCCAACAGATACGAGAGCGGCGACGAAAACTACAGTGGGTACAGAACCAGCCATTGGAGGGATTTCGGTTGCTGTGCTGCCTTGTCATGGGGCGCTGGATATCTATATTCTGGCCAGTGCTGATTCGCGGCACCTGCCACGGCGTATCTATTTTCGTTCTGCTTCGGAGTCCATGGCAGCGAGAAAGACGAGTGCCAGTGTCGGATATGGCATTAGTCGAACGGAATGGAACGCATTGGCTTGGCTCATAGGAGGTGGTCCTGGAGTGCTCAGGGAAATTTGATGACCGAGCACAGCACAGAGAGCACGCATTGCAAGTGTAGGACAGATGTCGGGATTCAAGGAGGCCGAGGGGCCGATAGAGCCCGAAGTGGCAGTGAAGATCTAAGTAGAGTACTGCTCCATTTCGAGTCTCGACCAAGTGTTCAAGTAACGCGTAACGGCCGAATTTTCTGAGCTCGTTGAAATTCACCATAATTCAAAAGAAAAATTACCGGCCATCTCGGCGAGGAAAATTTTACAAATTGATGAATACTTGGTCGAAATGGAACAAGAAAGGACTTCTGCCGCTTCTACATCGGAGTTTGAAGTTGCCGACTCCTTCCCACAGGGAGCAAAGTGCGGGGCACTTGCCATAATGGCATGTACGTGGCATCTGCCACACACTTGCATGGCATGTGCATGGCACTTGTGCGGCATGATAGCATATGGATGGCATGTGCATGGCATGTGCACGGCGCTTGCATGGCATATGCATGGCATATGCACCGCACTTGCACAGCATGTGGACGGAACTTCAGCGGCATGTGCATAGCACTTGAACATTACACATTAAATAAAACAATCACTAGCTATGAATTAATTAATTTTTTTAAAACACTCTGATGAATCGAGAGTGACTGATGAGGCTGGAGTCTAGGGGGTAGGTTTAACAGAGGGGGTGTCAGCCACGACATTGGCCAACATTCTGTCTGTTAAAGACTCATCAGGTGGCATTACTCTTGTTAATCAAGCGGGATGGATCAAGTGATCATGACAAGTTCAAGCAGCGGAATTTTCTGTTTCAACAGCACTTCAAGAGTTGATGCCTGTCCTCACCGCTACTCCCGTAAAATTCCCTGGGTCATTTCAAGATCGACAGCAGAAGCTATATCACCAAACAGTGGGTTTCCAGCTGGAAATTAAAGTTTACGAGGCCAATTCCCTGAGGAACAGGCAAGGTGCATGAGCACAACTCATAAAAGTTATTCTCAGCTGGTCTCCATGCCGTGTTGAATTCATATCAAGTTTCAATTCAGATTGAAGGTTAAATTATGCATTTAATTTCCTTTCACGTAGGAAACAAACCCATATTTCGGTGGTCAACTAGAAATATTTCCTGGGCATAAATTTACTTCCAAATAAAATTGAACAATGATGATTCCGCGCAATGAACAGGGGTGGATAAGACTCTGGATAAATTTCAAGCCCAGCGTGGTCCCATTTCGGAACGTGCCAGGATGTAGACTGCAGTACATCGGCCCAAATAAATAATGTACTGGACTACGCCGATATCCAACCACCCTCGACGAGCTCACCTTCAAAGAGGCGGTAGATCTCGGGCAACTAAATACCAGCCAGAAAGAATTACCGAACAAAAACTTACACGCCTGCAGGCCAGACCATCGGCTCCTCCCCGAAGATTGCGAAAATTTTGTGTGCCAGTTTCGCGATCTGACAGACAGTGTCTCTTCGGAAAATGAGTGCTTGGAGAATTTCGGTGCCATTATCCGGTGTCACGGTGAGAATCCGGGGGTCTCTGTCTCGCACCGTATCAACAAACATCCCACGGCACTCAGTCAACTCTACTGCACCCGTGCAGAAGAACAACGCATGTTCCACTGTCTCAACCACGCCGCAGCCAAAGCGACAAAGGCGGCAATGCTGCGGAACATTCTCCCGGTGGTATCTCTGTTTATACCTCATCCGCTCGACAGCCAATGAACTCTCAGAAGATGTAAATTTTGAACAAATGAGGTTGAGCATGCTGAGGCTGATTTTGTTTTAGAATCTTGTAGAAACTGCTGTCTCAATCACGCTTGATGAGTGTTTGGTGTCTCACAGCTGACATTATTCAGCACATCACCCAGGGCTGCGGGTTTTTTGAAGCTGGCAAGGAAGCGGTCAGCTGGTTTACCAAGACCACATTCATCCCAGGCTTCTTGCAGGATGCCCCAGATTGGGTTGAAATCAATTTCTTCCTAGATCGGGGTGTGGGTGAATTTCAGAACATAAAGCCTCAAAAAACTGTTTATGTTGGGTGAGCAGTTGAATTTCACCAACTGTACAACACTTGAAGTTACCACAAACGGTAGTGTCAAACATTTTGTACTCTTTTTTCTTAATCCTAGATGAGTGCTATGCCTGATCATCAGTAATGGCCTTTTGGCGGTTACAGACCTGGCCCGTCTGCGTCAGACCTGGATTTCTGACACAGACCAATACAGACCCACAGACCAGTACAGACACACTTACATTCCTACAGACCGCCTACAGACCACCTACAGACACTTTACCCCCATGGACTGCAAATCCATCACGTCCGCTCGCTTAACACTTTGATGTCTCCCCAAACGAGCGTGGTCCAGTGTTGGCTAAAGACTTGTGAAAAAAAAACCTCATTTTTCACAGGGTCCGCGTGTTTACACCGAGCCGAATAAGAGGGACTTAGAGGGTTTTGATTGCAACTTTTTGACCCTATAAACACGCCATTGACATAGGTATTGTCATTGCTCCTCTCTTTCCCCCCCGTCACCCATCCAATTCCTCTCACCCCTCTGCTTTTCATATAGCTGTAGCACTGTGAGTTTTCACTGGCAGTTCACCCCATTCACCGTTCTGACCCAGATACTCAGTAGCTTCAAGCAGCCACTGGCGGTGTCGGCTAAGGACTTGCGAAAAAACCTCATTTCACAAGGTCAGTGTTTGCACGGGGCCGGATAAGAGGGACTTGAGAGTCATGAGTTTTCGGTTCACCTCAGTCACTGTTCTGACCTCAATGCAGATACTCAGTACAGTAGAGTGGGTCATAATGCATAAGGTCTGTTCCCCTGTCAAATTTCGGTGTGGCCAATGCATTATGAGCATTATGCATTAGTAGCACCACTCTATAGTGGTGAGAGGCCATTTGGTGGATCTCCAAGGCCGATGCATTATGAGAAATTTTGGCAGGTATGCATTATGAGGTTATGCATTATGACCCGCACTACTGTAGCTTCAAGCAGCCACTGGCGGTATGTCCGCTCACGTTCATGTTCATTACTCCCTCATTACTCATGTACTATTTCATTCAGCTCCGTGGCACCATTACAGCAGTACCGTAGTTCTCAACCAGTTGTTCACCCAAGTCTACTGCCAGCAGTTTCCTTGCAGCATTGTTACACAGTTCTGGATAGTAGCATTTTGTAGTAACTAATTTCAATGCATTTTATTTTGCCCCCTTTTTTTTTTGTGTGCCAGGCCAAATGTGATAATTCCAGCGAGTGACGAGAGAAGTGATGCCACGCACGAACTAACGGTAAGCAATAATTGCCAAGACATTGCACCAATCACTATCGGTCTGACGGTGTCTGTGGGTTGTCTGCCAGGTGTCTGTGGCAGAAGCTGTTGTCTGGCACAGTCAGGGGGCAGTCTGTGTGTCTATTTGGTCTGTAGTGTCTGCCACAGACCGCTACAGACAGTCAGGATTTTCCAGATGATGGAAAGGGACTGAGGGAGATGAGCCAAGGGGGCTTGAAGTGGGAGGGTGGAAGCAGGGGGGAAAATCCGATGTGTTGTCAATGACAGCTGTCTGAATCTAATATATCCAAACTAACCTATGTGCTGTCAACCATGCCACAGTCACCCCCCTCCAAAAAGTGAATGAGCAAAGCGAAATACACGGATGCAACCCCGTGCCTCTGATAACTCCAACTCTGGTCTCTGTTCACAAACTTCAGCAGCACATGAACAAAATCCACAATCCCACCCTCGAAATGTGGTCCCAGATTCGGTTTGAGCTGAATCATGGCCGTGATTGCAGCGAGGACCACCAGCTTGTCATGTTGGAGCCGGAGGAGCACATTGTCCCGAGCACTGGGGTTCAGCAGTATCTGGCCATCTGGGTACTGAAAGGGCGGCCACACAATGCTGTGAATCATCTTGATGGCACTTGAGACTGGTGGGAACTCATGGAAGCAAGCGAGCACAAGCACAACTGTAAGGTCCTGTATTCTGTTGGCATGGGGAGCTGAGGTCGAATGTGGACAGCAGGACACACACAAAGTGGCAGCAGTGGTGGAGGTTCACCCTCAGCATCACAGGTGACAACCATGCTCTTTGACATGCTGGATGGTGGTAGCAGAGATGTTGGCAGTGGAATAGGTGGTGCAGTGCATGATGGGGCGATGGGCTGATGACATTGTCAGGGGCATGGCTGTCTGCACCAACAGCATGGACCGCAAGGAGAGGGTCTGTGGTGCCATCTGGGATTGCAGGTGTACCTATGGGGCACTGGCAATGATGGTGGTGCTTGCATCGGCGAATGGTGTGCTATGCATGTACCAGGTGGAGGGTGGACCAGTCGTGGGGAGCATGTGCCTCAGAGATGGCAGAGGAGTCAGGCAGATCATTAGCCCACAATAGTACCATATGTGGCCGATTGAGCACAGGCGCTCTCAGCTCCCAGGGTTGTAAGCCTGTTGTGATGACCAAGTGAGAAGGATGGCAGCACTGAACACGACTTCATGATGAGCAGAGGGAGGTTGGAACAGAATGATTCTATAGTTGAAATTTATGATTTGCCTACTGGAAGTTTGGGCCATGAGTAGGGCATCAAACCATCCCTGAACCCTTAGGGGTTTATGGGACATAGTTATGGTTGTGGCCCTATCCTGTCTGTGATTTTGGGCAAGCTACAGACAGGGCAGGTTATGGTACAGGTTGGGCCATAATACGGCCCCTCGCCTCCATCTTCTGCCGTTACAATCTTGATGACGCGAAGCTGCTCTCCATCCCTATGGACCCGAACATCACCCTTTCTGCTGCCCAATCCCCTCGTACAGCCGAGGAACTTGCTGTTATGTGCGATGTCCCGTACAAGGAGGCTGTTGATTCGTCGATGTACGCCTCTCTTGCAACTCATCCGGACATTACCTTCACCGTGACAAAATTGTCAAAGTTCTCGAAGAATCCTGGTCCGGCACATTGGGACGCTGCAAAGCACGTCATTCACTACCTCAAGGGTACTCTAGGATGGGAACTCACCTATGGCGAGATCTTGCGCACATTGACTGGGGACGGGCATCACCCGATTGATCCATGGCAGCTTTGTTCATGTTTGGTTCGCGGAGAGGGTCGGTTCCAACTTTGGCGGGTTTATAACTTTCCTCGCGTCCACTTTCAGTATGTGATTATATGGTAAATGTTGTTCGAAATCAGGCATTGAATAAAGGTACGTAGCGATATTGAATAAAAACCTTTCATGCATAGAATGGGTATACTGTTTTTGACTGTTTGAGCCACAGCGAGACATCTTAAACATAATATTGAGGAAATGGCTACGTAGCTGTATTGTAGGATTGATTCCCTATAACCTTACCCGCGAAAGCTAAGCAATCTGCGGCACTGTTTCAACGTTATTAAGTCTGCAAGATGCCCTGTATTTGGCTGTGAATCAGCTTTGATCGCACTGATCCGAGGCAGAACTTCCAAAGTTGATAGCGTCTCCGCAACAGCTTTGTTTCTCTTGCAGCCAAGGGAAAATTATCCGAAGAATGAAACTGTTTTGTTGGATGTTTTACTTTCGTCACACGTCTTCCAACCCGTACCAATTGATGGGGCCCATTGAGTACACATTGAACATGGTTTTGAGAGGTGATTACACCTCCAATGTTTTTGTTTGAGGAATGAAATGCCTTGGAAATTTATTTATCCATGCTTCGCTGGGAAAAACACAGAGTCCCACGCCCTACAGGTCTCAAATGGAGGGAGCGCAACCTCAAATGTGACACTGTCACGCTCGTGACTCCTCGATTCAACCCAGTTCAAACGTCGTGCATACAGCAATCTTCTGCCCAGAATACATCAAACTGTGAGGAATCCTTTATAACTACTCCTGTAACATACCAAGATGATTGAGCCTACTTCATGTCCTCAAAAATCTTCCATTTTGTGGAAAATATTGCTCAATGAGGTGTTTCACAGCACAAATCCATGGGTGGCCATCTGAATTGGGTGTGGAAATAGATGTTCTAGACCTGGTCACGCTCCCAGACTTTTTGTTTCAACTCTTTCCTCCAGGAGGCCTCACAAATGTGGGATTATCTCGGTGTAATTTTCGGACCGCACGGAGGTCAAGATAATTCATGAAAATTTGCTTGGAACCATATACTATGAACAAACAGGAACATTTTTACCAGCCAAGGTTAGCTGGTAAAATGAGTGAGTAAGCCACAACGCGATGGAACATGGAGATCAGAATTTTACTCGAGAACAAACAAAGACAAATCTTCCATGGATCAATCGGGCGGTGCCCGTCCCCACATTGACTGGCTGGGTTGACGCGGATGGGAGTCAAGAAGAGGAACACCAAGCCATCATGGGATTCGCCTATTTGATTGATGGTGGTGTGGTTCCATGGAATTCCAAGCAACAAGAACTCTTCTCTCCACCACCAAGGCTGAGTATGTTGCCACTACGCCTCTAAAGAAGGGCTCTGGCTTCGTTCCTTCATCTCCGAGGTTTTCAAATTGTTCACCATGCTGCTGATTACTTCCTGGCCTACCACCCTTTTCTCAGACAACAAACCGGCCATCGCGCTCACGAAGGAGCACCAGTACCATGCATGGACTAAACATATTGACATCCGCTATCAGTTTATCTGGTACATCATCGCTAACGGCTCCATCCACCTCATCTATTGCCCGACTGACGACATGATCGCTGATACCCTCACCAAGCCGTTGCCTAGTGTTAAGGTGAAGCACTTTGTGGCAGAGCTTGGACTTAGGTCCGCTTGAGGGGGAGTTTTGAGTTTTGCGAAGCCATTCAGCTGCACAAAGTGGTTGGCAATTGGGCCTTGAACAAGTCTGAGTGCTTCTCCTGCGCGCCTGCATCCATTGTGATACCGCAGCTGCAAAGCTGTAAGATTTTACTTTTTCTGTATATTTCTTCACTGCACCATAGCTGTAGTTGTTCCGTACATTTTCTGTACTGAGTATTTATACACCCGTGTCTTGTATGCACCTCAGATGTTGTTTCACACAACTTAAAGTCTGAGGTGAGCTAACCATTGCACTGCTATATTTATTGTACTCACGTACTTGCAGTTATATTCTTTTAGGTGAATATAGGTGTTGTTTCATACAACTTAAAGTCTGAGTTATATTCTTTTAGAAATCTAACTACAACAACTAGGATCCATCTGTATGGGTAACTAGTCCCTAACATCTTCTGTATCCCATGGCACAGACTACCCCGAGTCTGCGGCTTTAGAATCTGTGGCTGGGTTTCAACCGTGAGAAGGTCACGTGGTGGCATCATGAGGGTCCCGTGCCGCTAAGACACGTCTGTATCCATACGGACACGTTGGGCAAAAAAGCAGAACCCAGGTGATTCATGACAAGGAGGATGAGAAAGCATTCATTCACTATGGCTGGGCACACGGGCTCTATGTATTTTTATTTATTTTATAGACAGCGGGTTCCATTTATGCCGATGCAGGCTTGTCTGTACTTTACCCACCTAACACTAACTGTACAAAATACAGCCTTGAAGATGGGTTTGATACCTCTATTGTATCATATACAACCACTCCAATTGCTTGTACTTCCCCCAAACCCTTTTCACCTAGCCCGAATTGACCAAACATGGCAGTATTGGTGTGATCAATTAGATGTTCAACCTAGCACCCAATTGCCCCTGACAGATATACAGCCCTAGAAACAGTGTAGTCACCTTCTATAGCATTATAGGTGACCGCTCCAATTGTTTCTGCTCCCCAAAACAACTTCAGTGAATCTGCATTGGCCAAACAATGATGGTGGGATTAATGTGGTCTATCTGGTGTTTGACCCAGCACCAGATTGCCCTGGGCACATATACAGCTTCAAAAATAGAATGGATTCCTTGTATAGTATGATATTCAACCACTTCAATTGTCTGTACTTCCTCAAATAATATCTGGCTAATGCGAACTGACTGAACATTGATGATGGTATTGATGCAGTCTACCTGATCGCCCTTGGCAGATATACAGCTCCAAAAGACATGGTGGATACCTTCTATAGCATCTCAAGCAACTGCACCAATTGTCTGTGGCTCCAGCCTGCTAATTCTTTATTCAGTCATGTGAAACTCTGGGTACTGACATCCACGACAATGCTGAGTCCACCACACTTGGCTTGTATGGCTTCTGAGTTTTGTGGATTGTGTATAGACGACACAGAAGATTGCTGGATTGCTGTGAACGGTGGGCTCCCACTGGGCCGATGCCAGATCAATCCAATTGCAAGTGAAACATAACAGAGCCAAAAAGTTGAGACAGACATTGGAGGAGAAAGAGAATGTTGATTTAGAAGACATAATAATATGAAGCCAGAGCCACAAAACAAAGCTACAATGTAGATATATAATTTGCTTATACACAATATGTACAAGAGAACGGAGGCCAAAGGCCTGACGAGTATTGCCATGCACCAGCAATGGCCTTCAAACCTTTCATTCAGAATGGTAGAGTCAGTGATCTGTATAATCCAAGTGCATCGCTGATCGATGCAAATCTGTGTATTCGATATCCAAGCCGTGCAGAATGGGTTTTCGTGACCGGCGCCTGGTCCACTGTGGGCGTTTTCGCCCTCATCAACGGTTTTATTCGAACAGAGATCCCGCCAATTCAGGGCACTCACGGGAGCAGGTTTTTCCTAATTCTCTCCCAGTTGCATTCAAGCTCATGTATTTGTACAGGCGGTGCACTCACCATACCGTCTGCCCTGCATCTCATTGTCCACATGTATCCGGATCCAGTCGAACAGGCCCCAAGGCCATTACCGCATTTGGTGGAATGGGAGCCATCGGAATCGGTATGTACCACAAGCAGTTCTCTGTTAGACCATATCCTGATCGAGTGCGAAACCCAGTTTGGGCCTCATCATCGGTGTTCTCTTTGTCTCCTTCGTGTCGTGGCCCTGGGTGTTCCATTTCAGTGCCATGATGTTTTCGGTAATCGGGCTGATTTTTGTATCCAAACTTCGACGCACGGTTTCCGAATCTCGGGCGGAGAAGATTTTACGTTTTCGACGTCTGGATTTGCTTGGAATCTTCATGTTTACCGGTAAGCAAGATTACGGCTGAGTTTCATTGTCAGTTATTCAAATTGATTAAACAAAGTTCATGGTGTTTCTTTGCGAAAACGGTGCTGCACAGCCGGTTTTCTCACTTGGGCCGCAGAACCGCACCTCTGAGCACCCGGTTAGCTGTACATACATCATCCCTGCCGAGTTCCGAAATCCGGGGGAACGCAACTCTCGAGATTTCTTGAACGCTAGTCCGCCGCACTCCACCTGTTAGTCTATGCCTCGTGGTCTTTTCTGGCGCCCCACGACCCCGTTATTCCGTCACTTTCTGCTGTTCTGGCTGATCCCTTAAGAAATTCTTGGCGGCTCAGCAAATCCCGGGATCACACTTCAATTTCAACAACACCACATATTCGTGAAATAGGATTTTATGGTTGGGGTTGAAGCTTGAAAGCTCGAACACTTCGTGGCTTCGATGAATGTGATTATTTAACTGCTACCCGTTCCAAACCGTCTAACTCCGCCATGAAGTACTTCCTCAGCTCCGTCCAATCAGTGTATTTCTTCAGTGACCCCCCGAGCAAGACCTGCCCACTCTTTGGTTCCACTTCGGTCGCGATTTTCTGTCCCAGGGCTTCCAGAAAATCCGCAACTCGTCCCACAGTTTGGGTCTCCTCGTGAGAGCGAGTTTCCACCAGGGGATAGAAAGGAAGTGGGTTCTCTACAGATCCCGATAAAGCCCATCTGGCATTAGCCGCTGCCTGGGTAAGAGCCGTACCGAGCGGCGACGAAAATGTAGTTCTGGTGGCGCTCGCAATACTTCTCCCCCAGACATATCGCGTTTGGAGTGATGTTGTTATCGTGCAGCGGGCTAATTGAACAAATCCTTGCCAATGTGGTTCGGCAGTAAAGAGGAGTTCCCTCCAAACATTCGAAAGCGCTGAGAGAGCGAGGACCCAACTCTCCTCGTCTTCATCACTGACTTTGTCGAATTGCGGGAGCCATATTTTGCGTATTACGGAGCTGAACTTGGCGGTTAAATGATGATTTCGGCTCCATTCATCACCGGTAGAGTATGCTTCGATCCAAGTAGCGAGCTCCTGACGCATCGATAATTTCCATTCTGCACTGTCCGCAACATTCTCCCCAATTTGGAGATAGTGGTCTGTAAGATTGATCCTCGGAAGAAATTGGAGGGAGACACGCCCCAGGTGAGCCCACACATCTGATTTCAGCATGCATGGCTTCAAGTTGGCATCCAGGAACCAGGTTTGGGCGCGGGATAGAATCAGGAATGCTGTGCTCGAGATGTCCCCAGTCGAAGATAGCGCTTGCAAGATTAAATTAAAAGCGAGCAAAGGCGGTGATGAAGGCGCGGTACTCCTCGCGAGCAGTTGCAGAAGACTCCCCACCGCAAGAGTGGTATTGGCATCCCATTGATTAAGATACTGCGCGTCAGCCATTCTTTCTTCCCATATTCGCTGGACATGTGCCATCGCCACATATATCCAGTCCACATCCTGGACGGTATTGGTTGTATACCCTGCCTGCCAATAACGCACAAAGCTTTCGAGATCAACAATATTGACAAGCGTTGCTGCGGACACCAACGCATCGACTGATCCGCCCAGCCGATGGAAATTTTCGCAAAATCGGATTACTTCCAGCGTGGCGAAATTATTGATAATATTTCTTTCAGGCAAGTTGTTCACCAATTGTGCAGTGGTGTTGACTATTCGTGCTACCACGCCATCCTCGAGTGGTGCAGCTTGTAGCGCTTGGAATAAATTTTCCAGTAGGAGGGGTTCGAAATCTCTGCCGAAAGTGACATTTAATATTTAGACTCTTGGGTGGAGGATATTACGCCTACCTCTTATCCACCTGGCCAATCATTTGGGGCATCGGGGGGACCAGAAAACAGTTCAAACGGAAAAGGTAGTTGGGGAAGATCGACCGGTCTATGTTCGTCATCCTGCCAGTGTCTCCCATGCATTGATCCAGAAAATGCTCCAGAGGGCCCTGGGAAATACCAACTTCCCAGTATTGATTATCCCAGGAGGAGGTGTGCAATGCCAGGCGGGTAGTGAGTGGGTCTTCCCAATCAAGCACCAAGTCCTCTTCGATCATTCCTAGCACATTGTGAAGATGCGAAAACTGAACAGGATCGTCGTTATCAGTCTGCCGAATCTGATTGGCCGCACAGGGGCAGACGTCAGGAATAGGCGGTGAGTTTGGGGAAGCTCGAGCGATGTGCCTCAGCAAGCAATAGGCTCTGCCATAGCTGACCGCACGAGGTGTCATCCCATCGTGGATTCTTGGTGGCCATACACGCTGATCAAAGCAGGCGTTGAAAGAGCTCGCTAAACGAGTCATTGGTGCTGTGAGATTGAGGTCCAGTGGCCATTGGAGGTCAACAGCAATTTCAGCTGCTACCGCGATCAATTGAGGGTCCGTCGAGATTTCGAAGACCCACAGAACTACGGGGATCTCAGGGGATGGTGGGGAAACATCCAAATGACGGTGGGGATCCGGTGGGGATGATTCGGCGGAACTGGGAGTCAATACATGGGGGGCCAGACAGGGTAGGATGGCCCCGGACTTGAGAGAACTAGACCATGAGGTCCAGCATTTATTAAGGAATTTCAAAACCTTCGCTATGTGTGGTGTGAGCCGAAACAGTTGTGAAACCAGCGGACGGAGGAGATGTGCAACTGGGGTTTGGAAAGGGGAAACGGGGGAGAGTATGGCGGACACCAGCAGGAGGATATATGCAACAAAGCCCAACGACGTCAAAGCTTGGACGATTATCGCGATTGTACGATTCACCGTCCACAAATACACAGAAAGTGCAGTTGTGAAGAGGAAGAGAGACAGCTGCAGGAGGAGGGGGAAGGTTTGCAGTACGGCATCAAATTTCCATAAGTGGAGGCCGTCAAGTTTCTGTTGGCGCTCGAGCCCGCGCTCGTTGAGGGTACCCCTACTACCTGCGGCTCCGTAGAGCTTGATCCATTGCTTGCCCAGGACGGCGAGCAAGGCCGCCAGCAGTGTTGTAAATAAGCTGATGTACAGCAGACTTTGAACAACGACGATGATTCGCTGAGGCTCCCCGGAAGTTGGTATGAGCTGTGGCTGTATTTGGATAATAAATGCAGAGCTAACGGCCGAGAATAAACCGGCCTATGGCAGAGTTGAGAAAGGAACTTTTAACGGGTGAACGAGAAATCACTCACGAAGATAAGTGCCGTGTCAAGTTCTGTGTCATATTTCTCTCTGATGTCCTTGTCATATTCGTCTGCCAGCTTCATATACGAAGTCCAGAAGGCCGTCTTCTTATCAGGAGTTGGCGGTACTTGCGTCTTGAGCGCTTCAATGGCCTTTTGAAGTCTTGGGATTGTTAGCAAGTTCATGCACCTACGGGAATACCATACTTCTCGGCGTGTTCCTGCTGGCTGTTCATTTGCTCCTCCTGCTTTCTCATAAGGCCTTGGAAGCCCGCTTGCAGCGTGGCCACCAGTCTGAAGCGGATCAGCTGCGTCGATGGCCGTAGGAACATCTCGCACCTCTCGTTGTCGGATATGAGTTCAGCATTGGCGTGGAGCTCTTGAGCGGACATTGTCGCCACAGGGATGGGGGGCAGAGTTTAGAATGACCGTTGATGTGGGCAGGCACGAAGCAGATTGTAAATACTTAGGTGATCGTCCTTTTTATAACTTGAAGGTGTTAAAGTTCGTTATTCGGGTCCGGTGTTTGGGTCACAAGCGCGGCGCGCGACTGCGGAACTGCAGATATGGAGAATGCGGAGCTGGGTTGGAGTGCGTTGGAGCGTGTTGGAGCAAGGTAGAGAGGTAGAATGGACCGTAAAATGTATAAAACAGGTAGCGTGCGACGGGTACTAGCCTCACGACGTTATAACCAACAGACGTGATCCCTGGATATCTAGCGCTTGCTGTTCTCTTGCTGCGAACGGAATTTTGCGCTAACAGAAGGTAAGCTTGAAGGCTGACCGGAATGCAGGTTGATCTGTCGTTTAATTAGTGCCATGACTGAATGAATGATCTTACAGCCGTTTTGGAAACAATATTCGGGTTGCGTAAATCGTTGATGCTCAATTTGTGTTGACCTCTGTTTGAGGTTGAGTCCCCTTCGGTTGCCCTTCGGCCCCACTGTATACTCCACATTTTTCGTCATAGCCCTGAACGCGGTGTTGTGACTCCACTCAACTCCACCGCAAGGTGTGTATTTAGACCCAATCCATATTTCCCCACCCTTTGTGACACCTAACTGCAAAACCCTAGAGCGCTTTCGAAAAAACTTCCCCACCTCCACCTGCCAGTCAATTACCTTTTGCGGTAGTTTTGCTCCACTTTCTACGGCTGTCCGCTGCAGGCTACGCCCAAGCGACGTCAGGTGGAGCTTGTGAGATTTTTCGAAAGTGCCATAGGGTTTTGCAGTTAGGTGGAAAAAACACACAATGCAACCTACTAACTCGGATGTCCAAGCCACCGTCAACTCAAGCTCTCGAATGAAAGAAATGTAGAGCTTTCCAGGAACCTATCTCGTGTATTATGAAGAGGTCTTGAATCATGCCATCCTTCCAAAGCGACATGATGTTTCAGACAGATGTCGGCATACTTGGGAAACCACACTCAATTTGTGTTGGCACCTGAAATCGTGCGTCATGTCATCGAGACGCGTCGTGGACACTGGACAGGGTCGCAAGCTGTCGCAAGACTTGCTTGAATATATGAAAGATTGCTGCCAATGGACGTTCGTAAGTCGGTAAAGAAAAGGTACCGAGGCGGAGATTAAATGGGATTCATCTCAGGAGCGGAGGGTCTGAAAATAATCCAGGAGTATTGATCGAAGGAAGACCTCTAGAAACGCAAACTCTTCAATAGGTTGGGGTGGCATTAAGTTCCCGTAGGTATGTACTAGATCCGCCGCGCAAAAAAAGTTCGAATCAATACCACTAGAATTTTCAACCGAATGACGCGACTCGCCAGACATCAGCGCGAATGCCGTTAGCGCCACGCGTCGGACTCGGGGGCTACTGCCTCCTCGGCAATCCGCGGCTGCGCATACGGACGTCAAGAGCAGCATGTGATCGTCCAGCCAAGGCATCTCCCGGAGTCCGTGAGTGAGACCATGCCACTGACGTGCGGCCCTTGAACCTTCTGTAGGACGGGCGCGCGCGAACGGCGCAGACAGCTCCGTGCAAATATCGGTCTCCTGCGCTTCAAACCAATGCGCACTGCACCCAAGGGTATGCCGGTAATTAAAAAACTGCACTAGGGCCGATGTTTTTTTTCGCAGCTCGATGAGTGGACTAACTAACTAACGTAATACCCCATATAGTAACTTATCACGTGTTTTAGTTGCCGGCGGACAGCGGGGGCGTCATTTAATGTTTGGAAGACATTGGTCGCTTTCTTGCAACTTTGCGGGGCAGTTTTGATTGGTATCTCCTCGTAATGACTACTTCTAAACCAGAATCATTTTTTCCACCTACTTCCGAGTATGCTTTGCAGGGTGCAACAAACTTGCGGACGAACTTGAAGCCTGGCACGATTGACAGGTGAAAGTGGCGGGAGCGACCACCAGATCGACGCAAAGAAGGTGATACTAGATCAACTTCAGGAAGGCGAGTTATTTCACATAAAGACAAGTGCTTACCCATTGCGTCTCGCAACCTTTCCGGTCGCATTTTACAACACCCACATCTGTATCCGAGAGGCAAACACCGCAGACACAGGCTGCAAGATCTCCGAGATCCCTTTTCGTCCGCATACGCTTCCCGTGTCCCAATTCTTCTACAGCTGGAGGGGTAGGATTCGGAACTCAACAAAGGTATGCTCAGAAGTGATTTCTACCCCTAAGAAGGTGGGGTCAATTTTTTTTTCCGGCCGGCCCTTAGTTGCTGGTTGCCGGTTTAGACACTGGCATACCCTTGACTGCACTGCTCTCGCTCACCGCAGACCAGCACTGATTCCTTGCAGCACCTACAGTGTTCCACCGGCCAATGAAACACCACCAGTCAATGAAACACTCTGTTGTGAGCCGTTCCTTGGTGGTCCTTGGCTCAATTGCAGATCATACTCAAGTACAATACATAAAAGCACCTTCTGCCAATTCCGATAGTTGATAACGAGTCTGGGAGAGGAGAAATAGTTTGAGATCAAATCTTGATTTGGCAGAAGATTTGATCCACTGGCCACTGAAACAGTCAATTTTGACTCATGCCTGGCTGAATCGATCTGAAAATTTGGGTGGATGTAGTTACGTGATATACAACATGTTCTACCTCCTCAGAGTTTTCAGAAAGGGGACAAATTGTAGATATCAGGTCCACAATTTAGCTGTTTCATTGACCGGTGGAACACTGTAGCATACTTTCCTCTGAGCACATATGCACCAGCGAGTGCAAGTCGAAGACCAAAGATACATGCACGCCTCATGCCTCTGCCATTTTCTGACCATTGCAAATACCACCTACCCCACATCCTGTACTCCCCCAGTGATGTTGCCGCAAACTCCGACTCAACTCGGGTAAGTCGACTCCCACCTTAGTACGGGGGTATGATATATCACAACCCAGTGATTGTCGGAGACCCATGATGTATCAAAACTGCTGCTTTATTTGTAAGCCAGTTCCCGTCACCGTCAATTGATACGAGGCTCTCGGCGTCGCCATCAAACGGGATCAAACAGGCTAGACATCGCGATCAACTGCGATCAAAATGCCTCGACGTCGTTGCTAACAACAATGACAAATTTATATCGAAAATCACGCCAAAATTCAGAAAAGAAATGTGAGAAACAAATGAGATATGGAGAGCACATATGAGAGTATCTGTAAGCAAATCGGTAACAACTGGGGGGAAAAAATCACTGTTTTCATTAGGTGCCGCACCTCAAACTCTGCGTGCTACGCCGCTCGTGGGACAACATCCGGGCCAAGGCACGAGGAGGATGTGACCCACTTCTATGTCGCTGTGGTGAGCAACAAGCAAGGTTGATCGGGTGCAGCAGCACACTCACCCCCATGCAGGGCGCTTTGGGCGCTCTTCCCACGCCTGAACAGGCCTCTGCCGTCACCACACCCTCGGAACCACATGCACCTGTCTCCGCACTGACACCACAACACTCCCTCCACCACCTTCCTGGACACATCCTCCCTCAGCCATCTGCACTCGCAATCCCTTTCCTGCATCCACGCCTCCTGCACGTCCAGGCCACCTCCATGCTCATCGTGTACCACAAGCCCAGCAGCTCCATCAGTGCGAGTGTGCCCTGCTACAGTCATCGTTCTGCAATTCTACATCTGTGGCTCCGGACTTGCATGTGGTGGCGAGTCTGGCACGCAACGGGATGGGTCTACCCACCACCACAGATCCATGGCATATCTCAGACGCAATGCTCATGCCTGCTGGTGCTGCCTCCACGCAGTCCGACTCACTGCACGCTACTGCCAGGAAAAACAAGACCGTGGTCCCTGGTGCATGGAGCAGTGTACGCAGTGCACACGTGTGCAGGAAGGCAGTGTCGACATCCGCTGTGATAAGGACCGCGGTGTCGGTATCAAAAGATATGTGATTCGAATTCGACTATGTTTGTCCTCTAGAGGGGAAGATACAGCCAAATGATAGAGCGGAAGGTCGGTGTGCGAATCGGCCTTGTATGAGCGATGGGTGTGTGTGTGTGTGTGAACGGTGGTTCGTGGAGACTGTTCGTCTCCTAGGTGTGGACGTGTGCGGCAGACCTGTTGTTAGTGAAAACAGTAAAGAAGGTGTGAATGCTAAACCTGGTTCCCCATACGAGAGTACTGGAACCCTAAATGTGTTGCCCTGTCTGCTTTCCTTCGTGCGCTCTTCCCCTTAGAACCAGCGCTGGAGATGCAATGTGTGTCGCACAGATGATGACACCAACATTGTTCGGTCGACGGTGAGACGGTCGGTCTTGTTGGCTATGGACGGCGATTTGTATGTGATGGCTTCTCTCCGGGCCTGTTTTCTACAGAGCGAGGCTCGCGAGAACAGTGATCCTAATCGAGGAAGCCTGGGATGGTGACACCGGGTCCAGTGAGGAGGGACCCTGCTGATGGAGGTGTGAGAGGTGAGACGCCGAGGAACGAGCAAATGTAAGATGTGTGGCCTGCCTCCGGCAGTGGGTGAGGAGGAGGGTGCACGAGAGGTACGAGGTTGGGGAAGCCTGGGAGTACCCCTTTAGATTGAGCTGAGAATGGTACAGAAAGTGGGAAAACACGCTGAAAGCTACATCTGCAGGCTGGAAGGTACTGACTACTACTAAATGCGCTCCCTTTTATACCTCCTCGACGACTTCCCACGTTTCCAGAGGTGCCATGCGGGTCGCAGGTGTTCCCAGGGGGCAGGGGACATCATGAGGTGTTTCGGGGTGCATTTATGGCAGGAGAACGGGCACCTCTGCTGAGGAGACCAATCGTCTCTGGGTGCGCGCGAGGCACAGTGAGGCCAAACAACCTTAGAATACGTCTGGAGCTCCAGGCACGGCCTAGTGGTCGCATCAGCGGGTCCTCGAGTGCTCTAGAAGGGGGAGAGACGGATGGTCTCCCCTCGGCTAGTCGATGCATCGTGTGAAGTGGGGGACGGGCTGTGTTGGGATACCCTCTGCCTCGTCTGATGGGTCGGTGTCAGGCACCATCCACGCACGAGGGATCGTCTGGGAACATAAAGGAGGGGAGGTCGTCCAAATGTCGTGCCGGGAGGGGACCGGCCGTATCCTGTTGCTGGACGCCAGTGGCAAACACCGTCCATGTGGTATGAGGAGCGCCAGTTTGTTAGAGGTGTATGCGTCGTAGGAAGGCGTTGAGAACGGTCGTATCCGGGTGATGATAGTGCAGGAGCGAGCTCTAATGGCAGGGGAGACGATGCGGATGGTGGGGAGAACAATGGTCTTTCGGAAGCTGCTTCCGGTAACGTGGAATCCCGTTTAGGAAGATCCGTCGCGTACATCCGACCTCGTCCCGTTACTCGTGTAGATGGTTCGCAGGGGCCATGAGGTGACGAGCGATGCCTAGCACGCTCGGAGACCTCACACCGCACTGGTGGACGTGCCTGCACCCTCGCCTGCACTCGACACCCATGTATAGGCAGGGGAAGGGGAAAGGGACACAGATGCAGGCCCGTCGAGCGGTGCACTCAGCCTGCTGCGCACTATGACACACGTGTTCAGGGGTGTGGGTGGCACATCTGTGTCCCTGCGCATGCCTGCACCCGCACGCGTGTGTAGATTTAGCTCTACAAGAGAATCGGTGGAACCTTGAAGATTCGGCTTATCCCTTATGCTTGATGGGGTCAATATGCTAGACCAATAAATTGAACATTCCGATCAACTGGTGCTATTATTAGACTGAGTGAATTTATGCTCAATCTTAAGACTGTGGGAAATTCTGTGAAAGTTAGGATTAACTGGCGAAAGATAGGTTCACTCGCAAAGTGACTGATGGATTGCAGATAAAATATAACTGATTCAGCCCAGTTACAGCTACTAATGTAATCTGAATGGCTGATTATGTGTAATGAGGTGCTCAATTACAGCGACTGAATGTGTGTAATCTGAGTGTTTGATTCTGTAGACTGTTGTGCCTGATTCAATTATAGCGACCGAATGCATGTAATCTGAATGACTGGTTCTGTGTTGTGTACTGTGAGGCTGAATGTGTGTTAACTGGTACTGTCTGTGTGTAAGTCTGGGTCCAATTACAGCAACTCCGGTGTGTATAATCTGAATGTCTGCCTGTGGGAAATGCTTAGTTCAACTGCAGCGACTGAATGCGTGCAATCTGAACAACTGTGTTCGTTCGTAATTCTGGTGTATGTGGTTCAATTACAGCGACTGAATATGTGTAATCTGAACAGTTCATGTTCTTTTGTAGTTCTGGTGTGCATGGTTCAATCACAGTGACTGGATGTGTATAATCTGAACAATTTGTATTTGTTTGTAATTCTGGTGTGCGTGGTTCAATGACAGCGACTGACTGCATGTAATCTGAACAATTCGTATTCTTTTGTAATTCTGATGTGCGTGATTCAATTACAACGACTGACTGCGTATAATCTGAACAGTTGGTACTAAATTGCAGCAGCAAAGGTGTGCAATCTAAAGTACAACTCAATTGACTTAGGTGGTGATTCGTGATTCACACAGTGAATGAAGGTTAAAAGGCTTATAGATTTGAGCAGAGGAACAAACACAAGTTACTAGTAGTAAGGTGATGAGGGGGGAATCTCCTCTCTATCTGTCTATGAGTAGCTACTAACTACAGTGGAGCTACCCCGAAGTTATTGTGTTTGAGTAGGGGAAATGACATCATAGTGGAGCTACCCCCGAATTTATTGTGCTCAAGTGGAGTAAGTGGTGCAGATGGTGCCTTGCCACAAGGTGTGATGTCATAATCAGGGGTGGGAGTGCATTGCCTGAAATTGTCAAAGGTCATATAATCTTCATGGAACTTGTGTGCATAAGTCTGGAAGAGGTGCGTGTATAGATTATACTTCATAATTAAAGAGTGGAATGCATGTGGGAATTAGTAAGTTGAATGTGCCATGTAATGTCTCAGTGCCATTATGACATTCATAATATTATTGGCGAGACAATTTGTGGTGGATGAATATGTCTTAAATCCCAACCATTTTGGGATACGACACTGCACCCAAAGCCTTCGCGAGTGCGAGTACGAGTGGTGTCTGTGAGTCCCCACTGCCAGTGTGGCCATACAAGTTGGTGCGCAGTGCTGCTGATCTGCAGGGGGGAACTGTTTGCAAGACATGAATGGGGGGCCAGTCATCAATGGGGGGCCAGTCATCAGCAAATTAGCAGTTGGCCTTTTCAGGCCTTTTCGAGCCTTTTTGGCCTTTTTCAAGGCAAAAAGGCAAAAAAGGCAAAAAGGTCTCGGACCTTAAAAGGTCTGAGTCCCTTGACTTAATTAAGCCGAAAAAGCGAGAAAAGCCCCATTAAGCCGACAGAAAAGATCTCAAAAAAGGTCTCAAAAAGGTCTTAAGAAGGGGGCAAATGAATCATATATTGGGCAGTATTCACTTAGTTCTAACACCCAACGCCAATACGAGATGCTGCAGGCAATACAAGAGGGAATGAAGGTCTACTACAAAACCAACCTAAAACTGGGATTTAATGTTGTCAAATACATGGATAGAAATGGGGCAGAAATGACTCACTAAGGGAGCAGTGCTTGAATTCTTGATGTCTTCCATGATTTGTGGCTGATTAGCATTGGGGGCCGGTGATCCAAATAGCATGACCACGCACTCCGCAGAAGCCACACGCAATATTTGCAAGTGGGCTGGATTATGTGGGCTACGTGCATACTGTACACAGGGAGGCAAGCACATGAGAACAAAAGGAAATAGGTAAAATAATGAGAATGGTACACACCTGCACACCAATTGGTCCACGCACACTAAATAAAGCAAAATTTCAATGTGTATAGAAACTCAGATTGATTTCCCGGGAATCTATGTAAAAATCAGTGCTGTTAAGATTGGGGATATCAAGGTGCACGGAAACTCAAAGAGAAAGTGTGAAAATCAATACCAGAATCAGCTTGAGAGAAACAAAGGAGTTTCAATGGCGCTGAAAGGGCTATTGAAAGCTACAAATTCAGTGCGCATTTCAGTCGAGCAGAAATCCTGAGGCAATTTTGCTAGTGGAGGGTATAAATAGCAGGTCAATGGCAAAAATGGCTCAGAATTTCAGCGCGGCCGAAATGTGCACTGATTTTAAAGCTTTCAATGGCCCTTTCAGCACAGCCGAAAGTGCTTTGTTTCTTTGTGGCTGATTCTGGTGTTGGTTCTCATACTTTCTCTTTGAGTATTCGTGCACCTTGATATCCCCAATCTTAACAGCACTGATTTTTACACAGATTCCTAGGAAATCAATCTGAGTTTCTATACACATAGAAATTTTGCTTTATTTGGTGTGACGGAACTCTACGGTATCGGCACCGGAAGCTACTTGGCTTTGGATCTCGGGTTTGGATGATGACCTTGATCCATTATTTAGATGCAGCCATGGATTAGCAGAACAGATCAGCTTAGAGAGCTTGAGGAGAAGAGGCTTGAGACAAGGATCTTGCGAGATGGGGCCTTGATGGAGCCCCTCGAAGTAGAAATGCTTAAGGGGGCTGAATTGCAGGACTTGATGCCTTGAAGGGCCAGAATTTGCGAAACTTGACACATTTCAGGGAAAGCTGGCGGGGTTTGTCAAACAAGAACTTGAGGTAAACTGTGGGGGATGTGTCAAACGAATGAGGGGAGCTCAGAGTGGGATGGTGGGAGACAGAAGATGGGGGAAAAGAAAGAGATGTGATGACATGGCAACCATCCATCCATCAATCACGCCATTGATGAATCGGAGATTGAATCGACTTGGCAAAATTTCTACCGCCTCTAGCTTGATTGCCTTCATCTTCAGTCCTAGTAAGTTTTCAGTATCCAATTTACACCCACAGCATTCAAATGGCATCTGGACCGAATTGGGGCCCAACCGTGTTTCTGAAATTTTTGCCAATCCAGAGTATCGCCACATCCCATACCGCTAGACCAGTGCCAGACCACCACACATGCCAGACCCAGACACCAAACATTTTGCTGATGTTCAGAATTGTTGTTTGAACATCATTTCCTTCTTTTTGACTGAGAACAAAAAAAAAGTCAATCAAAAGTACAAAGCCACGAGAAGCCTCAGAGAAGACAAAAAGGCCAAAGCCACGGAAGCCCTGAAAAGGTTGCAAAAAAGCCGAAGTCATTTGAAGCCCCAAAAAAGCTTCCAAGAAAGCGGAAAAAAAGGTCTGAAAAAAGGCGAAAGCCAAAACAAAGGCCGAAAAGCCCTGCTAAGCTCCCAAAAAAGAACTTGTCAAGTTACTGATTGGCACATGCAATGTAAGCCTGGAGCAATTATTCTGGGAACTGTGGACACACCTGAAGCTACAATTTAGCCAATTTCCATACTCTCTCCCCTGAATCTCCGTAAGATTTGATGCTCAAGACAACTTTATGTGATAACAACAATGTTCCGATGGTTACGCTCCCCAGTGGATGCATAGAACTCAGAGAGCATTGCTTTGTGAGGTTCCCAAGAGATAGTGGTGGTATTTGACCAAACCAGACCAGTACAAGAGGATGGCGGCAAGAGATCACATGGTGGGTAATTGAGGTGTAACGGACATCGGTCTGATAAAAGTCCTTGACACCAGGGGCAACCAGCGAGGCACGCATGTGGCTCACAGTCAGAACAAAGCCCACAAAGCTGCCTTTAACAAGCAAAGGGGGGCTTTGTTGCATGCTTTATTCCCCTGCACCAGAGAACAAAGCATGCAACAAAGCCGCCCTTAGTCTGGTAAAGGAGGCTTTGTAGCCTTTGTTCCATATATGAACCACATGCGTGTAACGCATGTGGTGTTCACATGCGTCGTTGGCTGCCCCCAGTGTGAAGAAAGGGCTGTAGATGCTGAAAATGGTTTGAAAGAGAGTCGGTGGCGAGGTGTATGGCGAGATGACCAGGGAAAAACTCTGGATGGGAGGGTGTCATGGTGGAAGCCAAGAGATGTAACACTGGTCACATTGGGTAATGTTGCCGAAGTATCTGGACAGGCACTTGATAGGTGCTTGACGTGCACATTAACAGGAAAATCAACCTCGGAAATTTGCACCCCATGCTTACGAGGAATTCTGAGGAGACAGGTTTATTCCCAATCATTAACCATACCCGTAGAAATGAGTTGACTGGACCTTCAAACAGTCTGCATGAGAAGAGCCATGCAAACATTGGACATGGGGCCGAATTAGCACGAGCACACAAAGAAGACGTTAATGAACCACCAGCTTACTGGTATTTATGACATCAGGGCACATAAATCAAGTCTCTGAGTCTAAACAATCCTGAAAACATCGAGAATTGCGATGAAGAAAAGAAAAAAAAGTGGCAATTGGGACAGGGTAAGAAATGGCACGAAGATGTTTGCAGCTCCACAGTCACTTTTATGCGACTTCTTTTATTACCTCAATCTCTTCCAACCAGCTTCATTTTCTCAATGTTTCACCATCCTAGATTTCATTATGCGATTTGACGACAAATCAACGTCCAAGTAAGCACTCACTGAGGGGTTTTTGTGTTCAACATGCAATAGACGCCCGTGAAGCGCCTGTCGGGAACATAATCCCGAGGAGCCGAAATTCCTGAAACTCCTCCAATTTCGCTCATTTAACTGTTTCCTCTCGGCTCCCAAGGCTTTTTGAGGCACAAAGGCAATATATGATTGTTCTTTGAGATATAGAATTACAGTACAGGAGTGTTGCACTGAGACTTGAAGAAGCATCTACATATGTGTACATAGGTATTGGAGTACGTGGACACCAGGCAAAGAGTGTGCGGGAAAGATAGGTGAGCACACATAGTTTGAGAACCAAGCGGGGAACAATGGCATGCAGGAGGGAAGGGATTGAGCACAGGAGTGGCGAGCAACGAGTGCAGGCAGCGGACAACCAGCACATGTGGGGTGGGGATCAAGCGTGGGGGAGGTGGCCATCGAGCACATAAGTATCGGCCCCGTTTGGAGTGGCTGTGGAGTGCCATCAATTAAGGGCGGGGTGGCGGGGCCGACGGTGGGCGTCCAAATCAGGCGGAGTGCGTGGTGTCGCACGGGGAGGGATTTGAGGGAGAATTGATACATCAAAATTACCGCTGATTAGAGGCCCTGATACATCATGACCCTCTGATAATCAGAGGACTTCTGATATGTCAAAGTGCTGTATACGCCTGGACTCCCAATTAAATGTGGTGTCAGTGTGCATGCATGAAAGCAGAAATCCATCTGCCAACAACAAACACAACCAATCCAATGCACATGAGTTCAGGGCTCCACACAAAGTATATGTATGCTGCAATCCAGTTGAGTGACGCCGAATGCCGGCATGATAAAAGTAGATTGAGCAGCGTGACCAGCGCGCCGCCGAGTGTGGCGAACACAATAAGAATAGTCTTGATGTGACACTCCTTCCGTCCTCGTCGTCGAATCCATCCAACCACTCCTTCTATCACTGCGTCATCGAACCAAAACCGGGGCCAGAACCATAAACCCATTCCAACCCAAACCATCCAAATCGACCATAACCCAATCAACCGTAACACAAACTTAAGGACTGCCACCAACATTGCCGGTGACAACCAGTACGCTCCTGCGCTGGGTCTACCCATTTCAGGGCGACACTCCATAGGTCATGCAGGGTGCTGGGATCGAGTCTCGAGGACGCTTTGACCGTCCAAAACAAAAGAAACTGAAAACCAAAAGTGGGGTGAAAGTGGGGGTTGCATTCCTCTTCTATTGAGTTTACATTGAGCTTTTATATCTACACTGTTTGGGCTGCACAGCCAATCACAAACAGCTATTGTTCACATAGAAACCATTGTTCAGATGAAACATGTTCCCGTTTCCTTCCAACACATCTCCTTCTCGACACGCCACAGACCAGTGCGCGCTGTTCCCATCAACCACGTGCCCGTGATTTCGTGTTTCAACCAGTTCCAAGAAATATACCGAAATTGCCAAAATCAACCAGTTAATGGTGTTTTCATGCCTGCCAGGCACAGAGCCAGCTCATCACCAAGTCGGTAATTGAGTTGAGTTGAGTCGCCTTGAAGAAGTCGACCCCTGCGGACTCGGATGTGTCAACGGCGCCACACCCACACTCAGACTCGTCGGCTACGATGTCCGAGTTGCACCAGTGTGGCGCGAGTGGAAAGAGATACACCATTCTCGCATAAACGTGAGAGGATTCATCGAGATCACCGATGCCGCCGATCTGATCCCATTTTTGCTTCTTGCTTTCTCCCTCTTCCTCTCTTTCTCCTCCCGTTCCATTGGCCGCCATGAACGGTGCCCAACTGCCTGCAAATGCCCTTGACCACTCGGCACGATGGAGAGTGGTAATCTCGTGCAATTGTCGGGATGAGGTTGCGCTGATCGCACTGAAAGGTGTGTGCCCGCTCCTCGCCAATTGAATTACCTACTCATGGCCACTCCTCACCTGCGTCTATCCCCTTGTGCATGTGCAGAAAAGGTGAGTGTTTCAATCTCGACTAGTGGCCCATTCCATCCCGGTGGTCATGCACCCCCGCCCAAAGCTCCCCTCATAGTGGTGGAGAGCAATTGTTGTCTGCGACCGCACAGAACTATCATTATCATGCTGCCGCTTGATCTGGGTGAGTGGCTGCCTTCTAGTGCTCCTAAGGGGACTCGTGTGCGGAATGTGCCGGATGCGAACATGTGCAGCGCACTCGAAACGCGCGCCATCTTCGCAGGGGATGGCGGTAGATGCACGCAGTGTTGACACGAGCGCGTGCATCCGCGCTGGAGCGCAGTTGCGCGTGTAGGCGGGCAGTATTACGAACCATCTAACTATATATTAGATGTACAGTATGGTATGTACGACGTTTCAATACATTTGTTTACATCCACTCCAAATTTCTCAGAGTCTCCTCGCCGCCTAAGCTTGGTAGTAGAGCAGCAATATCAATAATTGATTAATAAACTCTCTGTTCAATTGTTTGATTATTGCTCCAACTTGAAGGACCAAAAACCTCGTGATGCCAGTGGGGACCAGCCGCCAGTGGTGCAAGTCGTGTTCACGTGCGCCACAGTGGCGCAATTGACGTCCATGAGTGTGAGTGTGGATGTGAGTGTGAGTGTGGCGCAGTTGGTTGGTCCCCCCTTCTGGTGGTATTTCTCGTGCACGATGCTTCGACAATATCTTCAGGTTGCCGAACGGGTGGATTTGGGGTGGAGAAAATCGTCTTCGTGATGTACGGCTGCTATAGATCGGGTAGCCGTCCCACCAGCGGGAGATGATCATAACGCGGGATCTTTTTGACATGGGGTTAATTTGGCTTCGACAAGATGAGGGAGAGAAGGGACGTACATATTTACTACGCGGGTACATACATTTTTTCGCCGCTTTAATGGAGGACATTGGTCGACGCCCCGTTGTTTTCATCGGTATGCTTTTTTGTATGACCACTTTACCACCTCAACGCTCACCACACTCACCGGACAACTTACCTAGAAGACCGAAGCAAGCTTTCAACCAACGCGGACTACACATGATGTTTGTTCAGTCGCTACCGAACGAACTCATCATCGAGATAGTTGAATTCGCATCGAAAACAGACCAGGCAACGCTCTGTCGCACCTCTAAGCTGTTTTACAGCCTAGCTTTGCCTGTTTTAAACAGCGCGGTTTCCCTCAACATCTTCTCTGCATCTATCGGCATCGCCCACGCCTTTTGCTCTGCACTTATTGCGACCCCGACCCGGGCACACGCTATACGATTCTTCAAGTGTACGGATTATGGAAAGCAAGTTGTTCCGTATCTTTCTTGCAATTGGCGCCTCATCCCTGATTCACAGCGCCGCGGAAATATTTGACGTGTTGTTTATGGCGATGAATCTCATGAGCCGACTCGAACACCTGACAATTCGTTTCAACTCGTTCACAATGCCGGAGAGGATCTCATTGTTAACCTTTCCCCAACTTCTCAGTTGTCGGCTAACACTCGGTCGAACTATCGACACAGACGGGAGCATGATCGCGTCCTTCTTAACGCGTCATCCGACGCTAAAATGTGTTCGTACCGACTGCCACTCGAGTCAGATCTCCCTCCCAAACCTGCAATCCTTCGAAGGTTATGCGGATTATGCTCCTATTCTAGCTCAGGGTATTACCCGCGGTTTGAAAGCGGCTCGGATGATCTGGCACAGTGGCAGACAGCCGCAGGACGTCAACACCGTCGTGGCGGCATTGGCCTCTTTGACAAATCCCACCCTACCCTTTGTCTCCTCCCACAAATTCGTTTCGAGAGAATATTCGATTGTCCTGGGGTCTTTATCGAGGCACATACCGCACACAAGGAGCCTTGAAATCCAGCTTATACATCCATGGTTGATGAATGTAAGTTGAATAACTATTCCATGCTGTCGGCGCTTACCGTGAATGCACCAAAGGAAGCGTCCGACTCTATCAAACACATCACGGAGTGCCTGCCCCAGTTCAACCATCTCGCGTATTTTTCCCTGGATCGCACCATGCCTGCCTTTCGCCAGGCCTCGAAAGTAGACACCAAGCAGCACCATCGGGCTATAGTGCAGACTTGGGGAAGCGTCTGCCCAACACTGAAAGCCTGTTCTTTCTGTATGTGCCTCGAACACATTATTTTGCCACCAAAAAAAAATCACCTTCTTCTGCAGTTGACCACGCGTGGAAGAAACTCGATGGATCGTGGGAGGAATATCCCGTCCATGAGTTTCTAGCTCAGTCTGAACTTTCCGCCTTTGCAGAAAATTGATGACTTGCCGTCCTATGAAATTTGAGAATATATGTCCTTTTAGCAGTTGGTTATGATGCCGAACGTGCCGTTTGTGGCTGTGTGAACTCGGCTGGTCTGGGTTTGAGCTCGGTTCCACTGAGATAGGCCCTATCCTTCTGAGAGTAGCAACCAGCACTCACCTAGCATGCAGCCATACAACACAGAGGCACCCCGAGGTTTGAGAAAGAAAAAGTTGGTGAGAGAGAGAGAGAGAGAGAGAAAAAAAGTTGCAAATCATTTATGCAACGCTTGGAACGTCATACAAGAGCGTTGGCATGTGCATTGAATGTGTGAAAAAAAATCAACGTGAAACCGCACAGGGCAGACGAGGAACAGTCAAGTCCGTGGACGACGACCATGTGCACGATGTGCGACGAAAGCACTTGCCGAACGCTGCCGATGGGTGGACTCGTTCGGGCCAAAATCTAATATTCGGCCAACCTTCGAAGAGGATCTCGGCCGACATGCCGTAAGTTGATTATCACGGTCTTGGATTTGATCCCGTTCTTGCATGCGAAAGTTGAACATCCGAAGTGTTTGTAACCATTATCTACGACCTCGAAAACCCCATGCTGGCATTCGCTTCACACCTGGTCATCCTGTGTGCACATAAAACCTCAAATTGAGTAGCCCACACTGGCAATGGGTCTGGAAAGAATCAGATGGCATGGCCTCCACAGGAGATTCCTTGCCCATTCCTTTTGTGAAGGTCGACTTTCAAAGGTGTACTCTATTCTTCTGGGCATTTGAGAAGGCGAACGGAACGCTGACAGATTCTGCTTCAGATACTGACCCATAGATGTTATGGCTCAACGGTGGACCCGGTTCGAGTAGTATGATTGGCCTGATGACCGAAGTACGCCTCTTGTATCGGACTCCGACTGCGTCTTTTCACCGACCGCCCCTCAGAACGGTCCGCAAGTCACAGAAACCTTTTCCATTAAACCGAACAATTTCAGCTGGAACAGACTTGCGGATACATTTTGGATCATGATGTTGGTGGCTAGTCCCGGACGAGGATCAAATGGGTCGGGACTTCGTAGGTCACTTTCCCCCGCATAATCGCCACTTTTGCTAACTAGCGCCGAAGGTTGGATTCCTTTCCAATATTGTCAAAATATTCCCCAGCTTGGCCAAGTGGCCGTTGTGCCTGGCTGGAGAATCCTACGCGGGCACATATGCACGTCCCTTCTCTCCCTCATCTTGTCGAAGCCAAATTAACCTCATCTCAAAAGATCGTGCGTTATGATCATCTCCCGCTGGTGGGAGGGCTACCTGATTTATAGCAGCCGTACATCACGAAGACGATTTTCTCCACCCCAAATCCTAAGGCGGGGAGTGAGGATTGCTATTCCGGAGATGACAGTGATGGAAAGATATGGAAGGATAGTTGGGGCCGAATAAGAATAGCGAACCTAGAAGGGAAGTACAGACTGGCCGACCGTGATTCTGATGTTGCTTGATCCTACTGCATTCCCATACGCCAGACTAGAAGGGTTCTGAGACCAGGCACAAGAAATCAGGTGTTGCATACCTAAGAATATATTCCGTCTCCAGATCGTGGAAGGTTGTACATCGGGCGTAGGGGATACTTTGGAGGCAATGCTGGGCGCCAGTGAAAAACGGCGGCAACAGAAGGGAGCCCACCTTGGACTTGACGCTTGCCCTCTTCGAACAATGGCAGCCGGGATCGTTGGCCAGCTGTGACAATGGATCCCGTCTACCAATTCTTCGTTCCCACCGTCAAGTATGGAAGCCACGATATGTCTGAGTGGTGTTGAAGATTAGACATGTGGAATAAATAAAGGCGCCGCGGGATTCGGACAGATGCCATTCGGTGAATGAACGCTAGCGCTAGTCCCTTCTGCGCAGCTGATCTGTGGGGCAGGAAGCAACACTCATTCAGAGAATAGTTCAATCTGTCCGTTGTCTGATGCCCGTCTATCACGATGCATGTGGTGGCCGCGAAATCGAAAAGAAGACATAGCACCCGAATCACGCTCACTGTCGAGCGGCGCATGAAACTCGGAATGTCATGGGTTTTTAAATTGGCAGAGCTTGTCATAGGTTTGTGCCTGGAATAATCTGGAGTAACTGCGATACGAGAACATCGCAAGCGAAGTACTGTGAGAAGGCACTGTTCCTGGGCGCAGCTGGACTCGATGGAACCCCGCCATACTGTGGCGGGGATCTCTTTCTTCTACTAGAATAAAGAGATCAGAAAATATTTCCTTTTATGGACGGAACCAAACCCGACCCAACACCAGAGGTTGGCGGTGTAATACTCATCATCACAAAAAGTAACCGGCCATTCCCTTACCTAGCTGGAACCTGAATTTAATGGATTTGGGGAAACATATTATGATTCTACAGTTAATTTGGTGCAAGTTGCAACAGTACATGTCAACTTACAAGGTCCCCCATGTAGCAGAATGTTAAATTCCAAAAATCGCGGTATTTCAGCATTCACAACCTTTCAAGCCACAGTTTCGGAGACCTTTAAACCTCTAAAATAGTGTCACATACTATACTGCAATGCACACACAAGATTTCGGCCAATACAGTCCATCCTGTGGATCTGTCATGAATCACCCGGGTTCCTCTTTTTTCACACGATGTGTCTGTATGAATACAGACATGTCTAGCAGCACAGGACTCACATAATGCCACTATGTGACCTTCTCACATTGGAATCCGGCCTCAGGTTCTGTCTCAGCCACTGGATACCAGAAGATGTTAGGGGCTTGGGAACCCGTATAGATGGACCCTAGTCCCCTGATGCTAGAACCACCTGGCCCAGCTTGGTTGTTAGTTGTCGCCTGGATTGTGTACATGATGTGTGGCTGCTCCCCAGTGCACTGGGGGGCACCTCATCAAAATACAATGATGTGCAATGTGCTGCACCTCATATGTCAGCCCCATCAGTCTACCACTGCAAAAGCATGCCATTAAGAGGCATCTCGGAGAAGCAAATAATCCAGTATCGCCACTGATTGATGTAGAATTGGACCATCAATTTCAGAAGGAACACAAAAATCTTGTTCATCAAGCACTTGCATCATCATTCAGTGATTCTGAAAAGGCAGATTTAAAAAAATATCATTCTACACCTCTGAACAGGCACAGACTGACAAATTTGACAAAGTTTATAGTGGACCGGTCATGCTTGGTACCATGATGTTGGGGTCTGAGAAATCATTTCAATGCACTAAACTGTGTTCTTTGCAGGACCATTGAGTAATTGGAGGTGGGATGTGCAGTTTCCTCATGCCTGAATATAATAGCTAATTTATTCAGTGTGTGGTCAACAAAATAGGTAAATTCACATTTCGCTATGATGCCAGCTCGTACTGTAGGGTGGTTTGAGTTTAAACCACATTGTCTCCAATGATAGCCTGGTTTAAACCACCCTCCTATAATCCTATATGGAGCAGGCTTTGGTTTGAACCACAGTGGTTTAAACCAGTTTAAGCCATTGTGGTTTGAATGTGGTTTGAAATTGTCATGGCTTAAACAAACCACTGCAGTTTAAACCAATGATGGTTTAAACTGGTTTGAACCAATCATGGTTTAAGTAAACTGGTTTGAACCAAAATTGTTTGGACATGTTTTTTTTTTTGACTCTCATTTTTTCCTCCTCTCTTGATATTACACCACCGTTTCGCCCACACCCCAGAATGAGGGTTGGAGATCAAAATGCTGGCGAGGCAATGATTTGATGCCAAACCAACCTCCTCCGGCCAATGTATTTTCAACGTTGGACTCGCGCCACGTTGATTTCACGTCAAATCCCGAAGGGGCAAAGCTATTATCAGTCTTTTCGAGGCGCTTTTTTTCCGGGGTCTTTTCCAGTAGCTTTCCATTCATAGCAGCTTATTATATTGTCACACAATACAAGGGATGCATGCATAGTAGTAGTATGTATGAGATTGGTAACAGTAGCAAGATAGTGAGAGGAAAAGGTAGAAGATAGCACTCCTGTCTAATGCGAAGGTAGGAACATATACTATATGAGGAACTGACTCACCTCAGATACAAGATAAAGAACGTATGGGGGGCCAAACGCGTACCGGGGAGGGCTTGAAAAGTGTGGTGGATGAGGGTGAGAGAAGAAAGGGACTTGTGAAAATTTTCGAATAGACCTGTCCCCAGATCTTCTCTAACCGAATTGTTGGACTACGCTGGATTCATGCTCAGCCCGATGTTGGCTCGAGGTGGGAACAATCTAGGTTGATTGGATGTCAAATCAGCCCCGAGATCGACGTCGGCACACTACTAGAACACTGGCAATTGATCCTGCCACGCCCCACCGTCGGTTCAAGCCAGGTTCAAGATCTAAGCTTCCCACATCATTACAATCATTACAAGGTGAGCACTGCGCCAAATCATTGTAGATTACAGGGCTGAAATATTGTCGGCTGGAGTATGTTGTGATTACCTTCGATCGCCAAACGGTGGTGTAGTGAGCCCACCTCCTAGCCCCTGACTCCTTCCAAAAATGGAAATTCATAGCATTTGGAGTCAAAAAATCACAGAAAAATTGTGAATACTGTACTATTTCATTCAATTTGAATGTCACATGTCACAGCCGATTTCTGAAAACCTTTGCAATAATTTTTTCTTGATTTTAGCGGATTTTGGAGATTTGTCGAAAAAATCAAAAGTTACGTGCATATTCGAATTGAACAAAATAGTACAGCAATTGCGAAAAAAAAAAAAAAAAACAGGATTATGCCCTGGAGAATCAAGTGTGGGTAGGCTGAATAATCCAAGTGGGAAGAGAGTATTGGTAGGCCATAGAAATAGATGTGTGTGTGGGTAAGTGTGAAGGTGTTCTTTGGAGATGGTTAGCACACCAAAGTGCATACAGTAAGGTTCAGAAGTCAATGAATGGGGACATAGATAACACGGGATTTGGGTACTAGCCAACACTGCCTCTCACAGATAAGGGTAAGACATAGGTTGATGATGCGCTGGCACTATAGGTGTGTATTTACAGTCCAAACAATTATGTAACTAATAATGAAAATCAAAAGATGGTAGAGCTGAAACCATGTGGTTGAAATTCTACATGCCGGTTATACAACCCTGCCACAGCCCAATCATTCCCTAATACAAACTGTGTTTTCAAAAGTATTTTGCCTTTTTCAGCTCAACTGGTGAGCTGATCACCATAGTCAATTGGTCAATCTTGTAGTGCTCAATGAGGACTACAACTTTCATTTTTTTTGATAGATTTCCATTTTTGGTAGGTGCCATCTACCAACCTATTTGTGCCTTGAACTGTTTTTTTCGCAGTTATTCACAATTTTTCCGTGATTTTTTGAGTCCAAATGCTATGAATTTCCTTTTTTGGAAGGAGTCAGGGGTTGGGAGGTGGGTGGTCACTAATATCAAGGGAGGAGGAAAAGATGAGAGGCAAAAAAAAAAAAAAACCCAAACAACTTTGGTTCAAACCAGTTTAAACCATCATTGATTTGAACCACAGTGGTTTGAACCAGTTTAAGCCATGATAATTTCAAACCACATTCAAACCACAATGGCTTAAACTGTGGTTTAAACCACTGTGGTTCAAACCAAAGCCTGCTCCCTATATGACGACTTGGTGACCACTGACAAGCCTGCACTTTCTTCTCTTCCACAATCTCCAAAGTTTGGCATCGGCGCTGTTGGCCAGTTTGTAGAGTTTGGAATCCCTCTTGGTCTCCTTTCAAACCTTGTACGCTGCCTGAGGCTAACAGGAGAATACCTCGATTCATCCCGCCGATGTGGTGGCACTGTGAGAGGCACTTCAGCAAAGTTTGGCAATGCAGACACGTAGTTTCTTCTCCACAAGCGACTACAGCTCACGGGTCGTCGGCAACGCTGAGGTTTAAACCAGACTATTGTTGGAGACGATGTGGTTTAAACTTAAACCATGCCTTTGCTGCCAGCTCATATATGACACTGAGTGTGAGGTGTTCGGGAATGGAGTTATTGCATGTGTCCTCGACTACTTTTTGCAGTATATTTGCCCACCCAATCCTATGGTAGCTCTGAATTGAGTAACAAACCTCAAGAATATTGGTGCTCATTCTGGATGGTTTCTGGGCTGGGGAACTGTGGAAAATGAGATTTGAGGTTGTTATCAGTATCTGCACAGCATACTGTGGCAATCTTTATGACTGAAACACAAAACCGACCGTTACACCTGAAACAGTGTGGGAACCTGCCTTTTATAGTAATTTTCTTGCCATCACTTACCATAAAAGGCAAATTTGTAAGCAGAAACAGCCCTCCGTTACGCGTTACGTTTCAGTCATACAGATCACTACAGTATTTCAAATTCAGAACATCCCATTTTTTCAACATGTTTTGGGATTTCTGGGGCATGTACATGGTCTGAATGCATATTGGACCTCCACCGGGGTAGATATCGTAAGGGCAACCTTAAGCTCAGCACGGGGCGTGGAAACTAGCGGGGGAATCCGAAGTATAAATATGGGAACTAGAATACAGGAGCAGAAATACTACGCATCTAGCAGGGGAATCCGAAGAGAAGAAAGGATGGGGATTCCCATGCTAGGCGAAACCTTACATACTAATTGGTAACTACCCAGCAGCACATGTCCGGAGGTATCTACAGTGATCATGGGCCTGATTGAACAGCATGTGCCAGCAAGAGCGGACAGATGTCCTGGATGGTTGGACGGACGGATGGACGGGCACAGGAGTATCTGGAGCACCGGATGGAAAAGTGTCTGGAGTGGGGATTCCCCTGACAGATATAGCATTTAGGTTGCTAGTCATCCATTTAAACTAGGGTACTATCCCGAAATTTGTTCCAAGTTCAAAGTTGTTTGGCCTTGGAAAGTTGGTTGAAGTTGTGTCTACTTCAGTCCAACACAACTATTTCCACATTGCTGGCCTCCCAGGCTGCAATTTTGATCAATGTTGTTGGTACATACTAGAGGGTGTCTACAAGCATTTTTCATACAAGAGTCAGGATCGGTGGGTCGGGGACAAAATAAGTGCTCAAGGTTCAAAGTTTGGTCCAGCTCCAAGATGTCCGAAACTGGTCCACACCAGCAAACCAATAAGATTGACCCATCAATGTGCACACTTAACAGTGTGATAAGGACCACAGTGTTGGTATCGAAAGATATGTGATTCAAATTCGACTATGTTCATCCTCTAGAGGGGAAGGTACAGTCAAATGATAGAGCGGAAGGTTGGTGCGTGAATCAGCCTTGTATGAGCAATGGGTGTGTGTGAATGGTTATTTGTGGAGACCATTCGTCTCCTAGGTGTGGGTGTGTGTGGCAGACCTGTTGTTAGTGAAAATGGTAGAGAAGACATAAATCCCTAGACCTGGTTCCCCGTACAAGTGTACTGGAACCCTAAATGCATTGCCCTGTCTGAGTTCCTTGGTGCGCTCTTCCCCTTAGAACCAGCACTGGAGATGCGATGAGTGTCGCTCAGATGATGACACCGACGTTGTTCGGTCGACAGTGAGACAGTTGGTCCCGTTGGCTACAGATGGTGATTTGTATGTGATAGCTTCTCTCCGGGCCTGTTTTCTACAGAGCGAGGCTCGAGAGAACAGTGATCCTAATCGAGGAAGCCTGGAAATGTGACACCGGGTCTGGTGAGGAGGAACCTTGTTGATGGAGGTGTGAGAGGTGAGACGCTGATGAACGAGTGGACGTAAGAGATGTGGCCTGTCTCCAGCTGTGGGGCAAGGAGAAGGGTGCACGAGAGGTACGAGGTCGGGGAAGGCTGGGAGTACCCCTTTAGATTGAGTGAGAGTGATACAGAAAGTGGGGGAAAACACCCCGAGAGCTACTTCTGCAGGCTGGAAGGTACTGACTACTCCTACTAAATGTGTTCCTTTTTATACCTCCTCAACGACTTCCCACGTTTCCAGAGGTGCCATGCGAGTCGCAGGTGTTTCCAGGGGGCTGCGGATGTCATGAGGTGTTTCGGGGTGCATATACAGCAGGAGACTCGGCGCCTCAGCTGAGGAGACTGATCATCTTTGGGTGCGTTGATAAGCCAGTAATTGGGCTATGGTGAGATACACATAATTTTGCGTGTTTCTGATCGTGCTCATTGCTGAAACTGTTGTTTCTATGCAACAGTACTGGTTCCTGGTAGCTGTTGGGCGAACCACAGAGAAACGGGTGGACGTTCAAAGGAATTAGAACGTCCATTGGCTAGTCTCACCCTGAAAACTGTAAGGGAAACGTGCAGCCAGATAATAAGTCAAGGAACTTCTTTTGACTTGTTTCCAACATTCACTTAAACAACGGAAACGGGTCAAGGGAACGGGAGTTGGCAATGTGTTGTGTTGTGTTGAGACGCTAGGGGAGGCGTGTTCTGTCACGAGTGTTTCGGTTGCCAGAGTTGCCGGTTTCCATCGAATGCGGATACACCGAAACAGGTGGTCGGCTATTCCGTGGATCCGGATCACAACTCTAAAGGTGTTCTAAGGTTTGTTCTCAAGAACCCTTTCTGGGAAACCCTAGAGAAACGGGTATCTACCGAAGCCTACAAAGGAGTATTATCAAGTTCCGTGCTTGGAACCAAGGGGAGACTTGAGTTGAAGCAGAAACAGGTCGAACGAGATGCAGTGCCAATCTATCGGTGAGTGACACACCCTCTGAATAATACAGGGGTGCTGCTGACGGGTTCCTACCTCGTAATTGGCAAGGGAACATGGTGTGCTCGCAGTTGGGAACCAATGGGAGGAGACACTCGGAAGGACAACCGACGGAAACGCGGTTAAAGAGACGGATAAACGGACTTTTGACTCATTGGGATCGTGTTTTGGGCGTTGTAACAGTGTCTTGGCGGTTGTATAAGTATCCGAGGGTGTTTCTACGATGGACACAGCATCTTCCCCCGAACTAGTAGGCTATACGCTTGCGCATTGGGTTGATCTGGGATCCTCAGCGAACGCACTCTTATAGAGTAGCATTATTAGTCGAAATCTTATTTGTTTCTGAATCATATATATTCTGGAAACGCACTTGGGCTTTGCCTGGAAACTGTCTGAACTCTGAGAATCTGTTGGATCTGGGTCTCTGTTGAAAGAAACATTATTGTTGTTGTTTGCGGAGTGGGTTTCAGAAAGTACCGTCAAGGGAAAACTTTGGAAATGTGACTGCTGGTGTTGCTCAGAAAGTACCTCTTTAGGGAAAGCTCTGTGAACGTTCTTGGCCTATAAACTAGGGGCCCTACTTGAGTCTACGGGACAACTTTAAACTTGTTTCTCTGTCGCTTGGATACGCGCACACACACACACGCTGAGAAGCTATAAAATCTATCTTGTTTGGAAACAATGTTTCCACTGTGTCTAGAAACACGTTCTAAGCAGTTTGCTCTATTATCTCTTTGAGATACAAAACCTCTCCCTACAACCTTTACAAGGCCCTGTACTAGGGGCTGTAACTTGTCGGGATCTTTGGAAACGTGCATATATTGCCGTTTGATTTGTTGGTTGGTTGTTGGAACAATCTCTGGATTGTTTCTGTGCCGCTCTCGAGTCAAGTGGGGTTATTTGTGTGTTTCTTATATAGGCTCTGAGCACATCAATCAGCGTGCGAGGCACAGCAAGGCCGAATGACCTTGAAATATGTTTGGAGCTTCAGGCACGGCCTGGTGGCCGTGTTGGTAGGTGCTGGAACGTTCAGGAAGGGGGAGAGACGGACGGTCTCCCTCGGCTAGTCAATGTGTCGTGTGAAGTGGGGGATGGGCTGTGTCGGGATATCCTCTGCCTCGTCCGATGGGTCAGCGTCAGGTACGCAGTAGGTCCGTCCGGTGCGAGAGATCGTCTGGGAACGGAAAAGAGGGGAGGTTGTCCACACGCCACGGGAGGGGACCGGTTGTATCCTGTTGCTGGACACCGAATAGTGATGAACTGCGCAGTCCGTGTGGTATGGGGAGTGCCAGGTTTTTGGAGATGTCGCGTCGTAGGAAGGCGTCAAGAGTCCCAGATCGTGGGGAACGGTTGTATCTGGGTGACGATGGTGCAGGAGCGAGGTCGAATAGCGGGGGAGACGATGTGAATGGTGGGGAGAATGTTGGTCTCGCTCAGAAGCTGCTTCTGGTAACGTGGAATCCCGTTTAGGAAGATCCATCGCATACGTCCGAGCTTGTCCCGTTACTCGTGCAGATGGTTTGCAGGGGCCATGAGGCGACGAGCGGTGCATAGCACGCTCAGAGACCTCACAATGGGTGCTAAAAGGTAGGAACTAGTCTATGCTAAGTTCCGGGTTTGAACCTGGACCTGGGGAAACGTGACCATCACATGACTCCATGTGGTCTATTCTCGACCTCAAATATTCAGATATTGAGCTAGGGGCATTGAAACCTACAATGAACGTGTTGAAAACAATTCTTTGGCTACTGGACTTCTTCTCATTGTCAGTTCTTGTAAGAATGTTGGTCAAATCCGTCACATGTAATCACACATTGATCATGTTCTCTCAGGTCCGCCTCGACATCAACAAGTTCGATCAGACTCAATACAAACAGAAATTTTGACTGTCTTGATTTTTCTTTTTTGAGTCTGACATGTGGGAGACTAGGTAGGAACACCAAAATCATCTTCCTTTAGCACACTCCCCGACTTTCATGAAATTTTGAAGGAACAGATTCTTTTGCAATATGTTTCCACAGCTGCTGGAGGCCACAAATTTGGGAATTCAACCAGTTTGCAATCCTGTACCGCCAGATCATTCGGTTTGTTCCTGGCTCAGCAGTGTGGACCTAACTATCTGCCTTTGAGTTCAAGTGGCTTTATCAACATTCAATTTGTAAAGTGAACAAGAAGCTGTTAAATGCTGTCATCAAGACAAAAGATTCAAAATTGCAACCTGGAATTGTGAAAACCGGAAGTCACATCTAGTTACAAGTCTTGAATAAAACTCCTGTTTCCTCGGCCCAATTCTCCCAGCTGCTTCTACATTATCATGTATGGTATATTTTTTGAAGCCTGAAAACAAAGTCATTTGTAGTCAGGAACATGTTCAGTATCAAGCATTGATCCATCGCTCAGGACCTCTGATCAACAAAAAGAGTGAAATAAGATGAGATTTGGATAATCCTACAATTCAATCAGGTAATTGAATAAATGAGTGGTTAAGAGAGCACACAAATGAAGGTGTTAGTGAAGAGAAAGAGATTCAACACATTACCAACAGTATGTAGTCGAGAAGATTATTGGGGAAGCAGGGAGAAAGCAGCAGGCAGGGGCGGTGGTACAGCATTTGGGGCGGAGGTGCAGCAGAGCAGTGAGTGGGTCCAGCAGATGAGGTGGAGTCACGAGTAGGTGCACTGACAGTGTGGTGGGCAGCAGGGCAGTGAGTGCGGGAGGCAGGAGTGCAGTAGCAACCAGGAGCAGTGGAGCAACAAGTGAGAGCGGTGGCGGAGCGGGTGGGTGCGCCCAAGCAACAAGTGGGTGTGCCCAAGCAACAAGCAGGCTGTACCGAAGCAACAAGCAGGAGCAGTGGGTGCAGCGAGCGGGTGTGACAGAGTAACGAGTGGGTGGGGCAGGTGGTGGGCGGGGGCAGCACTGCAACAATTGAGGGGTGGTGGTACAGCGAGCAGGGGCAGCAGGATAGTAGGCAGAGAGGTCAGGGTCACAGTCGGGAATGGCCCGGGCATGGTAAGGGATGTGGACCAAAAGGAAGGCCAACAAATTTGCTGGGTATTGGAGCTAGAAAAATGAAATATTGCAACACACCAGTAGGATAAGCCTGACCCCACGTACAGAGAAAGATCAGGATGGATGAGAGTCATTCGAGCAGCAGAATCAGGGGCTGTGGAACCAAATTTCTAGCCCCAGGCATAGAGAACCGAGCTGTAAGTCAGTGAGGCCATTCAGAGGGTGATGAAGGTTTCTGAGGCAATATTACACAACAACTGTGGACCACGGGCAGATTTTATGCACAATATTGTTCCTGGTTGAATGCACCCCAGTGCAATGGCAAATACTCGAGGATCAAGTGGATTCAGGGCCAAATACTGGACAATTTTGTTCAAATTGGCAGTTACACATCACGCACCCCCCTGTTGATCACGAACTTTGGTTGAGGTCACGCATCACTCGGGCCTCTGTCGAACCTCCAAGTGGTCACACAGGCCCCAAATTGCCTAAAAAAAAATTGGCAAAAAAGACAAAATTTTCAGTTCAAATGCTGAAATTTTCAAGGTATCATGCCAAAATTCGGCAGCTGCCAAAATGTTAAATAGGTAAAATGGGTCACGTGTCACACCCCATATCAATTTGAATGAAATTGTCCAGTATGCGACGAGGGGGCAGAGAGGTCCAGAAATAACACCTGGGAGAAGGGGTAGAGCCAGTCACAGCACCAGAGGCAAGGGGAAGCCAGCATGGTGGGGGGGGGAAGAGCGATTGATGGGATTGATGGGAGACATGTGAATGTAACACGAGCATACAAAGGCGCCCACCCATTCTGATGATGATGACGCAACACCCTGCAAACCAGTTTCCTCATTTGCACACCTATAAGTTATGAGGTAGAGTGTTGTAGATATGTATTGTATCACCCAAGCTGGATTAGTTGCAGGCAGCATGCATGGTAAATAAGGAGCTGAGCAAATTCTGGGATTTTGACAAAGGCAGGGAGCACCAAGGGGTACCTGCCGGAGAATTCCAAGACATTGGCTAATAGGGTAGGGAGGGTCCAGGACGTCTTATTTCACTTCTTGGAAAAAGTTTCAGAGTCTTTCAAAAATGAGTTTGGGAGGGTCAAGAAAAAAACTGAGTTTTTTTCTCTTCATTTTCCAAGGATTTATGCACTTGAACACACTGGAACTTGATCTGAACACGACTTTGATACATCTTAACGTCCCAGCATCCGAGACTTGATGCCATCACACCACACCACTGACCTTGAGCTTCTCTTCTGAGATCCCAGATCCCTACCACCCCAAAATGTCTGATCCTGGCGAGGTGAAATCAAAGTCTAGATGGGTTTCTTGCAATCTGACGACCGTGGTGGTTATATTCAGGATGAAAACCAGAGATATTAGCCTGTTTGCGCTGCAGCCATCGGAGCCATCAGATGGCTGTTTTGCATTGTGCAAACTGATGGCTAATGGCTGATGAATGGCTGGTCAAGGGAATTACTTTCAGCTTCTTCTATGCTATTATGATGGTTAATGACAGTATAGATGTATCTGAACCCAGCGCGCTGAGTGCTCACTGCATGACAATCTGAATTCTGGCCAAATTCAGCAATCTTGGATTAAATTTGGGATGTTCACCTTACCACCCGACCATTCAAATGCATATGGCTTTGAAGACTTGGAAGGAGCTCAATAAACCCCAAAATCAAGGTAGACATCGAAGCCATTGGAGCCATCAGCCATCAGTTTGCGCAACGCAAAACAGCCATCTGATGGCTCCAATGGCTGCAACGCAAACACTCTATTGTGATCTCTGCACACAATGGGTGGGCTTCAGAAAGGGTGGCAAGGTAAACTGGGACCAACACCTGAAGAGTGAAAAACACCAAAATAATGTCAAGGCAAAGGAAAAGTCAAGGCAGTGCGAAAGGCGCCAGTGAGGGATTACCTGTTTCGGAAGGCCATGTGACCGTGGGAGCGACGGCTAATAGGATAGGGAGGGTCTGGCGGACCTTGATTCACTTTTTCGACTTAGTGCTACATGTAGTCGATTTTTTTGGCGGGTACCCCTTGGGGAGCACCGCCACCCGACGTGCTGTACACGCATCAATGCGCCAGACGACGCCGCCGTTGGAGGGTGGGTGGCAGATCAGTTGCAGATCAGGCAGCATGTGGGGCTTTGATATAAATAGAACAGAGCCACAGGGATTTATGTAAATCAGGAAACCTCTAAACAACTTGCGTTTTATACATAAAAACACTGTATATGCCTGAAACATTAAACAAGAGTTGTACGTGGTTGCACACCCGCTTCTCTTGTAGTATAGTCGGTCGTTGGGTGTTCCCTTTCGGTAACCGCTTTTTTGTTCTCGTTTCCGTCGGTTTCCTTGGCTCAGGCATGGTGAACAAAATTTGTTCGACAACATGGTTGAATAGGCGAACAATGATGTGTACAGACCTGGGTGGTGTACGGCAACATACCTACTTCTCTTGCTGCATGCTTGTTCATCTCGCAGTAGATCCCCGTTCGCACCGGGGCCAGGTCATGCCACTGTTTCGCTCAAAGCTAAGCATTTTTTCTGTATCTTGCGGGCAGCATAAGTACCCGGAGACGGTTCAATTCCTTTGATGAGGCTCGGTGCGGATCGGAATGGTCTAGTTAGGTTCAGTTCAGCAAGAGAAACTCCACTTGCTGGCTTCCATATAGGGAAGGAGTTTCCCACCCCTAGCGCCGGGCCGTCGCCTCCGCTTAGGGCCGCAGCTTGGGACACTACTGGGGGCAGGCTTGACAGGCAGTTTGACTATCTTACAGTGTAGTAACAGCTTCCTGTCCATCTAATATACCTCTGGTGTGCTCTTCCTTACACCCCTGTACTATACTGGTCTATCACCCCCACTTTACACTGGGCACTAAATTATCATAACCTAGTGGTATATTGGCAGGGAAAAATAGTGGGACTGTATATCCATGATAGTGAATGTCAAGTTTTTTTTTTTTGAACATCGGGTAAGGTGGTTGAGCCAACGGAAAGCAAAATCTACGCGTCGTACGTGATCTGACATTCCATATTAGGAAGCTGACCTCCAAGATGGTTCGGGCATCGTACAAACCCTACCTGACACCTCTGGCATTGTCCAAACGGTAAATTGAGGGTTTTCAACCCCTTCTAACAAAAGTATCAAAAAGTTTTTTTCAGCCTCCCCTGGGACCCCCCCCCTCCCCACGTACGAAATTTTAATCCCGAGTTCCCCTTGATCGGAGTTATGGACCTAGATTCAGCTTCAGCCCGGCAACTTGAAGTGGTGCCGGAGCGCCCAAGAACTCAGTATTGTCGGAATTCGGCGCCACTCAAAGTGCATACCGGACTTATGGACTTGATTGATCAAAATTCAGCTTCAGACGATTTTATAAAGAGAGAGACAATGCGGCGTGCCGACTTCGATCTGTTCTCAGACACAACAAATAGCTCGCTGGGCTGCTTGCCTTCGTTAACGATGTCTTCCACGCCTACGGACCTTGAGAAAGAGAAATCGAACGTGGATTACAGAGAGGTCGGAGGATTTCCCTCACCGCCTCCTCGATGCCTGACCAGTTTCGTAGGACGCGGAGTCACAAACGAACTCTTATGTATACGACGAAGCTGCAGAAAAGGCCCTCCTCCGCAAACAAGACATCCGGATCATACTGTTGCCGGCCGCGATTTATCTGCTAGCTTATCTGGATAGGTCCAATATTGGTAAGCAACTTTCTTCGGTCCCCAAATCAATGTTTGAGGTGTTATTCTACATAGGCAACGCCAAAATTTTGAACTCGGAGACGCACAACGACCTGCTCTCAGAAACTCATATGACAGCGTTTCATTATACGTACGCGGACTTTGCGTTCTGGAGTGCATTTGACCCACGCTTGATCCCAGGATTGCTCTGATGGTATTCCTGATCGCCTATGCCCTCTTCGATGTCCCGTCAAACTACTTACTGAAGAAACTGAGTCCGAGCGTAAGGATTCTTACTAGTTTCCGGCTCTGAAGCTAACTCTTTATTTCGACCTTCAGCGCTGGATTGCTTTCCTCATGTTGGCCTGTGGCGCCTTGACGATGGGGCTTGGCGGTGCACACACCTATGCCGAGCTCACTGTTATACATTTTCTGCTTGGTGTCTTTGAGGCCGGTGAGTCGATGTCTTCAAGAAGAAGCCGGGATTGACGTTGGAGATATGGTAGGATTATTCCCCGGTTTAGTCTATTTCTTGACGTTTTGGTACCGGTGTGTCGAGATAGTGTCGTCAGGTCATGAATATTTATCTATTCTACAGAACGGAGGAGCGATCCATGCGAGTGGCGTTCATTCTTGCCTCCGCCACTTTGGCCGGGGCATTTGGCGGCACAATTGCGTATAGTGTAGGGCATATGAATCGAGCCGGCGGCTTATCCGCCTGGCGCTGGCTTTTTATTCTGGGTATGTATTGATTTCGTTTTTTGTCAAATGCGGTACGATATTGACGAACCTGCACTTCAGAGGGTCTCCCTTCATGCTTGTCTTCTATCCTCATTTTCTTCATCCTCCCGAACTATCCAGAGACCGCACATTGGCTCACAGAGGACGAAAAGAAACTGGCGGCATACTGACTCAAAGACCAAGGATCCAAGGGGAGCAGTAAACCGATGACATGGGCAGAAGTAAAGGAGATTCTGATCGACTGGCGGCTGTACACCCACTATGTCGTGTGTCCCAATTTTCTCTATTCGTATTCACAATTGTGCTCACTGCTCATTGCAAAATCCAGATCTACTTCGGAATATCGACACCATTTTCGAGCTTGTCGTTGTTCACGCCGTCGATCGTAGCGGGTTTGGGTTTCAAATCGCTTAAGGCCAATCTCATGACAGTGCCGCCGTACGCAGTGGCTTATGTTGTCACTGTCGCTACCTCCTGGTCGGCGGATCGGTACAATGCGTGAGTTTTTATTTTCAAAGTTGACGATATTGATGTGCTATCGCAGCCGAGGGCTTCATGCTGGCACTGCCTGTATCGTCGGAGCGGCGGGTTTCATGGCGTCAGCCCTTCTTCCTGCAGATGCTTATGCGGTAAATATTTTTCTTTCCCAGCCTTCCTTTTATGAACATGCACTAACACAACCTCCTGCCCAGCACCGATATGGCTGCCTCATAGTCGGCGCCGCCGGTGGCTTCGCGTCCATCCCACCCCTCCTCGGTTGGATCACCTCCAACGTCTTTACAACCTCCGCCGCTGGCCTCATTATCGCGATGAACATCTCCTTCGGGGTCCCGGGTCAGATTGTTGGCGTCTGGATATACAAGGCCGACGAGGCGGTGAGAGGATACCCCACCGGGCACTGGACCAACTGCGCGCTGTTGCTTTTCTCTGCTGCCGGGTGTTTTGCGCTGACGGTTTATTATCGGAGATTGAACCGCGGGTTGGTGAAGCAGGGCGCGGCACAACGGTTGTACAGGTATTGAAATGTACGTTGATGATAATGAAATCCATGTAACCTCAGAGTTGAACGATTTCCTTTCATAATTGGAACGGTTCGAACTCTGATTCCGAAGATGCAGTCCGAGTCCTGGCCCTCCGGCTCGTCCCTGACTGTCATAAAAGAAATCGACGGCATCAGCCTGGATGCAATTAAGTGTACTTTCTCACTCAAAAGAGCCAAGCAGAAGAGCTCGGAAGGACTTGCACAACCGAGAAGTTCTGAGGCCCCTATGAATACGTATATGTTCAAGTTATATGAATTAGCCCACTTCACAAAGCGACTCGAATTCAATACAGTCTTCCTTCACAGCCAGGAAGATCAAAAGCCTGCCAACGGTGAAAGGCCGCGCAGAGCAGGTTGTTTACAGTTGTTAGCGAGCTGTTGAATTGAATTTATAGATCTGCAAATATAACAGGAAGACTTCTTTGTTTCGGACGGTCCTGATCTTTATCAGGAGCGCCGCCGCAATAAACCTCCTCACCATCATAACGGTTTACAACTAGGATGTGGCTGAATCATATCGGACCATCTTCACTGTGTGCAACATCATGATCATAAACTCCATGCCCTACCTCGTCTTCTTTTGGGTATCACAAATGGGTAGTCACCACCTCCGAGCTACTGTCGCGGAACTCTGAGTCTGCACTGGTCATACGGAACAGGCCGGGTCAGGACTGACATGTTCAGGTCCAGGTCACCAACATGTGAATGGGGACAGCCACCCATGAACTGAACAATTTTGGTGCTGGTGATGGTGACTTTGCGATTTTCTGGCCTAAAAAGGCAGAAAAAGCGTCAAAAAAATTGGTCCGGCTCTGCCAGATTAGTAATATCCCCGTGATTGCTGAGCAATGAACATCAAGTTCAGTGAACAATTGAGGTGATGGGTGACACCCCGTGAACCTTTGATCGTAATACTACAGTATATGGATACTTAGTTGTTTGACATCCATTTCTGGTCTGTAACAGAGACTAGACTGTAGCTCCTCCTGCCAATCTTTTGGTTCATTTATTCAGTGGCTCCAGTGCGGGATAGACCAGATGCGGCAGTACGACACACCTTAAATTCAACACACCCGAAATCAGATGTGACACACTGCAACAATGTTCGACACACCACGGCAAAGTACGACATACCAAATTTGACACACCTAGGTGGCAAATGTAAGGGCGACAGACTTCAATTTAGTGGACAAGTCATTATTATTGAATGCAAGAAATTTATTCTTCAAGAGGTAAATAGAGAACTCACGAACTCTAATGCACCGAACAATTATTCCGTCACCTTGATCCCTTCATAGATCGTGTAGTGGGTCTAAATCATTTGCATTCTATCAATGTACATCCAATAGTGGTACTACGTAGTTCAATGGCTGTACCGCCGCCTCGCCATATCTGCCTGCCTTCTAGGGCTGCGACCCGTAGACCCGTACCCGTAAACGGGTATGACGGGTATTTCCGGGCAGACCCGTATACCGTACGGGTTGCTACGGGTACGGGTGACCCGTACCATACCCGACCCGTAAGGTTCTTGCTCGAGAGGCGCTACGGCCGGATCCCGTACCCGTACGACAGGCCGTGAACCCGGCGCTTACAGTTACGGTTCGCAGCCCTACTGCCTTCCACACGGATATTGTGCGCGCTTGGAGCGCGCCGTGCGTGCATTCTGCCGCATCTGCACAAGGCTGCATGCGACACGTTTGAGCAGCACAAGTAATGGAACAAGGTACGTGGAGGATCTCGGGACAGTGGGCACAAAGTGTGCGGGATCGAAGCGGCAAGCGGGGCGGGGACTTGTACTCACATGTACTGCACAGGCACGAGCAACGAGGCCGGACGAGTGTGAACAGCAAATTTCATTCGCAAGAGGTGTGGACACGCACCTTGGCTATCCTCCTTGACCTCCCCCTCCCTTGAAAAACGGCCTCTCTGGTCCCCCCATCGAAACTCATTGTCCATGGTGACGCTGAGCAGTCACCGGTTGGGGTCCAAGGCGCCCGCTGTACGGCGGTGTTGTGGAAAGAGGGTGGGAATGTTTTCAGGGGAGGCGGCGGCACGGTGGATGGTGGGGGAAGGAAAGAGGCGGGTCAATATTTGGCAGTTTGGCCCATGTTTGCAGTCCCGATCAACGATAGCCGGGCGCATTCTCGACACACCGTCCTCTGTGGGAAGTGTGTCGAACTTTCCAGGTGTGTCGCTTCTGATTCCGGTGTGTCGAATCTAAAGTGTGTCGTACTGCCGCATCTGGTACGTCCTCACTCCAGTGCACCTTTATTATATAGTATTGAACATATGGAGACAGACCCGGTGGTGTATGGAACCACACCTGCTTCACTTGTAAATCCTCCACTGATGCAAGCAGGAGATCCCTGTTCGACCCGGGGCCAGGTCATGATTCCTCCCCCAATTTCTCCAGAGGTTAGAATCCTCAGGAATCGGGCGACTCGGTTCGGGTTTCTGTGCGGGCAGGTGGCTTGTCTGGCAGGCGCGGTAGAAAGGGTGATTGGATTAGGCAGAGAACGAGTAGACAAATGAATGTATTTTAGCGCGGAGATTGAACAAAACAGCATAAACATAACATCCATAGTGCAGCGAACTGGGCATGTACAGACCCGGTGGTGTACATATGTCAGCACAGCTGCTTTATATATTTACTCGGCTATTGTGTCATTTAAGCAGGAGACCCCCATTCGAACTGGGGTCAGGTCTTGCATATGATATTTTGTCGCTGTTTTTTGTTTCTGTAAGTATCTTGGTGGTTTGCGAGGTATGAAAGAACTTGAATTCGGTTGTTCATCGGGTTTCGGATTTCTGGACATGCAGGTGTCGGGCGGGGAGGGGGGTTTATTTTGCGAGAAGTTAAACGGGAGGAACAGGCGAAAAGGGTGATTGACAATTGTATTGACGAGGATGAATGTACATACAACACATTAGAATATGGGGTCGACCCGGCCTAAGACTCGGCCTCGTCAGGAGTGCTCAGCTCGGAGGTGATAAATAGTAGTGGTGAGATAGGTACCATGCCCCATCCATGACATGCTTTGCACAGGTTACCAAAAACCTTCAGTGAAAGCAGCAATAGTCATGAGGATGAGTCCAATGACATTCATGGTTGAAAAAGGGTGTACAGACCTGGTGGTGTATGGTAACACACCTGCTTATGTTTGCATTACCATCTCTTCAAAGAGACCCCCGTTCGAACCGGGGCCAGGTCGTGTGAGTTCTCTGCTCTGGTTTTTTTTCTGTCTTATGGGTGGCTGTATGTATGTCCTCAACCCCAGACTCCAGAGTTTGTTCGATCCTTGAATTTTCTGGGTTCAAGTCTTTTCAAACGAACCCAGGAATTAGACTCGGCCTCGTCAGGAAGCCTCGGCTCGAAGGCGCAGAGTAGCAGCTGGGTACCACACCCCACCCATGATGTGCTTTTCACGGGTTACTGAGAAGCTCGGTCAAAGCAGCCTTGACAACAGTTGTACAGATTGAGTCTGATGATATTCGTGGTTGAACAAGGCTATACAGGCCTGGTGGTACGGCAACACACCTGCTCTAGCTTCATCTACTTTTCTTCAAGTAGGCAGGAGACCCCCGTTCGACCAGGGCCAGGTCATGATGCCATGTTCCCGTTTTGCTTCTTGCGGGTATGCAGAGAGTTGGAATAAGTAGTAGTACTAGTATTCGATGATGCTTACTACTTAGTTCGGATTTCTGTATGTTTTATTCCCCTACCTTCAGGTAAGGTATGGTTCTAACTTCTAGGGCGCCTAATCAATTGACTTTGGGCGGGCCATCACATTTTTCGTCATTCTTTTCGCGTAAGTAAGGGTTCGCCAAAAGTCCTGCTGCCGAAACTGTGCCGCTGATTGTTATCAGGACTCTCATAATCACGGTTGGTCATTCAGACATCAGGTTGCAACCTTGCGTGCACAACCTTTGGAGAACTCACAATTATGCTTGAAGATTGAAAGGTGTGGTCAAGTTATACACATTCTTGTTTGAGAAATTTTGCGAAATAACGGTGTGCTGAAAAATGTGATTTACATGACTCGTTCAAGTTGGTTAAGGCCAGCCCAATACGAGCCGGTCGACGCGATAGCGAGTGACAACCTGAGTTTATCCATTCACTTTCTGATTATGAAAGGACTCAAATTCGGCCTCGGACTGCTTGCGGCCCAATGCGAGCTGGTCGGCGCTGAGCGAGCTTCAGGCCGCCCATTTCGCCGCTGAAATCAACCGGTAGCAGGCCCTGCCGTTTGTCGGCCTTAGCAGCTTTATTTCAGTTCATTTCGGTGGGTCTATCTGAGCACACAAATGGCATCCATGTTTGAACGAGGTACTTATATAGGTATGTAGACCTGGTGGTGTAAGGCAACACACCTGTTTTACTTGATCGCCAGGGTCCACATTGTGCAGGAGACCCCCGTTCGAACCGGGGCCGGGTCGTGCGTTTTCTTTCGCCTCTTTTTTTCTGTCTTACTGTAGTACTGTACTATTAAGACCAAGTGTTCAGGTGACGCGTGACGGGGGGTCGTGAACTGAACACTTTTGGTATAGGTGACGGGTGACAGTGCAATTTTGCACCCCAAATAGGCTGAAAAGCGCCAGAATTTCTTGTCCGGCAGTTGCCGGACTTCTAAAAATGGTAATTTTCCCATGATTGCCGAGGAATGAACACCTTGAAAAATGAACACTATAGGTGACGGGTGACACCCAGTGAACAGTTGGTCTTAATAGTACAGTATTTCGCTCAATTCGTGGGTCACGCGTCACAGGCCCCCAAATCCACGAATATTTTCGGGGGTGTCACAGGTCACCGAGGCCGACCACGAACTTGCAAAAGAAGTCACAAAAAACCCCCGAAAAAGGCGAAAAATCCAATTTTTTTCTCCGCAATGCCTTGGCGTTGGATTTGCAGCGGAGCTCGTGCGATTGACATTTTCTTGTTTTGGCGGCACCAGAATACATCAAGACAGCTCAACAGGACCTATTTTGCGTGAGGAATGTAGTCTGTATGTCTGGGTAATGAATCTGATTATTTCCCCAAAAACACGAATTTTTTCTTGTGTCACGCTCCTGAAGGCCAATCCACGAATATTGAAGTTCGGTTTTTGGTGTCACAGGTCACAGGCGGCACGAATTGAGCGAAATACTACAGTATGGGCGGCTGTATGGTTCGAATCCCGTCGACGGAGACGCGGTGATTGTATTGAGAGCACGATTAAATATATACAAGCGGTCCAGTCAGTGCGAAAGAGAAAGGCTCAGCGGAGCGAGTGCGGACTGGGGAATTTAACGACGAGATAGGTGGTACGTACCAGGCCAGGCCAAGCGCGAGGTTGGAGACGATCCCGAGGCTGCATATCGAAATCTAGGATTCGAGCCTTGGAGGCAGATCAGGGTGGTTGATGGGCATCTGGAAGCGCGCGTTGGGCGCGAGAGCAGAGGCGTCAGGATCGAGGGTGCGTCTTGCTTGGCGTAGTAGCATGTGGCGAATCGAGGGTGTTTGATAGCGTGAATGAACAAATGCCGAATGAGCGAATGAAGGGCTGGAGTAGGAACGAAGCCGCAACTGCTCTTATCTTTGCCCCTGAGCGGTGAGCGGTGAGCAAGGATGCTGGCGCGGGAGAGTTCGCACGCCAGGGTGCCGGCGAGAGGGGTACCAGAATAACTTGAGTTGGGAGCCACTGCCAAGTCAGAGGAGTTCATTTCGAAGCCAATTGAGGCCGACGCGAGGTAGAGCGATAGCCGAAGAGCACGGCGTCTTTGCAATGATAGTCCTCGCCGACGTCGACGCAGTGGAGCTCAGCACCACACGGAGATGCCGGATAAGCCGGACAGGAGGGTGCAGAATAGAAAGACGGGCGGGCGGAGCTTGAGCGAGTCACGATCGTCGACATCTTCACCACAAGCGGGAAAAATCAGCGCAAGCAGTAAGAAAGAAAGAAACCTTACCGCACAGAATACAAGCACACAGGACATGTCTCCATCGGCTACCACCACTGCGACGCCCGCCACCAATGGGAACGGCGCAATAAAGGCCAAGAATGGCGTCAACGGCAGCGCCAACGGGACGCATGCGAACGGCAATGGCGTCGCGAGGAACGGCAAGAACGGATAAACCAAGGCCACTGCCACCCGCGCATCGTCGCCGCCCTCGTCGCGCAGGCACAGAAGCTTACCCTCGGCTCGCGCGCGTTCCACCATAATATAGCGTCTTTGGACACTTCGCGGAGCGGGTCACCGGGGGCGGTGTTTGGGTGGGAGATGGTGGGTGGCCCGCCAAGTTACTTTGTCCAAGCTAACTTGTACCTAACTTGGCAGGGCAAGTCACTTTAGAGTGAAGCTAGCTTATTAGCAAGTAACTTGACGGCAACTTCAAATATTCACCCTTGACGGCAACTTCGCCCTTAACTTGTTCACTTCAGGATGATAAGAAGAAACAAAATTGTTATTTGCGGCATACAATCAAACATATACCGGACGCTACAGCTATTTACTTCCCAGCTGTGAGACTTTAATCAGGCATGAGACTGAAAGTCTTGCACGTCACCCCACCATTAAAGGTGGTAACGACGCCGGTGTGTTTGGGATCCCAATGGATATCAAGGGATTAGACAGCTTGAAAAGATCCTAGACATTACGCGGCATAGTTTAGTTGGAAAGAATCAATAGAAAATAGAGAATGGACTCACGCCGTCGAGACGGCGACAGCGCTAACGCGTTTCACGGGAACAGCAATTCAATATTTCAGACAGCCTGGGAGGACCCTAGAGGTCTTAAAGCATTGAGTTCATAGAGAATGATCAAGAATTGAGAGACATAGACACACATTAGCAAAACCGAAGCACTAATATCACCACCACAACGACCGCGACAACGCCAACGGGTAGTGCGTAGGAGACTGAGGATTCTATATCGTAGGGAGCCTAAGACCCTGGAGGTTATTAGCTCAGAGTTAAGAGATACGAGTTCACCACGTACCATTGCGTCGCCAGATCTGACGTGCAGCTGGAGCATTCAAAGACCAGAAGTGCCTTCGTACAGTACTTCCCAGGGGAAATGAGCTGGTCACCTATTCTGGAGCAATAACTTTGACAAGCAGTTGTTTGCACCTCGAAGACGTCTTCGAGTCGTGCGCCGTTCGGTCGAGCCGTGGTAAGGAGACTGAGAATGTGAAACTGCATACAATGCTTTAAAAGCTACCGCGATAGACGCGAGCGGTGACGAAGGCGGACAGTGAAATGCCAGCAAAAGATGTCGCAGTCCTGAGCAAGCCGAGCCATGAACGACAAGTTCACAAGTTACTTTGTCCAAGCGTGGGTAAAGTCAAGTCAAGTTAGCCCACCTAAAACAAACACGCACAAAAGTTACCAAGTTAGGCCGAAAAGTTACTTTATTCACACTCGTTTTTTGGGCCGCAATGGTGGAAAGACAAAGACAATGACTAACGCTTCCCCATCAATGCTAATGTGGTGAAATTGCAGGCAAAGGCGTCCCCGAGGGCGAAGCCATCGTGCTCAGCGTCGCGGACAACTTCCACGGGCGGACGCTGGGCGTAATCAGCATGTCCACGGACCCCTCAGCGCGCGTCGGGTTCGGACCGTACCTCCCCGGCGTGGGGCCGACGTTTGTGGACCCCGAGGCAGAGGGGGGCAGTAGGGTTGTTAGGTTTGGTGAGCGGGCGTCTTTTCTGCACTCGCTACGAGCGCTGATTATTTTCGCAGGCGAGATCAGCGACCTCGAGCGCGCGCTGGAGCTGCACGGGCCACGGGTGGCGGCGTTTTTGGTGGAGCCGGTGCAGGGGGAGGCGGGGTGAGTCGTTTCGTCGTTTCTTTACTGTATCATTTTCCGAGGCAAGCGGTGCCTCTGTGGCCGCGATGCAGGCTGTCTTTCCTCCTCCCTTCCTTTTTCTTTTTCCTCTTCCCTGGTCTCCCAACCAATACTAATCACTTTCTGTTTCTGCCCACAGAATAATTGTCCCGCCCCCGACCTACCTCCCCGCCGTCGCCGCGCTCTGCAAGAAGCACAACGTGCTTCTGATCTGCGACGAGATACAGACGGGGTTAGGGAGGACTGGGAAGTGCGTGGGCGTTTCATTGCTCGTTTCCTCATTTTCTCGATTGCCCTCGTTTCTTATGGACCACCCGTACGACGCTCTCGAACGCACCGTACCATGTTGCTCGAGATGCGAAGGGCGGGCGTGCCGCTCGCCGTTTGGCTTGTTGACGTTCCTCCCCGACCGTACCCCTCCATCCCCTGCCCTTCCTCCTCTTCCTCCCCCTTCTTCTCCCCCGCTTCCAAAACTCGACTAACCCAACCCAACGCACAGGATGCTCGCCATCGACCACGCCGGCATCCGCCCGGACATCGTGCTCCTCGGCAAGGCGCTCTCGGGCGGGGTGTACCCCGTGTCGGCGGTGCTGGCGGACAAGGACGTGATGCTGTGCATACAGCCCGGGGAGCATGGGAGTACGTATGGGGGGTGAGTGGTTGGCGGTTTTTTCTTTGTTCGTTGTGGTGGAGAGCTGCGGGATGGTATCCGCGTCCTTGCCCCTCCTTTGGGAGTCGGAGTTCGACCCGACCACGCATTTGTGCTCTCCCCGCGCCGTCTCGACCTGAATCGCCCGCTAACCCGTCCGCTTGCCCCGCAGGAACCCCCTCGCCTGCGCCGTCGCGATCACGGCCCTGGACGTCTTGGTAGAGGAGGACCTCTCTGCGCGCGCGGCGCGCCTGGGCGAGGTCTTCCGCTCGTCGGTGCTTGCTCTTAAGGTGCGTCTCGCCTCTCTTCGACTCTTGCCCATTCTAGACGTTCCGTCTCCTACATGCTGTACCACCGCTCTCCCGCTCTTCCCTCATTCCCGTCCCTCTTGCCCTTTCTCTGTCCGTCTACTCCGAGAACCTCATCTATTCCATCTCACGCGGTGCCGCATCTGTTCCCCTCCCGCTTCCCATCCTCCACTTGCCGTTTCCCGTCCCTCCCCTGCTTCCCCCTGCCTAAACTCCTACCGGTTCGCTCGCTGACTCTCCTCTCCGCCCACAGTCCCCCTACATCAAAACCGTGCGCGGCCTCGGCCTCCTCAACGCGGTCGTCATCGACGAAGACGCATGCAACGCCGCGCGGGGGCAGGACGTCGCGGGGAACGAGCGGAGGACGGCGTGGCAGTTTTGCCTGCTGTTGAAGGCGAGGGGCGTGTTGGCGAAGTGTTTCTGTTTCATTGGGTGCTATGGCGACAGAAGACGCGCGCCTGTTCTCGTCTTCGCTCCCTTTCGCTCGTTCGTGCAGAGTTCTTACGCTGATATCTCTTCGCAGGGTCCACTTCGCCCCGCCGCTCGTCATCGAGGAGGCAGACCTCGTCAAGGCGGTGAAGATCATCGGGGAGTGCGTCGTAGATCTCGAGAGGCTCGGCGAGATCCCCGGGGACGACAGCGAGAAGGGCGGGCACTGAGGGTGGGGTTCTGCTCTCCTCGTTCGTGCGCGGGTGAGCGAGAAGAGGAGGAGGGACGGGGAGGAGGGAGCAGGGAGCAGGGGGGTGAGTCGGTATGGACGTTGCCGAGGACTATTTGAAGTAGAACCTACTGTATCCCTTATGTAGTCTTAATAAATCGGTTTGGCTGGAAAAATACCCGAAAAAATACTTCACAACGTCAAGAATACAGCGATCTTACACGAACCTAGCCCTCCTCGGCCTTGATTCCCGCCGCTACACGAGCACTCGCTTCCCCGCCTCCCACTATACAGCAGGTCCCTTCTTGACTCGAGCTCGGCCGTCCGCTCGTGAGACACATTGACGTGAATTGAGTCGAGAAGAGTTCATGTACGGCCGACGCAAGATGCAAGGTGGAGGCAGCGGACATGGGGAGGCATCGGTCGTCGACATGGAGCTTGACGTGCCATCTTCACGGGTGACTCCCACACGATGAGCTGCTTCGTCCGGCGTGGCGTTATCTGCATCCAATCACGATCAGAAGGGGAGAAAGAAGCAAGAATAGGCGGGGTGCGCACTCACGGATATTCAAGCACCAGAACCGTCGTGGCCGCCAAGGACAATCATGAGGCGCAGCGGGGTACAGCTCGTGGTCTGCAACTCTTCCCGTGACGTCCTAGGCGGGGTTAGAGACGATGACCGCGGTGGCTCAACCAGCAGCGGACGAAGGTCGCGATCGGTATGCATGCGGTCAGCATCGGCGGTGCGCACACCCTCAATCTGTACAGTCTTGCGTCGCGTGGAAAGCGATGCATCGAAGATGCGGGCCGCTGGATGAACACAAGCGCGACGACGAGCCAGCCTTGCAGCCAACGACGTCAGTATGGAGGTAGGAGTAGGGGATGGGACGGAAGAAAGACACACATATGTCGACAAAGAAGGGCGTGCTGCCGGGGCTGCGATCGCAAGGTGTTTAGTCAGCGCTGAGTGGAGTAATAGAGAGAGGCACACGCACCTCGCGATCCCGCCTCGACGTTAAGAAAGCCGGTCATTGGCTTGCACCTGGAGGTAGGATAATCCGTTAGGCAGAGTAGCTACAGCGAGCCTCCGGTCGAATGCGGTGCGTGGCGGCGCGAGTGTCTACATGCAGGCTCTGTTGGTGCGTACAGACAAGTCTGTGGATGGTCTCGGCGTGGCGTCGGGATATGCCTAGGGCGGGACGGTGATGGATTAAGAATTGGGAAGGGATCATCCAAAAAGATACCAGCTGCGCGTGCGATTCTATCCCGAGGTTGTGTTGACGGAGGGCTGAGTGGGCAGACGTGTCGTGGAGCACGACAAGTTCAAGGAGCTCCGCGTGGAGCGAGAGGAGGGGCGGCTGGGGCTGCGAGAGCGCCAAGAATGTTGGGGAGTGCGGAGGAGAGCATGCATGATCGCTGTGGGCATCGGCGTCGCTAGATCGTGCATACTGCCAGTTGTTGTGGCGGAGCAGCATTAACCGCATTGACTCTGCGTGCCGGTGGCCACGGGTTGTGGAAGACTAGGCCCCCGGTCACTTGGGGTAAAGTCGGTCCGGATTTTTTCGGACATTTGGTCAGATTTACTCTATGAAATCGGTCCTCAAGCCTCTGATTTACTCTATTCCGGACCGACTTTTATGCATTTTTCTGCCAGCACCAAATTTTCGTGTTTTTCCCGTTTCTAGGTCATTTTGCGGTCATTCTCGCCCCATTCTGCGACTTTTCTCTGCATTTGGCACTACATCGCTTCTATTTTCACCCACAAAAAAAATCGCCTCCAAGACCTCTGCATCTTGAAAATAATTCTCGGGCTCCCTGATGTACTCTATCGCGGACCGACCTGCGACGCTCAGAGCCAGTTTTACTCTATTTTACGGACCGAAAAATCGAAAAATTCTACGCAGATTTACTCTATTCCGGACCGACTTTACCCCAAGTGACCGGGGGCCTGGAAGACTAAGACAACGGATTGTTCCTGTCAGCGCCACATCTCCGCGCGTCCACGGCCTGGTCCAGCAGGACGGCGCAACGCACGCAGTTAGGGCCGTGTGATAGACCGATCACACTCTTCTCAAGGCACATTAACTCCTCATGGTCTCCGCAAGTACACTGGTTGCGACTTTACACAATCGCAAAAAAAAGGCCACGCAGGGCACAACCTTGTGCGTGAATATGAGATGCCGCTGAGAGTTCGAAATTTGCCGAGACTCTAAATTTGTACCTATAATGGTTGATAACAATAAACATTCGAGCTGTCAAAGAACTGGTTCCGAGATCCTGTCAGCATATAGCATGGCTTACGGCTGGCGCTGCCTCGCCTTCCGCCTCTTTGTCGCTACTACCATCTACACCCACCCTAGTGTTCTACGTCTCTCGACAGACTACAATGAACATCCTTGACAACATTCTACCCCTGCTTAAGGCTGCTCAAGCAGCCCCCGCAGGCAATCCTGTTCCAGGACTCAAGGGTGCAATCACCGGTGTTGTTGCACTAGCCGAAATGGTTTCGGTGCGTAGATGTCAGTGAGAACATCAACATTGTCTAAAGACACTCCCGATAGACGATGAAGGCAAACATGGATGATCTACCAGATCTGATCAAAAGGCTCAAGCCATTGATGGAAATTGATACAGTTGGATGTAGCGATGATTTGAAACAACGCTTGGACACATTGAAAGAGTGTGTGATATGCAGGAGCTTTTAGCCTTCAATTGATGCATCTCTCTATTCTGTAGAAATCTTGAGCCAAAGATTACCAGACTCACATCACTTGGAAAGAAATCAAAATCCAAGCAATTTTGGAAGAACACGAAGTATGAGAAGGAGATCCAAAATATCAAGGCTTCCATTGCATCTCACATTGAAGATTTCACAGTAAGATTTCCTTCCTTTTGTGTGTTTTATGTCTGTCTAATTTGTTCTGTTTCCAGTTCCATAATAACATTTCCATCAAAATATTAGTGGATCAAATGTCCACAACAGGTATGGAGAGTGATTTCCTTGTAAACTTGTTGTAGAACTTTATTGCAGTTGATTGGGTGGATACAACTGTCCAGAGAATGGAACCACAAGGTATGAATCACCCTTCTGCCTGGCTAGTGTTGTAACATGATTATATATTTTCTGAGGAGACCAACAAGGCCCTTGTCGCAGGGATGGAGAACAGGGCCGGCCTAGCAAGTCCCTGACAGTTATTAACTACAACTATGGTGCAAAAAATTGTTTGGACACAAACATGATTATTCATTTTTCACAGGAGGTACTGGAGGTACTGGAGGCCCCGGTGTTGGGCAGGGCACTGGTGGTGCTGGGGGTCCTGGTGAAGGTCCCACTCAGAATTATTCCACCAATAAGCTCTATGTTGGTGAGGTGTCCCACTTCCTCTTTGTGATTTGTTAATAACAGAACATTAATCACTTTATGTCTGTTTAGTCAACAATGACCATGTTAAACAAACCCTAGCAAAGATCAATTATGTCTCGGCACGCTATAATGCTCCAAACACCCCAGACAAATGCATGGAGGGTACTCGGAGTGGCATTATCCAGGACATCATAGCACACTTGACAGCACCATCTGATCCATCTCAGTGCATAGTGATGCTTAGTGGCTCTGCAGGCACTGGGAAATCAACAATTGCCAAGACTGTTGCATCTATTCTAGAAGAGAGAGACATCCTAGCAGCTTCCTTTTTTTTCTCACGGAACTATGCAGAGCGTAGAGAAATCAAGGGCCTCCCTCTCACTCTTTCCTATCAATTGGCAGACTATAATGCAGCCTTCAAGAATATTCTTGTGAAATTCTTGGACAAAGACCATACTGGAATTCTTGATGCAGACCCCAAACTCCAGTTTCAAAGACTAGTTGTAGATCTACTTGCTCAAATTCCAACTAGTCACAAGCCATGGGTTATCTGTCTGGATGCACTAGATGAATGTGGACAAGATAGGGGCCAGATATTTCTCCGGTGGCTCTCAGACAATATCAAAAAGATACCAGTTCATGTTTGCTTTTTCCTAACTGGCCGGCCAGATGTTCCCTCATATCTCAAGCATGATACACTCTGCTCATTGATGCATGGAATCATCCTTGATACTTATGATAAAGGAATTGTTGGGAAGGACATCAGAAGATATGTTAAGGAGTCTCTGGATGGCAATTCTTGGACACCACAATCTTCTTGGACACCTCAGGAGCATGATGTGGATGAGATCACTAGGCGTGCAGATGGGCTCTTTGTGTTTGCTGCTACAGCTGTTCGCTATATTCGTGCTGGTTCACCAAAATTCAATCCTCAAAAATCTCTGGGCTACCTGCTCAAAGGTGAAGCACTGGTGGATTTAGATGACCTATACTTCCATATTGTCAGTGATGCTATTCCAAAGCCATCAGAGATAGATCTTCGTGCTCAAGATTCATACAATGATTCTATGAGAATCCTCAGCACAATTTTAGAGTTGTTAGAACCAATGGACCCCAAGAATCTAGCAGTGTTGCTTGACTTGGATGAGGATTCCATCAGAGAAGCACTTACTCCTCTGAGTGCAGTTCTTCATGCACCAGAGACTGGAGCAGTGCAGATCTTACATCTGTCATTCAGAGAGTTTATGACATCTGAAAAGTCCAAACTATATAAGGACCGTGTGGACCTCTTGTGTGGGACAGAGAAACAGAAGCAGGAACTTGCATCAATGGTGCTTCATACAATGCAGACTGAACTCAAGTTCAATATTTGTGACCTGCCCACATCACATCTGAAGAATGCGCAAATGCCAGATCTTGGACAGAAACTGGAGAGCTGTATACCAATGCATTTAAGATACTGCTGTTGTTTCTGGGCAGACCATCTAGCAGTGTCAATCAATGGAGAAAATTCAAGAATGGCTAGAAAGTTCCTTGAAACCAAATGTTTTTTCTGGCTGGAAGTCCTAAGCTTACTGGGCATGATGTCGACTGCATCATCGGCTTTATCGAAATTCTTGCCATGGAGTAGGGTATGAAGAGTATTTTGATGAAAGCCATTAAGGAACTAATTGTTCATTAGGATCCAATGATAAGACAGTTTGCTGTAGATGTAAAACAATTTATCAGATTCTTTTGGGCTCCAATCACTCAAAGTACACCACATCTCTATGTAACAGCCTTGGCCTTTGCACCAGTGCAATCAGAAGTTAGCCAAAGACTCCGATCTCAGTTTCCAGGACTTCTATCAATTTTAACAGGACAGATGGAGAAATGGCCAGCAACACTTGGAGTGCTTGAAGGCCACACTGATTGGGTCAGATCAGTAGCCTTCTCCCCAGATGGGAAGCATATTGTCTCTGGCTCTGATGACAGGACTGTGCGCTTGTGGGATGCAGAGAGTGGAGCACCACTGGGCGAGCCATTAAAAGGCCACACTGGTTGGGTCACATCAGTAGCCTTCTCCCCAGATGGGAAGCATATTGTCTCTGGCTCTTCTGACTGCACTGTGCGCTTGTGGGATGCAGAGAGTGGAGCACCACTGGGTGAGCCATTAAAAGGCCACACTGGTTGGGTCACATCAGTAGCCTTCTCCCCAGATGGGAAGCATATTGTCTCTGGCTCTTCTGACAGCACTGTGCGCTTGTGGGATGCAGAGAGTGGAGCACCACTGGGCGAGCCATTAAAAGGCCACACTGGTTCAGTCACATCAGTAGCCTTCTCCCCAGATGGGAAGCATATTGTCTCTGGCTCTGATGACAGCACTGTGCACTTGTGGGATGCAGAGAGTGGAGCACCACTGGGCGAGCCATTAAAAGGCCACACCAATTGGGTCAGATCAGTAGCCTTCTCCCCAGATGGGAAGCATATTGTCTCTGGCTCTTCTGACAGCACTGTGCGCTTGTGGGATGCAGAGAGTGGAGCACCACTGGGCGAGCCATTAAAAGGCCACACTGGTTTGGTCACATCAGTAGCCTTCTCCCCAGATGGGAAGCATATTGTCTCTGGCTCTTCTGACAGCACTGTGCGCTTGTGGGATGCAGAGAGTGGAGCACCACTGGGCGAGCCATTAAAAGGCCACACTGGTTGGGTCACATCAGTAGCCTTCTCCCCAGATGGGAAGCATATTGTCTCTGGCTCTGAAGACAGCACTGTGCGCTTGTGGGATGCAGAGAGTGGAGCACCACTGGGCGAGCCATTAAAAGGCCACACTGGTTGGGTCACATCAGTAGCCTCCTCCCCAGATGGGAAGCATATTGTCTCTGGCTCTGAAGACAGCACTGTGCACTTGTGGGATGCAGAGAGTGAAGCACCACTGGGCGAGCCATTAAAAGGCCACACTGGTTCGGTCACATCAGTAGCCTTCTCCCCAGATGGGAAGCATATTGTCTCTGGCTCTTCTGACAGCACTGTGCGCTTGTGGGATGCAGAGAGTGGAGCACCACTGGGCGAGCCATTAAAAGGCCACACTGGTTCGGTCAGATCAGTAGCCTTCTCCCCAGATGGGAGGCATATTGTCTCTGGCTCTTCTGACAGCACTGTGCACTTGTGGGATGCAGAGAGTGGAGCACCACTGGGCAAGCCATTAAAAGGCCACACTCGTTTGGTCACATCAGTAGCCTTCTCCCCAGATGGGAAGCATATTGTCTCTGGCTCTTCTGACAGCACTGTGCGCTTGTGGGATGCAGAGAGTGGAGCACCACTGGGCGAGCCATTAAAAGGCCACACTGGTTTGGTCACATCAGTAGCCTTCTCCCCAGATGGGAAGCATATTGTCTCTGGCTCTGAAGACAGCACTGTGCGCTTGTGGGATGCAGAGAGTGGAGCACCACTGGGCGAGCCATTAAAAGGCCACACCAATTGGGTCAGATCAGTAGCCTTCTCCCCAGATGGGAAGCATATTGTCTCTGGCTCTGATGACAGGACTGTGCGCTTGTGGGATGCAGAGAGTGGAGCACCACTGGGCGAGCCATTAAAAGGCCACACTGGTTGGGTCACATCAGTAGCCTTCTCCCCAGATGGGAAGCATATTGTCTCTGGCTCTTCTGACTGCACTGTGCGCTTGTGGGATGCAGAGAGTGGAGCACCACTGGGCGAGCCATTAAAAGGCCACACTGGTTGGGTCACATCAGTAGCCTTCTCCCCAGATGGGAAGCATATTGTCTCTGGCTCTGATGACAGCACTGTGCGCTTGTGGGATGCAGAGAGTGGAGCACCACTGGGCAAGCCATTAAAAGGCCACACTGGTTTGGTCACATCAGTAGCCTTCTCCCCAGATGGGAAGCATATTGTCTCTGGCTCTGATGACAGCACTGTGCACTTGTGGGATGCAGAGAGTGGAGCACCACTGAGCGAGCCATTAAAAGGCCACACCAATTGGGTCAGATCAGTAGCCTTCTCCCCAGATGGGAAGCATATTGTTCCTGGTTCCCAGGACAGCAGTATGTCCTCACAGGATGCCCTCCAGGTTGCCCACTCCAATACAACACCCTTTCAATCAGCCTTGCCCATCTCCTATTGCCGAATTCCTATAAAAGTAAGCTCTACTTTCTTCTATAGGATCCCAGTGTTTACTCTCTTCTATTTCAGCCTACAATCCCTTATGTTTCTCCTTTTTGGACTATTGAGGAAGGCTGGGTCTTTTCTAGCACCGGAGAATTGCTCTTCTGGCTGCCTCATGAACACAGAATTGGATTCTGGATGCCTCTTAACAAACTCATAATTGGCAGACAGCAAACATTGCTTTCATATGATAAATTTGCTCATGGTACCGAGTGGGCAACATGTTATCTACCATCGCTGGCAGAGCACCCTTAATAGGACCATGTGATAGTGTTTACCTTCCATAGCTTAAGTTTCCATAGTTCAGTTGTTGTCGATTGAATTGTCTTTTTTTTTTAACACACCTCTGTTGACATGGTAATACAGTTTTAGAGCCCTTCATGACCCAGGGACATGCCGTAACCTAAATGAGGAAACTTGCCATTACTGTAAAATCCTAAAAAATTCAATATAGGTTTACAGCTAATGTCAGAACCTAAGGCGCGAGTGAAAAATTTCCATTTTGGGAACTTTTTCGTTGCACTGACTGATTCCCTCATATCTCTCTGAGTTTTGGTCAGATTACCTCGAAACCTATACCATTCTTTCAGAATAATTCATGCGCAATTAGTGATGTCGAGGAAATCGCGAAAATGTATTTTATCTTGCCATTTGGCACCTGAGGCATTGTTTCTATTGAACACCACCTCGGAGGGTGGGCACTTGTTCAAACACGCTAAATTTTTGGGACGGAAGACTTACATGCATTATAAAGAGGGTGATGTCGCCAGAATTATTATTTATTTCTTCATTGAGGCACTATTGACTCGGAAGTAATTGTTTGATCAAAATTGTTGAACTTCACATAACTTCCACCTCAGAGGGTGGGCACTTGTTCAAAGACGCTAATTTTTTGGGACGGAGAACTTACATGCATTATAAAGAGGGTGATGTCTCCAGAATTATAATTTTCTTCTCCATTGAGGCACTATTGACTCGGAAGTAATCGTTTGATCAAAATTGTTCAACTTCACATAACTTCTTCAATCATCCACCAAATTGGGACTTGGAACAACACAGGACATCGCGCTGCACAAAGGAATGACACGTGGCCAAGTGACTGTCTGCTGGCGAATGATGTGACTGAAGTGACAACCAATGATGGGTGTGCGACACGACACGCTCTAATTGAAGTTTGACTATGCGTGTTTTTGGACATTTCAAGGATGTGGCTTTGAGGAGACGCTCAATTCGATGTCCTGTGTTGTTTTAAGTCCCAATTTGGTGGATGATTGAAGAAGTTATGTGAAGTTGAACAATTTTGATCAAACGATTACTTCCGAGTCAATAGTGCCTCAATGGAGAAGAAAATTATAATTCTGGAGACATCACCCTCTTTATAATGCATGTAAGTTCTCCGTCCCAAAAAATTAGCGTCTTTGAACAAGTGCCCACCCTCTGAGGTGGAAGTTATGTGAAGTTCAACAATTTTGATCAAACAATTACTTCCGAGTCAATAGTGCCTCAATGAAGAAATAAATAATAATTCTGGCGACATCACCCTCTTTATAATGCATGTAAGTCTTCCGTCCCAAAAATTTAGCGTGTTTGAACAAGTGCCCACCCTCCGAGGTGGTGTTCAATAGAAACAATGCCTCAGGTGCCAAATGGCAAGATAAAATACATTTTCGCGATTTCCTCGACATCACTAATTGCGCATGAATTATTCTGAAAGAATGGTATAGGTTTCGAGGTAATCTGACCAAAACTCAGAGAGATATGAGGGAATCGGTCGGTGCAACGAAAAAGTTCCCAAATGGAAATTTTTCGTTCGCGCCTTAGGTTCCGACATTAGCTGTAAATACATCTATTTGCCTTAGACACATAAGGAATAAGCTATCTGCACAAGATTGACCCCATTAGGCAGTAATTTTGACCCATGAAGTACTTAACTCGTTGTGGAATAGAAATTCACAGAGGGGTGCAAGTAATCTGAGTAAAGCATAGATTGAGGTGGTGGTATGAGGGAAAGAGGGAAGGTACATGAGGGGATGGCTGCCCCCATTTTCATGGGATACCAGAGCCTGCAAGCGAAATGAAAAAAGGTACATGAAATACAACCTACCTAAATCAGCCATTGTAAACCCCTCTGCGGATTGTTTTGTGCTGACAGTTTATTATTGGAGACTGAACCGTGTGTTGGTGAAGCAGGGCAGGAAGAAGTAGTTGTATAGGTATTGAATGGGTGTTGATGATCAAGACTGCCTATGTAATCCCAGATTTGAACAATTTCTTTTCATGAAATGGCTCAACCACTGATTCCGAAGATGCAGTCTGAGTCCTGGCCCTCCGACTTGTCCTGGACTGTCATGAAAGAAATCAACGACATCAGCCTGGATGCAATTACGTGTACTTTCTCACTCAAAAAGAGCCAAGCAGAAGCATTGGTTCACTGGACACAGAGCTTGGAAGGACTTGCACAACCAAAAAGTTCCAAGGCCCCTATGAATACATACAAGTGCTCGCCGGCGCTTCGCACCAGCTCCCACTTTATAAATAAGCGATGCCTGTCAGTGGACCGCAGACATGTGAGAGTGGTTTACAAATGGAGATACAGCTTCAGACAGACAGAGCGGCTTAATTTTATAAAGAGAGTGATATGTTCAAGTTATATGAATTAGCCCACTTCACAAAGTGACTCAAATTCAGTAAGGTCTTCATTCACAACCAGGAAGATCGAAAGCCTGCCAAGGGCAAAAGGTTGTGCAGAGCAGGTTGTTTTCAGTTGTTAGTGAGCTGTTGAATTGAATTCATAGATCTCAAAAATATAACAGGAACACTTTTTTGTTTCGGACAGTCCTGATCTTTATCAGGAGCGCCACCACAATAAACCTCCTCACTGTCATAATGGTTTACAACTAGGATGTGGCTGAATCATGTTGGACCATCTTCACTGTGTTCAACATCATGATCATAAACTCCATGCCCTACCTCATCTTCTTTTGGGTATCACAAAAGGGTAGTCACCACCTCCAAGCTACTATCACAGAACTCCAAGTCTGCACTGGTCATACAGAATAGGCCGGGTCATAATGCGGCTCGGACTGACATGTCCAGGTCCAGGTCACCAACATCACTGAGCAGATGCAGGATTCTCTGGACTCAGAATATCTGCCGTAAAACAAAAACAAGGCCTAAAAGTGTACAAGAGGGCAACGTATGAAGACTTGTGACTTTCCTTACCACCTCACCCAGGCCATTATTTGTTTATATTTGTGAGTCAAGTGTTGAATAATGATGCAAATGCATTCTTTCAAATTTCGCGTCTCTACTCACACTGCAGAGCGTGGAAAGGTCGGCGACCTTCTCAAATACCTGTATGTTGCGGTAAGACCACATCTTGATGCACCCCACCACCTCAATTGAAGTGTAAAATGCAGATTAAGCTTTAGATGATGCTGGCACCATAGCCATGGGCCTGAAGAGCGAAAATTATACTTCAGACAGACACACACAATTTTATAAAGAGAGAGATTTGGAGAATGAATTGATGCAACAGATCTTGGTAGACCCACATTATACCTTCATCAGCAGTGTATTACTGCTTCTCAGAAACAATTCCACCACAAGACATCAAATCTGGGCTTCAATGCAGTCCATTGACCACCGGAAAAAATTTCTTTATCTTTGAATATCCTGTGTCCAGTTGGGCCCACCACAAACTCGTCAATGGGATTAGGATGCCATGGTGGTGGTGTTGAAACGGTGACTATGGGGCTGGCGGTGAAATAACGACAAACCAAACCTTGTAAATGAATACACGGTTTGATAATGCAAGTACAACAACTCAAACACTATAATCCTCGTGCAAGTTCGGGGTTCCAATCCAGTGAGGCTCCCTAAAACCCGACACTGTGACACGGCGGCAGACCTTCAGTAATTCTGACACAGCTCAAGAAATGCGACACATTCACCTGATTCTCATCAATTCCAACACATGCCAAGCTTTCCACTCCAGAGCTGCTCCCTCGTACGCTCCTCAAGTCGAACTGATGGGATACTTGATCGCTGATCCGATCATCTCCGAGTTGGCCGAGTGTGGTTGGTTGGAGCACCCTCTACCCTGATGTGATTAAGAGAGCATTACAGATGCTTTGAGGGTACATTGGATCGGCTCTTTATTCAAGTCTTTTCAAACGACTTTGCTGCAGGTCATCCATCTGTTCAACCGACTGAACTCAGATCCCTGGACTTTATTCTTCTCATTTTTGGCACTCACATGTTTAGCTATTATTCTTGCTTTCTCGTCTGATATTTTGCCACATTGAGATGACATAGGAGCGCCTGGAGAGCTCTTGAGACATACTCCCTGACGATCCGCTATTCCTGGTTCTTCCAGCTCAGCCCCCAGTTACTTCTGATCCGCGTTTTCTTGTCCTTCTTCTCCGCAATTATTACCATGACGCAGGATGGGAGGTATGTACATGGGGCAGCGGTGAGGATTTCTGGGCAGCAGCAGACAGACACGTGAGAAACGATGCTCGGGTGCAACAAACGGTATGTGCACATTCTTGATACTGGAAATATACTCAACCGTGGTGGTGTTTTGGTTTTTCTTCAGACCACGTCGTCGGCCTTGAAAATTACAACTGAAAGATGGCTCTGGTGTACTCTTTGGTTCCCAAACTTGCCGATATTTTCCACTCGGTAGTGTCGGTGCCCGGTGTATAATGGCTTTTGATAGTTATATTGTTCGGTAGACTGTGGCACTCAGCATGTTCCCGCAATCTCAGCGCCTTCTTCATACGCTTCGTCGCTACACATAATCCCTATAAACCCAACTTCGGTTTCAAATATCCCAAGTACACCATGGAATCTCCCGAAATACTTGTCTTCCTCGATGGTGCTTTCCCGCTTATGGTTATGCAGGACGATTATCTATCGCGTCGAGGCGATTCAAGCCATCGTAACGAAAAAAATACAAGGAATGTATTGTGTGCATCTGGGATGCCAGCACTGAGCTCGCTGGAAATCTGGCTCGGGCAGCCAACCTACTTGGGTTCTTTTCATGAGCTCCAGCGAACACGTAAAGCCGGTGCCAGGGAGAGAAGGTGATTGATTATCTACCTCCCTAACAATTGATTCTCGGGATTTTTTAACGTGCAGCCGCAGTACGTGGCCCAGTAATGTCATAACATCGGGTATGCATAAATTTATCTGTACTTTCTTACCATCCGCCTCACTTTCCTGCAGATGTTTCACCTCAAATTCTGTCAACGCAGTCCACCAGCTTGGTGATTCATCTTCCTGCCCCTGAGACTAGAGTATAGTAGAGCCGGAATCCGTCCCTCCATTTCATTCAATCCAACCTCCTGCCCAATTAATCGGCAGCAACGTTGGGTTTGATACTTACACACCAAGCGCAGCCTTGGTTTCAGCGGAGCAGTTCTCGACTTTCCTCTGACCTCAACAACGGCTTCGACAATTTTGGCTTGGGTTTCAACGCAATTATACCATCAGCCACGCCTGTTGACCCCCTCAACGACATTTCGTTCAGATCTCGGACCATCAACTTGACTTGTAATTTACAGCCAGTTTCAGTCTAAACTATCTTCTTGCTTTTATTCATAACTCACTCACATATCAACCCAGTTCACCCTCACACTCCTCAAATGTTGAACCCGTGCTCAACTAATGCAAGGCAAGTCCCTTCTTTATTTTACTTCCGCATCCCTCGCAACGACTGGCTCGATGCTTGGACTTGGTGAATTCCCTTATTTCAATTTAACCAAATCATTCCCCTTACTTGAGTGCAAACAGCAGCTTCAAGCCAGTTTAATTTGTGGACTCGAAGGAAGTACAATGATAGATTGGAGAATGTAAACTCATATATGAACACACATTTGTCAAGAACAGCGAAAGATACAGCTACGTGGGCTGGGTATCCCCGTACAATGCTCGATACTCCTCCGGAAATTGAGCAAGAAATTCGAATGATGTGTAAATTTGGTCATCTGTGTGCCTGATGCTCCATGCCTTGGGCTTGCACTTCGGACTAAGGGGTGTTGTTAGATTGGGAAGTGGTAAGAGCGTGCTACTCACCGTTTTTTTTCCGGTCTGATGGCTTGGGTGCAACAGCAGCTTCTGTCTTCTTGGATTTCTGCACGGGAGCATCCTCATGTGTTTTAGATGCCCCCTGTTTTCGTGAAGATCGACGAGTGGAAAGCAGTGGCTTCGGTGAGTTGAAGTAGAGAGGAGGGATGGGAGAAGGTGCGGATGTGAGAACTAACAACAACTTTAGACTGTTGTTACACCTGGGGTAATGGAATCCTCACTAGAGACAACTGGGGGGACAATAATGTCCGAGTTCCCCATGGAAATTACCTCGCCGTCAACGTCAACGTTCCCCGATTCAGATTGCGATGCCTCACTTCCATCTACATTGTTCACCTGCTCCAGGACATCAGGTTGGATGTCTGGTTCAACTGGTACTTTCCAGAAAATGAATTCGATGAGAAGGTATAAGTGAGCGCCAAATACCTTCCAGTGAAATCCAGCATGTGAATCCAGAAGACTCTGGCAGCAGTGAAAAATCTGTGCAGCGGTATCACAAACTGCAGTGTTAGAGTGAGTTGGATTTGTACCATAATTTGTGCCGGTGAATTCCACAGCTGACCCGTCAGAGGGAATAACAGTCGACAGGAGGAACAAGATGTTGGAACCAGAACCACGAGCAGCACTGGTGGGGAGAAATCTGTGGGTGGAATCCCAAAATGGAGTGTAGGAATCAGTGAAAGTCATACCGGTTGTCTCAAGAAAAGGGTTGGAACCAGAACTCAGAGCAGTTGCCTCGACCGAGTCGAAAAACGAGGCCAGCAACAGGTCCCAGTCCAAATTTGGCTCAGATAAATTGTCATTGAAGAGATCCAGGTCAGAAGTAGGGGTCGAGAAAATGGAGGCACCGAAATAGTCGATTTCGGAACTCGGGCCCGAGCAGTTTCAGGCTCGATACTCATTGTATGGATTGAAACTGTAGCCAGATGACAGCGTGGCGAATCGGGGCTGATAAAAATTGACAGGGTGGTAGGGATCAAACGTAGCATCGCCAAAATTGGCATCTATGCCAGAGGACAATCATGAGTCGAGACCATTCGGAAGGACATTCCTATTAGGTGTTGGATCAGATCCGCAGTGCAAATCAGTTGGACTGAATTACATACATTTCACTGATGGTTGGGTCCAACAGGTGATTCAGATCCTCTCATTGACGGAGCCATTCCTGAGGTCATGAAGGTCGACTCACGTGGTGTCAGAGAACAATTGCGGGTGCTTGGTCCTAAATTTTGTGAGAAATGACTGCAGAGCATCAGCTTGCATTGAATGGAAGGTCAAGGCACGTGCCTCATCCCGAAACTGCTCCAGAACCGTGTCAGGAGCCGTGTCAGAAGCACTTTGAGTCCCGCCATTGTGTGGTGTTGCGGTGGCGAGAATGTGGGGGGAAGGAAGCTGGACAGTGGATCAATAGTGCTGGCATTCACTGCCAAGCCACGATAGCCGAGCAGTGTGTTGTTTCCTGGAATCGTGTCGGATTTCCTGAATACCGTGTCGCTTGCGGCAAAATGTGTCAGATTTGCTGATCTGTGTGCAGGTTTTCCAAGATGTGTCGGATTTACTGATATTTGACAGTTGTGTTGCTGTGTCGGGTTTTGTATATACTCAATCCAGCATAGATTGTGGCAATTTGAACTTTAGTTCTCTTTGGGAAGCAAGACTTTATAGTCTACAAGTCATATAAATAAACTGCTTGAATCCGTTCTAGGTGCAATCACTGATAGACAGACAAGATTTTATGTTCAACGGTTTGTGTGATGTGGGTCTAGGTTTGGAGATAGTACTCCGATGTATAGCGCAAGTGATTCCTTATGAATCCCAATTCCAATAGTATCCGCAATTGCTAATCCTTATGAGATTACAACTAATTGTCAAGTCTGATCCATTTCCTTATATTCCCCGTGTCCATTCCATTTATCTAATATGTTCACACACTGTTTATAAAGATCCAAATCCAACACAGATAATATTCAAACAGGGAAAACAAACGAAACTTGGTATAGCTTCTGGATGTCTCCAAATGAATGCCTACTCAACTGGTTAAGTATGAAGCCTAGTAGCTTCCTGTCCAACAGGTGGGGTGAAATTCACTGGTGTTCCTCCCATAAATATCCACTTAAATACTTTACAGGATTCTAAATATAAATGAGACAGATACAAACGTGCAGCAGGGTTCAGGGTATATGACTAGTGGTATGGCAGCTAGCCGATGAACTCCTGTCGGATATCAAGGGATTACTGTACCAGCCTGTAGAGAGGTGACAGTCACGGTCACGGAGGGCCCGTCGCATCACCGCCGTCAGGCCGGGTCACGGTTGCAATGGGCTCTGTCGCCAAAGAAATGCTATGCCCCCCTGGCAATTTGGTGGGTTTGGCGCGAATTTCCCCCAACTTGGCCTTTTTTGGACCAAATTGCCTTGATTGCCTTGGTTGCCTCGCTTTGGATCCCCCCGTCAAATTACCTCCAACTTGCCGGCAATTTGGACTGCTTTTCGAGAAATCTTCCACACATTTCCATTGAAATACTCTTGGTTTTTCCCGCTCACATATTCAATTACAATTAAAACATTGAATTAAAATGTGTCTAAAGTACAGAGGACATTGCAAACTAACGTGAACATGTATACATCGGGGTATTGAGATTATACGACGCTAGTGATGACCTGAGCCATTTATCTAATTGTGCAAAAGCGAGCGTTCATACAATGTCGTGGGGTATATTCAGATCTACAGTGGAGTCAGCCAGACAGTACGGACGAGAGTGGACGAATAACAGCTGCAATGAAGGTGTCATGAAAGATGACTGCCAACCAGTTAATGGCAGAAAGACCTGTGACCTAAGGGACAACTCAAGGCCGAAGTGGCACAGTGCATGTCAACCCATGTGCAGAGGATGTCAAAGAAGACAGCGGGCAATGATCTGTGCGGTCGTGCCGAGGGCCCGAACAATGTTGTAACTAGTATCCCAAGAGAACAACAGTAAGTGACATGCAATTACAGAAGGACGTGATGAACATACATTGCGCGCCTGGCAAGCGCCGTGAACACTCGCACCACTCAGCACAAACAACATTGTAACTAGTACCCAAGAGAACAACAGTAAGTGGCATGCAATTACGGAAGGACGTGATGAACACACATTGCGTGCCTGGCGACCGCCATGAACACTCACACCGACGATCCAAGTAAGTTGATATTGAAGAAGGATATCAGGCACACACATTGATGGCTGACAATTCACAACAGTCTGAACTTGGTATTTTGCTTACCAGAGCGGTTGTCTGTCATATTGTTCACTTCGTTGGAAGTATCTTGAAGGCTGGGGGAGTATGTGGGTACTAGGTAGGGAGAGGTCAGTCTATGTCAAGGGCACTGGCTGATAAGCAGAGTCCAGTAGCAAGGGAGTTGTGTACCCACCATACAAAGGATATAAGGATGTCAGTGCTCTCGCAGGTGCCTATGCCAGATCTGAAAGGCATCAAGCTCAGTCAATTTCACCGCAGAAAGAGAGATAACACATGTGAACAGTGTAAGGAGTCCATATATGGATGGCAGACTAAGTTCGATGGCTCGGGAAGGGAGGATGGCCAATTGACCATGATGGGATGTGCAGTGGAAGTCTGGAAGATGGAGGGAAAGGAAGAAAGGTGGGATCAAAACCAATCACCTTGACATATCACGGGTCGCGTTTTCGTGTTTCATCGCCATCTTGTCACCATTGGCTGATCGGAGTCATGGTCCGTATCACGTGGAGATTAGGGCCGGCTGGATTTGACTTGTCAGAATTTTGTTTCTTTGCATCGCCTCCACTCACCTCTCAACTTACTTCAAAGAAAATGGCTTGTATGCCTGTTCCATTTAATTCTAAGAGAATGTTGCTCTCAATTGTCAGTAAACCTCAAATGACAAGAGAATTTGCAAGGATTGCTGGGGGGAATTGGACCATC